>JAJGOT010000284.1:0-600000 GCA_022457155.1 Cladopsammia gracilis | reverse complement strand
TATATATATATATATATATAAACATGTCCGACATGGAGAAGAGTTTATCCTTTCATTCAGTCATCGTTCCTGCAAACCACGTTGTTTACTATTGAATGTTTTGTAAATGAAGGCTGTACCACAATGAAGCCAATGATTCTTCTACGTCTTATATATACCTAACGTGAACATTAGTTGTGTAAGTAGAATTGTAGGAGACGCTGTCGTGACGCTTCAGTAACGCTGTTTTACCGGAAGTGAAAGTAGCCGGAAGTCACTAAACAAGAAGTGTAAATAGCAAAGCTATGAACCGGAAGAGCACAATTTAAAATATGCGTGCATAAATTTGCATGCAAAATCGTGACACCAAAAAAAAAAAATAAAATAAGAAGAAAAACCGAGGCCATTTTATAACTCATGCCGCTACGCGCATGAGTAATAAACATCGAGCTCTACTCAGCTATAAATACCCTGCAAGCAGAGCCTCTTTCGATCCTCCTAGAATCGAAAGAGGCTCTGCTCGGAGGGTAAGCTATAAAGCGTAGCGAATGGAAGGTAACTTTATATACAGCCTTGACTGTGACAAACTTCAACTCTCTACATAATTAAGTTTAATAGCTTATTAAGCTGCAACTCTGCTATAAAGCTTGGATCCTGAAAATTAAAATCCTGTAAAGACAAAACTAAAATAGCTGGTCCCAGCGTGACATAAATAGCAGGAAAGACATTCATGGCCAACAGATCATTTCAGATCCTGTCATGTCCGGTATTTCAGAGAGAAAGGTTAGAGAAATTCAAACCTTTCCGACATAAAAATCTAGATGCCAATATTAATGGCGAAAACAACACAACAACCGCCAGGCAAAAAAGGACGCTAACTGATGAGGTCAAAATCTACAAGCTCAACACGTCGGGAAACTACAACCGACAGACCGGCTTGATCTCTAGTCCATTGCACGCGGCTTTTGAAAGGTTTTTAGACTCTTTTAAAACTCAGTCTACACTCTACAGTAAATAAAATCCTTCTTAACAAACGGCTAAATGTAGAATACCCATTCAAAACATATAGAAGGAGCAAATGGCATTAAAAACATGAGGTAAGAGTCGTGCAGGCCTGTCACCTCCATATTACACCCGGATCAGAAATTTAGCGGGAAAATTGAAACAGGCCACTGGACTCCTAAATAGGATTATCGGATTATCACACCCGTAGCTACCTATTAACTATTCCCTTAACACTCTTTTTTAAGAATATCTCGCGTTCTTTTAATGATTTTGCAAAAATCCTTTCAATAATTTTTAGATTGATGTTGTATCTTTACAGAAATCAAAAAATCTAAAATTATGGAAAATGGGACCAATGAAGGTACACTAACCTTAACATAACTAATTTACAGTTTTCCACTAAAAACATGAACGCTTACAGGATAATGGCTCCTGGCGCTTAATAGAACTGGTTAAAACATTAAAATTAAAGAATGACTGAAATGTTTATTAGACGTTAGACCAGTGTCACTCAGTTCATGAGAAGTCTTTAAAAAAGCCTGGTGAAATGTTCATAATTGGTAGCGAAGTGTCACTCAGTTAGAGGAGACATTAAAAGAAGCATTAAATTGTTCCTTTGCATGCACCCAAGTGTACGCGTTTTTGTTGTTAACATTCGGGAAGACAACAGACGATTTAATGAGACTGAAATTTGTCGGCCGTTATGATAGATCATGCGATCTTCATCCTTTCTTGAGCAACCTTAGTAAGAAAGGAAATGTCGGTGCAAAAATTCTTTTAGATCATGTAAAGTTTTTGGTGGATATTTTTCATGTGCTGAAGCACAAAGAGAAGTGCTGTATGCCTCCAAACAATCCAAAGTGCCGCTATCATCCTCATCTTGAAGTATTCAAAGACATAAGAGGAACAAACACTGAATCTGCTGAACAGAGCAATCGATTTCTGAACAGGTTTAAACACCTGTGCAATCGAATGGCTGAATTTAAGTTTAAAGCATGCATTTATGTAGTTTGTGATCGAAACACGCAATGAACTTATCGAGGAACGCTTAAGAAGCAAAGGAAAAATGAAGTAACTGTTAACGTGCGACTATAATAGAGGCACAGTGTATTGAAGATTATAATGTTGTATCAGTAATAAAAGTTAAAAGGTTCAAGTTCAAAGAATATTCATGTGTAGTGCGCTTGGTTCGGCTGATGGATTTAAGAACGAGATATATTCATGTGTAGCGCGCATTTTTCGGCTCATGGATTAAAGAACGAGATTATATTCATGTGTAGCGCGCTTGTTTCGGCTCGTGGATTAAAGAACGAGATATGGCGAATCGTGTAGAAATCGTAGTAACGAAATAATCATAGAATCGTAGAATAACGATCGGAAGAATCGTATAATCGGAGAAAGCGGAATAGGAGAATTGGAAGAATCGTATAATCGGAGAATCGAGTAGAACTCGGTGAATCGGAAGAATCGTATAATCGGAGAAAGCGGAATAGGAGAATCGAGTAGAACTCGGTGAATCGGAAGAATCGTATAATCGGAGAAAGCGGAATAGGAGAATAGGAAGAATCGTATAATCGGAAAAAATCGGAGAATCGAGTAGAATTCGAAGAATCGGAAAAATCGTATAATCGGAGAAAGAGGAGAGAGGAGAAAGGAGAATCGAAAGAATTGTATGTCTAAACTCATATGTTACTATTCTCCGATTTAGCCATAATCGCACTCTTCTGGAGCGCATTTTCCTGATGTAAAAAGGATACAGTTCTGGTCAACACAATTTACATTGTCTCGGCAGGTCTTTGTTTTAAAACGTCAATTGAAATCCATGGTTATTAAAGCACTTACTGTTTCACAAACAAGCGCCGAATTCTACGATTTGTATTGTTTGACGGAAGTCTTTTGTATTGCATTTCTAACGGAAGTCTTCTAGTCTAGAAGCCAAGTATGAAAAGAGGCCTCTCTAGAAAATAAATCTCGTTGCACTCCCGTTCTATATTTTTCTGAATAGCAAAAAATGATAGCACAATACAATATCTAAGGAGTACAGCCGTCTTTAATTTGTGTACTGTGTTCCTTTATGCTTACATGAAGTAGTTGTCGCGGTTTTGTTGCTTGGCAACTGCAGGACACCAAACCAATATAAAACCGATCCACGCGCGACAAATTTATCCTCGCTTCGCGAAATATGATCCTGACACCAAATGATTTACCCATGCAATCACTGGTTATAGTTGGTAAAAATCACTTCCCCTAGGGTTAGGAAATGATAGCATGCTATAATAACATTTCGATCATCAAATTATCAAATTTATCCAGATCAGTTTTAATCGCACACGTGAGAAAACCTAGCTTGCGCGCAGACGTATCCGATTTCCTTGCTTCCCGCGGAAAACGGTCGCGGGGAGCAAGGAAATCGGATAGGTCTGCGCGTAGGCTAGAGAAAATCATGAAATGGAAAATAAAATTGACCTTTTCAAAAGTCTTATTGGCACACGTAAATAACTTTAACCTGGTAAACAGAGAGCCTAGGTATTTTGCCTAGGCAAAAGTGCTATGTTTAACCGCGGGTAATGAAATATTTCCTACGTTTATTCATCATTCTCAGACAAAAAGAAGGCCGAATTATATGTCGTTTACAAATAGCAAAAGAAAGCCGAATTCTAGATGGTTAATTGTCTCTATGGTCTAGCGGACAGCAACGTCATACTAAACATTGAGTATCCCTCGGGCGTTGATATAAATAAAATATAATTACAGTAAAAGAGAAAGCCGAATTCTATAGATGGTATTTGTCCATCCGTGGTCTGGCGAGCAACCATAAGAGATTATTGATTATCCTCTTCGTCTGGAGTATTGAAAAAAAAAACCCGAATGTGTCAGCTCTAGCTAACGAAAATTTTCATTTAACAATATCAATACACCAACTGACAGTCATCGGTCTTTAACTCAGTTAAAGTGCGCGTGCAAAATCGTTTTCCAACGTTTTGGCAAGACGTTTGCAAGTTCTGGTTTTCGATGTCGTAGGTGAGCAGTGGAGTATTACATGTAAGATCCCTTGTATTTTAAATTGAAATTAAAATGCAAAATTGAATACTTTCAAGAACCAGTCGTATATAAATCCAATGGAAACCTTGTATGCTTCGTTCTTTTTTAAAACTCTTCGACTGGGGAGTAAAGTCTTGCAGAACCGCACCCTACGCTACAGCCCTCGTCACTACTGTTGAGGCATTTATGTGCGACCTATCTCAACAACATCCAAATATGCGAATTGATAGAATAGACTTAACTTTACAGCATCAAAATATGTTTGTTGTTTTAGCCTGTTTTGAAACTATCGATTGTTTTGTTATATCTAAATATTTCTTTGCAGGATCGTTTTTTCATTGTTGTACAAAATTGTCGCTCCAATGAGACAAGCGTTAGAGATAAAAAAGGCCTGTATATCTTCCATCGAATTAAAATATATGCGTCCAGAAAATAGATGTTATTTCCTTTGCATTGAGCCGGGTTTGAAATGCGTTGTAAAATGTTTTCACTTTTCTTCGATAAGGTGCGATAAAATGAGTACATTTAAACTTCGATCAATTTATTTACTTACCTCGAATTAACTTGCAACTGGATGATCGATCCTCTGGATGTTTGCAGAATGAGTTCCACAAGCAGAATAATGTACCTCGAAAGTTCCCCCTTTTTATAGTGTTAAAAGCAATTGACACTTTGCAATCAATTGAGTCTTTAAATTTAGTCCTTTTTGTCTAGACGTCTCAACAAATACAAGTTATTTTTAAAATGTCAAGGCAGCCGTGAGAAAGCCGAATTGTAAAGAAATAAAGAAATTGTTATGTCTCGTGACAGTTCAGTTCTTCTGCTCCTGAGCATAATATTTGAAGCGCGGCATTTTATAATTACTTCTTCGGGGAATACTTTTGGGTTAATAGCTGACTTTGAATAGTTTCGGCGATACACACGGTGTTTTGATGGAGGTGGATCCCATAATTAATTGCACTGCCAAGATTGAATAATGGCACAGCTGCATTGTAATTTGATTTACGCTCCGTCAGACTTGGAATCAAGACGCAATACAAGTTCTGATGTTTTGCTCCCTTGTTTGGAATGGCATGTCATAATTATGTTTTGACGGAAGTCGATTCTATAAATAATTGCACTGCCAAGATAGAATAATGGCACAGCTACATTGTAATTTGATTTACGCTCCGTCAGACTTGGAATCAAGACGCAATACAAGTTCTGATGTTTTGCTCCCTTGTTTGGAATGGCATGTCATAATTATGTTTTGACGGAAGTCGATTCTATAAATAATTGCACTGCCAAGATAGAATAATGGCACAGCTACATTGTAATTTGATTTACGCTCCGTCAGACTTGGAATCAAGACGCAATACAAGTTCTGGCCCCGGTTGTTCAAAAGGTAGATAGCGCTATCCAGCGGATAAATAGCTATCCAGCCGGTAAACGTGTACAAAACCATTTGCGTTATCCACTGGATAGAGATTTATCTGCTGGATAGCGCTATCCATCTCTTGAACAAGCAGGGCCTGATGTTCTGCTCCATAGCATAAATTTGGAATGGCATTTTATAATTATGTTCAGTTTGCTGGAAGTGGATTCTATTTTTAATTGCAGCCTTAAAAGTTTTACGCTCTGTCAGTTATAAACACAAGACACAAAACATTATGGCATTCTGCTTCTGAGCATAACACAGGAATTGCACTATGTTTTACGTTTTGTTAGTGACGACATATGTAGTCCTACATAAATTCATACACTGTGTTTATTAAAAATCAGATAAGCTTCTTTTAGCGTTTTGAGCCGAACTGACTCACTGCTGACTATGAGAGTAAGGGCACAAAGATCGATCTCAGCCTTGGTCTCTTCTTTCAACGTTCTTAAAATGTTGACATATTTCATTCTCACTGCATGTTTTGGTAATTTTTTTTCTTTTAAACTTAACAAATGCATAGGAGTTTTTGGTTGACGCTTTGATTAGTGTTCGACACAAGAAGCAATATTAGTTACAATGTAATCTGCTCTCAAGCATAAGCTTGGAAGGGCTTGTTATAAGTTTGTTTCGATGAAGCGGATTCTATGATCTATTGTAGTGCATAGTTGTTCAAACATAGTTGGCCTTGCACTTATTACAATTTACTGAGTCAAAGGAAAGAAAGAAGAGTGACATTAAAGAGTGACATTAGTCTTAGTGACTCTATGAACGAGTGGAATTATTTCCATATTCCACGCGCGGTAATCACTCATGGCCGCGCAGTCCCACCAAGATAAGATATCTCGCGATTACTTACATGAAGTCAAAGCACACGTGGAATGTTGACATTTTTTATGGCGAACGACTGAAGAGGCTCGAAGAGCGAAATATATATCAAACTACCTCGTTTTAACAGTGTTAAGATCGTTTTAAAGTTATTTTAAGTGCGTCGAATGTGCATAAAAGACGCGATGTCTTGTTCTTCCCGTTATTCTGAACACGTCCCTAGCCTCGGCGCATGGAATTTCTCAAAAGAGTGACATTGTTCTGTAATTTTACGTGCAGAATAAGAAGTTACGGCCAGTGCATGCGCTTGCTAATATAAAGCATGTGGCTGCGCGGCAGAGATTAGTATTCAACTATTTGGAATATAGGTAAACGCTTTTTTCGTTTGTCTCACGATGGAGTCACTTTAAGATGTTGATCGCGACGTTTCGACTGCTATTACTGCTAGTCTTCATCAGGCGATGAGGTCGATTGGTTACGTGTCGCTTGTGTAGCACGTTGGCTTGTTGCTATTGGTGCATTTCGATCCTCATTATTATTCCGAAAAGATGTTGTTCCCTCTCCGGTCCGATTTGATATCGGTCGGCTGTTATGCTTCTTGATTGTAGGCATCCACGCTTCGGGAATTTCAATTCCACTATCTCTGTTGATGTTCTGATTAGGATGAAGTCTTATGTGGATGGCCTCTAACTCTACGGGTGTATGGCAAACGCTTGCTAAAAGGAACTAATGCTCTGGATTTATGGATCACACATTGATAAACTGTACATTCCTCGCATAACATAATTTATTTCCTGCCGCAAAGATAACGCCGGAATTTTAAACTACGATAAAAACCCCGGTCTACAACATAGTTTATCTACCACAAGGAATGGCTTTGACCTCTCAGGGCATGTTATCATGATATGTTTCTTATATCTCGTTTAAAATATACATGAAAAAATTTACTCAATTCTGATTGGCTAAGAGCAGTGCAGTTCAAGTGTAACGCCCGTGCAAAAAGTGTAACACCAGTGCAAATTAAAAATAAAAAAAATTAATGCAAAAATTTTGCCAAAAAAACCGTATGATTACCTATACAAAGCAAGCAAGAAAATTGCTGGTAATTAAAAAGAGCACTTTAGAAAGGGAACAGTTAAAATAAGAGGCGCTTTTCTTGGCCTTGTATATAAATAAATTGAAATTTGGTGAATTTTGTTCGGCCGACGAGCGTTGTTTATGTTTGATCTTAATTAGTCATATAAGGTCACCAGTGAGGCTCAAATGCTCATTTTTTTTGACAGCATACGTGTCAGCCACACTAACATTACTATGAATAAACTAATCACAACAGAGCGAAGGAGCGCCAAGCGTGAGTAATAATTAAGTATTTAGTTGTCAAAACGAGCAAGATATTGGTGTTAATTCACAACAAGAAGAAATTAAATCTGACGAAAAGTTTAAATTAGCCTTCTCACACATGTAGATTTAAAATATGTTTTAAGTTATCATGACATCTGTATCGACTCACATGAACTCATGGATTAACGTGTGAGCTTTTGTATATGTTCACTGACCTCAGAGGTTCAATGCGTATCTCTTCATACAAAATCTTCAGAGCTCAAGTAATTACCCACGGTAACATTACTATGAACAAGCCAAACACAAAAGAGAGGGCAGGAGTATGTGCCAAGATTTTATTACCTCTTGCCAAAATGAGCAAGAGCAAGAACATTGGTGATAATTAATGTCTACTTTGAGGAAAGATTACGGCAAATATGATTGGACTTCAGAAGAGTTCAATAGTCACGGTGAACTTGAGACGACTAATTTCGGGATATTTGTAAGATATTACAAAGATTGTATGTATTTCCAACAATTTAACGTCAATTTGTTCTGACAATGGAGGTTCCCTTTAACTTCGTAACCTGGAGCCATAGTTTTTAGCGTCGATTCACTATGCTTTGTTCGAGTGGAAGCAATTCCGGCAAATGTTGCAGGTGAGGGCACAAATTTATTTTTTACAATTTTATTTATTAACCCATACATTTCTTTCTAAGCCTTGGTGACCTTGGTAGCCATTTTGTTTCGGAGATACTCGATACCGCTGGTAGTTTACGGGCTCAAACGTCCGTCTTTTCTGACAATTCTTAGCTCGGAGGTCAAATCCTTGACGCACGCGTCAGCTGCATGATTTTCCTTTCAAAAAGTAGCTCGCGCAGCTCACCGGAAATGAAAATACTGCGTAAAATCGCGCGAACCGGAAATAAATCGTGCATAAATATTCCACTTTATCTCAAAAATTTGCTCGGTGACCTATGTTGAAATTTTTCATGCAAGTAGCATTCAACTTTATCTAACATTTGAGACATTTTAGAAAAAGATGGGCACTCAAGGAGTGCATGTGGCTACTGCCACTGGTGAGAAAGTTGAATCAAAGGCTCCTTAGAGCCAACCCGTGAATTTGAAATGCGTAACGCGTTTAAACGCAATGCGATAAGCTTATGTTTTCACTCTGTTACGGTTCAATATTTTTTTTAAAATTAAACGTAAGGATTTTTGACAAACGCAAAAATTAAAAATACAGTACATCACTTTCATAATGTTGAGTCCGAAGAAGAAAGAAAAAAAAAAACGAAAAAAAAAGATGAACGGCCGAGCGAAATTCGAACCGGGGCCTTTCCACGCTTTACACCACTCGACCACCGTGACCACTGACTTGAACTAGGATAAATTTTATTATTTAAATGTAGATAACCATCAAAACGCGTGTCTCAGTTGAAAATTCCTTTTAGATCGATTAAGACTCCAAATGCGAAACATCTTTAAGCTTATTGTTGTTTATATTCGTTTACACCAATTCAGTTATTGTTATCGCTGGATTCACGCTGTTCTTGTTACAAAACCGTTCGTAACAAAGCATTACGTCACTAAGTTTACAGCTGATGGAAGGAGTGAGCGAGTGACTCATTTGCATATCAGTCGCCGTTACCGATAACCCGTTCATTACGCATGCGCGTATATTCACGGGTTAAAAATAGGCACTTGCGGGAGTGTATGTGGTTTACAGGAAGCATAATTTGTGGGTAATGACTGGCAGATAATTTTTGCCTGAGTTTTTCACTAAGCAATTGCTGCCGCTGGTATGGAAAGAGTCGGGAAATAGACAAATGTTATGGAATGTTTATGGAATTGTAGAGAGTTTAAAACTACACATCTTGGCCAAATTGTGAAGCGCCTAAGCATTTCGTTCAAGAGTTAAAGGCGAACGAGTATTAGACATTTTTAGTAAGAAATGTATGGAGCGGCCATCATTGTGCCCCACTCAGGGGCACAAAGATGGCGGCCAAAAATTCAAAGTCTTTATTAAATTACACCAAAAATCAAATAAAAAAAATATTGTATTTGCTATAAGCTGCATTAAGTCGGCTTATAAGCACTTATAATGCAAACAATAACTTTCAGCTGATTCAAGTTTGTTTATTTTCACGACTTATCTGAAATAGCGTGACGAATTGCGTGACACATTTAAAACCTTTGTACATCGTTAAAACTTGAAACTTTTTGTGAAAGATTAATAATACTTGTATCCACATACCATGTTAGAAACAGCTTTGTAGGGTGTATACTTCATATTTTTTTAATTTTTATGACGTCATGTGAAAACCAAGAATATGCAATTGTGCATTCTTGAGAATGCGTAGCAGAGTGTAAAAGAAGATTTTGTAGTAATAACAAAGAAAACGTTAATTCTTGGAGTCAAAGATATTAAGTTACGCTATCTGTTTTCATGTGAAAAGACGCATGCAAGTATGCAACGTTTTTAATCAATAGAAAGTCGAAAACTTCCGATAGATGACGACAATCGTCGAAGTTTATCGTCGTTCGCCGTAAACGTCGAAGATTCACGAAGATGATGAAGAAGAAACATTGGAAAACATCGCACAACATATCGGATCATCATCGTATTCTCATCCCCAGTGGGCTCCCCACGGTCTTTACGTTGCGAGTTTACATCGACGGGATTGACATTTTTGAAACGCTTGATGGTAATGCGCCCTGCAAGCTTGTTAAGCGACAAAAAGAAAAAAAAATAAAGGTTGTCTTGGAAAAAACAAAAAAAGGAAAAAAAAGTTTGGCTTCGGTCGGGAGTCGAACCTGCGACACATGACTATGCACTATATCCAACGGAACAATCCACTGGGCCAGCAAAGCAAATCGTTAACGGAATATGTAAAATTATTTATTTGAGGAATTGACGTCATTTCTCCAAGATGGCGGCTGTTACACGCTCGATAAACATTTTTACTAATGATTCCAGAGGGAAAACGCTTATGGAACGATTCAAAATTCGCCACATGGTCAGGAAAACCTTCAAAGTGACTCATGGAAGCATATTTTTTTTTTCAGGAACTCCACGGCCGAAACTGGCATAAATTACATTACTTCCGGTCTTACATCTTACTTACTTACAACCCGATGACATACCAGTATTACATCGGTAATACTGGTATGTCATAGAGTGGAATTTCTCTTTAAAAGGCCTTTTTGGATTTATTTCGATTTCCACAATACAGATTTTTTTTTCAAATTTACACAGGAAGTGAAGAATATTGCAAACTTTTAAAAACGCTTATAAAAAACATAGGTCACCAAGTTAGTTTTAAAGATAGATTAAAAAAACTGACTTTTGAGGGGTAAGTCTTTGGAGGGTTATAGTTACCATGACAACAGATATGACGTCATAAATGGTCAGGAGCTGAAATGGCCTTGAAGGAAACTTTAACAACCCTGTCATAATCTTGTCTATAATTTGTTTCAGAGACTAAGGCCCAGTTCAAACGTCGAACTTCACATGTGCCGAATCTAATGCAAATTAGCAATAACAATAGATTTTGCTCATTTGCATTAGGTTCAATTCAGCACATGTGAAGTTCGACGTTTGAACTGGGCCTAAGACCATTAAATTTTAACGTTTAATTGTTCTGACATGTACATGAGCTATAAGAAACCCTTTCGAGCCTCCTTAATTCAACCTTTTTTCTTTTGAAATTTTGGAGTCTACCCGTTGAAGGCCAACTGACACTAGGTCACCTGGTGGATAACAATGATATTCTTAACCCACGCGGATGTCTCTCGCGGCCTTCATTATCATCTTGTGTGATCTTTTTCTGTCAATTTGGCATGGCGGTTTTTATGTTTTTGTCTCAGACTGTGCTAGAATTAAAACTGAGCATCTTACCTCAAACACAAAATGCTATATAGAACACCAAGTCAAGATCTAGACATCAAGTAAATTATTGTATAAAGAATAAACCATAATCAGTTTTTAGCAAATTTTCCAAAACACATTGAACGAACTTGAAAAAAATGACCAATTTTTTCAAGTTGCAATCCATTTCCATCCTGGCCATCTGTAGTCAGAGACACTTGTTTATAGTTTCATTAGTTTTCATTAAAGTAATTTTAAACAAAACTGGACCATTATTTTTGCGTTTCTACTGATATAAAAATATCTTTTAACTTTTTAAAATAACACTGAAAATGGTGACAGAACCCCCTTAACGGTTCAGATATAATCTGTGGAAAACGTGGAGAGGTCGTCATGTGATTCAGGAGGCACGTGCCACAAACGATCATTAACCCTGGGCGCTTTTTGATTTGCGATATTTTTTTTCGGTTACCTGGTGATAAATGGATTGCGTCATGGTTACAGCTGTCATTCTGATGTTGGCGGTTCTTTTTTAATAAAAATTGTTAATGTTGTTAAGCAACTTCCTGTTAAATAATAAACTTCCGGTTAACAAACTTCCTGTGACGCCATTGATGGCATAGTGTCTACGCGCACATGTGCTGTAGACACAAAAATTATACCCCTATGAAAGTTCAAAGTGGCATTATTTGTCAGTCAGTAACTCACACAGATCTAGCACCATCCTTCTTTATTTCAACATTACAGCCATGCATCTAAACTAATAAGCAACCCGAGACGAATTTACAATGTCTCGTTCTCCCACAAAACAGCGCAACCCTAAACTTAAGCAACCGAGGTTTTTTCACGAGGTTATGGTGCAGTTGCCATTGTGACCGGCGTTAAGTTTTCGTTAAGCTAAAACAAATTTTAAACCAAATACGCGCCAAAGTAACTATGAATACTGAACATGTAGAGTTTCAACGTGTTGGCCGCAATCACAGAGATGCGGTCACCAGCCTTCAGGTTGAACACCCCGCCAGCGTACAAGGAAGCTTGGCTGCCTGATTGCGCTTGAATCATGGTAACATGTTTGTTGTTCACAGCAAGATAGGCTCTCCCGTGGTTATAGAAGTAAAGTTGAGTGTAGATATAGTACCGTCCAGACACGGGCACCTGCAGTACTCCACCATGGCACTTCATACCGCCTGCAAGAACACTGAACCGGGAACTTTCAGACCAGTCCCTGATAACTAAAAGGCAAGTTATGAAATCCTTGTTTTACTGATTTTGCACATCATACTCCATAATATAGCATTATATACTGGAGTACTAAAGCAAGTCCAAGGAAAACGCATAACTCAAACTAAAAGCCATTTTCCTTCCTTTAGTGTAGCAGCTGTCAGAAACCTCTATTTTCATTGGCCTTGTAAATCACATACAGCTGCTATTGTTTTTAGGGCTAGGGTCCATTGTTGTGTTGTTTGTTCTATTCGGTTCTCTCAAAGGGGTATCGAACCAATGGTGTGAGACCTTACGAGAGCTGCTACATCGCCCCTTTTAGTTGTCAGGATTTTTACAATCTTTTTTTCCAATAATAACCAGCTTTAAGTTTAGAAAGGTAATTATTTTATATTAGAGCAGTTTTCAATCGAGTGTCGAAAGTAATTACACAATTGCTTTTGTTTTGCATTGCTACCCTTTGTGATTGGCTAAAAGATCTCGCGCCACTTTTTCGACCAATCAGAAGTAAAACCAAAACCAATCGTGACTTGCTTGCGCGCGTTTTCCCGCGCTTGGCGCCGCCGACATGTAATTGCTTCGAGCTCTGATTGGTTCATTGGATTGTTTACGACTGCTGGGATTGGTCAGAGTAATTACTTTGGTTTTGGTTTTACGACACTCAATTGAAAACTGCTCTATGATAGAGCTGTTCTTAAATGAGTGTCGAAAGTAGTTTCGCAATTGCTTTGGTGCTTTGTGATTGGCTAAAAATTTTCGCGCCACTTTATTTATCAACCTAACCGATCAAAGGTCAAACCAAAACCAATCGCGTTTTCCCGCGCTTGGCGCCGGCTACATGTATTTGCTTCGAGTTCTGATTGGTTCATTGGATTGTCTGTGTCTGTTGTGATTGGCCAGTGATGACTTTGGTTTTGGTTTTACGACACTCAAGTAAAAACCGCTCGCGATAAACCACTAGAGATATGTAATCAAGATAAATTAATACCTTGGTTGGCATGGTAGGTCACAACATATTTATTTTGAGCCTGAATATTAGCGGAGGGGTTTTCGTAATGCTGCACATAGACCAGAAGAAAAGAAAAACATGTTAGCTTAGCCATATAAAAAGGTAAAATGGAAATAAAACAAATAATATTACGAGAAGACGACCTACTTATTTTTAAAAAAGCTAATTAAGTACGTTTTCGTTACTTCAGTTTCATGCAGCCGCCAACGCAGTAATTGGTTTTGTGTAAAAGTTACAGAGTACCTTCAGATCGACAATTTTCTCGAAATTTGTTTTTGGGTGTCAAAATAAAGGTTTCAGAATGATCTTTCATTAAAAAATATATATACATATATTAAAAAAGAGTGAAAAACAAGACGGAGAAATGACGGTATGACGTTTTGACCCGAACTTTGCATATGACGCGAGATATTTTTTTAAGCGCTGTTTTCTTTTGGCTTGTAGGGGACACAACTAAATTCTTAAACAATCAGGCCCATTCAGACCCTATCACATTGTTGATAAAATTAATTTTGCATGTATTCCGCTAAAAATTCTGGAAATCAATCTACCTGTCAGAATTTTTACAGCACTTACCCCATCATGACCACAGCCGGGATGGTTGGTTCTTGTATCTATGATTTTCTGAGACTTCTCACCGTCAGTTTCACTTGGTATCTGTGAAAACCAGTAGTTAATGGTATTTCGTAAACTGGGTGTCACAGAAAACAGCTGTGAAGTCTAGTACTTTTATATACGTGGTAAAAAAAAAGAAAGAAACAAAGAAAGGACGAATTCAGACAGAATTAATTTTCTAATGAAATTATGAGGGTAACCGGGCCCCGTGCTGGCTGTTCATTGATTGAGAGGTGCATTTTAGTCTATCTTTGAACAGTGATGCACCAATGTATTACTAAGCTACCTTTTAAAGCCTGGTTTACACGAACGACGCAAGGCATAAGCACAAGAAAATTACGTGTAAACAGGAGCGACGTAAGCATAAGAATTGATGGAGTTTTCATGATTTGAAATTTGATTGGCTTATTGGTTTGTTTTGGACGCCGTCATGAAAATTGATAGTCTAACAGTGCTGGCTGTTAGCTTTAGAAACGCTTTATTGTGCTGACTGCAGACTGTGTCAATTAGATGAAGACCATGTGGAAAGATATGCACACATTCCTAAATAACAACCTTTAGAAAGCCAACAGAAGCAATAATTGTAGTGGGACTTTTTTGAAATCATGTGGCTAGAAATGGAAATTTTGGTAATCATTTGGGCTGAGAAATGAAATTAATAGACAATGCTCCTGCAAAAACTGTTATTATCTGTAAGCACTCCGGGTCAGCGCTATTAAAAACTGAACTTTTGTGACATTCGAGTAATGATTTTATTACGATCGCGATTGATCGTACGTGATCATGCCGGGTGGTCGCTTACCGGAAACGGGAAACAAAAGAATATGTCAAATTTGTGGCCTAAAAAGTGGTCGCGGTCGCTTAAGAAATTTAGTAGTGGTCGCTTACGAGAGAGTTTTTGAAGCAGTATTTGACTTAGAAACAAAACGGTTATTTACAAGGTGGTCGCTTACGGGAGGTGGTCGCTTACAAGAAGTGGTCGCTATGAGAGAGTTGACTGTATGTACTAGCCTTGTTTGTTTATTAGCCTGATGTTCACCCGTGTGTAAATAAAAGTGATGGTTGGGGGGGGGGGGGGGGGGGGGTTGCGATGTTACAATATTTCGGAAATATTTTAAGTCTACTAGATAGCCTGTGATGTGGTTCCGTTGGGGATCCGTGACGTCAATCAAGATGGCCGCCATCTTGGATTTTACTAAAAATTCAAATTTATCGGGAAAATGCGGAAATTGCAAATATGTTTTGCTAGAGTTGCAAAATAAGATACAATCTTACATGATGATGCTTTTGGTAAGATTTTACATTGTTTCTGTTGTTTTCACCTTAAAAAAAGGTGAAAACGCATTTTTATTCAAAATTGGCTTGACCCCATGCTGCTTATAATAATAACGTCATACGTCATATCTCGTTACCATAGCAACTGGTTGTCACCAAACTTTACCAAACTGTGTTTCAAAGATAAACGAACAGCTACTGAAGAAGGCATGTACTAACCTTAAATGGTCTTGAAAAAATCGGAGAAAAGCCTTAGGCGTCCGAGGGTTAAAATTGTAAAAATCAAGCTGTCAGAATGTACGGCTCTTACCTGAAAATCATTGACATCATTCTCATCACTGGCTCTTACATCTATTTTCTCGCCCTCAGTTTCACTTGGTTTCTGTGGAAATCACCAGTTAGTTTCTTTCGTAAATCAGTATCACAGAAAACAACTGTCTACTTTTCATTTCCTGTACACTAAGAATGGTTATAGCCCCTGAATATGATAGAGATAAACCAATGAAGTATTATTGAACTCGGTACTATTTTTCACGATTGAAACAATTTTATGCATGGCTGTTAATATTTAATAAAGAAGTTTTAAAACAAAACATTGCAGCTTTTTCATGGCTTGTCCTCAAACTACGTTAAAATCAGCACAATCTTACTTGGTTTCCAAATAAGCTAGCTGCTCGGCAGAAATCCATGTTGGCACCGACCAGCAAGGCAACAAAGACAAAAACGGTCTTCATCTCGATAGGTCTCAAAGTGACTCTGCGAAATGAAAGCGAGTAAAGAATCCGCGATGTGTATAGTAAAATGAGTTATATTCAGGCTAGAACAGTGGTTGGTTAAAAAAACACCAATGTATATAGACGAGGGGGACATTGGGGGGCTCTGAACACCGCAACACCGCAAAAAAAAATTCTCGAACACCGCATCACCGCAAGAAAAGTCGACAAAACACCGTCACCGCAATATATATTTTTGTGAAGTTACTTATAAATGAAAAAGGCTTAGGATTGGCGACCAGTAACGTATTGAAGATTAACTAGACAGTATTGGACTGCTTTTTGTTACAAATTAAACATAATGGTACGTGCTTTTCATAATAAGTACGGAATAAATAACATATAGAGGCCGAATTTAGGGTCAAACAGGGAACGGCAACACCGCTGATAATTTCGTTCCACCGAACACCGCAGACTTCAAAGCGCAAACATCGCACACCGTAGGGTTTGAGATCACCGCAACACCGCAAGCTGGGGATTTTATTCACCGCAACACCGCATAAAAAAATGAGCAACACCGCAACACCGCAAATCCCCAATGTCCCCCTCATAGACCAGTGTTTTTCTTAACAAAGGTGTTTCCCTCCAGTTTCCATGTAGCCGCACCGACCATTTTTAAGCGGCCGTTTAACTAACTTTCCTTTATTGAATTAGTATGAAACTTACACAAAATATTGTGCTTAGTTTGAAGTTTATATGATTGTAACAATTTTGTAAATCGGATTTAAAATTGCGGAGATAAACGGGAAAAATTGAAATCACTTGAGTCTAAATTCCGAGCGATTGCGATGGCATCTAGAAAAATCAAAACTATTACGATAAACTATGACATATGGCAAACAAAATATCTAAAAATTAGAAACTTTTGTCAAGCCGATTTTGAGTAAATCAGGAAAACATTTCGAACTTGTGATTTTGCATGTGTATGAGCACATCTGCAAAATCCTCAATTAAGCTTATAAAAGTTTAATTTCTCAATCTCAAATTTACGCCAAAATGTGTGTTTATAGTATGAGATGAAACTATGAAAGTTTGAAAGTGTTTCTCGTTTTATTTTTGGAGATTCGATTTTCTATAGGAAACCATAGTTTTTTTACTGAGTCCTTGATATTGTAGTTTTAGCGCTTTTCTATATATTTCAAAAACCGCGAGATAGATTTTTTTCCAAACTTATATGGTCGTTTCTTTATAATATGAACAGCATTATCTCGAAGTTTCATCTTGATTGAAACATTGCAACATGGTCAAATAAAATAATAAAGTTCACCCAAAACGCGATTGAGACTTTGTGTTTTGATTGTACGGTTGAAGGCGCGCAAAGACGCTTTAATTAATTAATTCAGGTGAAGCGCAACGCATTTCTGCGTGACCATCATGTTTTGCGGAGTAATGTTTAGGGGCTGTGTTCCACGTTATTTTTATCATTCCCACGAATTTCAGTGGGACGTTTATTTGAAAGCAGTTTTTTTATTCGCATTTGACGTGCACTGGACACTCTCGACATTTTGAATTGTAGGGAAAAGAAAGAAGTCAACTCGATTTGCATAATTCTCAACACGCAGAAATGCGTTACACTTCATCTGAATAGGCCATTTGCACGATGACGTCATATGACTACAACTACCAGAATCCTTCAGTTTTTTGTTTTGTAGTGCAAATTAGGGCTATTGTTATTTAAACCGCACTGGGATTACAAAATTTAAATAACAAAGGAAAAACGAAGTGAATTCTGGTAGTTGTAGTCAAATGACGACATCGTGCAAATGGCCTATTAATTAAATTGTCTTTGCGACGTGCGCCTTCAACCGTACAATCAAAGCACAACTTCTCAATCGCGTTTTAGGTGAACTTTATTGTTTTATTTGACCATGTTGCAATGTTTCAATCAAGATGAAACTTCGAAACAATGTTGTTCATATTATAAAGAAACGACTATAAAAGTTTAAAAAAAATCTATCTCGCGGTTTTTGAAATATGTAGAAATGTGCTAAAACTACAATATCATCATCGCAATCGCTGGGAATTTAGACTCAAATGATTTCAATGTTTCTCGTTTATCTCCGCAATTTTAAATCCGATTTACAAAAGTGTTACACTATTATAAACTTCAAACTTTGTACAATACTTTGTGTAAGTTTCATACTAATTCAATAAAGGAAAGTTAGTTAAACGGCCGATTAAAAATGGTCGGTGTGGCTGCACGGAAACTGGAGGGAAACACCTTAAAAGCAATAGGCCATTTGCACGATGGCGTCATTTGACTACAACTACCAGAATTCATTTCGTTTTTCCTTTCTTATTTAAATTTTGTAATCCCAGTGCGGTTTAAATAACAATAGCCCTAATTTGCACATCAAAGCAAAAAACTGAAGGATTCTGGTAGTTGTAGTCATATGACGTCATCGTGCAAATGGCCTATTGATGGAGTACTACTTACGTGTGCAATCCCGCTTTGATCCTTTCTGTTTTAATGATTAGGAAATCTTAGACTGAGAGTGTGCGAGAACGTGAAGGGTATTTATATAGTCTCATGACGCTGGCACTGATGTCAATGTAGCAGGAAGGATGTATAAACGAAACAGGAAGGATGATGTGTAAAGCAACCAGTCCGGAAGGATGTCCTATTATTAAAGATAATAATGGGTTTAGGGGTTATAAATAAAGGTGTATCTTTAAAATTGCCAGGGGGTTGATTGGGCAATGAGAATGGCGAACGGATAAAGGGAAATCTTTAAAACGAGTAAACATCAAAATTAAATGGGGAAGCCATTCCACGTTCTCCGATTTTCCTATACTCCCTGTTGTAAAAGGACAAAATTTTAACATATTTAACTCTCACTGTTCTTGTAAAAATGTTTCTTGTAAATATTAAAAGATACAAATCAAAGGAAGGATGTCAGTATAAAAGAAACCGGAAGGATGATGTGTAAAGCAAACAGTCCGGAAGGATGTCCTGTTATTAAAGATAACAATGGGTTATAAATAAAGGTTTTATCTTTAAAATTGCCGAGGAGCGCGCGGGGGGTGGGGGGGGGGATGATTGCATGGGCAATGAGAAACGGCGAAAGGATAAAGGGAAATCTTTAAAACGAGTAAACATCATAATGGAGAAACCATTTCACGTTCTCCAATTTCCCTATACTCCCTGTTGTAACAGGACAAAATTCTAACATATTTGACTCCCACTGTTCTTGTAAATATGTTTCTTGTAAATATTAAGATACAATTTAAGGAAGTCAGTTTATTTACGCTTTGTTCAGTTTCTTACTGTTGGACACGAGATAACACCACTTCTGATGTTGACTGCTCCCGAGCATAAGTTTGAAAAGGCGTGTAATAATTACTATTTTACAATAAAATGTAGTGACAGCAATGAAGCGGCTATATAGTAATTTTATTTACGCTCTGTAAGAGTCATAAGTACGGACCTTAAGGTGGCCGAACTCATGCAGTTTCGCGGGCGGTCAGCGGCAATTCGCGTGACGGCGCGGGTTTTTAGAAAGAATGTGAAAGACTCGTAGGCTTTTACACAAGTTGCTCGGCAACTTTTTGGCAACTTTTGGCCTTTCGAGCAACTTTTGAGCAACTTATGGTTTCGAGCATTTTTTTCGGCAACTTATGGTCTTTAAGGTCCATAAGTTGCCGAAAAAATGCTCGAAACCATAAGTTGCTCAAAAGTTGCTCGAAAGGCCAAAACTTGCCAAAAAGTTGCAGCCATGTTCATTCCACCTCCAGATGGCTGCTGCTCTGCGCATGTGTCACAGTGTCAAAATATTTACAAACAGGGACTGGGGCAGAGGATTGTCTTCGCCTTGCACTCACTGGAAACCGGAGTCGTGCATGCCGTGGGAGATTTGAAAGTAAATCCCTCAGATTAGTAAGGGGAGGAGAAGTAGCTTATATTTTCTATGGGTATTGTTTAAGATGTAAGCATATAGCGTATACAAATAACGATTTTCATTTTGATTAACCGTTTAACGGGGTTCAACTGCGGTACAAAAGATAACTGTTCGAGAAGCCTTGTATTCACGTGAAAAAGTGTTAAGTTTAACGCTGTAACAAGTGTTAAAAATGAAACTAGACGTTTCGGCAATGCTGCCTTCATCAGTAGTAAAAATGTGTTCCTACTACTGATGAAAAAATAAAAAATGACAAATGAAACTAGACGTTTCGGCAATGCTGCCTTCATCATGTGTAAAAATGTGTTCCTACTACTGATGAAGGCAGCATTGCCGAAACGTCTTGTTTCATTTTTAACACTTTTTACAGCGTTAACTTAACACTTTTTCACTTAACTACAATTAACGCTGCGCAGGATACATATTTATTAAGCCTTGTATTCACCCAGCACGTTATTTATAGATGTTTTATATATTTGCCACTCCAATATTTCGAAAGACACAGCCTTTCTTCTTCAGGGTCTAACAGATATCAGCGGAGTCGAGTAGTTAGCGTGCCGGAATTGAAAGAAAACTTATGCCGATTTTCGTCGCGCCCCAGCTAATTGCCTCTGGGTCTCCGAGGCGTGGGTAGACCCGAGTTCCGATTCCTCGACGACGCTTGCAAAATAGCCAACTGGTTCGCCTCCTACAAGTTTGGAATTCTTAACTTGGTTATCAGTTTCATTTGCAATATTTGTTTCTAATGTTGTGTTTCATTATCCCTGAAAAGCTCCTAACGGGAAGAAGACAATTGAGTATCCTCAATATAGAGCGGTTTAATTTTAGTATTCTAATTGAATGTACCTTATTCTTACAAAATTTCGCGCGTACTAAATTTCACCATTTTCGCGTTTTGAAAGAAGTTGCGAAAATTAATTCTCGCGAAAAAAAGGGAGCGTGAAAATTAAAATCGCGAAATTTAATCTCCGATACCATATTATAAAAGAAAACAATACATAAATTATAAAGGTTGTGAGTCACAGAATTGTTGGTAATTGTCCTGAATTAAAGCTGTCACTTCTTTCCTTCAATTTCTTAAAAAATCATTCCTTTCTGGTCTTGGTTTCGTATATAGCAAGCTGTTGTGTTCTGCTTCGTTTATGTTACCAAGGAAGCTAAATTGATTTAACTTCTTGTAATTCAGGTCCCGTTTTCTGAAAGTATATGAGGTGTAACCTACAAGGGTACTTTAAGTCCAAAATCTTGGCCGGTGTTTTCGGGCGTTTTAAACTATGTTTTGGTAATCAGTTCCCGAAGCTAGTACCCTTCAAAATTAATTTCTTTTTTGTTCTATATAGCTATTTTGTGAACATTCTTTTAGGGCTTGGGAGATTAAAGAAATCACAAAATCGCGAAAGGAAATACACGTTTGTTCACTTTGTTCCTGGAATCGCAAAAATTAATACTCGCGAAATACAGCTTCCGAATTTTCGCGAAATTAAGTACGCGCGAAAATTAGTAGGAATGGTAGACAGACAATCCAATGAACCAATCAGAGCTCGAAGCAAATACATGTAGCCCGTGCCAAGCGCGGGAAAACGCGTGCGAGCACCGGTCACGATTGGTTTTGGTTTTATTTCTGATTGGTCGAGAAAGTGGCGCGCGATTTTTTGGCCAATCACAAAGCGTAGCAACGCCTGAAACCTCAATTAGCAATTGCGAAATTACTTTCGACACTCAGTTGAAAACCGCGCTATATACACCTAATTGCAATAATGTTGTTGTAGAAAAATGAAAAAAAAAAAAAACGAGAAAAGGACAATAGGAATTAATTAGGCGTACAAAGAAACGCCCAAAGGAACGGTCTCAAAACCCCTCAGAATGCAGCAGATAAATCACGTTATATTTAATAAAAAAAATCAGAAAACGGCAAACTGATCCTTACAGCAAGGCAATGAAGGAGTAAACAAAAGAATAAAACAAAATGTATATATTCAAACAAATTTGCCCAATATTTCGGTTTGGAAACAAACCTTCTCCAGAGGCTAACAGAAAAATGAAGATAAAACTAAAAGTTCGTTACAAACAAGAGTTTGAAATTGTGAAAATACAATAGAACGAATAGCACGATTATCATGGTACAGCTATTAACTGTGGATTCCCTGTCAATGCAGCAAGCTGTGATGATTAAGCTAATTAATTCCTATGTGGCTTATTTCATTTTTCATTTTTTTATCACAACATTGTTGCAATTAGGTGTACATATTTAAAGAGCAAAACAAATTAAAGTGCACCTAACCCCCAATTTTTTTTTCGCTTAATCAACTCTATGTACATTGAAAAGTCGAATAGAGAAATATTTCTTGTTTTTAACGTCGTGTTAGTGAGTTATAGAGATTTGAAGTTACAAAATGCTAATTTGATGACGTCATTTTAGGCTACCTTTGGGGAGCATGTGTCTACTGTACGCTGCTAAATGTTTGCATATATAATGTGTGATGTGACCGTCATCTTCAGTGAACTCTGCGTTTACTACCATTCCAAACTCGCCTTCTCCAAGAACTTTACCAAGTATGACACGGTCACGTGGTATTTCACGCCATGCAAACGAGGCTTGTTGCAATGGCATTGCGCTGGCGCCATTTGGTTCACCGGAGGGGACTGGGGCGTAACGCTCATGACCAAAGGTGACAAATCTTTCGGTAGCAGCGTCTGGTTGGCTTTGCTGTAATTAAAAGGGTTATGTCACAAAATCGCGCGAACCGGAAATAAACCGTGCATAAAATATTCCTCTTTATCTCAAAAATTTGCTCGGTGACCTATGTTGAAATTTTTCATGGAGTAGCATTCAACTTTATCTAACATTTGAGACATTTTAGAAAACAACTATAGTCGGTACATGCAAACATTTAGCAGCATAGCTCCATGTAAACGGCCTCGAGGGCCCCACCGTTGCCTTCGCTTTTGTTATTGTCGCCCGCCGTCTTGCTTTGCAACCGCGCCGAACTCAAAGGTACTGGGGCCATCCTGCCAATTTTTTCATGGAAACCTTTTGGCATCATCCTGACTCTTTCCATGTAAATGGAACTAACACTAATCAAAGGCTCCTTAGAGCCAACCCGTGAATTTGAAATGCTAACGCTTAAGGCAATAATTGTGGAAAGCTTATGTTTTCACTCTGTCACGGTTCAATATTTTTTTTTAAATTAAACGTAAGGAACTTTGACAAACGCAAAAAATAAAAATACAGGACATCACTTTCATAATGTTCAGTCCGAAGAAGAAAGAAAAAAAAAAGAAAAAAAAAGAACGCCCCGAGCGGGATTCGAACCCTGAGCCTTTTGGGTGTAAGTCCGCAATTTACACCACTCGACCACCGTGACCACTGACTTGTAGAGGGATAAATTCTATTACCTAAAAGCAGATAACCATCAAAATGCGTGTCTCAGTTGAAAATTCCTTTTAGATCGATTTTAACGTTGCATTAAAGACTCCAAATGCCAAACATCTTTAAGCTTATTGTTGTTTTTATTCGTTTACACCAATTTAGTTATTGTTATCGATGGATTCACGCTGTTCTTGTTACAAAACGCATTCGTAACAAAGCATTACGTCACTAAGTTTACAGCTGATGGAAGGAGTGAGCGAGTGAGTGACTCATTTGCATATCTGTCGTCGTTACCGATAACCCGTTCATTACGCATGCGCGTATATTCACGGGTTAAAAATGATACGCAGTACCGGCCTTTTTGGATTTATCTCGACGCCTATAAAAAACATAGGTCACCGAGTTGGTTTTAAAGATAGATTTAAAAAACTGACTTTTGAGGGGTACGTCTTTGGAGGGTTATAGTTACCATGACAACAGATATGACGTCATAAATGGTCAGGAGCTGAAATGGTCTTGAAGGAAACTTTAACAACCCTGTCATAAGCTTGTCTATAATTTGTTTCAGAGACTAAGACCATTAAATTTTAATGTTTAATTGTTCTGACATGTACATAAGCTGTAAGAAACCCTTTAAAGCCTCCTTAATTCAACCTTTTTTCTTTTGAAATGTTGGGGTCTACCCGTTGAAGGCCAACTGACACTAGGTCACTTGGTGGATAGCAATGCTATTCTTAACCCACGCGGATGTCTCTCGCGGCCTTCATTATCATCTTGTGTGATATTTTTCGGCCAATTTTTCATCAATTTCACGTCTTAAAAAAAAGCAACTTTAAAGGGGCTCTGTCATGGCGGTTTTTATGTTTTTGTCTCAGACTTTGCTAGAATTAAAACTGAGCATCTTACTTCAAACACAAAATGCTATATAGAACACCAAGCCAAGACATAAAGTAAATTATTGTATAAAGAATAAACCATATCAGTTTTTAGCAAATTTTCCAAAACACATTGAACGAACATGAAAAAAAAAGACCAAATTTTTCAAGTTGCAATCCACTTCCATCCTGGCCATCTGTAGTCAGAGACACTTGTTTATAGTTTCATTAGTTTTCATTAAACCAATTTTAAACAAAACTGGACCATTATTTTTGCGTTTCTACTGATATAAAAATATCTTTTAACTTTTTAAAATAACATTAAAAATGGTGACAGAGCAGAGCAGAGCCCCTTTAAAAGTTCAGATATAATCTGTGGAAAACGTGGAGAGGTCTTCGTGTGATTCAGGAGGCACATGCCACAAACGATCATTAACCCTGGGCGATTTTTGATTTGCGATGTAATATATCAAACACGAGGAACAGTGTTTCATCAGATTTCCAAACACCGAGAAGTGGATTGGAAAAACGAGGCGCAGCCGAGTTTTTTTAAACCACTTCAAGGTGTTTGGAAATCTGATGAAACACTGTTTCGAGTGTTTGATATAGCTTCTCAAACTGATCGTTAAATGCGGTAGTGATTTCCTTTGTGTTCTCGTCATGAATTATTAATGAGTTTGAGAAATTTTTTTCGGTTACCTGGTGATAAATGGATTGCACCATGGTTACAGCTGTCATTCTGGTGTTGGCGGTTCTTTTTTAATAAAAATTGTTAATGTTGTTAAGCAATTTCCTGTTAAATAATAAACTTCAGGTTAACAAACTTCCGGTTAACAAACTTCCTGTGACGTGGTTGATGGCATAGTGTCTACGCGCACATGTGCTGTAGACACAAAAATTATACCCCTATGAAAGTTCAAAGTGGCATTATTTGTCAGTCAGTAACACACACAGATCTAGCACCATCCTTCTTTATTTCAACATTACAGCCATGCATCTTAACTAATAAGCAACCCGAGACGAATTTACAATGTCTCGTTCTCCCACAAAACAGCGCAACCCTAAACTAGTAAAGCAACCGAGGTTTTTTCACGAGGTTATGGTGCAGTTGCCATTGTGACCAGCGTTAAGTTTTCGTTAAGCTAAAACAAATTTTAAACCAAATACGCGCCAAAGTAACTATGAATACTGAACATGTAGAGTTTCAACGTGTTGGCCGCAATCACAGAGATGCGGTCACCAGCCTCCAGGTTGAACACCCCGCCAGCGTACAAGGAAGCTTGGCTGCCTGATTGCGCTTGAATCATGGTAACATGTTTGTTGTTCACAGCAAGATAGGCTCTCCCGTGGTTATAGAAGTAAAGTTGAGTGTAGATGTAGTACCGTCCAGACACGGGCACCTGCAGTACTCCACCATGGCACTTCATACCGCCTGCAAGAACACTGAACCGGGAACTTTCAGACCAGTCCCTGATAACTAAAAGGCAAGTTATGAAATCCTTGTTTTACTGATTTTGCACATCATACTCCATAATATAGCATTATATACTGGAGTACTAAAGCAAGTCCAAGGAAAACGCATAACTCAAACTAAAAGCCATTTTCCTTCCTTTAGTGTAACAGCTGTCAGAAACCTCTATTTTCATTGGCCTTGTAAATCACATACAGCTGCTATTGTTTTTAGGGCTAGGGTCCATTGTTGTGTTGTTTGTTCTATTCGGTTCTCTCAAAGGGGTATCGAACCAATGGTGTGAGACCTTACGAGAGCTGCTACATCGCCCCTTTTAGTTGTCAGGATTTTTACAATCTTTTTTTCCAATAATAACCAGCTTTAAGTTTAGAAAGGTAATTATTTTATATTAGAGCAGTTTTCAATCGAGTGTCGAAAGTAATTACACAATTGATTTTGTTTTGCATTGCTACCCTTTGTGATTGGCTAAAAGATCTCGCGCCACTTTTTCGACCAATCAGAAGTAAAACCAAAACCAATCGTGACTTGCTTGCACGCGTTTTCCCGCACTTGGCGTCGCCGACATGTAATTGCTTCGAGCTCTGATTGGTTCATTGGATTGTTAACGACTGCTGTGATTGGTCAGAGTAATTACTTTGGTTTTGGTTTTACGACACTCAATTGAAAACTGCTCTATGATAGAGCTGTTCTTAAATGAGTGTCGAAAGTAGTTTCGCAATTGCTTTGGTGCTTTGTGATTGGCTAAAAATTTTCGCGCCACTTTATTTATCAACCTAACCGATCAAAGGTCAAACCAAAACTAATCGTGTTTTCCCGCGCTTGGCGCCGGCTACATGTATTTGCTTCGAGTTCTGATTGGTTCATTGGATTGTCTGTGTCTGTTGTGATTGGCCAGTGATGACTTTGGTTTTGGTTTTACGACACTCAAGTAAAAACCGCTCGCGATAAACCACTAGAGATGTGTAATCAAGATAAATTAATACCTTGGTTGGCATGGTAGGTCACAACATATTTATTTTGAGCCTGAATATTAGCGGAGGGGTTTTCGTAATGCTGCACATAGACCAGAAGAAAAGAAAAACATGTTAGCTTAGCCATATAAAAAGGTAAAATGGAAATAAAACCAGTAATATTACGAGAAGACGACCTACTTATTTTTGAAAAAGCTAATTAAGTAAGTTTTCGTTACTTCAGTTTCATGCAGCCGCCAACGCAGTAATTGGTTCTGTGTAAAAGTTACAGAGTACCTTCAGATCGACAATTTTCTCGAAATTTGTTTTTGGGTGTCAAAATAAAGGTTTCAGAATGATCTTTCATTAAAAAATATATATACATATATTAAAAAAGAGTGAAAATCAAGACGGAGAAATGACGGTATGACGTCACCGGAACTTTGCATATGACGCGCGATATTTTTTTAAGCGCTGTTTTCTTTTGGCTTGTAGGGGACACAACTAAATTCTTAAACAATCAGGCCCATTCAGACCCTATCACATTGTTGATAAAATTAATTTTGCATGTATTCCGCTAAAAATTCTGGAAATCAATCTACCTGTCAGAATTTTTACAGCACTTACCCCATCATGACCACAGCCGGGATGGTTGGTTCTTGTATCTATGATTTTCTGAGACTTCTCACCGTCAGTTTCACTTGGTATCTGTGAAAACCAGTAGTTAATGGTATTTCGTAAAATGGGTGTCACAGAAAACAGCTGTGAAGTCTAGTACTTTTATATACGTGGTAAAAAAAGAAAGAAACAAAGAAAGGCTGAATTCAGACAGAATTAATTTTCTAATGAAATTATGAGGGTAACCGGGCCCCGTGCTGGTTGTTCATTGATTGAGAGGTGCATTTTAGTCTATCTTTGAACAGTGATGCACCAATGTATTACTAAGCTACCTTTTAAAGCCTGGTTTACACGAACGACGCAAGGCATAAGTACAAGAAAATTACGTGTAAACAGGAGCGACGTAAGCATAAGAATTGATGGAGTTTTCATGATTTGAAATTTGATTGGCTTATTGGTTTGTTTTGGACGCCGTCATGAAAATTGATAGTCTAACAGTGCTGGCTGTTAGCTTTAGAAACGCTTTATTGTGCTGACTGCAGACTGTGTCAATTAGATGAAGATCATGTGGAAAGATATGCACACATTCCTAAATAACAACTTTAGAAAGCCAACAGAAGCAATAATTGTAGTGGGACTTTTTTGAAATCATGTGGCTAGAAATGGAAATTTTGGTAATCATTTGGGCTGAGAAATGAAATTAATAGACAATGCTCCTGCAAAAACTGTTATTATCTGTAAGCACTCCGGGTCAGCGCTATTAAAAACTGAACTTTTGTGACATTCGAGTAATGATTTTATTACGATCGCGATTGATCGTACGTGATCATGCCGGGTGGTCGCTTACCGGAAACGGGAAACAAAAGAATATGTCAAATTTGTGGCCTAAAAAGTGGTCGCGGTCGCTTAAGAAATTTAGTAGTGGTCGCTTACGAGAGAGTTTTTGAAGCAGTATTTGACTTAGAAACAAAACGGTTATTTACAAGGTGGTCGCTTACGGGAGGTGGTCGCTTACAAGAAGTGGTCGCTATGAGAGAGTTGACTGTATGTACTAGCCTTGTTTGTTTATTAGCCTGATGTTCACCCGTGTGTAAATAAAAGTGATGGTTGGGGGGGGGGGGGGGGGGGGGGGTTGCGATGTTACAATATTTCGGAAATATTTTAAGTCTACTAGATAGCCTGTGATGTGGCTCCGTTGGGGATCCGTGACGCCAATCAAGATGGCCGCCATCTTGGATTTTACTAAAAATTCAAATTTATCGGGAAAATGCGGAAATTGCAAATATGTTTTGCTAGAGTTGCAAAATAAGATACAATCTTACATGTTGATGCTTTTGGTAAGATTTTACATTGTTTCAGTTGTTTTCACCTTAAGAAAGTTGAAGCGCATTTTTATTCAAAATTGGCTTGACCCCATGCTGCTTATGACGTCATATCTCGTTACCATAGCAACTGGTTGTCACCAAACTTTACCAAACTGTGTTTCAAAGATAAACGAACAGCTACTGAAGAAGGCACGTACTAACCTTAAATGGTCTTGAAAAAATCGGAGAAAAGCCTTAGGCGTCCGAGGGTTAAAATTGTAAAAATCAAGCTGTCAGAATGTACGGCTCTTACCTGAAAATCATTGACATCACCCTCATCACTGGCTCTTACATCTATTTTCTCACCCTCAGTTTCACTTGGTTTCTGTGGAAATCACCAGTTAGTTTCTTTCGTAAATCAGTATCACAGAAAACAACTGTCTACTTTTCATTTCCTGCACACTAAGAATGGTTATAGTCCCTGAATATGATAGAGATAAACCAATGAAGTATTATTGAACTCAGTACTATTTTTCACGATTGAAACAATTTTATACATGGCTGTTAATATTTAATAAAGAAGTTTTAAAACAAAACATTGCAGCTTTTTCATGGTTTGTCCTCAAACTACGTTAAAATGGTATCACTGACGCGCTCTATCAGCACAATCTTACTTGGTTTCCAAATAAGCTAGCTGCTCGGCAGAAATCCACGTTAGCACAGGCCAGCAAGGCAACAAAGACAAAAATGATCTTCATCTCGACAGGTCTCAAAGTGACTCTGCGAAATAAGAGTGAGTAAAGAATCGACGTGTATAGTAAAAAGGGGTTATATTCAGGCTTGAACAGTGGTTGGTTAAAAAAAAATAACACCATTGTTTTTATGTTCAAGTTTCAAATATTTTATCAAGTGTTATTCCCCAAACATTTCAACCTAAGCCGTTTTCAGCGAAATACTGGAAGTCACATTTGAACAAAAAGTGTAAAATATATTCAATCATCGTGTTCAAAACTGGAACTGTTACGCTTCATTACAGATATAAAAATAGGCTCCCTTTGGAACCTATTTTTATACACGCTGCTTTACTTTCCGTCATTTTTTGCTATGCAAACTTGGGTGATCCTATTAATTATAACTGAACATTTCCTGATTTTGATTTGAGCTCTGTTAGCCTTGGACACAAAACCTTTCCTTTCCTAACTGAAATATATAACACGATGAATCGTAGCATTTTGAACAATTCTCGCGACCATTTAAGAATAGTCGAGTTCATTCATCATTCTCAGACAAAAAGAAGGCCGAATTATATGTCGTTCACAAAAGGCAAAAGAAAGCCGAATTCTAGATGGTTAATTATCTCAATGGTCTAGCGGACAGTAACGTCATACTAAACATTGAGTATCCCTCGGGCGTTGGTATAAATAAAATATAATTACAGTAAAAGAGAAAGCCGAATTCTATAGATGGCATTTGTCCATTAAGTCCGTGGTCTGGCGAGCAACCATGAGAGGTTATTGATTATCCTTCGACGCTGACCGTTTCCCGTCTAAAGCACGGGAAAAACGCATATAATTTGAGATAGGATTCACTTTATCGACCAACTAGTACTGCTTCTAAGCCAGGTTACTAGAGCCTGGTTTCCATGATCGTCACTATCTCTACGATTGCTGAAAAAAAGTTGAGGGATCGTTGAGTTGACCGGTTTCCAGACGATCGCTACGATGCTACGATCGCTGCATAATGGACGCTATTCCCAAAGGCAGTCTATTGTTCGGGCTATCGTTTTCTTTCACAATGGAGCGTATGCATAATTATGTATGGGTGATACGAAAATCTTGCCCGGTTCATCTTTTTGTACTTGTTTTTATAATCTTTGGAGAATTTCTTATATTAAACAGTTGTATTGCTGAATTTCTTCAATGAAGACGGCCGTATCCAGCGTATCAACAACATCATTGCTCGCCATCATGGAGTGACTCTGGAATTCGCAGTGCACCGCTGGTGGGATACAAATATTTCAATGAGGTTCAGCAATAGGCCATTTGCACGATGGCGTCTTTTGACTAAAACTACCAGAATTCATTTCGTTTTTCCTTTCTTATTTAAATTTTGTAATCCCAGTGCGGTTTAAATAACAATAGCCCTAATTTGCACTACAAAACAAAAAACTGAAGGATTCTGGTAGTTGTAGTCATATGACGTCATCGTGCAAATGGCCTATTGTCTTGATAGAAAGCAATGCTGCTTTCGATTAGCGCTCTTTTGTGCCTGGTTAAATATATTACAGTCTGAAAAACGTATCAAGCAACTGGACGTTTGAGATTTGATAATGATCACGCGATTCAATTCAAACATGACTACTTTCAACGGCTACTTTCTTATTACTCGTGGCGAAGCACACGAGTTGTAAATCCAGCTTTTTTTTTTACTTTTCTTCTTTTTTTTTTTTCGTGTCACATTAGCGCATGCAAATTTATGCACAAATATTTAAGTTTATGTCGACGACTATATGCTTTCAGCCATGAAATACATACCGCAAAATCTCTCCGTGTGTTGACTTGAGAAGCAAGATAAAGGACTGCAGCATACAATTGCACGCTTTCAAGACAATTCAAGGCGTTCGTGGATGGATAGGACCGTTTGATATTGTGTTCGCCGCTTATTCCTGTGGGATTTTTGCTCCGGCAAGTTCTGTGTTTTATATATTAAACTGCCATTTCCTTAGCGATCGAGCTTAAGTGTCAGCTACTGAATGTAGTGAATGTAGTGTAAATTGGGATGAAAGTTGACGCAACCCGCACAAGCTACATGTACATTTCGCGCCGCGGACTCGTCACTTCGCAGAAAGTTTTCAAGCGGTGCACAGCAAAAAAAAATTTGGTCTACAAAACATACCTTCTGTCTCTTTAACTGGACTAACTGTTATGAAAGTTTCAAGCTAAAGTTTGCGGGATAACTCTTGATCTACATAACAAATGAAGCGACTTTCACATTTTTTGTAGTGCCGCGAAAATTTACTGACGTACGAGCGGACTCGAAAACGCTTTTCAACACGAGAACAAATTTTTGAAACGTTCTACACACCCTAATTTTAATCTTATTGGCACACGTAAATAACTTTAATCTGGTAAATAGAGAGCCTAGGTATTTTGCCTAGGTAAAAGTGCTATGTTTAACCGCAGGTAATGAAATATTTCCTGCGTTTATTCATCATTCTCAGACAAAAAGAAGGCCGAATTATATGTCGTTTACAAATAGAAAAAGAAAGCCGAATTCAAGATGGTTAATTATATTATCTCTATGGTCTAGCGGACAGCAACGTCATACTAAACATTAAGTATCCCTCGGGCGTTGGTATAAATAAAATATAATTACAGTTAAAGAGAAAGCCGAATTCTATAGATGGTATTTGTCCATCCGTGGTCTGGCGAGCAACGATAACAGATTATTGATTATCCTTCGACGCTTCGATGTTTTTGTGTTCAAGTTTCAAATATTTTATCAAGTGTTTTTCCCCAAACATTTCAGCCTAAGCCATTTGACATATTGGAAGTCACATTTGAGCAAGAAATGTATAACTATATATCTCTTGTCAATCATCGTGTTTGAAAAGAACTATTACGTTTTATTACAGATATACAAATATAATCAACTTCGTCAGGAGTATTGAAAAAAAAAACTCACCGAATGTGTCAGCTCTAGCTAACGAAAATTTTCATTTAACAATATCAATACACCATAACTGACGGTCATCGGTCTTTAACTCAGTTAAAGTGCGTGCAAAATCATTTTCCAACGTTTTGGCAAGACGTTTGCAAGTTCTGGTTTTCGATGTCGTAGGTGAGCAGTGGAGTATTACATGTAAGATCCCTTCTACTTTAAATTCAAATTTAAATGCAAAATTGAATACTTTCAAGAACCAGTCTGTATAAATCCAATGAAAACCTTGTATGCTTCGTTGTTTTTGAAAACTCTTCGACTGGGGAGTAAAGTCTTGCAGAACCACACCCTACGCTACAGTCCTCGACACTACTGTTGAGACAGTTCTATGTGGCCTATCTCAACAACATCCAAATATGCCAACTGTTAGAATAGACTTAACTTTACAGCATCAAAATATGTTTCTTGTTTTAGCGGCCTTTTTTGAAGCTATCGATTGTTTTGTTATATCTAAATATTTCTTTGCAGGATCGTTTTTTCATTGTTCTACAAAATTGTCGCTCCAATGAGACAAGCGTTACGTTAGAGATAAAAAAGGCCTGTATATCTTCCATCGAATTAAAACATATGCGTTCAGAAAACAGATATAATTTCCTTTGCATTGAGCCGGGTTTGAAATCCGTTGTAAAATGTTTTCACTTTTCTTCGATAAGGTACGATAAAATGAGTACATTTAAACTTCGATCAATTCATTTACTTACTTCGTATTAACTTGCAACTGGATGATCGATCCTCTGGATGTTTGCAGAACGAGTTCCACAAGCAGAATATAATGTACCTCAAAGTTTTCTCTTATTTATAGTGTTAAAGGCAATTAGCTCTTTGTTTTGATGAAAGTGAATTAATTATAATTAATTGCACTGCCAAGATTGAATAATGGAACAGCTACATTGTAATTTGAGTTACGCTCCGTCTGACTCGGAATCAAGACACAATACAAGTTCTGATGTTCTGCTCCCTAGTTTGGAATGGCATGTTATAATTATGTTTTGACGGAAGTGGATTCCATAATTAATTTCACTGCCAAGATTGAATAATGGAACAGCTACATTGTAATTTGATTTACGCTCCGGCAGACTTGGAATCAAGACACAATACAAGTTCTGACGTTCTGCTCCCTAGTTTGGAATGACATGTTATAATTATATTTTGATGGAAGTGGATTCTATTTTTAATTGCAGCCTTAAACGATTTTGGCAAATCTCAGCGTCAACGTTAAAAAAAACGGATTTTTTTTATTCATCATATGACCCCGCGCGCATTCTTTCCTATTGCAGTGAAAAGATTGAATAATGGAAGTCAAGGCAGCCGTGAGAATACCCTGGGTGCCAGAGGTTTTTAGTTTTTAGTGAAAACGGCGAATTTGAGCGGCGAAGCCGCGACAACGAGGCGCAACCGTTTATGCGGTTAATTTCACTCATGATATTCAGAGAACGGACCTCTGGATCCAGGGTGCCGTGAGAAAGGCGAATTATAAAGAAATCGTTATGTCTCGTGACAGTTCAGTTCTTCTGCTCCTGAGCATAAGATTTGAAGCGTGGTAATTTATAATTACTTGTTGGGGTAATATTTTGGGTTAATAGCTGACTTTGAATAGTGTCGGCGATTAGACACATAACCGCAAATTCCAAAGGGTAACCAAACAACTATAATATGTTCCCTATTCAAAGCCCTTGAATGTTTCCAAAGCACAAGAAAAAAATAATTCTTGAATTCTTGAGTTCTTGAATGATCAAATCAATAATCAAGGTTTTAATAAACAATGCAAATTAACTGAAGTGAATTCTGTTTATGGAGTGGAATTCGTGTCTTTTGTTGAGACCGTGAGGCATATTGTGAAAAGTTGAGAGCTCCAGTAAGTTTCCTCAGTGATGAGTAAGTTTTCAAGATTTCCAGATGATTGACAAAATTAATTTGATCATTACACTGAAATAAAAAGTCTTGTCATGTGTGTGGGATGCTATTTACAGTCAAACCGGATGTTCTTTTGATGGCAACTTTGCAAATTTCCGCTGCAACATTTGTATTTTGATTGACAGTTTGCTTCGAGCAAGTTGGAAGTTGCAACTTTCGCGAGCAAGTTGCTATTTCAAACTTGTTGTCAGTTGCAAATTGCGAATTTTGTGAAAACACGTCCTTCTTCAGTTATGGCTCACGTACATCGCAATAATACCACCTCGGTTGAGAAAAGAGAGAGAATAATGGTCGTCTGGTGTAAAACAAGAACAAATCGCACGCATTGTTGGATTATCAAGGCAAACTGTATCCAATATTGTAAACAGATTTTTACAACACGAGACGTAAGAAAAATGCAATTAATAACCCAGAATCGAACCTGGAACCTCTTGCATGCTAACATCCCTCCTTCACCATTAGACCACTGGGTTGATCCGATCCGGCAAACCCAACAAAAATTTAGTTAAAAAAGGTGACCCTATCTCTAAATCTAACCTAATCGCGAATGTAGCTTAGATCTAATAATCGCGTTTCCTAGGCCCAATTTTATCTAATAATGAAAGCCTATTTTCGTTCTGATCTAGGCACAAACAAGAAATAAATGAATGCTAATGAGGTCAGCGGTCTCCTTTCAAACGGTTTGGAGCCATTCCTACATTTAACGGATAGTGAGTTTGCTTTGCTCCGCCATTTTGTTTTGAAGTGTGGAGAAAAGGTTTGTTTGTCAGTTTCAAATTTTACTCCGCCGTGCTTTATTTATCGTGAATATATTTGCGTTCACTTGCAAACAAACAGACAGGAAGTGATGTACATACATCAGCAGTACATACTCGCACTCGTCTACACTAATTATTGAGTCTGGGCGCTGTTTCGGAACGGATCTTTGCCTGTCTCAGAAAGAACTTGTCAGAACTGAAGGCCAGAAATAGCATTGATTTACTGAACTTGACTTATAACTGAGTATTCTACGAGAGCTGTTACCTGAAAATGAAAGCGGTGGTTCACGATCAGTTGCGTACAGAATATCAGAGCAACTTCATTGTATCGAAGGAAGAGAAGGAAATTAAACAGTTAATGTCGGAGTCAAAGCTTATATATAGTCAAGCTATTAATAAAGGTGAGCCATCATTACCAGCATATTGTGTATACAGTTATGGTATCTTTAATGCAATATAGAGCCGCTGTGGGGTTGTATAATGCTCATCTCAAAGCCAGAGAATGTTTAAATCGTGTCAAAGGAAAATTCTGGTCTATGTTGTTATTTCTGTTTTATCTAGAAGCTATATACCTTTCAGCGATGACAAATGTGGTTTATGCGTGACAAATGAGTTACTACGTAAGCTTTTGTTCACACAAATCTGCATGTATCGTGTTTATATTCCACTTTTAATTTGACTTGCTAACGATGTAGAAATGAATCCTGGTCCTTGCTATTTTGTAAATACCTCAAAGATAGTTACAGCTAATTTTCATCAGGGCAATGTCTCGCTGTTTGGAAGTAATTCTGGTAAACAGTGTGTAGCTATGTGCTTGACGGCTGTTGTTTACAGTTTTAGAACGAATGCATCGACTTGGATTAGAAACAATTTAAATTAAATATTTTTTCTTGGGAATTCACTTGATTCCCATTTATGTAAGTTTGCAGAAAAAGACTAATTGTTGCTGTCCGAGATTCCTTCTGCTTTATCGATCAACAATGGAACATGTTTTACCCGGCATAGTAAATCGAACCCAATCGAACTCAATTTCAATCGAACTCAATCGAACTCAATTCATGGATTGAGTTCGATTGAGTTCGGCAATCGAACGAAATCGAACTCACCGAAAAGAAAAAAAAGCAATCGAACCCAATCGAACGTTCAATTTTCGAACTCGTGATTTGTGTAAAACAGGCGTTGAAAATCCATAACCAGATCTTGGAAGCTCGAGTTACTTCAGCCCGGAGTGTAGCGCACGTGTTTTTCGTAAACGAAGAAATTCCGCAGAAATGGCTTCAGATGCGCTGTGGATTGTAAGCTTCAAATGCATAGTAAAAGGCTACCAGGAATGCCGCTTTGACGTCATTGCATTTTTGCATAAAAGTAACCCAATCCATTTAATTGTGTTCAATTGCGTTCGGTTTTCCGTACTCAGTCGAACACAATCAGATGGATTGAGTTCGATTGAGTTCGATTGAATTCGATTTGTTCGGAAATCGAACTCACTGAAAGTCCGGTGTTCGATTTCGTTCGATTGCCGAACTCAATCGAACTCAATCCACGGATTGAGTTCGATTGAGTTCGATCGAGTTCGAATTCCGAACGTTCGATTTTTATTAGGTTCAGTGAGATCAGTACTGGTGACTTACATATGTCTCATATAAAAGATTGTCGTTTACCATTACAACATGCTTTCGATATGTTGATGACACAGTATAATGCTTTTCTACACTAAATCTTCAATATTTCTTATTTCTCTCAACTTTACCAATCCTTTGAGAAAAACTATTTCCTCCCAAACATACCCAAAAAACACCCAAAAATGTACAAAATATCCCATAACATAAATTCATGGGGTGGACATAGAGTGTTTGGATTGCTTGAAACGTGAACGAAATATTTCCTTTAAAGCCATGTCAAGTGGCAGAAAAATAGCGTTTAGGTTAAGTCCCACCTTAAGCGAAAATTTCATAGCGGAGCTCTCGAGGGCCGAAGGCCTGCTCGCGGAGCTCCGAACCTATGCCCGTCATTTTTCGTGGTCATGGTTAGAAGAATGTTTCGCGGGCGCGTCCGTACGTGTGTGTCCGTCCGAGCGTTGGACAGGGCTAGTTCGCGGGCGCGTATGACGTCGCGTAACATCCGGGATCTTAGCAATTTTGAAACCAAAGCGAGGCTTTGTTCTTCGCGCGGCTACACGACCGATGTCACGTCACGTCTTTTGTTGGATCTTTTGCTGTGTTTAGGGGAGAAAAGTGTTTGCCTATTACTGAGTCGTTATTTCCCTGCATTTTTCGTGGTTTGCTGCTCAAGACAGGGATACTTAGTAAGGGATACTCAGAAGCCGCTCTAGTGGAAAAAGAAGAGCTTTCAGGAATAAAATCTTGCTTCAGAGAACTTCATACGTTATCAATGCGAGAGCAATGCGGGGAGATGTTTCTTCGGATTTCAGAACTGAAGAAGCGGAGATTTATAGAATTTTCAAGAAGTTGAGGGACTTAAAAGTAAAACAAATTACATTTTTCGATGGGAAATTATGTTGATATCAGACTGTGTTTAACTTTTTCTTTGTGTTTTCGTTAGTTTTTGAGAATTGTTTATAAAACGTGCTTAAATTCAGTCGTATTGATTTCTTGAACTTCATCGAAGTCAGCTCGGCCTCGATGCGCTATAAATGGTACGCGTTTTGCTTTTAAACACAAACTTATGGAGATTTGAATAAAATTTTTCGAAAGAAGATTGCGTTGTCCGTTTATATGTGTTTGTTCATTCATTGCATAGGTTGAAAAGCGATTTCATGTAAACAAAACAAGACTTGGATTTCTTAGTTCTATCTTCACTCGCGTCGCCTTGTGCAAATATGTTTGTGCATTTTTTTGCAATTTTGATTTCCAAATCAGTTTCTCGGGCAATTTGTGACACGAAACAGGTGTATTTTATTTGGAAATTAGTCATAATAGTTATTCTAGACCGAGAAAAAGTTGTTTTTGTGAACTTTTGTGCGGTCTAAATGTATTATGCAGACGGTCGCGTAATACTGTTTTTAAGCGGATTGCTAAAATTGAAAATTAGCCCGGTCGTCAATCTTAATTCTTGTTCTTCCGACCTTTCACCTTAGTAAAGCTTATCATCGGCTTTCTGTTCAGAGAGCAACGTAGTTAGGCTCAGGCTATATATATATATATATATATATATATATATATATATATATATATATATCCAGGATAATCTTTGTATTGTGTGTCGAGAGGGCTCGATACCATCGGTAGAGCGAATATAAAGAGAATAAGTGGACACGGTTAAACTTTTGACTTCGGTTTAATGCATACAGGTCTGTTTCGTACAGGGCGAACCTGCACTCCTCAGTGCAAGACCAAAAGTGAACTACACAGAACATTTACAGTATAAAAAGCATCATATCTCCATGGGGGATAACGTTCATGTCTAGACAATGTCACATCACGTTTTTCAGCAGAAATTTATCTTTATGTCTACATTTACTGATTAATTCGTTTCGTTTGTTCAAGGTTGCGGTTTCCGGTTTGCACAAAATGAAAAACTTTTCAGCTATACACAAATTACATCGCTTGGTCGTATTATTGGCACTTGAAAGACAACAATTTAGATTATGCAATTAAGTGGAGCATTTTATGCCGTGCTCCCCACTACTCGAATACGACCAAGCGATGTAATTTGTGTATAGCTGAAAAGTTTTTCATTTTGTGCAAACCGGAAACCGCAACCTTGAACAAACGAAACGAATTAATCAGTAAATGTAGACATAAAGATAAATTTCTGCTGAAAAACGTGATGTGACATTGTCTAGACATGAACGTTATCCCCATGGAGATATGATGCTTTTTATACTGTAAATGTTCTGTGTAGTTCACTTTTGGTCTTGCACTGAGGAGTGCAGGTTCGCCCTGTACGAAACAGACCTGTATGCATTAAACCGAAGTCAAAAGTTTAACCGTGTCCACTTATTCTCTTTATATATATATATATATATATATATATATATATATATATATATATAACAATCCAACAATGTGTAACCGTACATCCTATATATATATATATATATATATATATATATATATATATATATATATATATTATTTTTAGAATGCAGTTTTATTAGGTTATTGGATTACTGTTGTCTTCGGAAAGCGTATTTTCCCATAAACTAGGTATACCGACCGATAAAGTGCCAACGAGCAAATGATTTTTGTTTTGCGTGGCAAGGGAGTTAAGTTTTTGAAAGTTTCGTTGTCCCTTCCTATTGCCAGGATTATTAAGAAAAACTTATTCCAAAAACGGATGATACACGTATAAAGGTTTAACTTTTGTCCAGAATTAATTAATTGCACATAATTAGATGCATGACAAATTTTGATATCCAACACGAAGTGTCCCATTAAGTCTACGTGTTAACTATCTTTTTTTGAAATGTAAGGTAAGCATTAGTGTTAGTGTTGTTTTTAGGTTAGGGTAAACGCACCTGTTTATCTTTACTTGAAGAGCAGAATTTAGGGGACACTTCGTGATGTTTATTGTCTGAATTTTTGAAAACAAGTGATGTTGAAGTTGAGCAGAAGAGCAAGAGGACACTTTGTGACGCTTATTAAATTTGTCATGCATCTAATTATGTGCAATTCAGGACATAACTGAAAGGTTTCCAGAAAAGAGAGTCAGCTACAACGCTCCTATGGCCTTTTAAAAGAAACTGCTATAAAAATTTGAAGAGTGTCGACCCCGAGGAACGAGGTTGGGTGCATCAAAATGATATGGAAAAAGAGTAACATAATTACCGAATCATCTCAGTGCATAATATTTCAACGCTCTGCTAGCAGCGTATCTCTTTTTGTTGGCTTTTTTACCCATGAATGTAGTGGTTTGCGTGCCTTCCATATTCACGAAATGGTTAAGAACGGTCTCACCAGGTTGGTGGCTAATGTGGGAGCCTGTAAGCCCGAGCCTTTTTTTGCGAGCCTCGAGCCTCTTCCAGCGAGCCTCGAGCCCCAGCTCGAGCCTCCTGTTAAAAATGTAAAATGAAAGAAAATGGAAAGATAATATGGCAAAAAAAAAACACAGTGGCTCGCAAGAAGGGGCTCGAAGCTCGCTAAAACTGGCTCCGGCTCACACCTAAGTTACTCTCTCACACTGCCACTTGGTCACACCAAAATCTAACACGTTTTTTCTTTGGCTCTAATAGTTCCGGCCTTGCAATTGGCTCAAACCAAAGTCTACATTACATTAGGTTACACTTTTTGAGGCTCGATCGAGAATTTTTCTGCATATAACAATTCTTCGCATGGCACTATTCTCTGCCGTCTCGCCAGCCTCGCGTCTTCGTTCGGCTTGCTCGTTGGCAAAAAGTAAACCGATATATATGGCCAGTTGCGAAAGGACCGAAAGGTTTGTGAATCACTAAATGCAATGAAATGCATCAAGCAGACAAATTGTATATAAAATGATACTTGCAAGGGTCCTGAGAATGTGCGCTTAATACGGGTTGACTGTATGAAAATGCTTGCTGATGGTACCTTAGTTTGTAACTTTTATGGGTGACAATTGCGTGCTCGAGAAAGAGTCCGAAACGAATTGCTAGCCCCGAGCATAGTACCACTTTTAAAACGTTTTCAAAATGGTGCAAACATGGTACGAACTGTTGTGTTTTATGAGAATCAGATGTCTAGTAAAATTTGATGTCTGAAATGTCCACAATCCTAAAGCTGGATTCACGATCTGGCTGAAGTTTTAAAGGGGAGTTACACCCCCAGGGTAAATAGGGTTAAGGTACTCTCAACCATCAAAAGCGTCATTGGAAAACAATATAAGGTAAGAGTAATATGACAAACTATATATAAATAGAAAGTTAATAAATGTTGTTTGAGATAAAGATAGACTTTTAATTAGCGACTTACTTTTTACGAACGGCCAGAAGCCGATAAACCGCCAAACGAACGGGGGTTGTTAAGTTGAATTTATCGGGTATCGTATGCCGTGGCAAAAGCGGAATAGCTGCATAGTGTTATTCACAAGGGATCAATCAATAGAACGTTGTCAGGCTTTTTCGATAACAGTTTCGATATACTGATTGATTAGCGAGATATTTGCGTATGAAGTTGGAGTAGCTAAAAACATAAGAAAAAATATTTTGAATTTCCCGACACCGTTGTTTTATCATTATCCCAGCAATATTTTACAATGTCTTGGTAATTTCCTTCAAAGTTTAAATGCCCTGTGGTGTTTAGGGTGGTCACTTAGGGAAAGTTCAATCATATTGTCGTTTATAATTCAACACATTGATACACTGCCCAAATATGGTCAAAACACGATATATGGTCAAAATACGATATACGCCATGTCTACATGACGTTTATCCAACGATGGCGATAAATTTCACATTTTGACAAGAGAATGCAAAAATGACGGACCGGCCTCGATATTTTTTCTTCAAACTGTGCTTTGTTATCAATGTGTTGAATTATAAAACTATTATAGCGCGAAAACGCGCGTGATACCGCCTAATTCTTAGCCGACGAGGCCGTAGGCCGAGTCAGCTTAAATTAGGCGATAACACCCAAGCTTGAGCAATAAAATGGCAATAAAATTTAACAAAATTTTCAAAGCCCGCGTTGTACTAAACTAGAAAACATGCATAATATTTTACTATTTAAACTAAGTGCATGTTGTCAAAAAAACTTTCAAGATATTTCGCTTGAGGCAGTTCAGTCTCGATCGAAGACATCCGTGGGGTGCTGTGAGTGTCGGCTTCGGCTTCTTACTCGTCTACAACCTAGCAAAGAAAATTATATGTATATATAACGTCAAAACCAATCATAAAGCAAGGATCACCCGGCGTCCCGGTTAAACCGATAGTGAGCTTGGGTTCCAAATACAAAACTAAATTGGAAACAGAAACAGTGGTTCGGAGGTAACGTGCAGGATTGTAAGGATGGACGTAAATTACAGCTCATCAAATTTGATTTGGTGACAGGCGGTCAAGAAATCGAAATTACTATTCTTATAAATTTTGACCTTTTTAGCTGTATTTATTTGCCTCTATTTCTTTGTCCAATAACGCAAGCACCTGTCCGTAATCACGGAAACACGAGATATCAGCCACTAGTTCAACAGTTCACTATAAAGGCCGCCATATAAACTAAGCAAATCTTCTCCAGTATAAACTCACTTTCTCGGTTTTAAAACAGAAATCAGTACGTACCCAGACGTTTGACATAAAAACAAGTTGTTCTTTGGCTTCTGAAGGAGATCTCCGCCTTCTTCGCCTTTGTCTTCGCCTTTGTTTTCGAGGTTGTTTGCGACTTTGTTTAGACCTTTGTATTTTTCCGCGTCGCCTTAGAACAGAAAATCCATCGCTGTCGTCAAACAGATCGCAACTCAGAATTAGCCACAAAATTACGACAGCAAAGAGGAGTTTGGAATCCATCGTTGGGTTCTTCCTTATTGACTCAATCAAAGCGAAGAGCTGTTCAACTCTCAACGTGTTTTTTAAGTCACTTCCTTATAAACTACGAAACAGATTGCTTTGCTTGAAATTTCAGGGAGTGCTATAGAAAGAACGCGTGTAACGATTCTAGACGGCGATCACGTGACAAGGTACCCTGTGGATAGATAAGGAGTAAATTTAACACAGTTAAAAACTCTCGTAGTTGTAGATAATATTTTAAAATTATCGTTCTCTATTATGGACAATTATTTGTTTTAATTGTGCTTTGTTCATGATATAAAGCGTCTATAATTAAAGTAATATCACATTGATTCTTGAAAACATAATCGCGTTCGAAGAACGCAATCCTAATTTCGTGTTGGTTTCCCTGTGCCTTGCATACAAAAAAATTTAATTGAGATTTTTTGGTGTCCGGACTGCCGTTTGGCCGCCGCAGGGGCTCATTTCCGCCGGAAATTCCTTCGAACGCGTCTCCATAATCTCCGATTACTGGTACTTTACTTAAAATATCATCAAGTGTTTTTAATATAAACCTGACCTTTAAGTTTGGACAAGACAAATATTATTATTATACAAAAATTAACTGGCAAATTTGCGTCAGTTGTTTACATTCTGTTCACATATTTAACAATTAGATTATGAGCTCGAGATTTCTATCACGTGATAGTTGATGAGGACGAAGCAACAACAAATACTCTTCCTAACAACAAATTCTCTGCAGACACTTCGAAAACGCGAAGAAGTGGCCGCCATTAGGCTGCTCACTCTACTCACCATCTACAACAGAATGGATAGTGAGTAGCGCCGGTAGCCAATAAGAGAACAGCATTCGTGATAGAACGCTGGTAGATTTATACTAAAATTGCCGGCATAGCGCTACATAGCTCTACACAGCACTACATACCCTCTACTTAGCCGACCATAGAATTGGTTCATGGTTAGCATGCGTCTATCGATTAATGGATGCACGCGGGAAGTTTGGAGAGCACGGCGGAATCGTAAGAGTTGCTGGCTGTAGCTACCGCAGTGCTCAAACCGCTGGATCTGAAGAAAACGAGTGAACACAATTGACTGAAAATGTCTTTTTATAAATGGCTTTGAAGTATGGTGTATGCTTAATGCTTCCTTGAAACGAATTGAAAGCGAATTGGAACCGAAAGATCTTGTCATTATGCGGACTGAAGGAGCCAAAAGGAGTAAGCTTTGTCGAACTCAGTTGAACTCATTTATGAACTGGAACAGAAACTCGCTGTTCAGCGAGGAAAGAACAGCTTATGTTTTCAGTATGGATTGATTTCGGACTAAAAAATCCGGTTCTTTAGCGAATGCTTAATGTCAAAACAACAGCAAGAACAATATATCCTTGCTTAGACTTGAAAACTTGTCTTTTTGGAAAGCTTGGTGCTACTGGAGGAATAGGCTCGCTTTCCAGCCGTTTTGTGCGTCCGAGTTCCTTCGCGCACACCACGGCTGAATCACTGGTGTGCCCTATTGTATTTTCGACCAATCAAAGACCTGCCTGCCGGAATCGGGTAGGCAGATCTCTGATTAGTCAATTCAATGTGTCTCCAACAAAGATGGCGGCTATCTCCGAGGAGAAGTGTTTAAAATTCAGAAGTTCGAGGAAAATCAACAAAAAGCAGTTTTTAATCTTGTAAATGGAAAAGATGTGCTTGTTATATAGCCCACGGGCTCAGGGAAATCGATTATTTTTCAGTGTTTTCCTCTTGTTTTCGACGCTCTTCGTGGTAAACCTGACACAAGTTGTGTTTTGGTTATTTCGCCATTAACATCCCTAATGCAAGACCAGGTGGTTTATCTGACGTCACTTAGAGTACGACCAGCATTTGTAGGAGACGAACAGTCAGAAACAGTGAAAAATTAAATAGAAAAAGGAGAATATCATATCGTGTTCGGGTATCCAGAATCGTTTTTGGGTTGCAGTGCGGTCACTGGCGCAGTATACAATTTCTTGAACTTTAGAAAAAAGTTCCCCTTTAAGTTTTACTCTTTTTCGCGTATTATCTAAAATATTTCCGGACAAAACACAAGCTTGAACTTTCGATTTAACTGGTTTCTTGCGATCGAGTTACGTTTATACTCGTCGACATAACTATATATGTTATTGTTTTTTAATTTCCCGCCGTGCTCGCGTCAAGAGCGGTTCGAGCGCGAGCGATAATTTGCATAAAGAGGGGATGTGACGTCCGGACAACCGCTACGGACCAGTGATCCAGCCGTTGTTGGGAGGGGGATCTGGAAACCGGACTCCCTCAAACGGCTGAAAATCGAGCCTACTGGAGGAAAGGACTGCAGAATAGCCAAGGTTTTACCTCAGTTTGGCCGCATGCTGGTTCAGTTTGTTTTTCAATTCTAAATTAAATTATTTTCAGACAAGATTCTCTAGCTGGGTAGACTCACTCTCCTTAGAAAACCTCGGTTTGTGAAATTTTAGCATGGCGTGGTAAACTTAGCTTATAATTTAAGCTAACGAAATTGTATAAACATCCCCGCAAAGATAACAAACTTAGGCCCGGTTCAAACGTCGAACTTTACATGTACCGAACCTAATGCAAATGAGAAAAATCTATTGTTCTTGCTCATTTGCATTAGATTCGGCACATGTGAAGTTCGACGTTTGAACCGGGCCTTACATTAATAAGCCTGATGGGTCGTTTGGCATTTTCACAGGCACAGTCAACAATGAATTGAGGTTTGATTTGTACAGACTGTTTCTACCAGGCCACTCTGTTTTCTCTGTTCCTATCCATCTAAAAGGGTTATCTTGAGACTGAGCGAAAAAATAATGCTCAGTGGCATGTAAATTGTGTAAACACATGCTCACGTCAGGTGCACGTGCGGCGTATGTCGAGTAATGGATGCACGCTCGCGCTATTCGCCATATTTTGTCTTATTGATCACATCACTAAAACCTGGTATTCACTTGCGAAATAAGAGCATAAGCATAAGCGCAAGTGGAAACATAACCGGAGCATTAGGCAGAAGCATTATGGCTCCGTCAATTCCAAGACCACTCATTCCCGCCCCGGCATTTGTCGGGCATTTTATAACTTTTCCTTCTCAAGGATGGGGAATTTGCTAAGTCGGCAACGGGGGTGGGGCACTGCCAAAACAACGTTATCTTTCGGATTTTAAAATTCGTACATGTTTCGTTGGTTATTGTAAATTTCCTGATTGCCACTAATATAAAAATATAAAAACTGAGTTAATAAATGTCGTTTGGGTCCCGCACTTTTCAAGTGAACCGAAGCAACAGAACCATTTCGGGCTTACATTTTTAAAATAGTGCCACAGAAGATAATACCACGGCAAATTTTTATGTGATGTTGGCGTCTTATTTGCCAATTCGTGGCCGTGGTGTCAGTTTCTATCAGCATGTGTCGCAACAGAAGAATCCAGTTATTTTAAAATTCAATGGCAACTGAACTTGGAAAAGCGTTTCAATCAACGGCGACCTTAACCCTTTAACTCCCAAGAGTGCCAAAAATCAAAATTCAAGAAAAATCCCAAATTTCATTTTGTAAATTATTGAAAAACAAATGGTACCATGTGAAAGTACTGCTGAAGAGGTTTCATTTGAATGGTCACACCATAGGATTTAGTCCACAGACTCAAAAGTTAGAACTACATTGTACATAAGGTGTCTCCATAATTTACTCTGGGAGTGAAAGGGTTAAATCGATTGACCGTATGTATAATTTTAAACAAAATTAACAAAAATAATAACGAGAATCGACAGGAAATTATTGGAGTCAAACGTTTTGCGGAAACATAACACAAATATTAAGAACGAATAAGGGAACGGATATAAGTAATACTGAGGTAATACGAAAGAATTCCTGGCAAAAATAAAGATCCATTCATTTGTGAACAATTATGACCCAATTATTGCTGCCATCATTAATCGTAAATAAAATAAAATTTTTATCTTGTCCCATGGGTCGGGCATTTGCACTCTTCCAGCAGCCCCACCGTGGGAATTTGTACGTATAAACTGACCCCACCGTGGGGCATTTGCAACATTAGTAAAACAAAAACACAAAATTGACAGAGCTATCATTAGGTCCATAACCATAATTTATAGTAAACAAGACACCATATCATTCACCAGACCTCATTGTCTTCCAATGATTGTCTAGAGTTGTCTCTCCTATTTACATTTATATCTCGGCTTAAACCTGGCTGTGAGTTTAGTTTTATTTTCGTTTGCGTTTTCTTTGTTCACAATCATGTAAATTAGTAAATTGTACAGGCAGGCCCAGGCAAAGGAACTTAACAAAAATCAAAGCAAAGACAAATTTGACCTAACACATATGCATCGACAGCTGTCGCTCTGAAAAGTTACAACGTTATCTTTGTTAATCCCCTTGTACTTGGCTGTCTTTTTCCGAAATTAATTAATATCAATATTTTGTTGTTTTATTTTGACATGATTTTTACATTATTTCCCGTGCGTAGCCGGAAGCTTTGCACGACCTCTGGCAATTTTTTCATCACTCAAGAAATTTCCCACCAAAGTGCACGAATACGCGAGGAACCTACAACGATTATTATTATTATTATTGGTCGAAGATATAATATTCCCTTTATGCTTATGCTATGTTTCGTTCGTACTCAAGCATAAGAAGAACACTTCTCAATTCATGATGAAAATACAAAGGAAATTAATGTTTAATGAGTGGTTGGAAATCAGTTGAAACACTCCTCATTTTTGCATCCTTAATTTCTCCTTCTAAAGTCATTTTGTTTGAGAAGTGACCTCTTCCCCCTCCCCCCCCCCCCCCCCCAAACAGCTACTGAAAACGGCATGAGCTAACAATAAGCTAATGCTCTTGAAAAAATCGGAGAAAAACCTGAAGGGGAGGGTGGAATCCACTCCACTCCACATCCCCTCCCCCCTCCCTTGTACGTTCGTGGGTTTATCTAATTCTTTTTACTTTACATGTAAAGCAGTCATACTATGAGTCTTTTAATTTTATCGACAAGAAAGATGATCACAATGAGTGCGTATTCGTGCACTATGCAGCTAGGCAAAAGTGTAATTTTTGACGATTAAGTGACGTAGGAACGAACTCGTCAGAAATTATTATTCTGACGGCACGATATAGAGGCTTGCGTGTCGTCATGGGTTTTGCGGGAGATATTTATCATTCTACGTCAGTCAGTCTTCTCGAATGTTGCCTTTTTTCTTTTACGTTTTTATTTTAAATGAAAATGAATTGTTACAAAAAATATGAAGTAATATTCACTTGTCAGTTTTTGTACCTTTTCTTTGAGCTCGAGCGCCACTGCATTTGCGTTTCCACATAATGTTTGGCCACATCTAAAGTGTAGGTTTTAGTGTTCTTTTTATCTGGTGTGGCTTAATTTTCAAACTTTTGAAATATAATGTAAGTGAAATGTTATTTACAAGGGAGTCTAGAGACAAGACAGAATATGTCATTAGGATACCTTCATCAGATGACTTAAAAAAAGACTATTTCACATTGCCGGAATATCTCGTGTTACTGGAGTTAGAATCCAGGCGAGTTCATCAAAATTCTTCTTAATACGTACACATTCGCGGGTCGTCGTTATGGCATTAGATCTCACAAACTTAGAATTTTTAAATACGGCAAATAATTGCTATGACATGTTACAATAACTCAAACATTACCAAAATGAAGACATTGATATGATAACTATGAGCCAAAAAAAAAAAACTTGAGTACTAACTTGGTAAAGGTCAGAAAAAAGAAATGTTATGACTGAGTTTAGTTGCAGCAACCAACAACATATAATAAGTCTCACTTTGCAATGAACATTTCTTAAATCCCTCAACTTTAGCTTAGCAGTGAAGACTTTCTGAGGAAAGCAAAGCAGATGTTCAAGTATCAGGCAAAAGCGTCAGGATAATTAACCCTTCGACTTCCAAGAGTGCCAAATATCAAAATTGAACATTCATACCAAACTTCGTTTTGTAAAATATTGCAAAACAAATGGTACTATGCAAGAGTACTGCCGAAGAGGTTTCATTTCAATGGTCACACCATAGGATTTCATTGACAGACTCAAAAGTTAGAACAAATAGTACCATCCAAAATACTGCTGAAGAGGTTTCATTTGAATGGTCACACCATAGGATTTCATCAACAGACTCAAAAGTTAGAACAAATGGTACCATGCAAAAGTACTGCTGAAGAGGTTCCATTTCAATGGTCGCACCATAGGATTTCGTCCACAGACGCAAAAGTTAGAACTGCACTGCATGTATCCATACCCATTCACTGCCAGAGTGAATGGGTTAATGGTTTTGTCTTGAGTATAATGCTCGAAGGAATGCTAGTAATGCGCAAAAGCGTACGAGTCGGTATCCAAATACAATGTGACTGTTATTCATTTCAATCTTTAAATTTCATTCCATTTAATTCACTTTAATTTGTTTCACTGATACGGGTACTCCGTTTTAGCGCCACTGGACACAAACCCTCGTTTTACTCATAACAACACAGAACAGTGGTCGGCTCGATAAAGATTTCAAGTTAGCCTCGGCCAACCACTTTTATCCTATTTAAATAAAGGTTTGTACAAGAAATCAAAGAAGGAAAATGGGGGAAAAAGTTAAAACGAAAAAATAAAAGCAAATATATTGCTGTAATAGTAAACGATGATATAACATTTTGGAGAAGGAAAATACACTCAATGAGATCCTGAAAGCTCATCAGGGCATTCCAAAGATCAACTCTAGAGTCAGGGCTGCTTTCAGTCTCTTTCTGAACAATCGAGTTGTCGAGCTAATTACGCGAGCGTGCAAAGGTTAAGCGGGGTAAAAAGAACTCGACTATCGAGAAATAAATCAGATGACTACCATTACCTAGCATTCTAACTCTAAAGCCAGTGGAATGAAACCTTATTTTATACAAGTTAACCTATATGTACAACTGCCACCCTCGGACAAACTTGTCTGACCGTTGGGTGAGCTTCCACCCTCGTATATTGTCTAATCAGTCCACTAAAGAAATAAGATCACCGAATTGTAATTGTAATCCGGCTCACACAGCTCATAGAATGTTAAAACAGAGAAACGCGAAGAGCACTGACGTGGAAGAATAGACCATTGAGCTTGCATAGAAGTGTTCCACATCATTTGATCGAAAAAGATAGGAACATGGAACGAGATCGTCCCTTGTGTGAACACCGACACAACCAATTCGTGCATTCAGGGTCATTTAGCGGAAAATCAAATTTTCCCTTTTAGCGTGCTTACCTTGGATTCAAATGGATAATGGATGAGTCAGTTAACTGGAAGCATCCCTGAAATGTGTCGCAAATTAAAATCGTCAAGCTGGCCGGATTCTGTAATTGTTATGGCTATTCTGTAGTTATTATAACTTTTTGCGTATCGATTGTCAGTATCAGCTTAAAAAACGGTGATCATATAACCTACAGACGATATCACTTTTATCCATGTAGATATCAAATTGTGTACTCATCTCCTAAAACAATTTTTAGACCATTCAACACAAGGCTTAGACTTTTTCGTTTTGGGGCTTTTGATACATCGTAACGATGCCATGTTATTCCCCTAAGTAGATCGCCAATGATCTCGTTAAAAAAAAAAAAAAACAAGCGGATAGTGAAGCGTGCAGAGTTACATAGCGTAGTAGTGAATAACAGCGGTTTTAAATTTAATGAGCTTATGGATATTTCTCATATCATGTTTGTTAACTTTAGGGACGGACCATTATTTTTCTGGAGGGGTTAGGGGGATGAAATATATTGGAAAAAAATGTTTGTTGTGGAGTACCTGCAAACTAGCTTTACAGTTAAGTGTACCTTCCACGTTAAATAAAGTATTATATTGTATTGTATTGTTTGCAGGGCCTGAAAAGACAAAATAAATCGTTTGCAAAAACGATACGCGTAAAAAAATGTTTGTAGAGAAGTCCAACTAAACTATTAAAAATTATTAGTTCCAAAACTGAAATATTGCGCAGTGATGCGAAAGAAAATACAGCTGAAAATAGCTACAAGATGTCTCTTTCCATATGGATGCACTAGACAACTCCTTCTTCACCTTGCCTTCGCAAATAAGCAGCCAATAGGTTCTTCGTTGTGCCAGGGTTTAAGTTCAGAATGTCTACGGGTTTTCATTCAAGGAATGCCGCTTGCCTAGCCATTTAACGTTGACATTCTGTCAAGAAATGGGCGAGTTTCAGACGTCTGCGGGTGAGTGTATAAAGGAACAACAAATTATAAATTACTTAGAGGGTATGTGGCCAAAATAATTGACACTATTGATTTTTTTTTCGAAAAACTGCTTAAATATCTTTATCACCAGAGAAGATAGCACTGTAAAGAAAATGAAATGAAATGAAATTGTTTGCAGGAAGGAGCACTTGAAAAAAAAAATGATTGCAGAGGCGTATACATTAAAAAAAATTGTTTGCAGAGGAAAATTTCTCATCCCCCTCCAGTAATAATGATTCGTTCGGCCCTTTCTACAGTTGTCCCATATAACATTGCAATAATCGAAGCATGACTGCCTAGACTATCATTTATCGAAAGTTAAAAGATATCGCTTTGCTAAATTGCGCCGACGGAACCAATCAATCAATCAAAAAAAAAGGGCGAAACAGCTGTCCGCGGTTGCTACCCTGCTTTATCGGTTTCTGTCGCATTGGTGTCTCGCGAAATCTACCTTTTTACGTAGTCATATCAGCCTTGCAGTCCTTGCAGTTTGTCGTTTATGTTTGTTCATTTTTTTGGCTGATAAGGTCTTTCGTAGATCCTACGTATCGTTTACAGCATTATCGTTTGCGGTCTCTTGCAGATTTTGGTTCTATTTTTATAATCAATTGGTCAGTCGATCAATCAATCAATCAATCATTATACAAATAATGGCCCAGAACGTTACCTCCCGCAAAAGTTTCTTTTCTCTCTGCATAAAAAAGGTTATGCTTTTTGCCGACCATCAATTTTTCACCCACCAAAAGTCGCCAAAAATTTTCTAACCCCAAAGAAGTCCTAAGATCGCAAATTTCAAACCCAAAAAGGCCTTCGTACCTCCATTTCATTTTGAAGGCGGATGTTGTAACAGAAGCACTATATGTACCGACGGATTTTAAGCGTGATTTTTACCGACCACCCACCAAACTGCACCACATTTTTTTAATGGAGTTTAATAACAATTTATGGTCAGGTCCTTAAAATGCTTTTTCTTGTATCAATCAAACCCTTTTTTTATTAAACACGGACCCGCGCTATAAAAGGAATCTTGGCCTGGCCAAGCCGCCAGTCATTTAACCCCCGGGTTTAACACAAGACACCAAACTGTCAACATCACGAATTTACGGAACAAACTCACGGAAAAAAACTTCATGCACGGCGATGTTTTGCAAAACATATTATACCCTCAAAATTAAATATATATTGCTGGGAATAAATACTGACGTTTGCTTCCTTCAATTCAGCTACTGCATCAAAGCGCGGGCGTGTGAAATTTTGAATTTTGCGAAATCAAAATCTAAACGGTCGAATATGATACAGCGAAATACAAGACCTTTGAACTCGAAATCTTTTGTACAAAATAAATTCAACGCCAGACAAAAAAATGCCTGGGTAAATGCCTGAGAAACCTTTTACAGCGAAAATCCTGCTGTAAATCCCACTATACAAAATTTAAGTAACTTCTTATACCCGAAGAAGGCTGGTCTGGGCAGCTGAAATATTATAAGAAAAACTGAAAATATACGCTGTTTTCAGCTTTGCTTTAAAGTTTAATACTCTTTTCACTACTTGACCCTGCCATAAAAAACTCTAGGCTAAGCTATTTGGGATCTGGCGGGATTTGCATTTCAATTTTTTAACGGATTATGCGCAGTGCAATTTTGGGATGATTTCGCTTTCCGTCAACAGTCGTGTAATTTACTTGGGGGGGGGGGGGGGGGGGGGGATAACGGACCGACCGTTACGTACCATACGTACGGACCACCCACCGAAATCTTCAGTCCTAAAAACACACCTTAACATCCTTCAATCCTCCCCTAACTGCAAAGACGCCTTCCCGATGCCGCCAGTTACTGCTTACAGACGTCACACAAGCCTTCGTGACCTTTTGGTGCATTCCGCGCTCCACAACAAAAAGTACACCTCACACGCAACAACCTGCCGGAATTTACAGATGCAACCATCCACGCTGCCTCGCCTGTCCTTTTCTCCAAGAAGACCAAACAAATTACATCTTTACCGCAACTAAGGCCCCGTCCACACGTATACGTTTACGTTCGTAAACGCATCTTTTTTTTTTTGTCTAAAACGCTCCCGTCCACACGAAGCCAGCCATCGTTTACGATTCGTTTTCACCTGTCCACACGTAAACGCTAAAACGATACGTAAACGCTTCAAATCTTCATTGAGCATGCGTAGATCGGTCCGCCATATTGGATATCTGCTCTATTTTCTTTATTTGTGAACTGGGTCCGAATCTGTGACATCAGTGTTTACGAAAATAACGGCGTTTTCGAAAATATCCACCTTGGAGAGCGTTTTCGAAAATATCCGTTTATGGTGACCGTTTTCATCGTTTACATGTGGACGGGAGGCCTAAACGCATAAAAAGTATGCGTTTACGAACGTAACGCATACGTGTGGACGGGGCTTAATAAACAAAGAAAACTCTCTGACAGACCTGACAACTTATCCTGCAAATCCACAAATCTTATCCACTTGATTGACTGTAAAAAATGTAAATGCCAATACATGGGAGAGACCAAACGGCAACTTTAAAATGAACGATTTGGAGAACACCGCCGTTCCATCATGAACCGTCATCAACTCAGCGATCCCACTCCACTCCTGTCTCCCCACATTTCAATCAAGGTGAACATTCAATCAACGATGTTCTTGTAATCCCACTTGAACTCATACGCAGCACGAAACGCTGGCGGACAATTTGACGTTTTTGGACTTTCAAGGTCATACTCAAAATAGATGACATTACCCTGCCAAACTGCTGGAGGGTAGCCATCCTAATTCTTCTAATTCCCCTCAAAGCTTCGGGTTGTTGATTGCAGGAAGATAACTGTCTAGTGCGTGTTTATTGCCATTACCTTGTGCGCTCCAAGTTGTAGGGTGGTATCCTAGCTAAAGAAATTAAATGCGAGGCCTGTCACGTGGATAAAAATCGGGAATATGGCGTCATGTTCCGCGCCTGATAAACAACTTAAAAGCTGCTCGGAAACGTGTCATGTTTGTTTAGTTTTAATTATCCAGAAATTAATTCATCCCATGCTTCGCAGTTGCACGTGCAGCTTTTCTAATGTATGAAATCAAATCTCCCGGTCAAATCTTTCGAAAATAAATTAAATAAAGAAGTTAAATGCGAGGACTGCAGTCATGTAAATAAATAACGGGAAAAAAGGCACCTTGTTCTGCCTTAAGCTGTTTATCTTTTGTTTATCTTTTAATTGTTCATAAGAATGGGAAACGAATTATGTTTGTTTGTTAAAGAGTGTATTCCATCAAAATAAATCAAATGTCACTTGTGGACGTGACTCGATAACTTGATACACATCGGGTGCGATCCATTCGACCAAAAAAATCCGGTTTCAATTTCCGAAATTTTCATATGTCGAATGGAACGGTATTTTCCACTTGAATGAGCCTATCTAGTTTCTTTAGCGGGCGATGTTGTTGAGACTGGTTGCAATTCTTCCATAGTACCTATAGAAACAGTAAGTTTATTTTCATAGTGAGAAACGAAACGAATTTTTTCGAAAATTTCTGTCCCATTCGATTTTGTACCGAAATTTTCGGAAATTTTGGTCGAATGGATCCCGCCCATCATTCTTTTTTATTGCGTTTACCGGCCAGGAATTTTTTGTTAATCAAGAGAGGGAGAAAAAAAATCGTTATGGCGAAAAAGAAGGGACAAGTGTACGCGCACGTATAAAAATCAACCTCTACATTTTTCAGATCGTGCAAAATTGAGCATGCCATTACCATTCGCGTGAAACAGCTTTGTCTGTAAAGTACTTCACGTGCTCTACATGAAACCGCTTTAAAAAAATAGAATTAAAAATTGTTTAAGTTTGGCCATTGTCAGAAAATGTCTCGCGAGATGCTTGCTCAAGAGACACCATGGTTCTTATATAATTACCCATCATTAAAATGTGATCACACTCAGCCAATTGGTGGCTAGTACCCGGGCTACTTCTTTGTTTCTCTATAATCTATAAACTGTTTATAAAACTATGAAACGTAGCGGGAGCTTTAATCACAGGGAAATAGTGACGCAACTCATATTAACAGTATGCGAGCACTGTGCTGACTGTATATAAAGGATGGTTTTATATATATATAGAGAGAATGGCTGTCGTTCCATAACTCCATCTTATTTAGTTGGACATCTCGGTTCAAAATACTGGCAATATTTTGTTGCTATGTTCTTCTTTTATACAAATTATCCGGTTAAATCAGTAAACCAATGACGACAATAACAACAGGACCCAAACGTCATTGTTAAAAACAAGTAACCTCACTTGTCTATCAAAGATTATGCTTCTTAGAAAATATTAGCTAAGTCGCGAATTCGCAGGTTGAACATCGCTGACGACTGTCTCGGTTTTATAAACGGCTTTCCGAGTAAAAATCTCACTGCTCGAGTTTCAGTAGTCAGAAGCTGACAGTTGAACTAGCGGAAATGTTTCTCAATCTTTTTACTATTTATTGGGGCTAAGAAAGATTCGTATTCATGATTCAGTTGATTGATTGATTGATGGATAAACTGAATAACGACCTCTAACTTCTCCAGCTCAATATAATAAAATACGGGCTAAACGACTAAGTAAACTTAGCCAAACGGAGAACAAAAATACTAAAGTTCGTGCAAATGGGAGCATTATAGAATGTACATAAAATTGACTTCTTGTAAGCGTTAACGGTTTATCCTATTGGTAGAGGTAGTGCCCACGTAGCTAATGTGTTTATTTTCTAACCCTTGCAAAGTATTTGTCTCTCAAATAAATCATGCTACATACCAATTCCACAGGGAAGTTCTTCCTTATACAGGGATACACGTCATACCTTTTTAAAAATACGTGTTTGGTACCAATTTGGGGTGTTCTGTTCAAACATGTATTCGCTGTGTCATCGATACAATAGACTCCATCAACGTATATGAGCTACAGTGAAACCTGTATTAGTAAGCGGACCCCATATTGAGTAGACACCCTCTATTAAACGTCCTTAGCTTTCCTTCCCAAAGTTACTGTAGCACCTCTGTAAAACGAACCTGTATTCAGCGGGCTCCTCTGTTAATTGGACGCGGGCATCAAAATGATTAAGCCATTTTGTTACATGAGACCTTTATTAAGCGGAAACCTCATGTCTTTAAAATGCAGTTTTATCAGCTTAATGGATGAATGTAGACTTCGGAAATTGTAAGCGTATTTTCCCATACCAAAGTAACACGATATGACCAGTTGCGAAAGGTTTGTGAATCAAAATAATTATAATGAAATACACCAAGCGGACACCTTGTATATAAACAGACACTTGCATAGGTCCTGAGAATGTGCGCTTAACACAGGTTGACTGTATGAAAATGCTTGCTGATTGGTACCTTTTTTTGTATTAACTTTTATGAGTACTAATCACGTGCTCCAGAAAGAGTCCGAAAGCCGGAACTGCTAGCCGCGAGCGAGCAAAGTACCACTCTTAAAACGGCGCTTTGAAAGTGGTGCAAACATGGTACGAACTGTTGTGTTTTATGAGAATCAGATGTCTAGCAAAATTTGATGTCTGAAATATCCACAATCCTAAAGCTGAAATTATCTGGCTAAAGTTTTAACGGGGAGTTACATCTGAATTTTACCCCCCCCCCCCCCTCCCCCAATCCCCCTCCCTCCCCACCCAGGGTAAATAGGGTTAAGGTACTCTCAACCATCGAGCTGAGAGCGTCATTGGTAAGAGTATTAAATATTGTATTTTAAATAAATAAATAAATAAATAGAAAGCGTAATAAATGTTGTTTGTGATAATAATATTAATTTTAGCTTGTTGAACTGCAAAAACCGTGGACGAAGATCCTGCTGGTTTTTCGTTGGATCTCACAGGAGGAGACCTAATCAGCTAAACTGAATAAAAAAAAACAAGAAGTCCAAGGACTACTGCAAAGCTGATAGAGTGATTTTACTTCATCTGTGAAATAGTTAGTATTATAGTACGCACTATTAGGCTATAATTCCATTGTTTCCTTTTGTTTAATTTGGACTATCACACACTAATTGTTAGATAGTGTTTCACAGATGAAGTAAAATCACTCTACAACGAGTATATATATTTTAAACAATATTTCGGCTGGCCAGACCAGCTTTCTTCAGGTTTAACATGTTACTAATTACAAAATGAAAATACAACATTATATAAAGGAGAATGACGCAATACATATTTAAAAAAAGAGGAGGGGCGGAAATGACCTACAAGATACTAAAGATAAGGCTAGCATACGTAAACTACAAAACGAAACATTAAACAAACAAACCTGACATTAAATTCAAACCTACTACTGTCTCTGAACACTTTCTTTCTCATCCTTACCATTCTAACACTGACTTGCAACTAATTGCACAAGAAATAATTCACAAGTCACGTGATTCTACTGGAAAAGCCAGAGAGTCGTATAGCACTAGAACCGCGTGGGTTGAACAAACGTGATGAATTTACGTATGCTAGCCTGGTCTAGCCTTATCTTTAGCTTTGATTCGGCTTATCTTGTAGGTCATTTCCGCCCCTCCTCTTTTTTTAAATATGTATTGCGACCTTCATATAATGTTGTATTTTCATTTTGTAATTTAGTAACAACCTGATGAAGAAGGCTGGTCTGGCCAACCGAAATATTGTTTCAAATATATATACTCGTTGTATCAGCTTTGCAGTAGTCCTTGGACTTCTTTAGCGACTTTTTTATTACGAAAAGCCAGGAGCCGATAAATCGCCAAAATACCGGGAGTTGTTCAGTTGATTTTATCGGGTATCGTATGCCGTGACAAAAGCGAAATTGCTGCACGGTATTCAGACCCTGGGAACTAGGTTGTATTTGCGTCTGAAGTTAGAGTAGCTAAAAACATGCAAACAAATATTTTGAATAGCAATATTTCCTGACACCCTTGTTTATCGATTACTATCCTTATCCCAGGAATATTTTTCAATGTCTTGGTAAAGGTCACGAAAATCCCTCAAACCTACAAATCTATAAATTCGTTCAAAGTCAACATATTCTTTCAAAAATCAAGTGCGAGATTTTCGCTCGCAAAGTTTCTTAAACATCACAGCGTCTCCACGGGAGATTCAAACCTCAAAAAAACACCGCGAGCTAATTAGTCATAGCCAAGCGCACGACTTATAAAATGGGCTCCAAACAGTAAAAAAGTTCACTTTTTCAAGTGGTTTATAGCCTGAGGCGAAGTGTTAGTGACGTCATATTAGTTGATATGGCAACTTCAAGCTCATGGATGATTGATTTATTTACAACATAAGAGAAAGGAAAATGACGAAACGAAACATATCAAGTAAAAGGAACTTACATTATTGCCAGGTTTGGCGAGTGTTCCATTCAGCAACAGATAAATGGAAATATTAAATAATAAAAGGTTAAAGTTGACCTTTCATGCACGAGTGATTGCGAAAGACCGATTAAAGGTTTGAAATGACTTACAGTAAACGTTCGTGACGGATCACTTAGTGTGACCGGAAAAGCGACTGTACATGTAAAATTGAATTAATTCTCGTACCTTAGGGGCACTTACAAGACCCTTAAACTGTTAAAAGCACGACTTCCTACTCGAAGAGTTGTTGTTCTTGTTAATTAACAGCACACCTTCGGGTCAACAACAGTAGTCAGACTAGACTTTGCGGGAAATTCAGTCATGTTTTCAAAATCGCTGAATTTAAGTGCCCAGGACAAAATGCACCAAAGTTGATAAGTTCATTTTTAAACCTAATTACTGACAAATTGTGGTTTGATAGTGACTTTTTTCTCCGCAAGTATTAAGCGAATAAAGCCCGCGCGCATTAACCCTTTCACTCACTCCCAGTGTCAATTATGGAGACATGTGGTGTAGTAAGAACTTTTGAGTATTTCAAAGATTTGGTATGGTGTGACAGTACTTTTGCATGGTACCATTTGTGTTTTAGTATTTTATAAAATGAAATTTGGGATTTTTCTTGAATTTTGATCGTTCACACTCTTAAGCGACTGCTGCTTATATGCTGCAAAAAGGAAAGGGGAAGTGAGGAACGGGGAACGGGGAACGGGGAACGAGGAACGAGAAACGGAGAACGGGGGAATCTCTAAAATAGGGAATCTCTAAACATGACATGCTATGCAAATCGAGCGTTGAAGTTGTCATTCTCGATAGAAGCCATTCAAATTTTGCGTATTTACAAGATATTTGGTGGATAGAAAAGCTTTGGATCTGTCTACCTAAGTAATGCGAAAAGCAGTAACTCCCGGCGTAGCTAATCGATAAAAATCGCTACCGATTAAATCGGTAAAAATCGGTAAATTTGATTTGATTGATATCGATTGTATCGATCAATCGGTAAAAATCGATCACACACTCATTTGTTTTATCGATTTTTCTTGATTTTCACCGATTGTTATCGATTTTTAACGAGTGAATTTTTGGCCTTTTAAATCGATTATAATTGCCTTATTTATTAAAATCAAGAGACAACAAGTGAATAGAATTGTCTTTTGTTCAACACAAGAAACGTTTACTGCCCAGCTTCACTTTGACTGGCTTTCTCTACGCCGGTTGACTGCGACGTCGATGTCCCTGCACCGGTCCCTGCAGTGTTATTGTTAATACACTGTATGTACTTGGACTGTATTTTACACTTTCTGAACTTCTCTTGGTTGCTTTTCTGTTGATTTACCGAGCACTACTAGAACTGTTTTCAGCTATTTGTTTCAAACTTGCCTGTGTTCGTCTCAAAGATACAAACACAATTCGCTTCAGCTGAGCACGTATCCATCTAAAGCTATAATCTTAACAGTGAATTGTTAGTTTTGTTATTGTTGTCATATTATAGTTCTTGTTCTTGTTAATCTATTCGGTGCCAAATTGTAGCCATCATGGTGGTAGATCTATGTTACCTAGGCCAAGGAAAATAAAAGGAGCTGACCGAATCTTACCACAGCTTCACTAAGTACAAGTAATTTTTATATTCATATATACCTTTTGTTAGGAAACCTAGAAACATATTTCCCATCATATTTACCTGTGAACAATTAACAATTATTGGATGAGGTTGAGCATGATAGCGATAATTATCAAGGCCAAAGTTTGTGTTATCTGCCGAAGCCGAAGGCTGAGGCGGATAACACAAACTGAGGCCTTGATAATTATCGCTGTCATGCGAAAACTGAATCCAATAATTGTTTTATTATGCATATTCCTGAGCTGCACTTGTAAAGACAACTAGAGCGCGCACAAAAAAAGTGATCAATGCACAGCAGTCAACTTGTAAGTAAACAACTTACGTCACTTTTGCATGCATAAAACTATTGTCTGTAGGTATGACGTCACTTCTGCATGCATAAAACTATTGTCTGTAGGTATGACGTAACAGAAACAGCAAGCAATAATTAGCTGCGTGCTTATAGCCAATCAAAATCAAGCTAGTGACACCAATGTATAATAATAGTAGTTGCTGTTTTGTTATTTCTATGTTGCTGACAACGTAACATTTTTTCTGCATTTATCGTTTGCCTTGTTTTGTTTATCGTTTCGTATTTCTTGTGAACGTGAAAATCAACTTCTTCAGTCGTTACAAATGGTGAACTAAACATTTTGTTCATTGTGTACCAGTTATGTTTAACCCGAAAACAAACAAAGAACATTTTCCCTTAGAAATCGATAAAATCAAACAAAATCGATAATATCGATTTGACACACCGAATTGTTTTATCAATTTCTACCGCTTTACGTTACCAATCGATAAAAATCACTTGATTTGTATTGATTTTTACCGGTATCGATTTTTATCGATTGGCTACGCCGGGAGTAACTAAATCGGCGTTTCAAAAGAGGCTGTTTGGAGCGTTTTCCCTCCTTCTCGTACTTGAGATTACGTCTACCTTGTGTAAAAGACGGATCAAATAAGGACGCGAATGACAATATCTGGTCGAACGAAAACAATTTTGATGCTTCTTTAGCAATCGGCTCTGGGCAATGTCACGAGAGCTAAGTAGGTTTCATTTTGGCTGCACGAAGACAACAAAACCCGTGTTCGTGTTAGCCTTAGAACTAATACCCATCTGCTATAGCAATATGGGGATCTTCTGAGAAAAGCTCGACAGAGGTTGCCAAGCCGAAAGAAAAAAAAACTATTATGTATTTTATATTGTAGCAGATCTTTTCCGATATGTGTAAATGGGATATAAATATTATATATTATCATATGACCCGTATGGCCCTGCGAACCTTTTCTTTGCAAAACCATTGACAAAAGTTCCGTATGAGGGCCGTACGCATTTGCGCGAGCGGGGCCGGAAAAAGGCGCACGGCCCTACTACAAAAGCGGACGGTAAGTAATTCTTTTTCGTCATCAGCCATGGTCGTTACGGAGTGGTACGAGAGAGAGTGCAGCGCATGCGTCGAATCAGTTGTGTGGTCCTTGCGTTAAAGAAGGCCGAAGTTTATGGTTTTAGCGTGTTTCGTTTCTGTTTTTTAGCGTTCACGAACGAAGAAACCTACCAGAATACTTTCAGCTCACTGGTATATCACACTGTGTCGCTGCCTGCGGAAAGCTAAGTGTGATTTATCGCCCTGAATTGTTGTTTTTTTCCGTTTTACGTTTTCCCGCTCTTTTTTCAGGTAGTGAAAAGCATGGCCGCCGAAGGTCACGGCGCTCTAAACGAGCAGCTGGCAAGCACTGAAACGGCCCAGAGCACCATTAAGACTGGTGCAAGTACTGAACCGGACCAGAGCACTACTAAGACTATGCTTTCGGTCCTTAATTCCATACAAGATAGTATGAACTCCTCTAACACATTGTTGCGTGAGCTTGTTGAGCAAAAACGCAAGTCTCGGTCGAGTTCGCAGGCGGACTCGACCGCAAAACGAAAGAAACTTGACCACCCTGTCAATGAATCTGCTTTAGAGAAAGCAAAAACGACTACTTCAGAAGAAGTACACGATAGAAACGCTTCAGATGAAACACACGTCTCAATTTCAGATGAAAATGATGACGATGCGCTCAGTTTATTTGGCAATGGCAGCCTTATCGATGAGCAATCAGAGCCAGAGGATGAGTTAAATAATGATGAGTTACTGACTCAAATTACCACATCTCTGAGTTCTTCTGATGAAACCAGACCTCCGGTATCTGAAAAATTATCAAAACTTGTCAATGATAAGTTTCAGACGGAATATAGTGTTGACAAACGCAAAGAAATACTCCAGAAGAACAAGATACCTGTCAATTGTACAGAGTTATCTGTACCCAAGGTGAACCCTGAGATATGGGGAAATCTGACTGCAAATTCCAAACGGTCGGACATTCGAATGTCCGTACTACAAGACACTCTACTGAAGGTGTCTAGTGCTGTCATCGTCACAGTAGACGATTTGCTCAGCCACAGGGAAAAGAAAACATCTCCAAATTATAGACAAATTATCCCTAGACTGACCGATTCTGTTGCCTTAATTGGACATGTTCATAAAGAGCTCTCTTTCAAACGAAGGGATGCTATACGGCCATTCCTAAACCAAGAATTCAAACCGGCCTGTTCTAGAACCTTAAAGCCAGGGAAACTTTTATTCTGTGAGGATCTCCCCAAAACCTTGCAGGAGCTCAAGACGACTAATAAAATCATGCATAAGGTGACACCTAACACTCACCGAGGGAGTACTTCTCAAAAGAACCGCTACACTAGCCAATATAAAGGTCACTATAACAACAAGCCTTTTTGGGGGAGCAAAGGGGGGAATCCCTTTCCCCCCAGAACCAATCAACAACAACACACTCGCTTCCCAACCAAGAAGAATTCCAACAAGAACTGAATGTCATCAAAACAAAGGTAAATATTTTGCCAGAATACATCGATTTCTTACATAATCCCATATCTGTGTGTAAAGGTCACACACTTTCAAGGGGGCCAGTTATCTCTTTATCTACATGAATGGGAGAAATTAACTACAGATGTTAGTATTCTCCAGACTATCTCTGGTGACTGTATTGAATTTATCTCATCACCACCAAATCAGCTGGCATACCCCCCAAACTCGATAAATAGAGATCATAAGAGCTTAGTTGATAAGGAGATATCTAGCCTCCTAAACAAAGGGGTTATTGTCCAATGCATCCACGAGCCTGGTGAATTTATATCACCCATCTTTACCGTCCCTAAAAAGGACGGAACAATGAGGCTTATTCTTAACTTGAAGAAATTAAACTCATTCATCAAGAATTCACATTTCAAAATGGAAACAATACGTACCATTTTAGGGCTTGTGACTCCAAATTGTTGGATGGCATCATTGGATTTGAAGGATGCTTATTATAGTGTCCGAATACACCCTGATTTTCAGAAATATCTAAAGTTTATGTACAATGGAAACTTTATAAATATACAGTCTTCCCCAATGGTCTATCCATTTGCCCTCGAAAATTCACAAAAATGATGAAACCACCACTATCTCATCTGAGGTTGATGAATCACATTGTCAGTGGCTACATTCATTTGATGATTTATACTTGCAGGGCAGTACATATCAAAAGTGTACCCTCAATATTATTGACTCTATTCAGATGCTAGACAGGCTTGGACTAGTAATTCATCCAGAAAAATCTGAACTTATCCCACAACAAAGAATTGTCTTTTTGGGTTTTGTTATTGACTCAGTAAAGATGGTTGTCACCCTCACTGATGATAAGATACACAAGATTAAAGAACTAGAAATTTATAACAACTTAAAAAGACGACAGACCACAAAATGTTTAATGTGGTAGTGACAAGGAAGCCTATATAGAAGCCGGGGGCTTATGCACTATAGGCTTCCTGACAATATAGAATAATCATACGAATTATGAGGACAGCATGAAATATAAAATGTATTATTTTAAAAAGACGTTTTGACGTTTAGTATCCACAATGCTTTCTCACTAAGAATTCGTGACGTTGCTAGACTTATTGGCTATTTGGTATCTAGCCTCCCTGCTGTCCAATATGGGACTCTTTATTATAGGTACCTAGAGATGGATAAAATTAAAGCCCTGAAAGACTATAAGGGAGATTTTGAAGCCACTATGGCTCTTTCAGAGGAAGGAGTCTCCGAAATGACATGGTGGTTGGGTAATTTAGATGTCAGTTTTCAGCCTATCTATCCCCCTCCAGTCGATGTCACACTGTTCTCTGATGCATCACTGGTGGGCTGGGGTGCAGTTATGAATGAAACCTCAACGGGGGGGAGATGGTCACCCAAAGAGGCTTGCAAGCATATAAACTGCCTTGAACTTATGGCAGCCCTGTTTGCTTTACAGTGTTTTCAAACTTCTCTTTCTGGAAAACATGTTAAACTGATGATTGACAATACTACAGCTGTCGCTGTCATAAATAACATGGGAACATGCCATAGCACTGAGTGTCATCCTCTTGCCGTACAAATTTGGGAGTTTAGCATATTACATAACATTACGTGGCTCACTGCAGCCCATATTCCTGGCTCTCACAATGTAAGGGCAGACATGGAATCTAGACATTTTCATTCTCAGGATACAGAATGGATGATCAACCCTACATTATTGAGCAGGGCTCTTGATGCTCTAGATTTTACACCCGAAATCGATTTGTTTGCATCGAGACTGAACAGGCAATTAATTCCCTAAGTATTGTTCATTTAGACCTGATCCAGAGGCCTCTGTTATTGATGCATTCACTATTTCTTGGACTGAGAAAAACTTTTATTGCTTTCCACCATTTAATTGCATCCTGCGTGTTCTCCAAAAGATTCACCAGGACCGAGCGATAGGAGTCCTGGTTGTCCCAATGTGGCCAACCCAGTCATGGTATCCGATCCTCACAGGTCTCCTTCTTCGTCCGCCAGTCACACTCTCGCCGTCCAAGAACCTCATGAGTCTCCCGGAATCTCCAGAATGAATAACCCATCCTCTTCACAGCAAAATGAGTCTTCTTATCTGTCTGTTATCCGGAAACAACTCCAACAACTTAGCTTTACCCACAGATCCATAGACGTCATCACTGCCTCATGGCGTGGAGGTACAACATCACAGTACCACACGTACCTTCAGAAATGGCTCGAATACTGCAACCAGAAACGCCGTGACCCTTTATCACCGCCACTACCTACGGCCGTAGATTTCTTGGCAATGCTATATGAAAAGGGATCCTCATATAGCACCATTAATACTGCCAGGAGCATGTTATCCTCCATCTTACAATTAGACCCCAACATATCCGTGCCGTTTGGACAATTGCCACTTGTCAAACGTTTCATGAAAGGCATTTTTGAACTCCGTCCGGCTCTGCCACGTTACAAATCAATATGGGACGTAGGTGCTGTGTTCTCCTACTTTCGTGGGCGGCCCTCAGCGTCGGAACTAAATTTGAAAGAACTCACCTTGAAGTTGGCATTCCTTTTGAGCCTCCTGAGCGGACAGAGATGTCAGACAATAAAGTATCTCACACTGGAGAACATGGAACTGTCTAGCACTAAGTGTGTTTTTAAGATAACTGACAAAGTAAAGCACACTCGTGTGGGAACACATGTCACGCTCCTTATCTTTTTACCTTACCCAACAGATGATAAGCTCTGTATACTTACTCATTTAAACGAGTACATTAAGAGAACCAACCAGTTTCGAAATGGTTCTCAGCAACTGCTTCTTAGTCATGTAAAACCACATAAACCTGCTAGCAAGGATACCATTGCTCGATGGTGCAAATCCGTCTTGGCTACTGCTGGTATTGATGTTTCAAAGTTCAAAAGTCACAGCACAAGAGCCGCATCTACTTTCTATCTTGCTGATAACAATGCTAGCATTAAAGACATTATGTTATCGGCTGGATGGTCTAACGAGAAAACTTTCCAGCAGTATTATCATAAACCTACTGAGTGTGGGTTCAACTTCGGAGCAGGTATTCTGAATTCCTTTTCCACAAAGTAACTGTTTGATGACATTTTTCTTGCGAAAACCAGTAAATCATGTTATACTCCAGGGTTTTCACATGCTGTATTAATTGTCAATGTTAATGTCAAATAACAATGTTTCAGTATATATCTCATATTGTGACGTTTTTATGTTTCTTGCTCCCACGGCGCCCGCTACTACATGGGCAATAATGTCTCAATGACGGCTCTAAAATCTCGTACCACTCCGTAACGACCATGGCTGATGACGAAATAGAATTGAAAATTAAACGAGACTTACCTGTAAGTCGAAGGTTGATTTGGATTCTATGAGTCATCAGCCGGGAGTGTAGGAGTTGTACGCCCTCCCGAATTTTGTCCCCACCCTATTTACTTAGTACTCTAAAGGCTGATTCGACGCATGCGCTGCACTCTCTCTCGTACAACTCCTACACTCCCGGCTGATGACTCATAGAATCCAAATCAACCTTCGACTTACAGGTAAGTCTCGTTTAATTTTCAATTTTGTCTCCAAATTGGTCATATGATAAAATGCTTATTGACTAAGTGGGAGGGCCGGATGGGAAAATATTTGGCTCACGGTCATGGTGCACGGAACTCGCGCACCTCGAGCCAAATATTCTCCCATCCGGCCCTCCTACTTAGTCAATATGTACATATTATTTATTTTTTTGTGATAAAAATGAGCGACAACAAAATGTTTATCAAAAAGCAGTTATTTTGGCTTTAAAAATATGCACGAATATTTGTCCTTGGACATTATCTGTTCCTCGAAGCTCGCAGTTTTCCTCGAGCTTCGCTCTTGGAAAACTGTTCGCTTCTCGGAACAGAAGGCCATATGTAAAAAAGAAAAAAAAAATCCGAAAACCGAAATAGAAACAAACAGAGAACAAAAGACAGAAGATAAATGATTTCGTACATACAGGCTTGAAAGAATGCTACATACTCAAATCAGCGCGTAACAGGCCTCTGCGAGCGAAAGGATATCCCTGTATTTTCTGTTTAGACCTGTTCACTCACACATAACAAGCATAGTCCGAAAAATCTACCCATGTGTTCACATAGCTTTTTCCAGTAGATAAATAAGGGCTTATCGTAACTGTAACTATAGAACGCACGGGTGACAACGATTTGACGACGAAAAAATTCTGCTAATGTCAGCTCATGGTTATAAAAATCAACCCACGCATATAAACATGTAATTAATAAATTGTCACTGTGGAGCTTTTTCGGTAGATAACTAATAATCTGCCAATGTCAGCTCAGGGTTATAAAAATCTACCTACGCATATAAACATGTAATTAATAAATTGTCACTGTGGAGCTTTTTCGGTAGATAACTAAGGGCTTATCGTAACTGTAACTATAGAACATATGGATCACAACGGTATGGCGACGAAATAATTCTGCTAATGACCGCTAATGCCAGCTCAGGGCCCGGGGGGGGGGGTACTCAACAACGTTTTGTACGGGGATGCTCCGCCCCGAGGTCCAAACCCTTACCCTTTCATATACCGTCTTTGACAGAAAAGGTACCCCTTTCATATACCTTTCATTGAAAATGGTACCCCTTTCATATACCTTTCATTGAAAATGGTACCCCTTTCATATACCTTTCAATGAAAATGGTACCCCTTTTATATAGCCTTTACTTGCGTCTGTTTGATATATTTTGAAAGGCCCTTTTTATAAAACTTAAATGGCAGTTTTCCCTACCTTTTTTACGCCTCAACGGCGTGTTTTCGGTTCCCTTTCCTATTCTTCGTTAAATCCCTATCCTTTCATATACTTCAACTCGTGAAATCACGACCGTTTCATATACCTCCAGCCTCAAAAAGGTACCCCTTTCGGGCGGAGCATCCCCGTATAGCCCATTATAGGGAGTACCCCCCCCCCCCCGGGGCTCAGGGTCAATGAAAGTCTACCCATATATATAAACATAATTATTTTATACTTGTCTCTTCTCTGTGGAGCTTTTCCGGTAGATAACTAAGGGCTTATCGCACGCTGCAACAAAAGGCTGACACAAATCACAAAGGTTTGAGACATTTGACGACGAATATTCTATAAAGTAGTATAAAAAAGACGGGCCAAACACGACTCCCACTAGTCGCAATGTTAATAAGACACGACAATTCGAATTTTCACTATTTTTCACTTTTTGAATTCGGCAAACAGATATTAAAATAATAAATCATTTAATAGAACTCAGTTGAATTCCTTGATGTCTCCTTATCGCCTAAGAACACGCGCACTCAAAATTCAAAGAAAAGAAACTGTACCAGTATGTAACCTTATTTCTGAGGAGTGCAGCCAGCTAGTTCTGCGGACGTGAATCGAATGGCAACACAACCAACTGAGGCCGCAAACGAATATGACCTATGTTAGAAAGTGGTTGCTATTACATTGTTAATCCATTTCAGGTAGCGAAAAGCACGCGAAAGAAGTCGTTTTACCTTTTTGCATTTTGAAGAATAAGACTCGGTCTACTTGTTTTGTTTAGTAGACTCAATCAGTATAACATAGATCAGTGGAGATCCGGAAGTGTTTTCGAACTTTGTCATGTCTCGTTAAATTTAGTTTCTCTGGGTGATCTGATTACAGATGAAGAAGCTGAGAACATTCCATCGGTTTTTCTAAAAAGATAATCAGTTAAAATTAATAAAACAAAGCTGAGAGAGAATCGGTTCATGCTTTACCTCTGTCGTGTAATGAATGCATGCAGGAAGTTTCGAGAGGGCACGCAGAAAGTGTAAGTCTGTAAGTGAAAGTTAAGTTGTTCGAGGTGATAACTGAGAGCATCTCTAGCTTCAAGCTGACTCGACATATGGCATAGTCAAACATAGAAATACTTGGTGAAAGAAATCTAAATTAATTTGTATCTTTTAATTGAAATCCGGGATTAACTTAGTTCGCAGTCACACGAACGGTATTTTCTTTGACAACGTTTTTTTCTGAATTAAGTAGCGAAGAGCCTGAGATTTAACCTGTCTCCAAAATTCAACGCAGATTTTTCCGTTGACACAAATTTCAAATGTTGTAGCATCTAAATATCGCTTCCAAAGAAGGCCGTGACGGCCGAAACGTTGAGCAAATTAAACCTCATAGCCAAAATTGGAGTTGGTTTCTTCATAATCATAATCGTAACTTGTTTAAAAAACTGACTGCAAGTCTCTACGATCGCTGCTAGTGATCCTACAGTTTTGCACTTGATCGTGATAGGAAACATTGTTTAAGAGACCCATCACAATCCAAGAAACTTATCATACTAACCTTGCGATCGGGACTAGCATCCCATTCAGAGAGGAAGTATAGCAATGCGCCTAGTTGCTTTATGCTTCATGAAATCAGGTTAAGCTTCTTCGTATGGGCCATCTGGTTAGTGTGCGAGTTTAACCTTTTAGACCATGATTGTAAACATTGGTAAATATATCACGTTCTTCAAATTCTGGATAATGTCAGCCTCATAACGCTAAGAACCTTTTCAGTTATTATTTGCTTTTTTTTTTATAAGAAGCTAACGTTAAGGCTGGGGTTGGACGAAATTTTAAGAAGAACTTGCTGAGAACTAATACCCAGGATGAGATTGTGTTAAAAACTTCTTTTTTTTTATCCTCTTATTTTTACAGTTAGAGTTACAGTTATAATAATTTGGTCAGGTAAAATTTACAGTCCAGCTGAGCCCAAAATGCTTGTGTATGAATACTTTGCAACTTTGCAGGTCGTTTTCTATTTTAAAATAGCAAATTGTTATAACAATTAGGACTTGGAAGAACTTGATCCATTTTTCTTTCTTTTCATTCAGAACCTTGATTTACTGAAATACTATACAAGTTAAGAACAACGTAAGAACGTTTTCAGGTTCAAATAGCCAAAAAATAAAAAAAATGTTCATCCCATCTCAGCCTCAAAAAATACTCCCCTGAGAGAACATGTGCTTACTGTTACGATGGTTAGGGTTAGGGTTGGCGAAATGTTGAGACTAATCAGACGTCACTCTGAGTATAATCATCTGAGTTATTTTCTCGAGATATAGTTGGCAATGTCGAAACGTAATGTATTTCATCAATATGACCCAAATATATAGACCTAACATTTTGTGCTGCCGGATCAATAGCTTGAATTACAGTAATTTCTGAGAATTGCTCATTAGATTATACAAAATGAATATTTAAAGTAAACGAATCTGCCACAGCTTGTATTACTATGTGGTCATCAAATGTTCCTTGCATAAACATGTTACATAAATATTGTGACCATGATCCACGTAGAATACTTTAATAGCTACTGACTTTTTTACCGATTAACTAGACCAGGCAAATCTTTGAAAGGTGCTTTCAAACTACCATCATTCACATGATTCATCACAGGTATTTGTTTAACAACGCCCGTGATCATTACTAGAATTTCCACTTATTGCAGCTTTCTCTTGATGGAGCTTACTCATGTCCTGAAGAACATTTTTTTGTGCTCGAAACATTCACATCACAAAGGACATAACTGGTCCCCAGCGAGACATACCTTTTTGTATAATGAAGGATATTATTCGCGTCCCGAAGGACATATCTAGTGTCCCGAAGGACATTCATGTTCCTCAAAGAGGAATTTCTGGACTGAGTTGAAGCGGGGGTCAATCACCGAAGGACGTACGCGTGAAGGAGTTTCAGCTTGATGGTTGACAAACAAATACCGTACCTTGATTCAATGCTCGTCTGTCCATTCAAAACCTTTGTCAAATCTTCGCAAATCCTTAAAGATTCTTTTAAAACATAGTTTTGGCATATTCGGGCAAAGATGTGCCTGTTCAAAGAAGAAAAACTATAATAGAAAAACGTCATTTACTTACCGTACGAACGCAAGCGGAAAAATGAGTCTGCAGTAAAAAACGTGCCAACTACGTTCAGTCAGCGGTTTCACCAAATCGTCCGGGTTCGTGAACTGTTCGTAGACGCCATATTGATTGTGAAAGTGGCTATTTTTCAATCCGAATGTTCATATTTAACGAAATCCTAACAATTCATCACTTTAGAAGACATAATTATATCTTTCTAAACATAGTATTTTAATCATAATATATATATATAGATAGGCTGAGCCTAACAGCGTCGCTCAACTCGCGGCGCGGGAACAAGTAACAAGACAGATGACTGGGGACGAGTCAACGTTATCGTCTCACTTGTTTCATTCGTCATTCGTTTCTCTTGTCTCTCATGACAGGCGAGTGAGCAAGAGAAAAAGACGACTGCGGACGAATCAGTGTAATTGTCTAACATGTTTCCAGTCAGCTCGCTTGTGTCTCTTAACATATATAGTTAGCCTTAGCCTAACAGCGTCGCCCTTTGAAGAACTTCTGAACAAGTTTAACTAAGATGAAACTTAACTTAGGTGAAACGTCGGAAGCACAAGAATTAAGATTGACGACCAGGCTATTTTTTAATTTTAGCAATTCTCAAAAACAGTATTACGCGACCGTCTGCACAGTACATTTAGACGGTACAAAAGTTCACAAAAACAACTTTTTCTCCGTCTACAATAAAATACAGTTGTTGCTTGTCAAAACTGCCAGAGAAACTGATTTGGAAATCAAAATTGCAAAAATACACAAACATATTTGCATACTGCCGACGCGAGTGAAGATAGAACTATAAAATTGCTTGTCAATCTATGTAATTGTGATAGGCTCCCATAAGCCCCAACGGGTGTAAACTCCCCATAAGCCCTTGCGGCAATAGAAAATAAAGAGACGAGCACATGGTCAAAATGGTGTGTTTTGTCAGTTTATTAACTTCCATCCCGGGTTAATTTACCACGAATTACGCGACCTTGGCGGTCTATCGAGGACGGGGTTAACAAATTGGTGGTCCGTGAGAGGCAATACCGTCGACAGATGCGAGCAAGATCGTGTTTTACGTGGGAAAAGTTACCGAATGCAATCGAGTAGTAGCGATCGATCGAGCAGACTTAGTGACAACAAGTTCTTCGGAGGACAAAAACTGGAAATTCATCTCAAGGGGATTAACTGTCTGTGACTTTAACATTGCCGAGGTAAGCGACCTAAAGCCTGTAGTTCTGAGTGAAGTATTGCGAAGAGTTTTACCGCGAAAGACGATTGTGTTGAGTTGAACGGCAGTAGGCTTATTAGAGTCAAATTCAAGATGGCGGAGGAGCTCCAATTGCGAATACTGAGTGAACTTTGTAAGGCATCAGTGGAAAGCGTAGGGTCGGTGGCGAAGCATTTAGAATTAACTGACTTACAGGGCAAGACAAAAGTTTCGATTATCAATAAAATTGGAAAAGTCATTGAAGAGAAATTGACTAGCATGGCCGAAGAGGAGAAAGTGAGTTTTCTCCAAGATATCGCTACGATTATGGTTGACATGCCACCACCACTTGAAGAGGTTGATAAGGATAAGAGTGAGTTACTTATTCTAAAGAAAGAGATCGAAACACTTAAATTAATGCAAGAGCAGAAAATCAAGGAGGCTGAGGCCAAGGTAGATAGTACCAAGATTAAAACAGAGGTTAACTCACAGTCAGGTGATGATATGACATCCCCTCTTCATTCTCTTATCGAATCCACGAGTGTACTTAGACGCCAGTTCAAGATAACGGGCCAGATTGGAGACCCAGGTCAAAAGGACAAGTTGAATTATAATTCATTACGGAGACAAATTGATACGGCCATGGAACAAAAGTATAAGGAGCATGAGATTGTGGATGGGGTAATTCGCGCTATCAGCCCTGGGCTTGTTTTAAGGAGCTATCTAGAGTCCTTTGACACTCTGTCTCTTGACCGTCTAAAGAAAATTCTTCGTAGTCATTATGGGGTTAAGAACACTACGGAACTGTACCAAAGTTTAGCGTCTATTTGCCAAAGTGGAAAAGAGACACCACAAGCGTTTTTAATGCGAGCCCTTGACTTAAGACAGAAGATACTCTTTGCAAGTAAAGAAGGGGAGGACTCTTTAAAGTATGACACGGGTCACGTGCAACAGCTCTTTCGTAGGACTGTTGAAACTGGCCTACAAGATGAGAGTATTAGAACCAAGCTCCGCCCCTATCTGGCTAACCCACTGATTGAAGATGACGAACTCATTCACCAGTTAAATGTTGCAGTTTCATCTGAAGAGGAACGGGTTCGGAAATTGAAGAGCCAATCCAAACCAAAGCCAGCTTATGTATCCCAGATTGGCCAGGAACAGGAATCACCTGAGGTACCTGTTGGTATTGGTAAGGGATCCACCCCCAAGAAGGATCCTAACTTACAGAGCGGGACAAAAGCAGAGCTGCAAGAACTCAAGGCTGAAGTAGAAGCATTGAAGACTGAGCTCAAGAGTAGACCTGGAACAAATCGTCAACCAGACCTAGGAGGAGGAAACGGATGGAGCTATGGGAGGGGACGGGGAAGACGCGACTCAAGACCCCGACCATCCAAGTGCCAAGCCTGCCTTGAGAAGGGGGAAGACCGATGTTACCATTGCTTTAAATGTGGAAGCGACAGTCACTATGCCATTGGTTGCCGTCAGGGTCTGTCACCTGGACAGGAATCGCTAAACGGGAGCCGGCTACTTGTGCGGGACCAGAAGTAGCCGACGCGCCACATGTGTCCCACCGATGTAACTGCTGCGCCAGAGTAGAAACGCAAGTCCCATATCGACGCTGTTCCCAATGCCAGGTGGTATGGTACTGCTCTCGAAGATGTCAGAAGGAACAGTGGCCTGACCATATAAAGATATGCCAAGCAATAAAGGAGCTATCACAAAGAGAGAACCTAGACACTACTGAAACAGCGTTTGTCAGTCACCTGACACCCACACAGCATGCAAAAGTTGTTAATCTAGTTGGACAAAAATGCACAGTTAATTGTCTGTTGAATGATGCTGAAGTAACCGTCCTTTGGGATACGGGTGCCCAGGTTTCAATAATGACAAAAAGCCTGCTAGAGGAAAAACTTCCGGGAACAGTGGTGAGAGACATATCAGAATTGATCAATGTAGAGCTTGATCTTACAGCAGCTAATGGAACTAAGATTCCTTTCATCGGATGGGCAGATGTGAGGGTGCGACTTCCTTCATCTGCAGAGGAAGAACCAGACGTACACGTTCCATTTCTGATTACAATTAATCGTTTAGAACTGCCAATACTAGGCTACAATGTCATTGAAGAGTTAGTGAAGATGGCTGCGAAAGAAAGGGGATCTACCTCAGGATTCGACATCCTAAGTTCCCTCAAAGCAGGATTTCCGAATAGTGACGAGAGTCGGTTGGAAGCTTTGATTAATCTGATACAAGCCCCAGGTGAAGATTACCTTTGCACAGTTCGAACATCAAAGAAAGACATTGTCATCCCGCAAGGCCAAATGATTAATGTGTCATGCAGAGCAAATACTGGGCCCGTGTCAACTAAAATGCCAGTGCTATTTGAACCCGACGAGTTGTCCCAGTGGCCAACAGGTCTGCAGATATATGAAACACTGAAGACGGTGAAGAAGGGATCTGTGTCACGTATTGACATTGAAGTTCACAACACAAGTCAACATGACATTGTACTCCCCAACCGTACCCCGCTGGGTAGATTGCAATTGATAAAGTCAGTTACACCGATGGAAGTTAAACTAGCAGACCCCTGCAATGGCAAAGGACCGGGATATCAGTGCAGTGATAACTGGGGTACTACTACCGGAGTAAAAGAGGAAGAACTTTCACAAGAACCAGAAAATGTTGTGCCGGAGGTTGATATGACTGGATTGACAAACGAACAGCAGAAAATAGTCCGAAAGATGGTTAAAGAGGAGGCGGCATCCTTCGCCAAGAATGAAGATGATATAGGGTGCATGGAAGCTCTTGAGATGGACATTGACTTGTCAGACAGTACGCCTGTCCAGCGGAATTACATGTCAATCCCTAGACCCCTGTATCAAGAAGTGAAAAACTACATTGAGGACCTAATGAACAAACAGTTCATCACCAAATCGCGATCATCTTATTCATCGCCTGTAGTGTGCGTTAGAAAGAAGGACGGCACTCTACGTTTGTGCGTGGACTATAGGGAATTGAATCGACGTACTGTTCCTGACCGACACCCTATCCCACGGATTCAAGAAACCTTGGATAGTTTAGGTGGCAACTCCTGGTTCAGCGTGTTAGACCAAGGGAAGGCTTATCACCAGGGTTTCATTGGACCGAAAAGCCGACCTTACACCGCTTTCATCACACCGTGGGGTTTATATGAATGGGTACGTATACCCTTTGGACTGACCAATGCACCTGCCAATTTCCAAAGGTACATGGAACATTGCCTTGGTGAATTAAGAGATGAAATAGCCATCCCCTATTTAGATGATGTGATCGTCTTTAGCCAGTCCTTTGAGGAACATGTGGAACATGTGCGAAAAGTACTCCGACGCCTTCGGCAGCATGGTATTAAACTCAAGCCTTCCAAATGTAAACTGTTCCGAAAAGAAGTTTGTTTTCTGGGGCGTGTTGTCTCGAAAGAGGGGTACAGAGTGGATCCGAGCGGAATAACTGCTGTTACTGGTCTTGCAGAAAAAAAGCCAACAACTGTGGGTGAAGTGAGGCAGCTGGTTGGGTTTCTGAGCTATTATCGTCGTTATATCCCAAACTTTGCCAGAATTGCCAAGCCTTTGTATGAAGTGCTAAACACGCCAAAGACTGGAAGTACATTCAAACACTCCAGTAAAAGAAGATCAGACAAAAGGAACGGCCAGTTACCATCTGCAGCACCAATCTTGTGGACTGAAACCCATCAACAATCACTGGAAGAACTTATTGGACATCTCACTAACCCACCAGTAATGGCCTACCCCGATTATGAAAAGCCATTTATTGTTCACACAGACGCGTGCAAGGATGGTCTTGGTGCAGTCCTCTATCAGCGACAGGGCGGAAAAACCAGGGTCATCGCATATGCTTCACGTACTCTCACATCAGCTGAGAAGAATTATAATCTTCATGCCGGCAAATTGGAATTTCTTGCATTGAAATGGGCCGTAACAGAGCAATTTCGGGATTATCTTTATTATGCGCCCGAGTTCACGGTGTATACCGACAACAACCCACTGACATACATATTGACTTCTGCTAAGTTGAATGCAACAAGTTTGCGTTGGGTCGGAGAACTAGCAGACTTCAGGTTTCAAGTGAAATATCGCCCAGGCAAGTCCAATAACGATGCTGATACGTTGTCGCGGATGCCCCTGAACATTGAGGACTACATGGACACATGCTGTGAAGGAAGTAGCTTAGACGTTGTGCAGGCAGCTATCTGTTCCATACAATTTCAAGGCCAAGATGACCTTCCATGGCTAACAGTTTTGTCAGATTCGATCACAGCCATTGGTGATGACCACAGCAATCCCAGCATAGAGAAGTGCGTTGATTTAAGGCAAGCTCAAGAATGGGACCCAGTGATTAGTAGGGTTGTACACTTCATAAATACAGGAAAACGCCCATCAATTAAAGAAAGTAAAGATGAATCAAGAGATGTCCAACGACACTGTTTGAGTGGAACAAACTGACTCTAGGAAGGGACAATGTCTTATACCGTAAGACGAGTGAACACCAACAAGTGGTACTACCCCAACAGCTGCGTAGGACCGTTTTCAAAGACCTTCATGAGGACATGGGCCATTTAGGTGCTGAAAGAGTATTTGATTTGGCTAGAGCACGGTTTTACTGGCCACACATGAAGAACGACATCACTCATTATGTTACCAAAGTGTGCAGATGCCTAAAGCAGAAACCACCTGTAGCCAAGCAGAGAGAGCCACTACATCCGATTATCACCACAGCACCCTTCCAAATGGTATCACTGGATTTCCTCCATCTTGAAACAAGTGCAGGTGGCTACCAATACATATTGGTAGTAATGGATCACTTCACTCGATATGCTCAAGCTTATGCAACCAAAGACAAGTCTGCGAAGACAGCAGCGGAAAAAGTGTACAATGACTTTATCTTGCGATTTGGACTGCCTGAAACAATCCACCATGATCAAGGCGGCGAATTTGAGAACAAATTGTTTTACAATTTAGATAAGCTCATTGGGGCTCGCCACTCAAGAACAACACCGTACCATCCCCAAGGAAATGGACAAATTGAACGATTCAATAGGACATTACTGTCAATGCTTCGGACTCTGCCGGAGAAGCACAAGTCAAGGTGGCGCGATCATCTTCACAAAGTGGTACATGCGTACAACTGTACAAAGAACGATTCTACGGGTTACGCGCCATTTTTCCTTTTATTTGGCAGAGCCCCGCGCCTTCCTATTGACCTGATGTTTAATCTTAAGCCACCTGCTGGATTTAGTTCCTATCCAGAGTATGTCAAGAAATGGCGAAATGCTATGTCAGAAGCATACAAGATAGCCTCAGAAACTGCTCAGCGAAATGCTCTGCGAGGAAAAAAACAGTTTGACAAGAAGGTGCGAAGAATTGTGCTGATGCCCGGAGATAGAGTGCTTGTTCGAAACATGAGTGAACGAGGAGGACCAGGAAAGTTAAGGTCATACTGGGAAAGCGAAGTACATGTTGTCGTCGAGCAGAAGGGTAAAGATGTGCCAGTGTACGAAGTCAGACCGGAGTCAGGAATGAAGAAAGCAAGAGTTCTACACCGCAACTTACTGTTACCATGCACTTATTTACCGGTGGATGAATCCAACTTGCAAGTTTCTCAAACTTCTCGAAGCAGTAGCAGACAACGTAAGCAGACAAAGGAGTCACAGAACCAGCAATCTCTTGTTCCAGCCCCATCAATGGCCAGTCAAGAAGACTATGATGAAGACGTGCCATCACTTGTTCCAAGCCAGTTACAACCCTGTGCTCAGGCCAACACCACTGAACAACCCCTTGCAGAGCAGTTGAACACACACGACTCTACAATCACTGGTAATGGCTGTAACCATCCACAGGAGGATGTCACTGAGCTGGCTTTTGATGACTTGCCAAATGAGAGTGCTCAGGATACCACGTCTGAGTCAGCAGAGGAAATAGAGCAGTCTCATGTTCTTGAAGCCGACAACTCTGAGGGAGACAGACCACAACGACTCCGACGAGCTCCTGTTCGTTTGACTTACGATGTCCCAGGTCAGCCTGTGTATTACCCTGCAGTAACCACCAACATACATACTGTTTCAGTGACACCAACTCCAGCCCCAATGTGGTTCGGGATGACACCAACATACCAACCGGTATGGCATTGGCCGCAGTATGGTCTACCCATCCAAGCAATGTACTATGTCTGTTCCTGAGAAACCAATGGAAACACTCTAGAGGATGCCCAAACCAGGACAAACAAGGAGATGAACAATGTAGCTGTCTATACCTAATTTTTTTTTTCTAACAAAAAACTTTATGACCAGGTGAACATGTTAAATATTAACATACTGAGCAACGTGTTCTTAAGGATTCATTCCTTTAGGAATCAATAGGCGTTAGTTTAGCCATTGTAAGTAGCGACTCAGAACATACTGTAATGCCAGTGGTGACTTGGAACGTTTTGTAAGGTTAGTCTTATACTAGACACTGTGGACTTGCGCAACCCACAGATGTTAGGTTCGAATTTTGAGGACAACAATTTTTTTTAAGGGGGGGAGAGTGTGATAGGCTCCCATAAGCCCCAACGGGTGTAAACTCCCCATAAGCCCTTGCGGCAATAGAAAATAAAGAGACGAGCACATGGTCAAAATGGTGTGTTTTGTCAGTTTATTAACTTCCATCCCGGGTTAATTTACCACGAATTACGCGACCTTGGCGGTCTATCGAGGACGGGGTTAACATAATGAATGAACAAACACATAAAAATGGACAACACAATCTTCTTTCGAAAAATTTTATTCAAATCTCCATTAGTTTATGTTTAAAAGTAAAACGCGTACCATTTATAGCTCATCAATTGAGTTCGAGCTGCCTTGGATGAAATTCAAGAAATCGATACAACTGAATTTAAGCACATTTAAAAAAAAAAAGTCAATCACAGATTGATATCAACATAAATTCCCATCGAAAATGTAATCTGTTTTACCTTTAAGTTCCTCGCTTGCTTGGAAATTCTTTAAATCTCCGCTTCTTTGGTTGTGAAATCACGTATTGATAACAAACATCTCGGATGTTGTGTGGCGTCATACGTGCATGTTTTGCGACGACATACGCGCCCGCAAACTAGCCCTGTCCAACACGGGCGCACGGCGGCGGCACACGCGCCCGCGAAACATTCCGTTAGCCATTACCATGAAAAATGACGGGCATAGGTTTAGTTCTATGAGTATGGGGCTCCGCGCGGACCTTCGGCCCGCAGAGCTCCGCTAAAAAGCGAGTTAGAGAAAACTCGAGAAAACCTCGAGCCGTTTCGGTATGCCGTCGGTCTTACTTCGTGCTTCGGCAAGTCTTACTTACACTTACAGACTTACACAGACGACGACATAGTGCGTTACTGGCTATAAGCCAGTAAGCACAATAAAAAAATAAGACTACCGGTCGCTGTATTACGAAACACAAGGACACGAAATGACAGGAAATGCGTATCATAGCTAATTTTAAATTTATAATTACGATAAGTGAAGGTCAGGTCTCCGAGAAAGTCTTCAATGAATAGGCCATTTTCGAGTTGCCTTTAGCCTCTCTATCAAAGCGATAGAGAGGCTAAAGGCAACTCGGAAATGGTCTAAAGGTAACTCGGAAATGAGTTGAGATAAATGATCTAAAGGCAACTCGGAAATGGCCTATTCTTCTCACGTAATTTTTGCCCTGACGCGTGATGTGTACGCGACATGTTTTTATCTAATGACGGAGCTTTTCTTTTTAAATCCACCAGACTTAATTTAGAAAATCACGCGAAATTGAAATTTCAATGCTTCCAAAAAACCCGAAAAGAACAGAAACAGGGCGCAAATGTTAGTGTTAGGGGAGTTATGCGAGGGGTGTAGAGAGAATTTTGTTTTATCAGTTGGATTGATAAGGTAAATTTGAAATCGCAAAAGCGATGGAGAATTGTGAAGCTTGGGTTTCTCCTGAGCTAAAGCACTTCGTCCGATGCGAATCAAGGTGATATGGGTTGAGTTTGGTAACGTACCCTGCGTTAATTCGTGAAAACGAGTTACGTGGAAAAAATCATGAGTTATGTGTTGTGAAGATTAATTGGAATGAGTAAATTGAGTTGTCATTCAACCACATCCAGACCCTCTAAACTATAAACAGCTTTTCTTTAATACCCGTACTAATAGTTTTAAAATTAAGTAGTTTGTAAAGTTGCGCAATTCAGTTTATTCTGCAAAGTGACTTAATAAAACCTAGTCTATCTCTATCTATCTATATCTATCTATATATATCTATCTATCTATCTATATCTATCTATCTATCTATCTATCTCTACCCAAGAAGTCACAAAAAACTATGTATTACAGTTTCACAAGGCATGCAAAGAATAAACAGACTTCTCCATAATGTCTTAGCTTGAAGTCAACGCACAAAATTCACAGCAATAACATGTTGAGAATTGCCGAATCTGGACTTCCAATTGTAGATCAGTACTATAAAGACAAACGCTAGCCCTTGGTCACGCGAAAGACGAAGGACTCAGAGCGCCAGAAACTTCAGGTTTTTAATGTCTTGGCAGCTGTTTACTAGTTACAACGAACTATCTCAATCGCTTAAGCCCCAGTTTATGATTCGTCTAATTAACCTTGCAGTCAGTCAGTACCTGTACAAACTTATACTGTAAGAGCAGTTTTCAATTGAGTGTCGTAAAACCAAAACCAAAGTAATTACTCTGACCAATCACAGCAGTCGTAAACAATCGAATGAACCAATCAGAGGTCAAAGCAATTACATGTCGCCGGCGCCAAGCGCGGGAAAACGCGTGCGAGCAAGTCATGATTGGTTTTGGTTTTACTTCTGATTGGTCGAGAAAGTGGCGAGAGATTTTTTTAGCCAATTAGCAATGCAAAACCAAAGCAATTGTGAAATTACTTTCGACACTCCTGGACCAATGCATACCATCCTGTGTTTGCGTGCGCGTGGTGAAAATTGCTTTCAAATAGCTGCGTCGATTATAAATTTAGCCTTTCTAAATGCGATATTTATGGATTTTTAAACAGTTTAAAAATAAAGATGTTCAAGATGTTAATCTTCAATTTTACCACAATTGCCGCTAAACTCGCAATCTGATTGGTCGACGTGAGTGGTAAATGAGAGTCCAGACAACGATGCTGACGCTAACATCACGCGCGCTTGAAAAAAAAAAAACAATCAGATTGCGAGAAAGTTATAGACAACGCTTGCTCTTTCTTTGCTGTCAAGTTTTGTAACAAGACTTCGATTTTTCCTTGTATTTTTTTTTTTAAATATTGTTGTAAAAAACAAATTTACACCGGTTTTCCGTGGTGTGGACTCTTATTCACCACGATTTACGTCATTTGTTGCTGACTTCCTCGGCTGCGCCTCGTGAGTCCACAACATTTTGACCATGTGATGACGTAAATCGTGGTAAATAAGAGTCCACACCACGGAAAACCGGTGTAAATTTGTTAAATTTATTAAATTTGTGTGATTGGCTCTTCTTGACAACATCTCTCCTGGCACTTTGGGTGAGTCACTTAAGGCTGGTTGTCGTAATCAGAGTCGTACGGGGAGCTTACGAATCGGAGTTCCAAGAATCGGGTTTTCATTTTCTATCGCGATCGATTGTGCTTACGACTCCGTCGCTTACTGTCACCTTTCCCATCATAGCTCCATTCCCATTATATCACAATTCCCATTGCAACCCAATACCCATTTCCGAGTTGCTCTTAGCCTCCTTTTCAAACCGAGGCCAAGTGCAAAACAATTCATATGGATATTTTATTTACATGTGAAAGAAAACTCATTTTCATATGAATGGTTTTGCACTTGGCCTCGGTTTCAAAAGGAGGCTAAGAGCAACTCGGAAGTGGGCTATTTATATCACTAATCATATCCCCATTCCCATCATATCCCCATTCCCATCACATCCCCATTTCCATCACATCCCCATTTCCATGACATCCCCATTCCCATCACATCCCCATTCCCATCACATCCCCATTTCCATCACATCCCCATTCCCATCACATCCTCATTTCCATCACATCCCCATTTCCATCATATCCCCATTTCCATCATATCCTCATTTCCATCACATCCCCATTTCCATCACATCCCCATTTCCATCATATCCTCATTCCCATCATATCCCCATTTCCATCATATCCTCATTCCCATCATATCCCCATTTCCATCATATCCCCATTCCCATCATATCCCCATTTCCATCATATCCTCATTCCCATCATATCCCCATTTCCATCATATCCCCATTCTCTTCATATCCCCATTTCCATCATATCCTCATTCCCATCATATCCCCATTTCCATCATATCCCCATTCTCTTCATATCCCCATTTCCATCATATCCCCATTTCCATCATATCCTCATTCCCATCATATCCCCATTTCCATCATATCCCCACTCTCTTCATATCCCCATTCCCATCATATCCCCATTTCCATCATATCCTCATTCCCATCATGCCCCCAATCCCATCATATCCTAAATTTACACCCAAATAAGAAATAGAACACAAACAGCGGTGATAAACATGGTAAACCAACGCATTTTTATAATAAACTTGACGTTTCGTATGCTAAGCGACATACATTTTCAAAAGTAACCGTTACAGTGTTTGAAAACTGTTTATATAGTTCAAAATTAGGGGTCTGGAACCAAGATTAAGAAAACAATCTTAACAGTAATTTAATAGTACGGACTGTCAGTCCTAAGAAGCTACAGCTAATAAAGCATCATCTTCTCACTGCTAACGTTAACATTTAAGGAAGGCTGTAGTTTTTTGAATGAACAAAGTCTCCTTGATTTTGCAGTGAAAGTCCGTTTTGCCTGACGCTAAAATGTCGAAATGATCCCAATTAATGTTGTGACCAGTGATTTTGATATGATCAGCAATGGCTGATGTATGGTCACTTTTAGTGAGGGCCTTGAAATGTTCGGTTTTTCTGTCATAAAGTCGAAGTTTTGTTTTCCCTTTGTAGAATTCATCGCAATCTCAGCAACCAGCTTTGTAGACAACTTTAGACGTTTGAGAGCGGTTCAGGCCGTCCTTGTATGGAAATATAAAGAAGGATTTGATGCGGCGGAGGTTGATGCAAGAATAGAAGTTGTATACACAGGATTGAAGACGTTTGGTGACGTGGCTGCATTTCATGGCCCTCCGCTAAAAGTGACCATACATCAGCGATTGCTGATCATATTAAAATCACTGGTCATTAGTTGGGATCATTTTGATACTTTAGCGTCCGGCAAAACGGACTTTGACTGTAACATCAAGGAGACTTTGTTGATTCAAGAACTACAGCCTTCCTTAAATGTTAACGTCAGCAGTGAGAAGCTGATGCTTTGTTAGCTGTAGCTTCTTAGGACTGACAGTCCGTACTATTAAATTACTGTTAAGATTGTTTTTCTTAATCTTGGTTCCAGAAGCCTAATTTGAACTAGATAAACAGTTTTCAAACACTGTAACGGTTACCAATTTTGAAAATGTATGTCGCTTAGCATACGAAACGTCAAGTTTATTATAAAAATGCGTTGATTTACCATGTTTATCACCGCTGTTTGTGTTTTATTTCTTATCAAGTTACGATGGACTAAGAACATGAGTTTATAGCGGAGCTCTGCGCTCCGAAGGCCCGCGCGGAGCCCCATACTCAATACTCATACAACTAAACCTATGCCCGTCATTTTTCATGGTCATGGCTAGCGGAATGATTCGCGGGCGCGTCGGTCCTGTGCGTCCGTCGCGCAGGGCTAGATCGCGCGGTTACACAGCCGTCAGCTCGGTAAACACTTTAAAAGTTGGATCTTTTGCAGTGTTTAGCAGAGCAGTAAAGTCGTTATTTCCCTGCGTTCTTTCGCGGTTTGCTACTCAAGACAGGGATACTACTTAAGGGATACTCAGAAGCCGCTTTAGTGGAAAAAAAGAGCTTTCAGGGATAAAATCTTGCATCGAGGAACTCCATACGTTTTTATCAATGCAGGAGCAATGCGAGAGATGTTTGTTTTTATTACGGATTTCTGAACCGAAGAAGCGGAGTTTTAACGAATTTCCAATCAGTCCAGTGACTTAAAGGTAAAATAGATCACATTTTTCGATGGGAATTTATTTTGATATCAATTTTTAATTGATTTTTCCTTTGTGTTCTCTTTAGTTTTGGAGACATGTTTATGAAACGTGCTCAAATGAAATCGTGTTGTTATCTTGAATTTCATCGAGGACAGCTCTGCCTTGATGCGCTATAAATGGTACATGTTTTGCTTTTAAACATAAACTAATAGATATTTGAATAAAACTTTCCAAAAGCAGATTTTGTTGTCCATTTTTATGTGTTTGTTCATTCATTACATAGGTTGAAAAGCGATTTTATGTAAACAAAACATGCAAGACTTGGATTTTATTGTTCTAAACTTCACTGGCGTCGCCTTATGCAAATATGTTCGTGTATTTTTTTGCAATTTTGATTTCCAAGTCAGTTTCTCAGGCAATTTTTGATACGCAACAGGTGTATTTTATTTGGAAATTAGTCGTACTAGTTATTCTAGACCGAGAAAAAGTTGTTTTGTGAACTTTTGTAAAGTCTAAATGTACTGTGCAGACGGTCGCGTAATACTGTTCTTGAGAATTGCTAAAATTGAAAAATAGCCCAGTCGTCAATCTTAATTCTTGTGCTGCCTTCCGACCTTTCACCTCAGTTAAGCTCAGTTAAGCTATATATATATATATATATATATACCTGGATTTTTGAAAAGGGGGTCAACGAAAATTACAGCAATTTCACTACAAATGGCCCAAACAAGGGTTTTTATGACCCCAATCAGCCCGAAAATTACAGAGTCTTTTCTTCTCTCGCCCCACGCAACCTTTCCCATCTTCTCTCTCTTCCCTGTGATTTTCGGGCTGATTGGGGTCATAAAAACCCTTTTTTGGGCTAGTTTTACTGAAATTGCTGTAATTTTCGTTGACCACCTTTTCAAAAATTCAGCTAGATATATATTATATTACACCTATATGCTTAAAACTAAATATGATATTAGAAGTACAGTTTTAATATCAAGACAGAAATACAGTCACCCCCTAAAATTTACAGCTGTAATATGATTAACATGACAGCAATGCAGTCTGACCACTTAATTTCCAACTTTTCAATATCCATAAAAAGAATACAGTCACCTCTAAAATTTACACCCTTAATAGCGGAGCTCTCGCGGGCCGAAAGCCCGCTCGCGTAGCCCCATACTCATAGAACCTATACCCATCATTTTTCATGGTCATGGCTAGCGGAATGTTTCGCGGGCGCGCGTCCGTAACATGTCTGTCGGTGCGTGTGTCCATCGCACTTTGTTAGCTCGCGGGTGCGTATGACGTCGCAAAACATGCGCGTATGACGCCACACAACATCCGGGATCTTAGCAATTTTGAAACAAAATGAGGAAAAATTGAGTGTATAAAAACTTTCGCACGCGTCGCCATTTTGAATTTTAGGACGTCATGTGGTTGCCGCTATTATCAAGAATCGACGTTCATCTGTAGACTCGAAATAATTGGGAAACCGTACGACCTCATATATATATATATATATATTAAATGGCGGCGCGGGAAATTTAAAAGCGAAAATAGGCGACATTGATATCCATTTTTGGAACACTAAAAATCATATTTCCACTTGTTTTTCAAAGAAATAGAATTGAGACTTCATTTCCAACAATTTAACATCAATTTCTCATAACAGTGGTGGTTCCCTTTAATGACGACTTTTAAAGCCAAACTTTGCATTAATGAGCCGAAGTCAAAATGACGGTCCGCCAAAAATCCCGTGGTGACTTGCACGAAATACAGACAAATACGCTCACTGATAAACAAACAGTATACACCCACGGCCCTTGCAGGCAACAAAGCTTGCACACTTCCGTGAATTTAGTTAGAAATATGAGCCGTAGTTTTTAGTCTTTCATATCCTTTGCACAACATGTTCAAAGGCACCTTTCAATGTATTTCGTCTGGGGCAGTTAGTCCAGGACGACACTCGAACCTCCAGGGAGTACTGTAGGTGTCGGTTTTGTCTTCCTTTGTAATCTAACGAAAAAAAAAGAACCAGCACGCAATTAGCCAACATTCGTATTCTCGGATATTGAACTGGAACTAGCTTACAGTCGAGGCTAATGCGGAGGAATATCGATCATTAAAAATATTTGCATGTGAAAAGATTCCCTGCGTGAGCCTCGACTGCACGCTAGTTCCAGTTCAATACTGTGAATACGAATATTGTCTATTCGCAAATAAACACATGCTTAAGTATTCACCTACGTAGTTTAAAAGTTTTAAGCATTTTGTTTTCAGTATGCATTCAAACAGTGATACATATCTTCTTTAAAGAAGTGTTACCTGCTTTCTTTTGCATTTCATGATAAATTGAGTAACGATATAACCAAAACTGGTTTTCAATATGATCAGTTTTAAAGTGTTGTTTTAACTTTCTGAATGGGTTTAATCTACTTATTGTTTTGAGGTTTTAAAAATAACATTTTTAACCCATTTTCAGTCACTATTGCCATCGTGTTGGTTTTCCGAATGTAAGTAGCAATAGAATGTACTTTGGAGCCAATTAGCACACACAAAGCGCCCTCGCGTACACTTCGCATCAACGATGATTTACCGATAGTTCCCGATGACTGAAACGAAAACCTCGGCTGCCTCGTGGTCTGGTGTTTTCTCCGATCTCAGTGCACGTTGCATCGTATCTTTGGCATTTGAGATGAGTTTTTTTTTAGATTTTACAAAATTTACTTCTCCCAGCTTTCATATTTTGTTTCTAACAGATCAGATGAAAGGTTGCGTGAGTATTTTTCAGCTTTTAGGTCGATATTTACGGCGAATTTCTATGGTGTTCCTAAGCTCCTTTTTCCTTTTTGAATTTGTAAATATAGAAATCAAATCAATTTCAAAATCATTCAAACTCTTGAACAAGAAAGATACTTTCTTTTGGAAAAAACGTGTACGTGACCTCTTTGACCTCTTTGTTTATGCTATTAAAATGAAACGGGAATGCCTTGAAGATCCGCATGATTTTACGCATAACAAATTGTAGCGGAGCACTCGCGGGCCGAAGGCCCGCTGCGAAGCCCCATACTCATAGAACCTGTGCGCGTCATTTTTCATGGTCATGGCTAGCGGAATGTTTCGCGGGCTCGTTGTGTGCCCGCCGCCGCCGCCCGCCGTACGCGTTGGGCTAGCTCGCGTGCGCGTATGACGTCGCAAAACATGCGCGTATGACGCTACGCAACATCCGGTATCTTTGAGGCTTTGTTTTTCGCGCGGCTACACAGCCGTCAGCTCGGTAAACACTTATAGTGTGGATCTTTTACTGGTCAGTGTTTAGCGGAGAAGTAAAGTCGTTATTTCCCTGCATTTTTTTCGCGGTTTGCTACTCAAGACAGGGATACTGATTAAGGGATACTCAAAAGCCGCTTTAGTGGAAAAAGAAGAGCTTTCTGGGATAAAATCTTCCTTCGAGGAGCTTCATACGTTTTTCAATGAGGGGAGATGTTTGTTTTTATTACGGATTTCAAAGAAGCGGAGATTTAAAGAATTAATAAGCAAGCGATGGACTCAATGGTAAAACAGATTACATTTTTCGATGGGAATTTATGTTGATACCTTTTTTGTGTTATTGCTAGTTTTGGAGAATTGATTTTTTTCTTAAATTCAGTTGTATCGATTTCTTGAATTTCATCGAAGGCGGCTCGAACTCTGATGCACTATAAATAGTACGCGTTTTGCTTTTAAACATAAACTAATGGAGATTTGAATAAAATGTTTCGAAAGAAGATTGTGTTGTCCATTTTTATATGTTTGTTCATTCATTACATAGATTGAAAAGCGATTTGATGTTAACAAAACAAGACTTGGATTTTATAGTTCTATTTTCACTCGCGTCGCCTTATGCAAATATGTTTGTGTATTTTTGCAATTTTGATTTCCAAATCAGTTTCTCGGGAAATTTTTGATAAGCAACAAGTGTATTTTATTCGGAAAGTAGTCGTACTAGTTATTCTTGACGGAGGTAAAGTTGTTTTTGTGAACTTTAGTACGGTGTAAATGTACTGTGCAGACGGTCGCGTAATAGTGTTTTTGAGAATTGCTAAAATTGAAAAATAGCCTGGTCGTCAATCTTAATTCTTGTGCTTCCGACCTTTCACCTTAGTTAAGTTTCACCTTAGTTAAGCTTGTTCAGAGTGCGACGCTGTTAGGCTCAGCCTATCTATATATGTTCATCTCAATGCAGTTTCATTCTTTCCTTCGTCGCTTTCGTATAAACAGAAAAGGAAAATCGTCCTCCAAACAAAAAAATTGTGCTTTATGGCATTTAATAATATGATGTCCGTTTACAGACTATAAACCAGTCTAGTTTTAATTTTCTCGAGCCCTGTTAATTTTACAACATTTACTTCTCACAGCTTTCATATTTTGTTTCTAACCGCTCGGATGAAAGGTCGCCTGAGTATTTTTCAGCTTTTAGGTCGGTATTTACATAAAAGCCTCGTAGGGGGAAAACTGACTTAAATCTTGACTCTTCGGAGGTTAATCGCCAAAATTCATCATTATTTTAAACAACTGCTTCGATTATTATCCACAGAACTCAACCGCATTTATAGGACAATTCTACATTTCGCATTTTTCAACTTATACATCTTAGCAGCAGTCACATTCACCTGTTGGGCGACTATTTTTTTTTTGTTTAAAATAGCAAATTTGATGCAAATGTTTGTCTGCCACCCCGGGTTCTCCTTTAAGGTGGCTCCTAATAGTTTAAACATTCCTATCATGATACATCTATGATATTCAATCACAGCTACACCAGTAAAGTTAAGAGAAAACGTTTAGTACAGGTTTGTAAACACTTAACCAATGAACAAATTTAGGTGGCTATGACATCAAAATTTGTTACCATGGGAACGTACAACGAGGCCAAAAAGACCCCACTTTCAACCTTTTGAGGCTAATAACTTCAAAACTGCTCGGTGAAATTTTTTGATTTTTATATATTTTCGTCTTATAAACATAACAAACATTTGTGCCAATTTTGAAAAAAAATCTGTACATAGGATTCAGAGATATGTCATTTTTGCATAAATTTAAGGTAGCTCTGAACTCTATGTACAGAATTTTTTTAAAAATTGTTAAAATGTTTCTCTTGCCAGTTAAACAAAAATATATCGAAAACAAAAACTTTCACCGTGTAGTTTACAAGTTATTCGCCTCAAATGGTAAAAAATAGCGCATTTTTTTACCTCTTTTCGCGTTGCCATGGCAACGAATGATTACGTCGTTTGGATACCACTTTGTTGATTGATAAAAGATTTACTGGTTTCACAGGGAACCCAAACGCTTTATTAGCTATAACATAATCATTTAGAAAATATTGTTTTTTACCTGTTTTCCTGTATCTTTTTGAGTCGTTTTGGAAGCGATTTGAATCAGAGCGAAGACGGTTCAAATATTATCTTGTCTGTCGCTTCGTAAATACGACGCGCCTATTAAGTCTCAAGTTGCCATTATTATTAACTCAAGTTTCCATTACCATTAACTCGGGTTCCCCGAGGAGAGTTAATAATTAATAATAATGGAAACTTGAGACGTAATAGGCGCGTCGCATTTACGAAGCGGCAGACAAGATAATATTTGAAACGTGCAAGGTCAACCGTCTTCGCTCTGATTCAAATCGCTTCCAAGACGACTCAAAGAGACACAGGAAAACAGGTAAATAACAATACTTTCTTAAATGATTATGTTATAGCTAATAAAGCGTTTGGGTTCCCTGTGCTGGTTTCAAGTAAAAGATTTTTAGCCACACCATCGGGCTAGCTGTAATGCAATGCAAAAGACAAGAGGGCTGAACAATATGGAGCCACCTGGTGGTCAGTAACCAAATAAATCGAGTTACGTTAACCAAATGTATTGTTCATTCTAACTAGAAATTTCGTTCCACGGTTCAAGTAAGTAAACCCGAAAGATCAAATATACTTCGTCTGAAATAAATCTGAAATCGCTATACATTCATAAATAGCACCTGTTATAATCACAGATGAAAAACGGAACACAAGAGACTACTCAAGAGTGTCCAACTGAACCATTGTTAAGTGCTTATGTTTCGAAACTGCTTGATGTGATAAGCGTCTCTATACAAGTTATCATATAAAAATGACAAACAACAAAAAGGAATGTTTTTGATTGTCACTCACGATCACAGAGGATGAAAGGAAAGAAAATAGTAAGAAATAAATAAATATATATAGATATATTTATTTATTTATTTCTAACTGAGCTTTGACTGTTTATAGAGTGCTCGTTACATAAGGGACAGCTAATGCACGTCTTAGAATTTAGCATGCCTCCCCTATAAAAACCCATGATGAGCAAGTTGTCAACGAAAGGAAATCAAGTTCAATAACGTAAATACTCAAAGTTGCACGCGAATTCTGTTGTGCGTAAACTGACGGTGCGCGTCTAATCTTTCGGTGTCATTTAAGTTTCGTGTATAATATATATAGATAGCCCAAGCCTAACAGCGTCGCACTTTGAACAAGCTTAACTAAGGTGAAACTTAACTAAGGTGAAACTTAGCTAAGGTGAAAGGTTGGAAGCACAAGAATTAAGATTGACGAACGGGCTATTTTCAATTTTAGCAATTCTCAAAAACAGTATTACGCGACCGTCTGCACAGTACATTTTTATAGACCGTACAAAAGTTCACAAAAACAACTTTTCTCTGTCTAGAATAAATAGTATCACTAGTTTCCGAATAAAATACAGTTTATGTTTGTCAAAAATTGCCCGAGAAACTGATTTGAAAATCAAAAATTGCAAAAATACACAAAATATTTGCATAAGGCGATGCGAGTGAAGATAGAACTGTACTATAAAATCAAGTCTTGTTTTGTTTACATAAAATCGCTTTTCAATCTATCTAATGAATGAACAAACACATAAAAATGGACAACACAATCTTCTTTCGAAAAAATTTATTCAAATCTCCATTAGTTTACGTTTAAAAGCAAAACGCGTACCATTTATTTATAGCTCATCGAGTTCAAGCTTTCTTCGATGAAATTCAAGAGATCGATACAACTATGAAATTTAGGCACGTTTTAAAATCAATTCGCCAAAACTAACAATAACACTAATAACAAGTCACTCACAGATTGATAACAACATAAATTCTCATCGAAAACTGTAATCTGTTTTACCTTTAAGTTCCTCGCTTGCTTGGAAATTCAAATCTCCGCTTCTGGTTCTGAAAATTACTCATCTCCCGCATTGATAAAAACGTGATACATGAAGTTCCTCGAAGCAAGATTTTATCCCTGAAAGCTCGTCTTTTTCCACTAAAGCGGCTTCTGAGTATACCTTAATTAGTATCCCTGTCTTGAGTAGCAAACCGCGAAAAAATGCAGGAAAATAACGAGTTTAATTCTCCACTAGGCACAAGAAAACAACTAAAGCGTTTACCGAGCTCACGACTGTGTGGCCGCGCGAAAAACAAAATTGCTAAGATCCCGGATGTTGTCCAACACGGGCGGACGGACACGCGCCCGCGAAACATTCCGCTAGCCATGACCATGAAAAATCACGGCGTAGGTTCTATGAGTATGGAGCTGCACAGCCAGGCCTTCGGCCTGGCAAGTGCTCCGCTACAACTGTTTGCAAAAATTTTAAGGGCCCCCCCCCCCCCCCCTCCCAAAAAAAAATATATCATTATATCCAGGCATTGTTTGAGGGAAAATAAACGACAAACTGCAAGGCTGATCTGACTACGTAAAAAGGTAGATTTTGCGAGACACCAATGCGACAGAAACCGATAAAGCAGGGTAGCAATCGCAAAATCTACCTTTTTACGTAGTCATATCAGCTTTGCAGTTTGTCGTTTATTTTTGTTCATTTTTTTGGCTGCTAAGGTTTTTCGTAGATCCTACGTATCGTTTACAGCATTATCGTTTGCGGTCCTTTGCAGATTTTAGTTCTATTGTTTGAGGGCACTGATCCGGAAACTTTCAGCTACATAGTTCTATTTTGCTGTCAGTAATATATAGCACAGATTTGCGCTGGAGTATAATTTAGTAAATTAATATTAACTACGTACATATTTTGGGGGTTCAAACTGTTTGGAAACAGCTGTATTCCTTAAGGATACAATATTCGGTTTGCAGGATGTATCATTTAACTGTTGCGTAGTTTCGTGTTGCAAGTTTGTGTAATTTCTGCATGATAGAAAAAGCTAATCCAGTGCTAAATTGAAAGTCAAGAGGTCAGCTTTGGCTAAATTTTTTTTCTTCTGATTTTAAAATCTCTCTTGACATCAGCACCTACAGCTGAATATATAAATAGAATACCAAAACTTTTGAAATGGAAGTGATATCAATGAGGATTTTCGTAGAATGAAGCACGATATCCGTAATTTCAGTCTCTGTTTTTACAGGAAAAGTAAAAGTATCACACCAATCAGAATTTGCCATTGACTTGGTAATAGCGCAATGCAGATATTCAAATTCCTACGACATAGCAGCAAGCTCTCTAAACGTTCATATAATCTTTGTAATTATCACCTCTATTAAAGGGACACCTCTATTAAGAGACTTCTCCTGGTCCCGGGCAGCAAATGAAAACCGCTCATACAATCTAACTCATCACCTATATTAAAAGAATACCTCTGTTAACGGAAGACTTCTGGGGCCGTATTTACGAAGGCATTCTAAGTACTAAGAGCCTCCTAAGATATAACTCAGTGATAACTGGTATTCACGAAGACCCCCTATTGTAAGACATGTGTTAACGTTTCTCCTAAATTTAGGACCTCCTGAATTTTTTAAGACATGTCACAACTGCACTGGTACTCACAAGGTACGTTTTAATTTTTCTCCTTAACTTAGAAGATCAACGTTGACCTCCTAACTTGTTAAGACATGCAATACATCTAAAGTGATGGCGGCGGCCATGTTGATGTGAGCCCAAACTCGACGACGACGACGAAAAATAAATAACTTGTTTTCCTTTCCTAAGGATAGTGTTAAAGAACAAGTGAAACTAAAGCGTCAGTTGCAATAGACTGCACTCACGTGCCGATCAAGGCTTCAAAGAAGAAATAGCCTTCATTCGTGAAAAGAAAGAGCTATCACTCTATTAATACTAGTAGCGTGCGACGCAGAAAATATAATATTAAACGCCGTGGCAAAATGGCATAGGAGTGTCTACGGCGCTTTTCAATGGAGGGATAGCAGCTTGTGCCAGTGCTTTAAGATGGCAAGTATCATTAATGGTATCACTTTTCAGTAACATGCACTTATTTCTTTATCTCAGCTGCGCTGACTTCTTCGGCAATTTTTATCCAAGCCCGGTTTTTTTTTTTTGTGGTTCGGGTCAACATTGGTGTATGAATTAAATAACAATTAATAAACACTTCTTTGCGGCATGCCGCTCCTTCTACTTAAAGTGCACCTAAACCCTAATTTTTTTTTCTTTTAATCAACTCAATGTACGTTGAAAAGTTGAATAGTGAAATATTTCTTGTTTTTAACGTGATGTTAGTGAGTTATAGAGATTTGAATTTACAAAATGCTAATTAGATGACGTCAAATGCAGACTTTACCATTATTTTTACTTCATTTTACAATATGCAGTTCACAGCTTAAGGATAATCAATTTAAAAAATACTAATAAAAACTGTTGATAGTCAATTGATTTGTAAAAAAAATATTACTTGGAGGTGGAAACAAGTAGTTGTATAATAAACGAGTCTGCATTTGACGTCATCTAATTAGCATTTAGTAAGTTCAAATCTCTATAACTCACTAACGCTACATTAAAAACAAGAAATATTTCACTATTCAACTTTTCAACATACATTGAGTTGATTAAAAGAAAAAAAATTTAGGGTTTAGGTGCACTTTAAGCCGATTTCTCTTGGCTCGTAAAATTGGGCTTTCTTTTCTTTGCTTCAGACGTGGTGGAAGCAAATGTGACGAACTCAGTTATTATTCAAATTTGCCGTAATTATTGTTTATAAGCACGATTTGAGAAAATTTGATTGGTTTCTCTACGTCCGAGAAAATTTTCCGGGACCAGTAAACTTAGGAGACTCATAAGTTGCTCTTATCTTAGAATGAGTAACACTTAGGACATATCTTAGGAAGCCCATCAATTTTATCCTAAGTTATATTTTAGGATATATCTTCGCCTGTATCTTAGGTAAGATTTCGTGAATCCGGGCCCTGGCCCCGATGGTGTTCCTATAATGGAATTCCACTGTAGTGAATACCTTAAGTTTGCCCACCGCTTCAGATTCTCATTTTCATGTAAAGGTCTGCTTCTTTGTGTTTTCCTTCTTCTTCCCTTTGCACGTCGTCTTTTATTTGGCCAAAACCCCTGAGCGTTGCCAAACAGATCGTAGCTAAGAATCAACCACAAAATTATGAAGGCAAAGAGACGTTTGGAATCCATGGTTGAGTTCTCCCTTATTGAAGAAATAGCGGTTCAGTTAGTCTCCGTCCTCGACTCGCTCTTTGTCAATGAAGTAGTTTTCTCTGAGTCAAACGACCTAAACAACATGTATCGTTTTCTGATCGATCCTCGACCTTATTTAAACCACAATTGTCACCTTGCGCATAAGTTAAATTCCGATTTATGATAAGGGCCTCCCAGGGGTTTTAGGGAACAAGGACATTTATTTTTAGGGAACAAAGGATATCTTAAAATTACTTTTAGGGAACAAGGGAACTTTTGAGTATTTTTCGGGAACAAGGGAACATTGATTATTTAGATTTTCAAGAAATTTTTATACTTCTTTATGGGAAAAAAGGTCAGAAGAAGGCCACTCGTTTCTCTTTTGTCTCCCGGTGCAAGAGGAAAGAGGCCTGGGCGCAATTTTGTTCTTCACAAAAGAACTGGTGACGAGCTTTTGAGCGCGCGGTAACCTGAGAAATTGTGGGGAACATTTAAGAATATTTTTGGGGAACATGGAACATAATTTCAGGGAACAGGGGAACTCAGTAAAAATGAATTTTGGGGAACATTACAATTTATTTTTAGGGAACAAGGGATAAATTGTTTTTTTTTTTTTATATAGGGAACAAGGGAACATGTACCCCCCCCCCCCCCCCCCCCAGGAGGCCCTCTATGATAGTCAAGTTTTCTAGCTGTATGTCAGTCAAACTAAGGTATAAAAGACTTTATCTTAAACCAAGAAAAAGTGGTGTCCTCTGCCAAAAGTCTGTCTGTTTCGTTCCGTTACGGATTGCCTGTGGCTCGTGCATCCACTGGCAGTTTTTATAGACCTTAAGCGTGCATTATTTTCTTTTATAATGCTCAAGGAAATGCGCGCGCTGTGATTGGTTAAACCGAGTTCATTATAACTCGATAAAGCACGCGCGTGACGTAAGGTTCATTATAACCGTTTTAATTTTATAAAAGAAATAAAAAAACTTGTTCCTCGTGCATTGTTGAGTTATATAAGCACTTGGGAATTTTTAAGAACACTCGAGAAGTGCGAGAAGCACTCGCCTTTGGCTCGTGCTTCTCTGCACTTCTCTCGTGTTCTTAAAAATTCCCTCGTGCTTATATAACTCAATAATGCACTCGGCGCGTTTTTTATTTCTTTATCATAGAATATGCTCAAGGAAATGCGCGCGCTAGATTGGTCAAACAGAGTTCATTACAACTCGATAAAGCACGCGCGAATTCTTGTCCCTTTCTGGTCGTTTTTATTTTATAAAAGAAATAAAAATAGTGTTCCTCGTGCATTGTTCAATTATATAAGCACTTGGGATTTTTAAGTAAACTCTAGAAGTCTGCACTTCTCTCGTGTTCTTAACTAGTAGTAATCATAGATTAAAAGCCTGTCGACTGCGTTCGACAAGTTTGTTAACAGCTGAAAGTAATATTGATGTCAATTTACGCCCTGCTAAGTGTTTTTGCTCACCCTTAGCCGCCACTTGAGAGTCCAATCAACTTGCAAACATTTTGCTTTAGTGGTATTGTTGTGATTCGGAAGAAACAGCGTGACAGCTGCGTTACTTTTTTTTATAGAGACGTATTCCGGTTTGCATTTACTCAGCTACATGCAGTTAGTGCCACTTAATTTTCTCATCAAATTTCCTTTTCACGACTTCAATTTTCTTTTTACGGACGACTTTAATTTCCCGGCACGACCTTTTTTTCCGGCACGACCTTTATTTTCCAGCACGACCTTTTTTTCTTTCGGCACGACTTTTTTTCCGATCCGGCACGACTTTTTTCAGGCACGACGTTTTCGGCATGAACATGACAGAACACCGCTGAGCTTTTGCAGAATTCAACATGGCGGCCACAGGGAATCATTATAAATGTCGTCCGTTGTTCCTTCTGCTTGCTGTTGAATCATTCTCCATATGCTCAGCGGTTTTGCTTATCTATGCGCCTGCTTTACAAAATACGGACAATTCTGAACGAGTGGATCTGATTGAACACTACTTTCATTTAGGCCTTGGTTACAGCGAGATCAGTTGCTGTTCTTGGTATCATTACATGGCTGCTTTGTGAGCCTTTGCCAACTGAAAAGGATATCAAAACAGTGGAGATTCGGTAGAGGTAGAGGATTTGAGTGAGTGAATTAGAGTGAATTAGAAGTCGGGACAAGAAAACATGGCTGTTGTAAAGAGGTGGCCGTTATGGAGAGGTTATCAATTAGAGGATTTGAGTGAGTAAATGAGAAGTTGGGACAATAAAACATGGCTGTTGTAGAGAGGTGGCCGTTATGGGGAGGTTATCAATTAGAGGATTTGAGTGAGTGAATGAGAAGTTGGGACAATAAAGCATGGCTGTTGTAGAGAGGTGGCCGTTATGGGGAGGTTATCGATTAGAGGAATTGAGTGAATTAGAAGTCGTGACAAGAACGAAAACATGGCTGTTGTAGAGAGGTGGCCGTTATGGGGAGGTTATCAATTAGAGGATTTGAGGGAGTGAATGAGAAGTTGGGACAATAAAACATGGCTGTTGTAGAGAGGTGGCCGTTATGGGGAGGTTATCAATTACAGGATTTGAGGGAGTGAATGAGAAGTTGGGACAATAAAACATGGCTGTTGTGGAGAGGTGGCCGTTATGGGGAGGTTATCAATTACAGGATTTGAGGGAGTGAATGAGAAGTTGGGACAAGAAAACATGGCTGTTGTAGAGAGGTGGCCGTTATGGGGAGGTTATCAATTAGAGCATTTGAGTGAGTAAATGAGAGGTCGGAACAAGAAAACAAGGCTGTTGTAGAGAGGTGGCCGTTATGGGGAGGTTATCAATTAAAGCATTTGAGTGAGTGAATGAGAAGTCGGGACAAGAACACATGGCTGTTGTAGAGAGGTGGCCCTTATGGGGAGGTTATCAATTAGAGGATTTGAGTGAGTGAATTAGAAGTCGGGACAAGAAAACATGGCTGTTGTGGAGAGGTGGCCGTTATGGGGAGGTGGCCGTTAATAGAGGTTATACTGTTTGTCACTTGGCTCTTCAAAGTGATACCATAATCTGGTGACATAGTCCCTTTGAATTGCACGATGTGACCATAAGGATGTTGTTCAATGGATAGCCAGGCTCTCAATTCGGAAAGAGACTTGACCTTCACAGAAGACAAACCCATAACCATCCAGAAAAAAGTTATTTTGTGGAATATATGAATTGATTGTTTAATAATTAGCATTTATTTCACCATTGTGTGAACTGTTTAAAGAAAACGGTAGGGTAGTCAATGTCATCGCTATTCTGATATTCAAATATTCAAGATGGCGACCGTTCATAGATCATGACGTCATCATATCTATTGATCGCACTAAAAGTACAGATGTTTGGACGTTTATAATCCCCTCCTAGTTTCACTGTCATAGCTTTAATACTTTTGAAGTTACAGAGGGGAGATGTCCTAGAAGAGGGTTAAAAAAACAAATGCTTTTGTCTTTAATACGCAGACATAAACGCATAGACCTCGACTGCCCCAGATGCCCATGTGGCAGGTGGTATGATATACCATGACGGCAAACTAATCATCCCCACACCAGGATACTACTATGTCTACGTGCAGGCTTACATTCGTAACCACGGAAATAGAGATGACCGGATAAACGTCCTTTGCAATGGAAGACGCATCATGATAGCTCAAACTAATTATATCTACCATGGCTTGACTGCATTCACGGGCGGAGTGTTCAATTTTAAAGCTGGCGACTTAATTTCTGTTAGAGTAAGAGCGAGCAACACTGGAATTCACTTTGATCCTCCTGGGCATAGCTTTTTTGGAGCATTCATGATTTGATTTCAAATTTATTAATTGTTATAATTAACCCTAATTAATGCTTTTTTGAAGCTCACATGATTTGATTTAAACAAGGACCCGCGCTATCAAAGGGATAGCTCCGCCCCCTTTTTGTCACACCATCACTGCTTCAACGGCTAATCAAAGATGGCTGACACTGCGAGCAACACGGAGGAAGACCATTGCCCCCAAAAATAGGTCTAATTCTACCTTCACCAGTTCAATCTTGTATAGGATTTATCTTTGACGAAAATAAAACTAAAAACATTATTTGAATTTATGCGCCTTTTAGCCTGAATATCAGGAGTCGTGATATTTTAGCTTGCCAAATTTGAATTTCGCGCCGGTAACGGTTCTCCATTGGCGAGAGGACGCACGTGATGTTGACAGTAAGGTGTCTAGTGTGAAATGGCTGGCGGCTTGGCCAGGCCAAGGTTCCTTTTATAGCGCGGGTCCGTGTTTAAAGGTACCTGGAGTCCCTTCTGCGCATGTAATGTTTTGTGAGACTCGCACGATGGAATGTCATTTTACCTTCCACTTTACCAGCCCCTCCCCCCACAGGCTGAACAGGGTTTAAGATACCCTGCAGTCCCTTCTGCGCATGCTATGTTTTGTGAGACTCGCACGATGGAATGTCATTTTACCTTCCACTTTACCAGCCCCTCCCCCCACAGGCTGAACAGGGTTTAAGATACCCTGTAGTCCCTTCTGCGCATGCTATGTTTTGTGAGACTCACACGATGGAATGTCAGTTTACCTTCCACTTTACCAGCCCCTCCCCCCACAGGCTGAACTGGATTTAAGGTACCCTGCAGTCCCTTCTGCGCATGCGATGTGTTGTGAGACTCACACGATGGAATGTCAGTTTACCTTCCACTTTACCAGCCCCTCCCCCCACAGGCTGAACAAGGTTTAAGGTACCCTGCAGTCCCTTCTGCGCATGCGATGTGTTGTGAGACTCACACGATGGAATGTCAGTTTACCTTCCACTTTACTGCAGAAAACATCCGTTGGATGTGCTGCTGGTGATGTTATCTTCAGCTGCCTGATCTTTATTTGCTTCAGCACCGCTTCTTTTGAAGTCATTTACAGTAGAATACTTTCGCAAGCTTTTCCGTCCTCTCGTTTGGCAAGACCTTCATGGATGAAATTGGAAAAGTACATGTGCTTACTGCCCAAATCATCTACAGACTGGATTGGTGTACTCCAAGCGAGCAAGTGCTGGCCACAGCAAAATGGAACACTATCAAGAATATGAACTCTAGACGTTTCCTTAGGCTCGATGTTCAGCCGTTTGAGGGAGTCCGGTTTTCAGATCAGCGAAGGAACGCGGGTGCACAAAACGGCTGGACGTCTGCTATGCTTAGCGTATAATTGTTATTATAATTTAGCACAATGATACACTGCCCAAATATGGTCAAAAAGTTATCGATATATACGCTGTGTCTACATGACGTATATCCAACGATGGATGTAAATTTCGCATTTTGACAAGAGAATGCAAAAATGACGGACCGGACTCGATATTTTTTCTTCAAACTGTGCTTTGTTATCAATGTGTTGAATTATAAAACTATTGTAGCGCTCAAGCTTGCGTGATATCGCCTAATTCTTAGCCGACGTTAATTATGGTAATATTCCAGAACCTTTACAATCTCTTATTAGTTACAATTATGCATATAATTTTAAAAGAAAGTTAACTTTAGCCTGACCTGCTCCTAAATCAAATTTGTTCGGAATTTAATTTCAGTTCTATACAACAGCAACACTGTGAAATTTTTTCACTAATGACCAGAAAACTTTGATATATTTGTTTTTTAAATTGGAGTAATTTTTAAATATAATTATATAGATCATATTTGTTAGGATTGAATTTAGGATATACTGTGTTATATATTTCATAGTGTAATTACACGACCACATCAGCTCCGCTGCAATTTTATCGTGTTTAAACAGAAACCCATAACTGGGTTGAAACGTGTAACGCGCATTCACAGCTTCCAAATATTCATTTTTTGCTTAGTACCATATTTGGAAACCCCTCGGTCCCTCGAGATTGGAAGCAAGTTGTTCTAGCGAATTCATTGGTTAATATTTTTATCTTGATTTTCCAAATGTGGCTGTAACAACTTCTTAGTAAATTGAATAATCGGAAGCTTGTTTTGAGACAGAGACAAGAGACAGTTGCACGTCTCAACCCACTTATGGGGTTCTGGTTTAATAGTTATCAAGTATTGGACGAGGTCGAGCAAAATGTTGTGATTTGTTAGTGGCCAGCAGATCAGTTATATTTAGCAAATAATTGATTTGCGAAACACTGACAAATCACAATATTTTGCAATAGCCGAGTTCAATAGTTGTTTTATTATTCGATCACCGAGTTTGTTTTTAAATTTAATATTTATTCATAACTGCTGGCAAGCGCGCGCTCACAAAAAATGCATTGAGAGGACGGAAGCAGAGCAATTGTTGCAACAAAACAACTTTGCACCGTTGTGCGCATGAGCAGAATAATTCGTAGGCCGTTATTCGCAGGTCACGTGGTCGTCTCTTAGCCAATGAAAAGGAATAAAAAATGCATTGAATGATTAAAGCTATTATTATTATCCGTATATAGCGCACATTCGGCTTCTGATAAAACTTGAAAATTGCGTCATGTAAGTAGTCACAAAATGTAACGTATCGTCAAAATGTAAACAAAGTCCAAGCATGCACACTAGGGACTGCAGGTTGTCTTTAAGATTTGTTAATTCTTCAAATTAAATATATAAATCGACTTTGTTAAACGAGGGTGACACTAGCTAATAAATGCATTTTTGGGCCATTCATAATTATAATTTGATTGCCAAGATTCATTAATTCTTATAATTGATCTTAATTAATGTAACTGCAGTGAAGTACTAACGTTTGAGTCTGTGGATAAAAATCTGCTGGTGCGTGGTGGTTTTATTTCTTATAGTACACTGGTATGGCAAAACAATTGAGGATTGGATTGAATGACAATAGCTTTTACGTATTTAAACGCTTTATCTAAATTCCATTAAAAACGCCAACATAAAAGACAAGACAATTCAATCGTTAACACTCCCTGTGGTGGAGGGATTAAGGTAAAGAATTGATTAACCAGCGGTTTCCCCCCCCCCCCCCCCCCCCCCCACTTTCTCTCCCCCGCAATTGAGGTACTCCACTCGGGGTCTAGTCCTTCGCTTCTTCGCTTCTTCGCTTCTTCGCCTGCGGACTCGCCCATAAAACAACTCTCAGGTCTTCAGGCCTTTGCGAAGCTGGCGTGCACGTACTTTGTCGAATAGGGCCCTCAGCCGGGGATTAGGACGTGTAATGTCAATTCGGTTTTATAGTTTCAGTGCAACAGTATGTTATTGTTAACAAACCTGGACCGTTATAATTATGTGTCCGTTGATACAAATATGTTTTGGAGCTTTTCAAAATTACACTAAGTTATATCTTTTCAGCTCCGATATGTTGCTTATATTTTTTACACGGTATTATAGCCATGCATTCGCCGAGGGATGGTTCTGTCTATCCTCACTTTCTTTATCGCGACAGCGACATGATGTTTCAATTCTTTGCCTGCTACTCATGGTCACGTGTCGATGTGACGTGGGTCAGTTGGCAAACTTTTGAATTTGAGCTAATCTGTGGTCATCACGTGCGATTTGTAGAGAATTGTCGTTCGCGCTAGTTTTTCTATCTTCATGTGCTGCTACACCGTGCTGACGAGACCCAACCAGGTCGAAACAGCTGTCCACGGTTGCATTTTGTCTTTCAGTTTGGGCTCTATCATGTCGTTGTCGCATTAAATATTCCAGGTAGTATCAGCCTTGCTTTATACTTTGATTTTATCTCTATTTTTGGCTGACTAGATCTTCTCCAGATACTACGTACACCAGCAACATTTTCGTTCGCTGTCCTTTGCTTCTTATTTACTTATACTAAATACACGACATTGCTTCGTTAACTAACCTGATTTAGCACAAAATGCCCTCTGTCAGCCAATCAGCATTCAGTAATTTTGCCATCTATATTATAAATAGGGTTAAAAGAAGGGATGCATTTCAATTATTCGAGTAAATTTATGTTGTACCCTGAAATGGGAAAATGTTTAAAGCGAGTCCTGGAAAGCCATGTATATACAGTCGAACCGGACAACAGATTCAAGAAAAAAACAAGTAAGTGAACATCTACCATTTTAGTTCCATACGCAGTTTACAAATAAGCGTATTCAGTTTACAAATAAGTGTATTCAGTTTACAAAAAAGTGTATTCAGTTTACAAATAAGCGTATTCGTTTTACAAATAAGCGTGTGGGTTCCCTATGAAGTCAAAGCTTTTTGTTGTTTCACAGAGCAGTCAAACAATAGGCCATTTCCGAGTTGCCTTTAGCCTCACTATCAAAGCGAGGCTAGGTGCAAAACCTTTCATGTGAAAATGAGTTTTCATTCACATGCAAATAAACTTATTTGCATGTGAATGAAAACTCATTAATAATTCATAAAGCGATCAACCAATGAATGACGTCCATTTGGGTCAGGTGGAAGAATTTTGATACCCAATAAAACACCAGATCAAGATTTTAAGGGTTTTGATTTCAGTTCAAAACCGTGTTTGATCTCAAAATCAAACACTTGCATATTAATGAGTTTTGCAACAATACACTTTATTCCACTCAATTATATAATAAAATTTGGAACCTTACATTCCTTTCTTAGTCTTCAAATGTAAACCCTCTCGTGTACCATCTTTCGATTCCGCGTCCAATGCTCGGTGAAATAGAGTAAACCTTCAAAACAATAATCCGAGTATTATAACTGGAACTTAAACCTGACATCGACATTTTAATTTAAAAACAAAATGGACCATTTCTCTCACCTTCGGTCGCCATTAATGATTATCAAGAGGATTTAATGCTTCAGCACCTTTTTTCTCTTCTAGAAAGCGTCGGATACCGCATATTATGCCACAAACAGTCTTCGGTGGATATCTCTCTCCCGACTTTTTGGCCACGTCCATGACAAATTTGCTAAGCCAATAATTCAAACTCAATGCCGGCGTCCGTTTCTTCAATACGTGCAGAAAGTGACATAATCTTGTGTAAATCATAGTCCTTAAACATTCCTCTCGAATCTCAGAGAACGGGAACTTGAACCGTCCGAGAAGTTTGCCATTCGTAGAAAATGGATGTTGCCCATTTGTTTTTTATATTTCGTTGACGGGGGAATAGCTTTACCGACTAGATTTTCTTCTTCGACAACCGTTTTAGCCTCCCTAAACCGAGACGCTTCTGTTTCGCACCTGGTCTCACACCAAATGGCGAAACACAACAAGCTCAATAAAATTATGCATGTGACGGCATTTGAAAAGGACAAAGCCAAAAAACACTAACACTGAATAATTCTGTATGGTTTTATTTGAGAAGCCAGATCAAAAACTCGTGCTTCGGGTTTGATCGGGGCATCCAAACACCTTGAAACAATAAAAGCACTCGGCCGTAGCGGCCTCGTGCTTTCATTGCTTCTCGGTGTTTGGACGCCCCGATCAAACCCTCGCACTCGTTGTTGATCTATTACATAAAACATTACGTCACCCAGTTCTCAATGCGTATTTGTGTCACGCTAAGACACGTTTTTTAATCCAACATTTCGAAACAAAGTTTGGTTTCCGGGCGCAAGAGCTTACTTGCAAGCTACACATTTAAAAAACATTTATCGTGCTGCAGCGTTTACCTCAGTCTTGAAAAATCCATTCGAAGTCCACAGATCGGTTTTAACTTTGCATACCTTGTTATTGAAGAGTAAACAGATTTAAATCATAATATTATCTAATTCTCTCTTATTTCAAACAATGCGTAGTTTCCCCTATTCCCTATAATTATAATAGTAGACATAGATTATGAATCATTCACTGTTAAATAGGAAAACTGACTGCTGCACTGGAAAACTGACTGCTGCACTGGGTAGATGGTGTAGCCCAGCGTAATGCAAGCACCAGTCTCCGTTTATTGATAGGTCATAGATTGACAATAATTGGTACAGGTTACAACCTGCGTGCCTGCTGCCCGTCAGGAAAAACCCCCTTTTCATTTGGAGGAAACCTGAACCCTCCCGAATGCAGAGCTAGGCACTTAACAAATACCTCGAGGGAGAGAGGTTGAAAAATTATGATGTAAATACAAACTGTAAATACGTACATCAAACTGTAAATACTTACATCTACATCTGTAAATACTTACATCTATGTATAACAAACTGTGACATTACGGTAAGAATACGTTATACAAAGCAAGAGGTAATTGCTGTTTGCTGGGCTTAAAATTCTCTTTCGACAGTTAGAAAAAGCTGAAAATACAAGAAAAATACGCAGAAACTAACGACATGCAGCGATGTCAGCGTAGAATGGTTCACCGCAGTAAAATCCCGCCCATATATGACGTCTCCATGACAACCGTCAAAGTAGTTGAACCGTGAAAACAGTAATTTGCTGCTATTCTTAGAACCGCAGCAAATAGCAATTTGTTTCACGCTGACATGTTTTTAATAGCGTCGCGCACAAATGACGTCAGTACTCATGTTTGTCTGAGTTTATAATTTATTCTTGTTTATTCTTGCATTTCTGACAATAGAAATTCCTTATTAGGAATCCCCTGAGAGTCACTTTTGGTTTGTTTGTCTGAGTTTTAGTTCTATAAATAGTAATTGTGCGCTTCGCTATTGATACAGTCGATCGCGCGATCGAGTGAAATTTTTCCCCGTCTGCTAGAACTCCTATTCACGAGTTAAAAACAAACATGGCGGCAATCATGAGTAAAGCCCGTTAAAAACAGTGGAAGCTCTGAGGATGAGAAAGATACGGGTTTCCTGCAGGTTTTAAATAAACTGCTCAAATTTCATCGATAGCGCCTGGTTTCCTTCGTCCTTTTTCTGATTTTTACCTGGACGAATATTCAACCTTTATTCAACCTTTATTTGCCCATTGTAGAAATAAAACACATTTTATACATAATCTCTGTTTCCAATGGAAAAAAAAGTCCTAAAAATACTCGCAAAGCATGGTTTATGTAGAGAAATATAGAAATATGTATCTCCCCTGCCATTTTATGCAGATACCCGAGTAAATTTTCAAAGTTAACTTTCAACTCAACCTCGTTCCCAAAAGCCTCTCTCCTTTCCCAAGAGTGCCAAAACTCAACATTTTGAAAAATTCTAAAGTTCATTTTGTAAAATACTGCAAAACAAATGGTACCATGCAAAAGTACTGCTGAAGAGGTTTCATTTGAATGGTCACACCATAGGATTTCATCAACAGACTCAAAAGTTAGAACAAATGGTACCATGCAAAAGTACCGCTGAAGAGGTTTCATTTGAATGGTCACACCATAGGATTTCGTCAACAGACTCAAAAGTTAGAACAAATGGTACCATGCAAAAGTACTGCTGAAGAAGTTTCATTTGAATGGTCACACCATAGGATTTCGTCAACAGACTCAAAAGTTAGAACTATACTACATGTCTCCATTATTGACTCTGGTAGGGATCGGGAAAGGGTTAAAACCTACAGTGCGTAACACTTTGTATATTGATTCAAACGGAAAAGTAGAGCTGGCATCATTGGGCTGAATGTGATCATTACACCCAACTATCAAAGTGTATATCACAAACAAAACCATCAGTATTCTGAATAAATGTGCACGATTTAGGATAGAATGAAGGGAAGTTTCTTAAGACACTGTGGTGCTGCGTCGGTAAGGAAATGAAACATTAAAATTTCGTTTTATCAAATGAGTTTTATAAGGTAAATTGGCCACCGTAAAAATATTCACAAAGCTGATGTTTTGAGCGATCAAAACGTCACCTTCTGGATATTTTTATGGTGGACAATTTATCTTATAAACTCAGTTGATAAAACAAAATTTTCACCTTCAAGGGACACTGTCACGAGCGCGCATGCGCCAGTTTCTCGAATCGAAAATTGAAAAGTGCAGCCTAAGTTGAAATGTCAGTTTCAAAAATGGCATCGAGTTTCTTCGTTTTCCACCGTAACCGCCGCCACTAGTCGACGTCATTTTGAAATTGGCACTTCAAATTGAAACATTTAGGCTAAAGTTTTCAAGTTTCGATTCGAGAAACTGGCGCATGCACCCTCGTGACTGCGTCCCTTTAAAATATGCTGAAGGCTCTGTGGCTGGTCGAGGTTCATACAGACAACAAAAACACGAGACCAAAGTTTCCATGTTCAAGAATATATTTATCATAGATAACCCTACATTAACTAAAAAGCGCCAAAGGACCGTTACACCAAGAAATTGCCTCGCATTATATTTACTGCAGAAGTTGGAAGTTCTAAGGAAGAATATTTACAAAGTAAAAGACGAGAGACGAGGCGTGAGAAGCTGAACTTCATTTAAATTTGGACAAATTACAATACAATCATACAACTTGTGACAGGCTACGAGGTATGTTAGACAACACAGAAAGAAACGTTGCGTAATAGGAAGTGAATAAATGCCATCCAACAATTCATTGTAACTACGTAGTATATCAAAGCATAATGCAAGTGACGTTGTTCCATACATTTATCATCAAGTGAATACAACGGTGTAGCGAGAAATCAGGACTGCGTTGTGTGATGACATTTATTCCTCCTACGAGTCCTGAGCAAAACTTTTTTCCCAAGACCTTTACTCCTAGCAACTTCCTGTCGCCGACCATTAGGAGCGGAAAGGCTTTTAAGGGAAAATGGGCTGAGAACTGCTGTTTCTGACGCCAATTAAAACGCAAAAGAAACATGGAAATGAAGTGTATGCATCGAGCTTCCAAATCCACCCAACATAAATTAAATTCTTAAAATATACCGTGCGTTTTATGCGGCGTCAGCATGATAAACAGTACCAAAGTGCTTCTTATGGTTATTATATCTTAAATTAAGTGAACCACTATTTTTAGGATAACCAGTAAATTAGTCCACAACGGAAGTGCCCACAGTGAAGCTAACTCGCCAACAAAATATCGATTTCAAATCAATTCATCCTGTCATCAAATATTTATTTAAGGGGCAATGTCGCTTTTTCTAAAGTCAAGAAAACATATTCGTATAAATGAAAAAGTTAAAAAAGTCTATTTTTGTTAACAATCACTATATTAGTGTATTGAAACTGTCTGAGGTCTAAGATGGCGGATCCAAGATGGAGGCTGTGCAGAACTAATGACGTAATTCCCGCACCATATGACGTCATCATCCCATTTTGCGGGCCGAAAGGAAACAGTTTTGAACATACCATACACCCTCCAAGTTTTATTGTCATAGCTTTAAAGGAAACCTCCATTGTCATAACAAGTTGACGTTAAATTGTTGGAAATAAACTCGAAATTTCGATTATTTTAATAACAAATGGAAATAACTTTTCAGTGTACAAAATAATGGATATTAATTTCGCCTATTTTTGCTTTTAAATTTGCCGCTCACCACCATTTTGAACATTTATGACGTGTTAAGGTTGCCGCTATTGTTAAGAATCGACGTTCTTTCGAATGCAACAATTAGACAACCGTAACACCTTACAAATACTCATAATATCCATTTTTTTTTGTACACTAAAATTATATTTGCACTTGGTTTTTTTTAAAAAATAAATTTAGACGTTATTTCCAACAATTTAACGTCAATTTGTTATAACAATGGATTGTAACTAAAATTTGGCCATTTTTTCCTAGTTCTTATGTATCTTAGAAATCACGATATCTTTGCTCTTTGGTTTGGTGCATGAGAAAGTTACTTATTCAAACACTTAGTACAGTTTTGACGATAAAACTGCAAAATTCCTCTGACAGTGCCCTTTTGATGCAAAATTTCTTTCATTTCTCTTTTGGCAAGTTTTGAACCGTATGCGAGCTAACTTGACTGTGCGTAAGTCTGGGTGGATTGAATGGGATTCATTCTAAAGCGGTGTCACACTTGGCAATGTTTGGAGCAACTTGTCTCGCAACATTGACCCGCAAAGGAATGTAGTGCAAGTACGCATGTCCAGTGGGTGGCAACATGATGCGAGACAGGTTGCAGAAGGGCGTGTTGCTAAGCAACACTTAAAAAAATATTCGTCACAGCATTGCGAAAATCGTTGCAAAAAGTGGAACCGACGTCTACTTCTCGCAGAGATTGCAGCGACAAAAAAAAAAAAAAAAAACTTGTGTCGCAATTTACGAGTTGCAGGAAACATTCCCTAGCGGAACACCGCCTTTAAGTATGGCGGTGCAAATTCGAGACTGACCGAACCATAAAAAATCTAAATTTCCAATCCTTACAAATACAAATGTACAACATCAATTGAACTAGATTAATGGATTTATCCAAGTGATTTAGTGAGGTACCCTTCACATTAAATTACACCTTTAGTTCGCGGCCGGCAATTGCGTGACAACGCCCCGTCTGTAACCTGGAAGGTTAGTCACGCAACTGTTTGCAACGAAGGCACGCGTAAGGGGATGCGTGTACTTTACAAGTAATTTGTTGTTTCCCTTGCTTCTGCAGCTTACACTTAAATTAGCTCCTCAATAGTTACAAAAGCAAGGAAGACTAATTTTATACCTTTTGTCCAATTTGTTTTTTAAAAAGTGCACATTTTAATCACTACAAGCTAAGTGACAAAACAACCTGATTGAATTAAAAAAAATAACGAAGGACTGGATTCACACGAAAATGACCCAAAACTGCGAATCGTTTCCATTCTATTGGCGAGTAGAGCCTAGCCCAATACCATTAGACACTATTCAAATATTGCCGAAGATGACTGTGAAATCCGACAGTTTGGATGAACTGCATTCGCAAGAACTTCACTCTGTTTTGCGAGCTAAAGATAAACTCATCCAATAGGGCAAGACAATTTGATGTCCTAATAATTCTTTAAAAAATCAGCTTCATTTAACAAGGCAATGCCTGTTCAGCAAGTGCACCGGAGTTTCGTGGTTTTGTTTTTAAGTGGGAATTGAAAGTCTTTTAATTCCTTCCTTTTAGTTGCGAATTGGCCGTCTTGATACCATTACAAGCAAAGCACAAGAGAGCTGCCATCATAGGATCCAACCCTCACTGGCAGTGATGAACAAATTCAATTTTTTTTCTAAGACATGGAAAAATAAACACAGCCATTGAAAAGTTCTTCTGAGGAGCTTTCATTTGAATGGTCGCACCACAAGATTTCAGAGCACAACTCAAACGTTCACTAGAATCACCTTGTACAACGTAATGAACAGTACCACAGGAAGGTATTGCTCAATAGCTTTCATTTGAATGGTCACACTTCAGGATTTCATCCACAGACTCAAAAGTTAGAACCACCTTGTACAGCATAATAAACAGTACCACAGAAAAGTACTGCTCAGTAGCTTTCATTTGAATGGTAACACTTCAGGATTTCATCTACATACTCTGCATTGCATGACTTGCCATTTGACTCTGGGAATGAAAATGTTTAACATACCAAGGTGACTTTTCATCTCACAGGTAAATCAAATCGTGATTTGAGTTTCACCGATTTTACACCTAAAATTTGGAATTTCTAGAATGTGTTTTTCACCACGCTCTATTTAGTGTTCGATATATTTTCTAAAAAAAAATAAGATAAAAATAAATAAAATAAAAATGAACACTTGGAAGCAAGGATTTAGAAACTGAAGGGTATGTCATCTAATTTAAAACATGCCACAGTGGCTGTTCTAAAAACTCCTCATGAAATGCTCTCTTGTGTTTGACATATCATTCATAGCTTTTTTGAGAAACCAAGACAATCATATCTCAACTGAAAACACTTATCACAAAACACACATCCCCAGATTCTCGCCCCATGCACCCACACATCTGCAGCTGTCAGGGCTGGAGAACTGGAGAGAGCCTGGGAATGCGTGATTACTTTGAAGTAACAACCCGTCCTCCTCTCTGAATTTACGATTATCGTTAATTCTTAAATTGCTCCGAATTTACGATTATAGTTAATTTAGAACACTGTTTCCCAGGACATTTCAGAAAAGAAGAAATAAAAAAACCATGTTATTTGGACTGCGGGATTCGAACCCGGAACTACCGCTACTAGGAACGTCTTCTTACCACTAGACCACCGAACAACAAGGTGATAGGAAATTATATCTGCAAGATATTTATTTGAGTCTTGCATAGAATATCATTGATCTACAGTGATAAGGCCTAAGCGCTGATTTCAAATGGTTAGCTTTTTGTTGAGGTTCGGTGATCAAGCTTTTCCGTTTACTTTCTAAAATTATTTTCAAGTGAGTGATTTTATAGGCTTTCTACAGGGTGTAGAATAAGCGTATGAATTTCATTATGTTAAAAAATTGAGGTTTGCTCAACCAGCAGCGTGGTGGTCTAGTGGTTAAAAGAGAGGATAAGTCAGCGAAGGGTCGTAGGGTCGTAGGTTCGAGTCCTGTCCAACACTAAGGATTGTTCTTTTTCAACAAAAATGCTGATTTCCCAGAATTCCTTTCAGACTATCAGTGTTCTGAATTAACTATAATCGTAAATTCGGAGAAATTTGAAAATTAACGATAATCGTAAATTCAGAGAGGAGATCATGTTGTGTTACTTTCACGTTCTCAGCCAGCCTCTCGCCCTATGCTCCTTCCAACAGCAGTCGTTACGGTCAGGGCACAGAAGAGAGCCTGGGAATAAGCTTATTTTTAGCGTTAGTCTCAGCACATGAACGACGCAGACCTGCCTGCCAATAACAACACAATAAGAAAGGACAAACTATGCACCCCTCCCCCCTCCCCAAATAGCGCAGGACTGGAGGTATCCCAAGAGCAACTAACCTTCTTTTGCTGCTCTCTGTTAAAATTAAATAATTCCTATGGGTATTTACATGAACTTGTACACGTTTTGGTTCCACTGGTTAATTTTTCAAACTTGTAGAAACAATGTCATTTTCTGTTGTACGTACCGCGTAGCAAATAAAAACCACCATTTGCCTGTTTACTCAACACCCAGGCGTCATTCCGGCAAACGTTAAGTGCAAAATAAACAAAATTCTCCGCCCACTGCATGTCTGAAAACAAAACAAAGAACCACTGTTTGGTTCCTGAGTGGCGAACATAGTTCTAAAAAACCCAAAGCATCTTTATGTCTAGCACATTCTGCGCTGTAATGAGAGAAAGAATGTATTTCGATTCCAAATTGATTCCACTTATCTTTCCCTCGCCATTCAACAGTTTCAAAACTCGTGGCAACGTCCAGAAATCAGCAACTTCTTTTATTTATCACAACTTCAACTCGTTGGCAACCTTCGAAGCGATGTTCTTGAAGTTGATTGATGTGCCGGCAATGCGCTTGAAGCGAACCCCATTGAGCGATAGCCGTGGAAGTTTGCATACCTCCATTTCCCACTGCACGTGGTTCGCATCAGCAGGGTTGCCATGACAACAGAATAGCAAAAAATTCTCGCGCTGTTCATAATCACAGTTATTTGATTCCAACACCTTTTTGATCTCTTCCATCATCTCCAGCGGGTCCATAGAACTTGTTGTCTTCATGCTCCACGTAAATCGAAGGGAACGTGGCTTGTCGCCCAATGTTGTGTCATTCATAGACCTGCGATGCAAACAAAAGAAACCTTTGAATTAAAGAACAGATAAATCATTTACGTTCATCGGGCACAATTGGTCGAACATCCGCCATTTTGGATTTTCCCTGAGAGATATCCATGTAGTTTGCAATGCATTATTGGGCGATTTTAAATCACAAGGCCTTTTTCTGAATTGTCTCGGATCGTGAGAGCCTTGTACAGAAAAATAATCGGTACAAAACAGCATAAATTCTTATTTTTATGTTTTTGGAATCAAATGCAATGGCTTAACAAGACTTTTAAGACAAAACGCAAGTCGTTTTTTTTTTGTCGTTTTAAAATGGTGGTCATACTATTTGCAATTTATTTTGTATTTAGAATCACGTATCACACATCTCTGAAATCCTCCTCTGATAACTAAAACAGGTAGACTACACAACAGCAATAACACAATTGATGCAAAATATTAACCACTATTTAAGATCGGTCTTCCTTCTGGAAAAATAGAAAAAGCGAGAGGTAATGCATGAATGAACCAATCAGACACTAGGTTCAGTGAACTGGGCTAAAAATACGGCCAATGTTTTAGCTGTTTTTGTTAGTGGCACAAGCTGCTAATTGGCCAAACTGATTCAATTCAAATAGAATGACACACGTGCCATTGAATCAAAAACACGACCCATGCAGTTTGTCCACATAAATGAGGTCCAAATAGAACACAAAGTCTGGCATTAGTTGTTGATGGGTCCCGCTGCCACTGCAATCAATCAGGGAGATGTAAGCACCATTTCCATCTCATGGAAATGTATGGAGACATAACTTTTGAGTCTGTCGAGGAAATCCTATGGTGTGACCATTCAAATGAAATGTCTTCTGCAAAACATTTGCATGGTACCATTTGTTTTTTGATATGTTACAACATCTAATTTTGCGATTTTTCTTGAATTTTGATATTTGGCACTTATCAGAGTTAAAGGGTTGAACCAATGATATGCTTCATAGAGAGAAGCAAAAGTGGTTGATTGAGAGAAACCAAAACAAATGCTAGAGTTAGGATGCTGACAATTTAAACTGACATGTTCATGCAACTGGCACTAGCGACTGATTGGTCAAACACGGACTGAACTCAAATAGCAAAGCGCAGGCACCTTTGAACCAATCTACGGCTAGGTCCATTAAACAATGGTTTCGGCAACTTGCACTGCAAACTGAGACCGGCACTACCAAATGATTGGTGTAACACTAAGCTCTTACACTAAATCATAAACACCATTTAACCTATCCATAACTGGGTTCAGTTTGCTACAGTTTGGGGAATTCGCACTGCAAAAAGACTGGCACTAGCAGCCGATTGGTCCAACTGTGCAGACGCAGAGTTTCCCAACACCTGCCTTTTTCTTTGTCTTTTTCTGAACGAGAGCCTAGCAAACGTTCCTCTCAGGGATTTACGCCTGGGATTTGAACGGGCCTTTGGGTCCGGATACACGGACTTTACCCCAGATGCACTATCTCCTCGGGCCCTTGAACGCAACAAGACAGCTTGTCAGACCCCTCGCCATGCAAGCCACAATGAATTATAAGTACTGATTTTACAGTAAAAATCGGCAAAGAGCCGTGACTTCCTTACACTGTGCATAAACTGACAAACAAACAGAATTCAAGTGCTGGTGGGTGGCTGAAACAACAACATGCTAAAATAAACTGGACTGGGATAAGTGCATTCACAACCGGAGGGAATTACTGGATTCATTACTGAAGCACAATCTGATTTAAACTCGATGTTTTTTCTTTGTGCGAATTCTGCAATACAGAGTCTATTAACCCTTTCACTTCCAGAGTCAATAATGGAGACAAGTAATGTATTTCTAACTTTTGAGTTTGTGGACGAAATCCTATGGTGTGACCATTCAAATGAAACCTCCTCAGCAGTACTTTTGCACGGTACCATTTGTTCTAACTTTTGAGTCTGTGGACGAAATCCTATGGTGTGACCATTCAAATGAAACCTCGTCAGCAGTACTTTTGCATGGTACCATTTGTTTTACAGTATTTTACAAAATGAACTTTGGAATGTTTTTTGAATGAATGTTTATTTTCGGCACTCTTGGGAGTTAAAGGGTTAAAAACAAAGCAATGCCACCCTGTACTGTAGCGTGATACTCAGACAGTCCGTGGTCCTTCGCGCTCATTCTCTCCTCTCCCCATTTGATGTCCTTTGTTTGAGGGCTCGTTCTTGATGATATCTGACCATTCAATATTTCCGCCAATCAGAGTGGTTGTTAGACAGTTATTTCTCCATTACGAATTTCAAGAATGGACAGAACGTACTCTGATTGATGGAAATATTCAACGGTCAGATGACGTCAAGAACAAGCCGAAAAACAAAGGACATCAAATGGAGAGAGGAGGGAGTGAGCGCAAAGGACCACGAACTGTCTGAGAATCAGGCTTCCAGTACTGCTGTCAAATTAAGAAATATGAAATGTTCAGACCCAAGAAAATTTATGAGGGTAGCACGATAGGCTTCCAGTTTTCATTCACAAAAAAAAAAACTTGTTTCATAACTTCCATGGGTGGTGTATGCACTTTTATTTTACAGTCAAAACCGGTCAAGTGTTCCTACAGAGAGTGGAATAATGAATTCATTATGGCAAATTTGATTTCATTACCAATTTCAATAACCCGCTCTACGAATAAAGAATGCAAAATTCAATCAATAATCTAATTTTGATTGGATTAAGGCTTGAAACATAGGAATTTGACAGGTTTCTTAACATTTGCATAATCCATATCTCAACGGTCATGCAAATATTTTCAATTTCTTTTCCTCTTTTCTCTTCAATTCTAGCTTTTTTTTTTTGTTTCCTTCCGAATATCACAGGAAAGGCGTTTTGGTGTTCTGGAGGGTTAAAAAAGGGATTGACAAAAAGAAACGAGCATAAAAAAGCCTTTGAGGCCCATTGGTGATGTATGCAAATACCAGAAAACCTACCAAATTCTCAAGCCCACCCAGCAAATGAAACCACACATGAGCCCAATCAAAATCCGAGTTTTGGATCAAGGTTCGTTTTTTATTTTAGATTCTTCATCTGAAGAGTGAATTATTGAGCTAAGTAACGAAATCAAATTTGCAATAATGGCTTCATTATTGCAAATGACATTTGACCGGTTTTGACTGTTAATTACAATTGCTCAATGGGGAACAAACAGAAAGGAAAATAAATGGTGCAACATTTCTGGTCATTAATAGCTGATGAAATCACATGTGGACTAATACTGGTCCCAGAAATTTAGCCAACAAAACAGGATGGGTGCTAGTGCATGTGTGCATGTGTGAGTGTTGAAAATGAATGCATGTGAATGAAGAACAACTACAAGACTATGTGGTTCAAAATAAATATGGAAAACGTGGAATGGACAGAGGAATGAAGGACATGAAAATCATGTTTTGTGATTACAAATACCAACGGTGTGCATGTTAGACAACGTTAGACAGTTATTCCCTTCCCTAAAAATCAGGCCACATGGTTGCGAGTGCAAATCATGTTCGCTACGTTAAAACAATAAACATTAGTCCACATCATTTTTGATTAGTAACTCGTTTACTCCCAAAGTCAAACTCCAAAACAATTTATGTTTTACGTGGTTCTAACTTTTGATTCTGTGGATAAAAATCCTTGAGTGCGACCATCTGAATGAATTGTCTTCACCAGAACTTGTCTTGTGTTTGGGTTTTTTGATATTTCTCTTTTCCATTTTAGAACTTGGTAACTCTTGAGAGTAAAAGAGTTACAGTAAGTCAGCTATTAATCCACTGTTATGTTTGTTACTCAATCACAATTATGTAGGGTGTAATGACAGTGTTAGCCTCAGTACATATGTTAAACATGCCAAAAAAAATGACAGTTACAGTGGGACAAGGAATTTGCTAATTAAGAGTGATTAGGATCAATTGACCACAAAAAAAGAACTATGGTTATTTCACTCTGAAACAACACAATGCAAAGAAGTCACGGTCAGAAAAACCTTGAGGTTATTACAGTGTAAGTACTGCACACTTGTGCAATAGATCATGGTAATTTTATCTGCGAGGGGTCTGTAGCAGGTGCGCCCAAGCTGCACTGTTCCATCCAGGATCTGACCCAGAGAAGGTTGGTACCACATGACGTCACTTGGCGGGTACAGAGGGACGCTGGGAAGCAAAATGACTTACCGTGTCTTGGATGGGAGGGTATTTTTTTTTAAGGCAAACAACATTGTGAGAACGCTTGCAAATAGAATTTGAAACATACGTCTTTTGTAACGTCATGCAGTAAGAGACCTTCTCCAAGTTTCAATGTTGAAAAGATTTATTCAAGTATTTAACAGGTGTTAGTAATCTTACATTATTTTATTTCTACTTAGAGAGTTCATAGTTTGTGCTTGAAAAATTAACATCTAATGTTGATTATTATCACTGTCAACAAGGTGTCTTGCTCCCAATCAGTTTTTCAAAAACATCATTTTAAAAGTTTATGTTTAAAGATAGCAATTAAATATCAAACTTTAAAGAATTTTCAAAATGGCAATGTAATACATGGGTGTTCATATTCATTATGGTAACTCTTGCAGCAATTTTTTAATTGCCGGTTCTTCTAACACGTTTAATAAATAAATCTTATTTCAAGGTTTAAGAAACTGAATCACATAACACCGGTAATGACAATGAAATTCCCTTAAAGTTGAATTTATAGCCAGGCATTTAAAAAGCATTTTCATCATGCCAAATATTTTATGTTATAGCTCTCTCTGATCTTCAAATAATTAACTTTAAAGTAAGATTGGACAAAAGGTTACATCCCTTGAATTCATCTTTTTTTTATTTCCCTAAATTGACACTCTTCTCAGTTACCTATCCCGGTACGGAACAGCACAACTTTTTGTGTTAACATTCACATAACAAAGTGGTTTCTTTAAGCTGGTTTTAGATTCAACAACCCTTCGCCTTCAAGAGTCTAACCTTGAATGCAAAGTGGTTCTTTTTTCAGTCTGTGGATGAAATTTTGAGGTGAAACGATTTAAAGAAAAACTGTTGAGCAGTACTTGCCTGTGGTGCTGTTTATTAGCTGTGCATGATTGTTAACTTTTGAGTTTGTGGATGAAATCTTCAATTATTGTCACCAATCTCAATTGACATTACAAAACTTTTAGAAAGTAAAGGGTTATAAAATGCCAAACTAATTATCAACCAAATTAATCAATGAGATATGTTTGAATATGAAAAGGCTTAAACAAAAATTAATAAAGACAGCTAATTCTGGATCTTTTACAAAACATTGTTGCGTGGTCTGTTACATTTTATCAGGAAATGTTTGCATATGAATAACTGCAAAATTAATTAACAGCGCAATTACACATTCAATAGAGCAAGTATATGTTTGCATGTACGAACGATGTGGACATAAAAAGTTGGAATTTTAAATTTTTGGAACAATGAAAATTCCCAGGTACAAACTAGCATTAAAAGACCTCCTACCTTGCTCACATGTTTAACATTTTACTAAGAAAACAGCTGTGACATAACTGATCATAAATCCCTTACTCCCTAAGTCTCCCTTTCCAAACCCACACCTACAACTCGCTCATGATCACAGTTCAAGAGATATTTAGAGCTATAGTGAATAATCAGTGCCAAAATTCATTTGCATCATCACGTCTAACTCGCTAAAACATCCATGGATCTACTACAGTCGGACCTCTATTAAGCGGCCACCTATTAAGCGGCCACCCTCCATTAAGCTGCCAGTTTCCAAAGTTCCGAATTATTTGTCAGTAAAGTGCTGTATTTGATACCTCTATTCAACGGCCACCTCTATTAAGCGGCCGCGGCCACCATTTTGCTGTTGCAATTTAAGTATTTATTGTATTTTTACCTCTATTAAGTGGCCAGCAAATCATCTTTACAAGCGAAATGGTGACAGATAATATGAAGGTGATAACTGATAACAATAAAAACTGCAATTTAATCTCTACTTGCCCGGTTTCACGGTTACCAGGACCTTGCCCTATCTATCGGAAAGGCAAATGACTTGATATTCTGGTTACAACTCCGAGCTCCACAACGGCAAACAGCAGTGCGTATAATTTTAAATAAATCGTCCGTGAAATATTTTGAGCTAAATTTTTTATAGACTAATGGTGCATAAAAAGGCCTAAGAAACTTGATGTTTTGTTACATAGATTTGCATATTTTTCTGTACCTAATCAACATAAAAAAATACTGTACTTATCGACTGCATGCTCTCTGTGTTAGAGCTAGAACTTTGCACGGACTTGAAATGCGCAAATACAGGGCACTAAATTCAGTTTTTGTTTCAATGATTTTTGCATTTATCTTCACATATGTTCACTTTTCAACAAGTCTTTTGCTATAAAGAGGCAATAAAATTACGTTGACTGCCATTTCTATCCAATTTGTATTGTACCTCTATTAAACGGCCAACCTCTATTAAGCGGCCAGTTTTCAAAGCCCTTAGAGTGGCCGCTTAATAGAGGTCCGACTGTAGTAAAATTAATGTCAAAAACTGGGCAAATCCAACAGCAGTGCAACCTTGACACTGTTATTACGGAGCTTAAGATTTGAGTACGACTATGAGATTGAGTACGAGTACGACTTTTGAATTTAAAGTCACACATCCCCAGAGCTGTCAGTTGTTCCTGTTGCTGACCAGAAGATAAGGAGACTCTAAGTATAAAATTGGTGTGATAAATGGTTATCAAAAGCACAAGAACTAGGTTTGAAATGTCGTACTCATACTCAATCTCATACTCATACTCCGATCTAAAGTTCCCTATTCACTTCAGACAAGACATGGTCTTGACACAGCGAAACCTTAAAACTAACATAAAATGAATTGAAAACAACAACAACAACAATTTCAATGCTTCTCTCCATTTGTACTTGAAGTGCCTCTTCTACTTACTCACAAAAGAAAGGGTGATTTGGATTGTCTAATACCCCTTGATCCCCCTTCAATGTGACCACACCCATCTCAAAAGAAGCATCACCCAAATCTATCATCTCTCCCTATATGTTAATTCACACTCAAAAGGTTTTAACGCTTCTGTCAAACACAGGACATCCACACTGAATAGTCCTAAATAACAAGTTATGCTCAACTGACCCTTGTCCGCTGCCTCCCATGCTGCCACGGGACACTTCTCTTGGTTCTCTTGGAGATATGGCTTGTTCCATCGGTCTAAGGGGCAACAAACTCTGTTAGCTGTTATCACTCACAACAGTTGATTCCTTATAGTCAAAGTTTGAAAGAAACAAAAATTCCCTATTTGTTCAATGAATGATTTCATCCACAGAGTCAAAAGTCAGAACCTCCTTGTATAGCATAATAAACAGCATCACAGGAAAGTACTGCTCAATAGCTTTCATTTGAATGGTCACACTTTAGGATTTCATCCACAGACTCAAAAGTTAGTACCACCTTGTACAGCATAATAAACAGCACCACAGGAAAGTACTTGATACAAAGAAAACAAGACCAAAATAATATAAAAGTTTGGTAGAAAACCTGAGCACCATGTTAGAATTTTATATATTCAATGTGGACTACCGGTATTAAGAATTGACTGTGAAAATGATGAGCAAATAGGAGACATGCCATGGAAAACTACAATATATATATCCCACCACAGTGTTAAGCCACAGAGAAAATTTGGATGCTATTAGCTCATTAAAAAAGTGAAAAGGAACATTTTTAAACAGAAATGTTGCTGATGTAATCTCTTTACTTCATTACAAGCACACATATTAATTCCACGTATAACGTGTAACTTAACGTGTAACTTAACTTCATTTCCTTTCAATTTATTATTATCATTAATTTTATCAGCTTGCCACTAGCATTTAAAGCTTCTTCTTCGCCATTAAGTTACCCAACAGAATATTAACACACCAGAATGCATTTATTTATAAATAAATTATTATTACATTAAGGTTTAATTCTTTAATAACTGACCGTTGTGTCTGGGGGCCAGGTCTCGATGCCACAGTAGGGTCCAACTGCCTACTAAGAAGTCAAATGGGGTTAACTTTCTCGCCCCTTACTGAGGCACTATTTTTTTGGTCTTGACGAGCCTAGTCCTATTGCAAGCAACAGTTTATTTTATGGTTTTACAAAGTTATTAACCTTTTTCACTCCCAGAGTCAAATATGCAGGCACGTAATGTACAGTTCCAGAAAATATCCATACTCCCCCCATGGAAGGTTTTTGTTTAGCACCCCCGTCCCCCCAGGAAATTCCAGTTTAGCTTCATACTTTGCTTCTAAAATGTTGGCTTTTAAGACCCCCCTCCCCCTAGGAATTTCCAATGACCTTCCATGGGGTGGGTATGGATTTTTTCCGAAACTACACAATGTACATGTATGTAGTTAAATAACTATTGAGCCTGTCGACAAAATCTGGCATTGGTTGTTGATGGGTCCCCTGCCACTGCAATCAATTCAGGGGAAAGTAAGTGCCAGTTACATCCCATGGAAATGTATGGAGACATAACTTGAAGTCTGTGGACAAAATCCTATGGTGTGACCATTCAAATGAAACCTCTTTGGCAGTACTTTTGCACTGTGCCATTTGTTTTCTTAAAATTTTACAAAATTAATTTTCGGATTTTTCTTGAATTGTGAGTTTTGGCACTCTTAGAAGTTCAATGGTTAATGAGGCACTGGGTATTTTAGTCTTTATGAGTCTAGTCTTACTCCATAAGATGTTAAGTGAACATTTAACATAAACTTGAGTACATTTGTACAAGTACATGCATCATTTATTTTGTTAAGATAACTTATAGATAACTTTTATCAGTCTTAAGCAACATTCTTTAAATAATAAATATTAAATTCATAATTATGAAAATAATTTGCAAAGAATTAAACAACAAAGGTAACAGTCAATGTTCTCAAAAAAACGGATTACTTTATGAGTGGGTTGATAAACTGTTTACTTCTTGTTATTTGTGATTTTAAGAATGATCCTTTATTATGGTACTAATGCAATTCAAACCTTTTGGGATTAGAACTCTTTGTTCGTAATATTTCCATATTAATGAAGCATTGACATGGAAATTATATGGAAATATTGTGAACAAAGAATCTTATTCCCAGAAGGTTTGAATTGGGTACAACAATGCGTTAGCCAAATTTGTCTATTTAATAGTAGAGTTCCAGAGTATACTGACAGGTGAAATTTTACAGCTTTGCATTATTATTGTTTCTAGTTTTTTTTTTTTTACTGTTTCAAGTGCAAGTCTATAGCTAAGGTTGTCATGATGCAATTATCTTTTCTTTTAACCAAGATCTTTGTTCAAGACAGGATACCATGCATAAAGATCTGTTTGTTTGGTGGTCAAGGACTGGATGGTTTCACTTTAAAAATGAAAATACTTTTTTTTAACATACCGGTAATATTTTATATTACAAACACTGAGCCGAAAATTATTATCAAACATTAAAAGGACCAACTTGGGAAGAACAATGAACTTTTGAGGGGAGGATACCCCCATGGGTTTGTAATGGCCATGGCAGGGTGGTGTAGTGGTCATTGCATTGGGCTTTCAACCTGACAGTGGTACAAGGCCTGTTCTCTGCCATTGTGTTGTTTCCTTGGACAATAAACCTCACTTCACGTTGACTCTCTCCTGGTGCGTAAAGGCCTGTTCACACGTGATTTTTTTATGCGATTTTTGTCGCGCTCTCCAATGCAAGTGCAAGTGCAAACTAACAGCTATTTCCTGTGCGATTCGGGTACAATTTTTGCTGTGATTTCCCAAAAAATCACCGCCAAGTTGCATCAGGGTAACAAATCGTGCCCAAATCGCACTAAAATCGTCGCCCGTTTAAACATGCGATTTGAAGATGCAACTTGCGTGCGACAAAAATTGCATTGACAAGTGCAACAAAAATTGCACAAAAAATCGCCCGTGTAAACGGGCCTTAAACAAGTATCAGATTACACTAGGGTAACCCTTTAATGAACTAGCATCCTATCAAGGCGGGGGGGGGGGGGGGGGGAGTAGTAATACTCCTAGTCACTACAGAGCATATAAACCAGGTAACTCTGAAATGGACTAGCATACATGTACCAACCACCCTCCCCACCCCTGCCCAGCATAACACCTGTACACCTACCTCTTACTGAATCTTGATGTCAGTTTGCTTAGCAGAGATGGTCTCCCACTCATTCCAGGACTGTTAGGGTCGTATCTCTCAGGTCCATTTTGGGTACGGGGGCGTGTCTGACCATGAAAGGTACTCCGCGCCTGCATATTCCTAGTTCCTAGCCTTGAAGGGGGAGGTTGAATGTCAGTGTTTGGGTTAGTTCTCCTGAAAGAAACATCACAGAGAAACAATAAGAGGAAAACATAAAAAAATGAGACTTACTGGGCCTTTAAATAACACACACACTGAAGTTCAAAACTTAACCAACACTTCATTTTTCTCTGCCGTAATTATCATAGTATAGTGTACATCTCAGAAAACAAGGATGTTCAATTCAACAGGGTCAAAAGGACATGTCTGCAGGTTGTGATTGGTGGATTTCAATCTATTTTCTCAGTTTCTGTATTCAGGGGTCCAGTGTTTGTAGCCATAATTATGATTGACAGCAGTGTAAAACGTAAACATTAGCTGGGGCTTAACTTCAGAGTAGCAATAAAGTTTTTTTCCATCCATCCACCCACTCCAATGTTAGAACCACCTAACACAAAATACATTTTTTGGGGGTTGTACATTTATGAAAGAATCAGAGAACAAAAGAGATCTAAAGGACATCCCCAAAATTGTTATCTGCTAAATAAGAGTACTTTTGGTCCATCAAAGATGTGAACGTACATGTAACATGATGGATGAATATCACTGTGGATTACAAAAAGAAAATGCAGCTATTTCAAACTTTTGAAAGCAATGAATATTGCATTCCTGCATATGGTATAGAGTGTATGTACAACTGATAAGTAACTGAAGGGATAAACAATTATACCAACTTTTAAACTAACAACTGACTGGCTGATGCTGTGTTCACATTAGGGCAAAGCATGTTTAGTCTTATCGCGAATGAAACAAGATTTACTACGAATAGTGTTCACATCAGGCAGTGCAGGGCACAAATCATGATTGAAACATGTTTATTCTTAGCATGATTGAAACTACCTCGTGTGAGGTATAGTTTTGATCAAAGCCAGACAAAACATGTTAGTACAAACATGTCTCCGTGTTAAACAATGCATCACCCTTCCTTTCTGAAGGGCAAGCTTGAAAAGTGAGATTAACCACAAAATCATGCAACAAGTTGAAGCTCTAATTTTCATGGTTTCATGTGTATTGTGTGGCTCCAGAAAATATCCATACCTCCCCCATGGAAGGTTTTTTCATTTGAGCCCTACCTCCCCCCTGGAATTTCCAATTAAGCCTCATACTTTCCCTTATAAATTTTAGCTGTTGAGACACCCCTCCCTCTTGGAATTTCCAATGACCTTCCATGGGGTGGGTATGGATATTTTCTGGAACCACACAATTATAAAGATTATATGAGAACTTACATGGTTGTATGCCTGTTTCTTAAAACAGCATAAATTAAAGAATTGGGTGTGAAACATGTTTTCAAATTAACAACTAATTCAATGTACATGTACACAACGAAAATGGGAAACATGTTTAAACATGCTGAGCTGCTGATGTGAATACAGCATAACACCTGTTATTACTGGTCTTATCGTCGCTTGTAAGAAACATAAGAGATCTTATAACATCTGATTTATTTTTTCATATAACTTAACACTGATGCTTGCTTGTGAACTGCTCAAAAAAATTTTCAGTTTCATTGTTCAATCCTCTCACTCTCAAGTGTGCCAGAAATCAAAATTCTAGAAAAATTCCAAATGTCATTTTGTAAAATGTTGTAAAACAAATGGTACTATGCAAAAGGTTTTATTTGAATGGTCACACCATAAGATTTTGCCAACTGACTCAAACGTTAGAACTAAACTACATGTTTCCATAATTGACTCTGAGAGTGAAAGGGTTAAAGTTATCAGAAGGCACTTAAGTCTTGTCATCATTGATGTTTTGCGAGTAGGCACTGTGTTAGAATTTGAGGTTAAATATTTTGTTATTGATAACTGATAAGTAGACAAAATAATGGTAATGGTTGAGTAGAGCTTGTGAGCTATTCTGTTAAGCTTTTCTGTTAACTGTTATTAAGGCAATTAGCATTTTATTTTTCATTATTTAAGAGTCAGTAAAGAAGCACAGTACTGCACAAACATAATGAGTGAATTTCAATGAGAATAGGTTCAAAACCAGCAATATTTCAAAACTTGATCAAAACTTACATGCTGCTATTGTTTTGACACTCTTATCCACAAATTTTTCTTGACAATTTGATGAGGGTAACAAAATCAAAATTCAAGGAAAAATTCAAATTTCCTTTTGTCAAAGATTGAAAAACAAATAGTACCATGCAAAAGTACTGCTGAAGAGGTTTCATTTGAATGGTCACACCATAGGATTTAGTCTACAGGCTCAAAAGTTAGAACTACACTACATGTCTCCATAACTGACTCTGGGAGTGAAAGGGTTAAGTGATTTTTAATTTTCATCACAGGCCAGTTGTAGCTAGGGCCTTCCATTATCACAGCAAGCCTTGGTGTTTGCACCAAAAACTAATGCTTGGCAAAACCTACGGTGCAAGAGACAATGGACTCACCCAGTTCTATGCCTATTTTCCTGGTGAATAGCGACTGGTGGAAGTGATCTACGTGTGGGTGACAGCCGGTTACCAAGTTCTGGCGGAGGTTGTTTAGAAGTGGGTCTGCCTGCCCCCACACTACTGCCGCTAGGGCCTGGTTCAGTCACACTAATTAATGAAAGGCAGAGAAATGAAAGAATAAGAAATCAAGTTCTTCCAGTGCCTTTAAAGAGCTTTACTGCTAGCTTGAGAGGACAGTGTGAAGATAAGATTGAAGTGCTCAACACTAACATACAAGACATTAGATAACATGAATGATGATAAATTCAAAGTGGAGAGGTATGAATAATGTGGTGTACAGTTTGAGATCATCTGCAGAATACCCTCCCCTCCCCCCACAAAAAGACACCTACCACTGCGTACATCCCCCAATAAGAGGATACCACTAAGAAGAGTACATCTCGGACAACAAGTCCCTTCAACCCTGTCACTCCCAAGAGTACCAAAAATCAAAATTCAAGAAAAATTCCAAATTTCATTTTGCAAAACATTGAAAAACAAATGGTGTCACGCAAACGTACTGCCAACGAGGTTTCAATTGAATGGTCACACCATAGGATTTTGTTGACAGAACAGACTCAAAAGTTAGAACTATATTACATGTCTCCATAATTGACTCTAGGAGTGAAAGGGTTAAGTGGTGTCCTCCCACATGCACACCCCTCTCCTACAGGGTCAACTATCCTAGTAATTGAACACCTCCACAGGGTTTGAAACTTATTTTAGAGAGCACTTGCCAGCTGGGCTAGTGACGTTCAGAATGCACCCACGTTAGTTTTCACTTGCCACAAGATAAAAATCTTTCTTAGAGGAAACAAGAATAATACATGATAGAACATAATGTAACTTATTGACAAGAAGTATTTTACATGAAAATGACAGATAAATAAGGCTTTCAAAACATTAATATAAAGTCCAGTTTTTTTTAGGTGGAATATAATTGTACTTTTGGTTGTTTAAAGTAAACAAGTTCTCATTACAATAAGAGACAGAAACAAATAAGGGGTGAGTGGAATAAAGCCCTAAGTGAATTCTGATCAACTGCTAGATTCTCCTTACAGTCTGTCTTGTATATGCTCACGTAACAAAGGGAGAATTTGGCTATAGATCAGGAGCCCCTTAGGGCCTTATCCCAAACTGAAGTAAGGCCCTAATCTAAAACCAAATTCTCCCTTTGTTACATGAGCATATACAAGACAAACTGAAAGGAGAATCTAACAGTAGATCAGAAGTCACTTAGGGCTATATTCCACTCACCCCTTATTGTGATGCACAAGATGTACTTGCCCGACAGGATTTGTACTCCCTGTACCAACAGCGTAGGGCTGTCACTAACATTTTACATAGGGAGGAGGTGAAGAAAGTAGCTGGCAAAAATTGGTTTCTGTTGTTGTCAATGTTTTGTTATTCCACCTAAGTAGCCAGGGCTTAAACATGACTTATAACCAGAGAAAATCCCGGCCCCTGGCCCTTATGGACAGCCCTTGCAGTATTCACTCACATCTCCCCAAAGGACACAACTTTCTGTGGAGAAGACAGTTCTAGGGAGAGAAAACCCTTGAAGAACCACCTTATGCAAAGAAAGATTTGACTCTAGGAGTGAAAGCAGCATGCCACAACTATCAATCTTAACTGATGAGACACTCTGTGATCCAAAGAACATTGCTCTCACCTGTCTCCTTTCCCATTTGTTTGGCTTGAGGGTGTCTGTGAGGTGCTGTTCCTGTCCTCCGCCCGTTTCTCTCCATACACATACGTGTTCCGTCTGGTAATTCCTGCAGGCATACTGTGTTGCTGCAGAATGAATTTACAAAACATCAAAACAATGTAAAACACCGAGAAGACACTTGATTGTGTGTCAACAAAACAATATTTCACTACATGTACAAAACAACATATAGCCATGGGTATCTTATGGATTATTTCTTTTAAATGAAAAGAGAAAGCATTCTTGTCTGTGAGCACTTCTACTAGTACTTGAGGAATTAATGTGAAGGGTGCAGTGGTCAGCATCTCATTTTTAAGACCACTCAAACTCATTAACCCTTTAAGCCCTAAGAGTGATCAGAATCAAATTTCTCCTTGTAATATCAATGTCTTATCAATCAAAAAGGTCATGAGAATTAAGAACATGATCACACAAGATGAATTCTCTTGATATCTAAACAATTTCTCCCCACTACTTCTATACGAAATGTATAGGGACAAGAAATGAGAATTTAAATTTTCATGTTAGGGCTTAAAGGGTTAAAAAATTGATCAAGTTTCAACAAAGAAAAGCATAAGCATGAGGATGGTTTGGAAACCCCATCTTAATTTGCATAGATTTTGGATATTTTATTCATTTCGATGATCAGTTTGAGAAGCTATTCGCTGTTCCGAGGTTGTGCGGAAGATTGGGTCAAGTTATGAGTCACAAAGCATCATGGAGCTGTTTTGGAGGACGCTTCTCTATAACTCGTCGCTTTTGAGGAGTCACAGTCCAAGGAAACATCGAAGGAAGTTGAGCTCTGCACATTCTTTCTCGCCCTGGGAAGTGATCTCCACATATCCTGGTGTTTTGAGTTTTTATACAAATGCCTCGCTTTAGCATCACCCAGCAACGCGTGACACTTTATATCTGGCGAGTTCCTCTAGTTATTTGTGCATCCTGGCACACAACAGTTAAATTCACCCATTTTACAACAAACAAAACACAAAGCTGCGAGAGCTACGTCCCCCAAAACAGCCCTGATGCTTTGCGACATGTAACTTGACCCAATCTTCCGCGCAGCCTCGGAACAGGGAATATCAAGCACTCGACAGAGTGTTTCATCAGGTATCCAAACACCTTGAAGTTGGTTGAGAAAAAACACTTCTCAGTGTTTGGAAATCCTGATGAAACACTCTTCCTTGTGTTTGATATACCGTATTACAAGAAACACTTCCCCACATTGTTTCTCTCCACCCATATGTGTAAATTGGTACAAGGCACCAACCCATTCAGGCGCGAGAAACAACACCCTTGCTTCTACATGCAAGATATAAACATTCAGAGAAGTTTGGAAGAACTTGAAACTGCAGTAGAAACAGGAACCAAAGATGATTGTTTCCACTGCCTCCTCAACTTCTTTCAAAACTTTTCTTCCCATATTCTTCTTTATTTTCTCTGCAATTACACTGTATGTACAAGCTCTCGACAGAGAAAATACATGTTGATTACTAACTCTTTGTGCTTTTCCCCTTCTATTTCTGTCTCCTGCTCTTTCAGGTATTTCAGACTTGTTAGGATTTGAAGCTCGACCAATAGATGTTGCATTTCGCTCATCATTAGGAATGGCATTTCTTACTCCAGGCTTATCCCGTTCTCCACGAACCATGGGTTTAGCTTGACCTGATGTTGTTCCACCAGATTCTGTTGCAGCTCTGATAAAAATATTATCATCTTATTATAACACTGCAAAATTCCAAATGCACCCCCTTCCCCTCCCAAAAAAATTAAAATGAAATAACAATCACATTTTACACTAGTTACTGTCAATAGCACTGTGCACTATTACTAAAAATAGATAGACCCCCTACGTGACTTATACAAAGTTTGCTGTTAGCTCAAAGGCTTTGTATGAGCCTGATGTGTTTGGATATGAAAAATCGGAAAAAATCAGCGGTAAACATGATTTGAACGTTTTGGGGGCTTCAAATACAATAAATACTAGTGGTTCCTAATGGACGGTTAAGTGCTGCGAGCAGATGGCCTAATTGTAAAGCATCATATTTCTTAATTGCCCTAAAAAATATTGGGAGGTACCTAATGTACAAAACTGATTGTAGTAAAGAGGAAGGAATGTAAGTCTTTGGTATCTTTTTGATTTAGGCGAAATATGTAGGCCAAATAAACTAATGCATACAAGAAGAAAGAGAACAATGACAATAAGGCTAAGAGTGTCTTTCAATGAAAATGTTAGTGACCACAATGGGTTGTTTGGCACATTGGCTACCGAGTGCATTCGCTCAGTTCAGTTTGTTTGCGACCGCAATGGGCAGTTTGGCACATTGGCCACCGAGCACAAGTATATCTCACTTATAAGCTCTCCTGAATTTTAGCTCAGGCCCCCCAACCCCTGCTACTTTTTCTCTACTTCCTTTACTACTCGTATGAGCGTGTTCACAGAACATTTTACAACATCATAAAGAAAATTGTAAGATTAACTGTAAATAAGTGTGGGACAAAACAAAAAAGGATTTTTCAGGAAATCTCTTGACAATCTCATTAAATCTTCACGTAACACTTGAGTATTTTAAAAATCTGTTTTAGGTACTGTTTTTTTTTCTGTACAAAGTGAGAAACATTTTCTATAGGCCCCATTTGCCTATGTATCTGGACAATGCAGCAAGTTAAGTTAACTTCACTTTTTTATTACCCCTCCTAGATATAAGCCCCCCCCTCCCCCTTCCCCCCTCCCCCTGCTTAGTCACTATGTCACTTAACATTTAAGACAGCCTCTTCTGTAAAACATACATCAATGTGATTACAATCAAGAATGTGCCAGGTCAATACATGTAACTCTACAATTAGGATTAGCATGCATGGTCAGAGAGAACCAAAAATAACAAACAACACTTAAAAAAAACTGAGGGAAGAACAAAATAGGCACAAATAAATGAAAACAAAAACAAACCAAACACAATGTTAGTACAAAATTAAGAGTGCAACCTAATTCCATGCTTGCCTTACTACAGCGGCTGTTTTATTTGGAGTGCGACCCTCAGAGTACCTTCTGGGAAGCTCTCTGTCTCCTCTCTCCCGTCTTGCACTGGCTCGGCTTGGGCGGATGGGCGCAGGGACACCTGACGGCATCGATGTACTCGGTCTTGGTGCACTGGTAGTTTCCATCAGTGGATCACTAGAACCATTCAGCTGTCAACAAATTGTCAAAAATATTAAAGGGGCAGTGTCACGAGGTTCACGCGCGGCACTGTTCATTGTTCTTGCACTGGAATTTTGGACATATCACTGTTAAAAGTGTTTTTTTTTCTTCCGGCTATCAAAACGGATTTTTTGATTTAACAAATACCTCCATTTCTCGACGGCCTTTTTGAATTTGCCTAATCAAACTTGAAAACTTGGGTCAAACTTTTTCAAGTTTCACCCTCATGATACTGCCCCTTTAATTTCAGGTTAAAGCCCTACAATACAAGATATCAAAGGGCTCTAAAAGCTATCTCATAAATACAAAACAAAGTAAGTTTAAGTCCACAGATCGGTTTTAATTTTCCATACTGAGTTTGAAGTAAAAGAATTGAAGTTTAAAACAGATTTAAAACGACCAAAACATCTCAGCGTGACATAAATATGCATTGTGTGAAACGAGACTGTCTAGACAACTGGATGACGTAATTACACTGGGGAATTAAAAAAAGTTTACTACTGCAATCATCTTTTAACACGTAATACACTCGGAAACTAAGAAAAGTTTACAAATAATGGAAGTGAAAATTTGCATCTGTCCTGTACACTATATCTCACTCAACGCTTCGCATATATACGAGACAATAACAATCTCACCGTTAATTTTTGCCTTTTCTCATCCAAGAGAAGGTATGTAGCCATGACCTCGTCATATCTATTGTTCGACAGTGCTTCTTGAATCTCGTCTCTTGAAAATCCCATTTGAAGCATAATTTCTGAAAACAAAATGACAAACTTGGAAATAACTTTTCAAAGTTATTAGATTTAAAGCTAAAAAGGAGTCTGGCCATCCTAAGAGCAGCCACTTATCACCTTTCGAAGAAATCTATGAACATGACTGTTTTGGCAGAATGGGCCATCATATCCACACACAACGACTCCCCATCATATGAACTATAATATATAATAATAAAATAAAGTTCTTGATATTTTTGATTTTGTCAATAATTTATGAATGCTTACCTATTCTCCTTTCATCTTTAAAATCAGGGGTTGGTTCACTATATGGTTTAAGATCTTGATTATCATATCCTAAATTCATCCATTTATCTGACATAATTTGCTGCAGAGAAAAGACTGTGTATTAGTAAATTATCATTCATTAGAACATCCACAATTAGGATTCAGTGAATCCACTGCTGAACACAAGCAGTACCATAGGAAGTTTGGTTGAAGAGCTGAAAAGCTGCCATTTGAGCATGTGCATGCTTGTCTCTTAGTTTAAAAAGTTAATGGTGTTCAGCAATGTGATTGTTGACATAACCATTAATTTTTTGTTGACCATTTGTGTTCAGTCGCATGTTTAAACATCTGAAATTAAACATAATTTCTGGCAGTTGGGCTATACATAATATTGTTATCACTAAAAATGTACATAACAGGAGTACACATACCTCTAGTCTAGATCTTTTTGTAGGATTAAGCACTAAAAATCTCTTTAAAAGATTCTCACAATCTTTGGGAAAGAAGAAAGACAAACACGTTAAAAATACTGTCAGTATCTTCAAAAAGTTAAAAATATCATATCAATTCATAATAATCCATAATAACTTGCACTAAAAAATGGGTCCTTGTGACATGTTTGTTTTTCATGACAGATTGGTACACTTTGCAATAACAGGAGCTACAGTGTACAATGCAAAGGACTACTGAAATATACGAATACATTGTACTACCAATAAACTTACCTGTCGACATATAAAAAGGTATCCTATATTTTCCTCTGAGGACTCTTTCTCTTAATTCCTACAAAGGAAGGTTCAAAGTTAATGCTGTCATCAATATGCTGTGCACTAACAATCCATGTTAAATTAAAGATACATTGAACTGTACACATAGTACCTTAGCCACTGCAATAGGCTATGAGACAGTGCTACCACATACAAGTTACATCTATATGGGTACGTGCCGCTCTGAAGGGTACGGTTTTTACAAGCAGTTCAGTCTGGGATAGGGTATAAAAATCAAGAGTTCTGGTCTAGAACAGGGTAGAATTCACTGGTTTGAAGATAGAGGTACTGGAAAATAGCAAGTCTAGGATAGGGTAGGGATTTTTAGTGCAGGCCTACTCTAGTATAGGCTTGCAAAATGCAGCTGAATGTGGTCTGGCGATAGGTAAGGGTTTTAGAGTCCCAGAGGCCAACCGCCATCCAAAAAATAAAGAGTACCTACCCCCAGAGATTTAAAACACAAGAGGCCGGTTATTTAAACAAAGTCTAACTTTGACCACAATTTAATACAATTAACAAACCTCCACATCTGTTTATATGAGGGTCATTTCAAGTCAAAAAAGGTTTTTCTAGCCCGTGCTATATGCCTTCTGGGCACTGTTTACAGTAAATACTGTAAGGTTTAAACATTAGAGATGGCCAGATTGAAATTGGTTTAGACCACAGTTTTGTTGAACACTGACAGTCTAAACTTTGTTAAAATAACCAGTCCAAGGCAGCTCCAAGGTAGGTTCTATCAAATTTATCCTTTACTAATCTAGTGACAAAAAAAAAACACTTCTTACTTTTAAATTTTGTCCATCAAATGGAAGAGATCCACTGACTAGCGTGTATAAAATGACACCTAAACTCCAGACGTCTACTTCTGGACCGTCATACTTCTTCCCTTGAAACAGTTCTGGTGCTGCGTAAGGGGGACTTCCACAAAAAGTATCAAGCTTGTTACCTGGAGTGAACTCATTACTAAAACCAAAATCTGCAATCTTAATGTTCATGTCTCCATCTAAAAGTAAATTTTCAGCCTGAAATGAAAAGGTATCAAGAGAATTAGAACTGGAATAGCCCAGTAAAAATAATGGTTGGAAAACACATTTTCGTGTTTTGTGTAAAGCACTTTACCTTGAGATCCCTATGAATAACATGCTTTTGATGGCAGTACTGAACCGCAGATACAATCTGAAATTATAGCAAAACAGTGTCACCACTGCCCTAAGGTCAAATGACTGAGGTAAAGATAAAAGTAAAGATAAAAGATGAAGATTAGCAGTCACCCACTTGCAATGTCACATTGTCCCTTTGAGGAGAAATCAGACTCGAATGAACACTAACCTGTCGAAACTTCGCTCTTGCCTCCTTCTCTTTCATTCTTCCGTGCGCCACAAGGTAGTCAAACACTTCACCTACAAAACGGAACACAGACAAATTTAGCTCTCACACTAAATACATGTACGCCAGGTCTAAATTTTGTATAATGCTTAAAAACAGTTTGCTCAGTGGCTTTGCTGGGTTGAAAGGCTGAGTTTAGTTAATTAGCCCAACTGAAGTTTTTCCTAGCAATACAAATTTACACTTTCACTCCAAGATTCAAAGTAATAGAGTTCTCCCTTTTGAGTCTGTGGAAGAAATCCTTAATTAATTGTAAACGTAAGATTGTTTGAGAATTTTTAAATAAAGGTTTATAATAATAAAATAAATAAATAAATAAATAAATAAATAAATAAATAAAAGTATTTTACATGGTACTGTTTATTATGCTGTACAAGGTGGTTCTAACGTTTGAGTCTGTTGATGAAATGCTTGGTACGGGTGACTATTGAGGAAATTTTAACTATTGCAATTGTATTGCAATAGGTCACATGAATATTGCGATAGTATTGCGATAGTGGAGGTACTATTGCAATAGTATTGCGATAGTTTTCAGGAATGTCTGTATTTACTTAATGCCTTATACTTTAAGAAATAACTAAGAAGTACTGGTCATACAATACAGGTACTGTGGAACAGTGCAATGGAATTTAATCAATTTATTGATTTATTGAGATATGAGCCCGACTTATAAATTCAGTGGCAACTTTCAAAAAGTCCAAATTTTCAGGCAGTGTTAGTGATGTGATATTAGTTGTTATAGCAATATCAATCAAGGTTATGGATGAATTCACGTTTTTGGCGTTAGATTTCATGTGCAGATAGAATCAAAGATGGGTATAAACGGTGTCTTTATTTTCCAAAGTTAAAATGTCAGAAGTATCGAAACTATCGATAGATCGTTACACTATCGCGATTGTTATCGATGTTTCATTTTTACTATCGATCCAACGCTATCGCAGCATTAATATCGCAATTAATTGATAGTTTGATGTATTGTTACAGCCTTAATGCTTAGGTGTGACTATTTATATGAAAGATACTAAGCAGTTCTTTCCTGTGGTACTGTTTATTATGCCGTACCAGGTGGTTATAACTTTGAGTTTCTGGATGAAATCCTAAAGTTTAACCATTCATATGAAAGTTACTAAGCAGTACTTCGCTGTGTTACTGTGTATTATGTTGCATGAGGTAGTTTTAACTTTTAATCTGCGGATTAATTCCTAAAATTAAGGATTTTTTAAGGATACCCAATTCTCAATTTCTGGCTATAAAATTTAACTACAATAAAGCTGTACCTCCACTAGCATACTCCATGACAAGATAAAGAGTCTTGTCTGTTTCAATGACCTCATATAACTTCACTGCAAAATAAAATTTACAAACATCTGTCATGAATGATGAGAAGCAAATAAGAGCACTATGCATGTGTATGTTAAGAAAGGAAAATAAAACATCTTATTTTCCACATGGCTCGGTTTTCTTTGTTCTCGCAGGGGATTATATTGAATATTCCCCGCCAATAATAAACTGTCTGAAAAGCTGGTGGCGGCTTTTGATTGTAACAGGGGAGTGCGGGGCTGAGTTATTCCCCTGCAGTTATTCCCCTCCAGTTATTCCCCTCCAGTTATTCCCCTCGACTTATTCCACTCATAATGGAATAACATAAACGGGAAGACAAAATAGAGCATAACAAGGAAAACACTCTAGCATCGGTCAATATTTTTTGTTTACATAAAAAGACAACTTCATCAATCTTATTCCTATGTAATTAACTTGCCGGTCGCGACCAAAAAGCGAAATGTTAATAACATTATTCGATGGTATGGTACCTCGATTCAGGTTTCGGGTCTTCAATAATGTATGACGCCTCGTTTTACGCTTCAACCTGAATATGTTTCCGCCGCCACCGCAACCACTTCATTGATCTTCGAAAGATGAAGGCGGGCAGTTGGGACATGGCGAGACCCCAAGTACTGTTCATACATTTTCTTCTCTCTCTCCCTCCGTCTACTCATAACGAAGCAACGTGCTCAATGCAAATTTGGCAAAAGCAAAACATGTTAACCGTCTCGCTTCGCAATGTGCCGTAATCCCAATGCGGCCTTGCGGAATCATGCTTTTTTTGCATTTGAATTGAACGGAATGTTATTCTCCGAACAATTTTAAAATAGTTTCTTTGTCTTAGAAAACCTCACCAATGTGTAAAATAAGCATTTTATCGGCCTTTCACTCGGGGATATCAGATTTATTCACCTCTGGTTCCGCCCTCGGGCTGCGCCCTCGGGCGGAACCAGAGGTGAATAAATCTGATATCCCCTCGTTTCAGGCCGATAACCCTTACAAACCGGTTTGAAATTTCTAAAACCAAAAACAAAATCAAACAGCCCTTTGCAGAGAATATTTGCTAAGAATTAGATGGAAAGAAGACAAAATACTTTGTTTTTCTCTCTTCTTTTGAAAAGATAAATACTTACCAATGTTCGGATGGTCAAGAAACTTCATAATCCTAACTTCTCGAAACAACTGAAATGAACAAAGTCCTTGGATTAGACAAAATAAATAATTTTAAGCACTTTTCCAAGGTTGTTTTATATGAAATAAATGACTTATATTGTGCACATATCACATGCATCTTATGGTGCTTTAAACATACTTATGAGAATGAGATCCAGGGCAAAAAACTTTTTTCTTTCCACTTGTCCATTGGACAAGTGCCACTCAGATTTTGGTTGTCCAAGAGTTACATGTACTGTAATTTCCCTCATCCAAAAAAAATGAATAAATTTATCCAATAAATAAAATTATCAAATAAATGTAGCTGTAAAACAAATTTACAATGTACTTCAGTGCTGCAAATAATTTTTCTTGCTTCGAAGGACATGTGTCCTTTCAAACCTCCCTTTTGATTGGACATTTTACAAAATGGTCGGACATCTGTCATTTTGGATTTTTCCTGAGACACGATTGGTAAGCATACATGACGTGTTATAAGAAGTTTTGCAATGCATTGTTGGGCAATTTCAAATGACACAGCCTTTTCTGAATTTTCTCAAATCAAGAGAGCCATTTACAGCAAAATAAATCGCACAAACAGTGTAAATTCTTATTGTAATGTTTTTGGAATGAAATGCGATGAGTCAACAAGACATTCAAGGCCAAAGCTAAGTAATTTTTGCATTATTTATAATTGGTTGGACATTTTCGGATTTTGGTCGGACAATGTCCAATGACCAACTGTTATTTCCAGCACTGTACTTGGTCTTTTGTGTTTATTTTAACAACTGATCTGCTTTTTATTGTTTCGTAAATCTTCACATTTTAATGCAACACTATTTTCATACACTGTTGTTACTGTTTGATTGGGGAGGTGAGAAACCACGGATACTATGTCTTGAAAAAATTATACATGTATTCTTTATTTTATTATAATTATAATTATTTTTGCCTTTCAGTGAAGATTACACAAGGCATGTCCCATTGCCATAACAAAAAAATCCACTTTCAATAAAACACATGCCGATGCTGCAAATGTCTAATTTTAAAACAGAAGAAATAATGGAATCTGCTGCTGCTGCTTAACGAAGTGACACATTTAGCACTTTCTGAAGCAATTTAAACAGTTAAAATTCCAATCCTACAGTTTAAAGAAGCAAAAATATCATTTGCAGTTAAATCCATGAATGGAAAGGTCTGTTATTGCATGTACATTGTAAACTATTGCATGTTGTACATGTACATTTTCATGTTAACTTTTACATATGTACACCATCATGATAAAAAGAAATCCTGGGACTGTTCTGTTCAAGAGCTTTAATTTTTTGTTAGAAGAGCATTTTTCTTACTAGCAGAAAGCATAGGGATACCTTATTTGGACTTATTTAAATGCATTACTTAATTTCAGAAAAGCAATGACCTTTTATTTTGTGAGGCTTTATTTCCTGATTTCAAAGAAAACAGGGCTTTTTTTTGCAAAAATGGAGGTTAAAGTGTGTTCTGCATTTCTTTTCTACATGCAAATGCAAAAACAACAAAACTAAAACTCCCAAAAAAGTGGAATACTTTTTGTCATACATGAAGGATTTTGTATCAACTTGTACATATTAAAGGGGCATTGTCACACAGATTTTGCTGCATTTTGATCAAGGTGATAAGAATCAAGTTACTTTCCTTTCTTTCTATTTTCACTTAGTTTTCAAATTTAGTGTAGCACATATGTACATTGAGACATTACCTCCTAGCTGATGAGTTACCTAATTCTTATTACTCTGCTACTTTGCACTGTACTGATTTTGGAATGATAAACTTAATTTTGATCACTATTGGGAATAAATATTATTATATAATTTCCAAATGGGGAAACATTAACAAAAGGTATCCGATGGGTACATGAGTCTGCTGCGACATTCTACAGTTATGATTTCAAGGTTTGTGAAGGTTTAATAAATGATTCAAAAGGTAAGAACTTGCCCATTTTTAATTACAACTTCCTTTTATTAAAAATAATGACTCACAATGAGGTAATAAGGAATATTAGACAGAGCCAGCTGAGCAGAACTTCATACAATTTAGAAATGTGTCACAAACAAACCAGTGAAGAGTAAAGATATGTCACAGAATTGCATCCATAGAAATATTTTGTGAATCGAATGGGGAAAAAATCCCCCCAGCATAAAAACAGCTACATGTTCCCTTTGTTTTGCATTATACAAAGATCAAGATGAAAGCATTTAGAAATATAAAAGTTTACTGTTCTTCTTGGGTCCTTCTTGATATTTTATGAATTTACATAGATAAGATCTACAAACACATTAAATTCTGATTTAAATAATAGAAAACATATCTATCCAAGCATTCTCTTTTCAAATTTACATTGCTTACTGTATTAACATTAAAGAACTTTCCCTTCCACTATGAAAAAGGAACCGCAAAGACTACAAAATGTGATTACAGGGTTATGGGGTAAAAATATTGGATAATGAATGTTTGAAGGAGGAGACTTGAGGCACTTTGGATTCAAATATTAACAATACATGTTAACGCTTGAATGAGATGCAATAATGGAAGGGCAGTTGTCTGTCGTTATTGCATCATTGACCAGTTAATCACATCAAATATTAAATATTAGGCTAAGAATAATTTATTAAAATACAAGTAAAACATCATCAGTAATATTTTTCAGGCATCTGTAAGTATTGTATTTTCTGTCTTGACTAACAAATGTACACCACACTTGGTTACAAGATATTCTGTAAAGGAAAATGGATTTTTACACAGCCATAAAGCATACATCTTTCATACTGTGTTAAAATAAATTCAATGCACTCATATTGTTAGGCTGCAGAAATCTTGAGTTATCAAATTTTAGAAATGAAACTGATTCAATCAGTGCAAATCTAAAGGGTGACCATTCAAATAAAAAGCTTTTCACCAGTTCTTACTTTTTTAAATTTTAAACTTTTCCAATCATGACTCAGTCAGTCAGGAGTAAAATTTACCTTATTACAGGAAATTGAAATTTTCTTGATGGCTTGAGGGTAATTTTCGTGATATTCAATTTTCGCTCATTTGAATAATTTGTGGCAAATTTCTTCTATTCAAACAATCGAACCCCTATTAAGCGGCCACCCTCGGGGAAGTGGCAAGTAGCTGCTTGATAGGGGTTGGCCACTTAATAGGGGTTTTATTAGAAAGTAGCATATTGCATGGTATAAATACCACTATATTTGAATACAACAAGGTTGGAGGCTTGTGACAACCGTTGAACGCCCGATGTTCGAACTGTACACTGTTTATTTAAAGTTTATAGTAATGTGTTTCAATGTTCATGTGGACCCTGAAAAGAACAGCAACAACTTGAGTCCCACACAAAACTACAACTCGCAGTTTCAACTGAAACATGATCAAATTATTTTCCCCTTGCGCAGCCATTTTACTTGTCAGAAGTTCAAACTTTTAAATCAGCTAACAATGCACGCCCACTTATTCAATTAACCAATGACATAAACTGAAACAAATGATCTTCGCGCAAAGGCGGAAAACAGCTCTAATTATTTGAATACTGTATATAAAAAGTGCCCTGATAGCCTGTTGCGTACTAAATTCACACCATCCACAACACCAAGAAACTGCCATTTTAATGGTCACACCATAGGATTTCGTCAACAGACTCAAAAGTTAGAACCACACTACATGTCTACATAATTGACTTTGGCAATGCAACGGTTATTATAAATTACGATTTTGAGTTTCCATTTTTTTCCCTTGATTTTTACAAATATATATTTTAAGAATTTCTCAGAAAGCTACTTCATTTGATTACCTGAAACCTTTGTCACAAGTCATTAAAACTCTGGAAAGTGATTGCATTACAGGGCTTGAAATTAAAAAACATTCTCAATCGCAATTTGCGAGTAATTCCTAAAATTTAGTTGCAAGTTCAAAAATTTTAGTTGCAAAAAAATAACTAACTACTACGTACTACCGGAACCAGAAATGAGAAACAGGAAATTAATTTTTTCTGAGAAAGTCTGAAAAAGTGCGCCTGTGATACACTTCTTGGAAACCGTGTTAATGGAGCATGAAATCGACATTAATTCACACAACATTCAATGCGAATTTAGCGGGATTTTTCGGATAAAATCTTAACTTCCAGTTACAAGTAATACACAATACTGTTGAATATAATTCCTTTATTAGCTAGGCCGTAAAACAGTTGCAAAATCGTGACTAATAGACACATTTTAGTCACAAATGCGCCCGATACAGGCGCAATTGCGAGCCCTGCATTACTAACAATACAAACAGGAGAAAATGCGTAGTTAATCTCTAATTCTTATTTTAGGGTTTCATAGCAACATTAGCAAGCACCGCACAGGTAATTTTATCAGTAAAACACTTCACTGGTGAAAACCGAGGGGGCTAATATTAATTTTTACTAATAATCTGTCATAAATCAAATGAAGAATGATCCTCACAGTTGTCTTTTCACAATTGCTTAAATTGCGTTCACAACTGCGAGGATCATTCTTCATTTGATTTCATTTCCGCAGTTCATATATGATTTATTTCATATATATCATTTCACATTCACTCCTTTCACGGGAACATATGAACCTACATATTGACCTGCTCCCAACGTCAGTGGCTTCATAGCTCAGTTGGTAGAGCATCGCACCGGTATCGCGAGGTCACGGGTTCGAACCCCGTTGAAGTCCTGAATTTTTTTCAGGCTTCTTTTCGCAATTGCTTAAATTGAGTTCACAACTGCGAGGATCATTCTTCATTTGATTTCATTTCCGCAGTTCATATATGATTTATTTCATATATATCATTTCACAATCTGTTATAGGTAAACAATTTATCTACTTGTAACTTCAAAAAAATGTAGCATTGAAAAGTTTTAGTTACAAACTGGAATTTCTTTACAAGAATGAAAATATTTGTTGTTGTATTTAACACTGATTCAAAGGCAAAAAATACAGTACATTCACTGATAATTTGTTTATCTGAAATACACTTAGACATAGTAAAACATTCACTATGCACAGTAGTAATTGGATAGCAAAATGCAAATAGCACCAAAAATTGCTATTCAATGTGCTACATTATTTTCTATTATTATTTTTTGTTTGTGACTCACAAGCATATTTTACATCAAGTGCTGCAAACATTTTACATGAAAGTACGATATATTTTTGAAGCACTGCATCAGAAAACAACAGCCAATGAGATGGAATACAGTCTGATTACTAAGTTTTCTAGAAAAAAAATCACTTCTATAATAATTATACAAATGGATACCAAGTAAATAAAGAACAAGCAGATATAATAAATTATAGTATAGATCAGAAAATAATTTTTTGTTCCTCAAATGTATTTCTCAGATAAAATATTAATAATTTTTCCAGGAGATTTTGAACACAAAAGGTTAAAAAAGGCACTGAATTGAATCTTGAACCTCCAAGTAATAAACTCCAAACCTACATGCTTACATTTAATATTTTTGTGTATGCAAAGAATGCCTTTATCACATACAAAAGACAATGAGTGGATTCAAATAGTCAGGCATTGTATGTTTTCGACTAAACTTAACACCATTTTAATGAACAAGATTTCAAAACCTATGCAAACTTTTGTGAATCGAATGTGCAGGAAGAGTCTACAGGTAGTAAAAACGCAAAGCAACTGCGATTCTCAGTTGTGCAGAGGCCTTAAACTGAAAATCCACAACTTCTATATCACTGAACATTTTCAAGTACATACATGCATCACAGCTAACTTGTGACGTAAATAAGCCTCAAACGTAACGGACTCAAACTGTTCCATTTTCGGATTAAACCCGTATTGCGATGAAAAAACATTGTTTTATTAACGAGGGGTAAACAATAAAATCTATGATAAATCGATGGTCAACCACGCAGTTTATACAAGAGCGTTGAGCCGCAAATGCAAAATATCCCACCATCGAGCCAACTCGCTGCATATGGCTCTGAAAATGCTGCTCATTAATTGAAAATTGAGCACGCGAATATATTAAAAGGTGATCAACCCAAAAGCGATTTTCCTATAAATCTGCGAGGATTTCGACAAGGGATTTTATTCGTTGCATTTACAGCTAACCAAGACAATCTTAAGAGAACACGTGCAGAACGAACTAAAACTTTATTAATAAAACACAACTCCAGCCACTGCAGTCTAAAATATCCTATTCGCATCACAACAAACAGTAGTCAATCCAAGACATTCACAGAATTTCACAGTTCGAACTGCAAATATTCGATTTCCAAAGAGCAATATTTTCGACAAGGAACTAATTATACTTCGAACCAATGTAACTCGGCACGAAAAATGGGATGAATGAAATAAACTCGTAGAAATAGAGAACCTTTCGAATACTGAAACATTATTTCACATGTTTAGTCGGCGAAGTTTCACTTTGAAAAAGGTTAATCAGACCGAACCTAAACAAAAATATCAATACTTGGTGCTCTAATCTTAATGTTAGCAGAGAGTTCTATTGAATGACAACAATATGTAAACGAATAAAATTTCGGTTTGGAATATAGAATTTTTTCCTTGTCAAACGATCGCATATAAATCAATGAAGCAACAATCTTGTGGGGTATTTCGCAGCAAGAGTTGGGAATTTTCGCCAACACAGGCTGGGAAATCAGAACATTTTGCAACAAAAATTGTAAATTACGGGCTTTGGTGCGCTCTTCAAAACAAACCGAAGACTCGAACGTTGCTTTCGAATACGTAATTAAGCTTACATGCGACAACCTTGCAGTTGGCCAGAGTGAAAACACGCTTTACACTTGAGCCATTTTCCCAAAACTTTGCTCATAAATTACGCTCACCTTTTGCAAACTGCTTGGATTGAGCTGTGTCTTGTCGATAATCTTGATCGCCACCTTTTGGGACGGAAAAATACAAGAAACAGTAAGGCGTTGGAGCCGGTCTGTGTTTAATTATTACACTGCATCCCTCGCAGTGAGCAAATAAGTCAGCCGACGGAAAGCGAAGAATCTACAAGTAAATTCGCGACTGTAAATAGAGAATGATAACATATATTTACCTCTTTCCCTGTTGGTACATGTTTGGCAAGTTTAACTTTAGCGAAATTCCCTTTTCCAATGGTTTTTATCAGGCGATATTTGCCTATATGGACTTCCTCCGGGTTTGATGTAGACGACCGATTTCGAGTAGTTCTAGAACTCGCTGATGTAGAACTGTGGCCATCGGGGACCTACCGAAAAATCAAAATGATCGTAAATAAAGAATTATATGTTTGCCAACTAACCAAGGATCAAGGAATAGCTTAAAGTATGCGATGAATTAGCAATTTAACGACAAATTGCAACTCATCCGCAGACCTTTTCGGGAGTTGGCCCACTACATGGTCGTTCAGGTTGATACGACATGCTTGTAAAGTTACTTTTCTTTTTGCCCAAAACGGCTCGTTGTAACTCTATAAAACACTTGGACGGCTCCAGAAATGCCTCTTCTATTAGCCTGCAGGAAAAGTACGAACCGGCGTTACATGTAAAAGCCGCAAACCACGGCAGACTCGACGCGAAGTACAGTCAAAAATAGATCGTCTTGTTTAAATACGGCATCTTGGCGAACAAAGCCAAAATTTTCGAAATTCACCTTCGATGTGCGGACCCTCGGTCGATCCTGGCCACTATGTTCCATGGGCAAAAGGTGCTTTCAGCCCGTCCGAAGCCGTGTTGCCGACTGGCTGATTTTCAAATCCGTCTTTCCAGCAAAATTTTCCTCCAAACACCACAAAAATCAAATGTTAGTGTCGGGTTCAAAAATGGAGGCCGGGAAATTCTGAAGTGGCACGGCCTCTGCGCACTGCAAGAAGCCGGTCCAGACTCCCTACACGCCCCTCGGTCAAGCCTCGCTGCGCATACGTGATGCCCCGGGGTTGAAAGCTTAACGGCTTGTTTTAGTTACGCCTGGCGGAAAACGTCGGTGGAAAAAATAATGGCGAACGGATGCAGGCGGTTAAATACAAAGGACATTCTAGAAGCAATTCACATTGCAATTTTTTTCCAAAACGCACACTCCCTTTCCGTAGCAAAACTATTACATTTCTGACGAAAAAAATAAGATACTTGTAAATTTGTGGGGTGGGGGGGGGGGGGGGGGGGGTAGGGTTTGGGGGGGGGGGGGGGCTGAGGTGACTCTGGCGTATCTTTCCGAAAGAGAAAGATTCTCTGTATGAAGTCGTTTAATACTTGTTACTTGAGCCAAAACCAAAAGGGTTCTAATTAAAGGTTGGTATATTTTATTTTCAAATCAATAAAAAATGTTACGTTCTAGGTATTGTTCTGTACATGTTTTCACTTTTGACCCGGAAGGAAATGACTTTTTAAATCTCGACAATAAAAGATTTTTTTACGGATTTGGAAGCCATTTTCTGGCTACTAAACTAATTTAAAAAAGTCAGCAAGTTATGCAGAGTTGTTCTTGTATCCAAAGTCTTTAACTGATCTCGACCAGAACACAACTTTCCTCAAAACTTTTTTATAGCTCAGTATAAACTACGTCTCTTATACAGCACGCGTAACAAATAATATAAGTTGGGAGCGTTTTGGCAAATTAACGGTTTCTATATACTGACTTATAAAAAACTAATAGGTGGCTTTCTGCTTTAAAAAGATGTCAGTGGTTTTGATATCAGTTTCGGCATACCCAATAACTGAAAATGGCTTCCAAAATAGATAAAATATCTTCAATTACTTTAAGTAGAATCAATTGATAATGAAACAGTGTATTTTTGAAAGTTTAATTTCCCCCATATATCAGTGTTATGTTTCGTCAAGGCTTAAAATCTTGTGGTGTAATGATCTGATTATGCACAGACCATTTCCGACGTTTCGTCGGTTAAAATTAACTACATACATATGCATTCCAAATTGAAAGGATCGGATACTGAAAAAAATCTGAACAAAGCGAACACAAGTATTAATATTATAACAGTTACGTCAGTAAGATACATACTCTTCGAAAGGAGCGAAGTGAAAATAGTCCTTCCCAAAACTTTACACTCGGCTATAGATATCAGTTATACGAAGTATTGTGAGTGGCGCAATCCATTAGCTTTAAGCTTTCCTGATAATTCCTAAGTACTTAAGTGCTTTAGACCACTTATTGCTTCATTCCATATTTAATAATATAAACGTCACGCCATGGCGATCGCTGGTACTGACAAATAATTCTTTTTACATTCAATATTTCTCTTCAAACAAATCTGAAAACTGAAGCCAGGATAAAGATATACTTATAACTGGATGAAATTCAAAACTGTAACCGGCATGTCAGATTTAAATCACAGCAGCTAACGAGTCGGTAATTTCCGGTGATTCTGTTTACTGTACAAAGTAATTCTAACTTTTCCCGGATCTTTCTTGGATAACTTCCTAATAAGAAAGCTATTGAGCCCACGTTACTTTCCTGTTGGGGTTCTGTTTAGTATTCTATACAAGATAGTTTGTGTGACCATTCAAATGAACCATGTTTAGCTATCGAGCTGTACTTTCCTGTGGTGCTATTTATTATGCTATACAGGGTTATTTTATCGTTTGAGTCTATGTATGAAATCCTAATTATAAAGTGTAACCATTCAAATGAAAGCTATTGAGCAGTAATTTCCTGTGATACTGTTTATTAGAAAAAACTAAAAAAAAAAAACAAAGTAATTACTCTGACCAATCACTGCAGTCGTAAACAATCCAATGAACCAATCAGAGCTCGAAGCAATTACATGTCGGCGGCGCCAAGCGCGGGAAAACGCGTGCGAGCAAGTTACGATTGGTTTTGGTTTTACTTCTGATTGGTCGAGAAAGTGGCGCGAGATTTTTTAGCCAATCACAAAGCGTAGCAATGCAAAACCAAAGCAATTGTGTAATTACTTTCAACACTCAATAGACCATTTTACAGTTGTCTTCTTAGTGTCCTGGCCTTTGAGTGGAAGCGAGGCTGAAGTTGACCTTGTTTTGATACAGACCTTGGAGCTTTTCAGATGTAAATTTACCTTGTTAGCATGAGAAAAGCATTATTAACATATGAAAGGCAGAAAGGTTTGTATCAAAGCAAGGTCACCTCCAGCCTCGCTTGCACTAAAAGGCAAGGTCACCAAGCACACAACTGTAAAATGGACCATTGAAAACTGCTCTATGCTGCAAAAGGTGATTCTAATTTTCGAGTCTATGGATGAAATCTACGTTGTCACCATTCAACTAAAAGCTACTAAGCACTTTCATGTGGGACTGTTTATTACGCATGTTGTACAAGGCGGTTCTATTAACGTTTGAGTCTGCGTATGAAATCCTAAAATGTGAAAACTCGGTGATCTTTTAAAAGCTTCGTGAAGTACATTCTTGTGGGTTCTATTTATGCTATACAAAAGTCGTGACGTTTCGTCCGTTTCTACTGCAAACAACGCTGTGACAAAAAATAAAGAAACTAAACAGCTATCAACTGTACCCGCAAACAGTCCATTTACCAATCAGAAATCGAGGCAAAAACGGCGTCAATTAAAAAGCGCGGGAAACATCTTGCACCTGGTTCAAGCGCTGAAATAACGGCCAGCCGTCTTCGCTGAGAATGTAATAGTTAGGGCGGTTTGTAAGAAGTCAAATGTTAACGATCGAATGTACGAGGAAAATAAATTCATGCTACAAACCTTCTAAAATATGTACGACCTCTTTATCTTAAAACAAACCCACTGCTTTCAAGCTAGACATACACATACATAGACTTTATTCAATTCGGATTTACAGAGCAGCACTGAGATATACTAATATCTCCAATAGTTAACTAACTAAAATACACTCATATATATAAAAATAAATACATACATGTAAGACAAGTGTTATATTTGTGGTGTAGCGCCCAGTTGATTAATTTCTTACGAGACACCATTTTGCGGAAAGTTTCACAAAATTCGAAGCAAATATACGTCGCCAGCATAAAGCGCGGGAAAACTCATGCCAGCGTGGTTTTGATTTTACTCCTGATTGGTTGAAAAAGTGCCGCGAATTTTTTAAACCAATCATAAAATGTAATCAACCATACAAAACCAAAGTAAGTTGTCAAGATCGGCTAATGGACCGTTATGATGGAAAAATCAAGGCTCGACTGCCTTAGCCGCTTTAGATATTCGTAATTATGAAAATTTAACGTATATATTTTGCTTTCGAAGGGATATAAATGCCGTTTGGAGCAGCTTTGAAATTCCCAACCCTAAAATTTTCTGCCGCTCGGAAATATTCAGAAAACGAATCTAAACACTTCAAAAACTGTTAGCTTTCACATTTTTTTTCTCAAAAGACCCTATTGCGATATATGGGTAAACAAAATTGCTTGCCGGGTGCACCCAAAGGTTGTTTTAACATACATTTCTGACAGACAGATACAATTCGCGACAGCAGATGATAAGTTTCTTTTTAATTAACGAATGTTTATTTTGTCTTATGCAACCGAATCGGGGTAAACAATTCCAAAAGGGTATGAAAAGCCAGTGGCGCCAAGCGTCTGCGGAAATGAAAGCAGCCGGTTCATGAAAATGTCACGGAAAATTGAAAAAAAAAAAACAATCGAAATCATAATATGGTAGTACACGCATGGAGGACTGCAGGAAGAAACTCACAATGAAATCTACGGTTGAAGTTCGCGTGAAGAATAAAATGATTCGAATAAACCATTTTGCGTTTTACAGTTGTGCAATTTTCCAAAAGTTATTTACGCACGGACTGGATTTGACGAAAATTAGCTGTTTGTCTCATTAAAGTAAACAAAAAACTTTTATTTATTTATTTATTTATTTATTTATTTATTTATTTATTTATTTATTTACTTATTTTATGACCAGCATTACATCATAGTGTTCGCTGGAACCGCTGGCTGGAACCGCTGGCTGCCTTGGTAAGTTGGCAACCTCTACGGAATATAACTGAAAGCCCCCTTCCAGTCCGCGTTAATGCAAATCTACATCCCGATTTCGTTCCCCTCAGAAGTTGCCACTGACAATAAAGAACTTTCGTCTATACAGCGCATGAAACCACAGCTCAAATAGCTTTTATTTGAATGGTCACATTTAAGGATCTCGGCATAGGGAAATGCTGTAAGTTTAAGATTTAGTTTGTTTGTCCGCCATTTTGGTTTCGCAAAACGTCGGGAGCTGGATGGAAGGAGCAAAAGAGGGTAGGCAGACTGAAATGGTGGGTAGACTGCGATTCTCGTTTAACTCGGCGGGCGCACGTTCACGTTCGTAGTCTTCAGTGTATAAGGTATTATAAATTATGTTAACATAAATACTGTCATAATGTATCACTGTAAAAAGCATGGCTAACAATCGAAATACAGCACGTTCACAATAAAATATGTTCAAAATATTTTTATTTTCTAGGGTTGAAATTATCTTAATATAATTTCCGCTTTTCCTTTTAACAATTTGTTGTTAATTTCGATGTTTGTTTTTCTCACTTTCCTTGTTATTGTTATGCAATTGAAAAATCTTTGATTTTTTTTACTTTTTTAATTTTATTGTATGTTTTTCCTGCTTATACTCAAAAGTCCACGAATAAATGAATCCATGTGAATTAATTTGATAAGCCACTTAATTTATGTTAGAAAAAAAGAAAAGAACCTTTTTCAATTTAAATCCTTGTTATGTAAATTTGGACTTTATCGGTCTGAAGACGCCAGCTGGCGAATAGTATTGAATTTCGAATTACAACGAACAGGTATCAGTTAAGTAATGCATCAATGTAAAGGGAAGGCCATTAAGAGCTCTGGTTCTTAGAAACCTTATTAAGGACACGTATCTCCCTGTGACTTATAGCCTCTGAAAACGACTCACGGTATCCGCTCTGCAAATGGTTTAAGCATACAATTGAAATCTTTGGTTTTGTCTCAGTTAAAAGCGCTAGCCATACGTAACACAGTCACAATGTAACCGATGGTTTATCTGTTGTTTCGCGAATCGAAAATTTCAAAACAGGAGTCCAATATGCCGTTCAAATGACATTTTTGGCATGATTCTCAAGATCGACATTTTGAGATATCTATGTCAGAAATAATAAGTTGGAATAAATTGGTACTACAGCCGTTAATATAAATGGCTACCGCAATAAGAAATACAGCAAAAACATTTCTTTTATATATTTTAACAATAGTCAGCCCGACATGTGTTCGTAATTTATTTAATTTTCATCTGACATTTCCGTTATTCTGTTGGTAACCATTTCACTTAATCGTTCAGTTCTGATTTTGTTATTCTAAAAAACCTTGACGAGTAAAAAGGATCGGGAAAAAAAAATGAATTAAAATAAAGCACATGTTACGGAGATATTGAAATAGGTATTTTTTTTATTAAGAACTTGCGCTCTGATTGGTTGAAAATCATTTATCATAATAGCCCTTATGCATGTTTACGTCAGACTAGCTAATTTAACCCCCAAGCCTCGCTTTCAGAAGTGTAAACCTGTGACAATCTCATCAATGTATTCTCAAAGGAGCAGAAAGTTGAAAAGAATACCCGCTCAAAAACAACGTAAACTTGTCAAAGGTTTGCAAGGAATTTCGAACAAACGAGGCTTTCGAGAAGTCGCGAGAAACGCCAATGGCACCCAGAGAACCAGTTGACATGTGGATTGCCTTAAGGCCCATTTACACTGCACAAAATTTTCGGCACGGCACGGATAAAAAAGGTACGGTTGCCAAAAAATGTAGCACGGATACGTCGTTTACACGTCTCTTTTTCTACCGTGCCAACCACATTGAAAATCATGTTTTGGCACGATGCCGGGCTCAGGTTTTTGGTCAGCATATTATAATTCACCGCAGTGCGCATGCGGTGCTTTTCATTCATGCATGCATGGCGGAGGAAAGGAATAGATCTTTTTTTCTCTCATTATCTCAAGTAGCAACCTGACATCAGCTTCTTCCCACGTCAAGCCACGAGTTTTTTGTGACGACTTTCGCTTATTGTTATTTCTTGCCGTCTCCGCCATGTTGATTGAAGCGGCTACGCATGCTCTTAAGAAATAGTGCCGACCAAAGAGGTGATGGCTCGTCATGAAAAAGCTGGTACGGCTCGGTTTACCGTTTACATTGCGCATTTTATCCGAGCCGAGCTAGTATTTCTGGTACGCGTGCCAATTTCACCCGTACTCGGACTACCTTTTCAGAAGGTCCGAGCACGGGTGAAATTTTGGTCCGGCACGGGTGGAATTTGTTTTTTTTTATCCGTGCCGTGCCAAACATTTTCTGCAGTGTAAATTGGCCTTCAACGATAAATCTGAAAATGGATTCAGTTTTTTGTCGTGGCAACAACAGTGCGCATGAGGATCCATGTGCACCTGCCGCTGACCTAAAGAACTCTTTTCAAATTAATCCCTCCCCAAAGAAACGCAGGAATCTTGAATCTGAAAATTCTGTTGTTGAAAATTCTGCTGTTGAATCCGCTCTGACTATGAATTCATTGGATTCACGGTCCGTTTTTGAATTTTAACCATTAGGAAAGTTGCTTCTTAAGCTACGTTTTGAAGTTCCTTTTTTTTTACATAAGTACGCCCTTAAAAAAATGTCACAGACATTGCAAACTTTAAAGCTGTTACACTTAAAAAATGTTTCGTGCAACTTCTCTTGCAAAAACAAAAATATATTGCAAGTTGCACGCACGCTTTTGAACGCCCGTTTACACAGGCGATTTTTGATGAGATTTTTGTCGTGCTCTCCAATGCAACTTTTGTCGCAAGTGTAAACTAGCGGCAATTTCCTGTGCGATTCGGGTGTGACATTTGCTTTGATTTGCTGTGATTTCCCAAAACTCGCCGCCAAGTTGCATCAGGTTTCGAACATGTTCGAAATCTCTGCGACATCGCAGCCCGTTTACACACGCGATTTGAAGATGCAACTAGCGCGCGACATAAATTGCATCGACAAGTGCGACAAAAATTGCACAAAAAACATGCGATTTTTGATGCGATTTTTGTCGCGCTCTCCAATGCAATTTTTGTCGCATGTGTAAACGAGCGGCGATTTCAGTGCGACTCGGGTGCGATATTTGCTGCGATTTCCCTCAAATCGCCGCCAAGTTGCATCAGGTTTCGAACATGTTCGAAACCTCTGCGACATCGCGCGACAAATCGCGCCCAAATCGCACTGAAATCGCCGCCCGTTTACACATTCCATTTGGAAATGCAACTTGCGCGCGACAAAATTTGCATCGACAAGAGCGACAAAAATTGCACGAAAAATCGCCTGTGTAAACGGGCCTTTACGTGTAACAACCCCTCGTGCAACTGAATTTTTACGTTTTAAGTTGCACGAAAAGCCGAATCGTTTTCTGCTTTCTGTAACAAATGTCTTCAAGTTGCATAAAAAAATATGTGTAACATGGCTCTTGCAACTTGTTTTGCCACACTCTTTAACGCCCATTTACACAGGCAATTTTTTGTGCAATTTTTGTCGCACTTCTCGATGCAATTTTTGTCGCGCGCAAGTTGCATCTTCAAATCGCATGTGAAAACGGGCGGCGATTTCAGTGCGATTTGGGCGCGATTGGTCGCGCTATGTCGCAGAAGTTTCGAACATGTTCGAAACCTGATGCAACTTGGCGGCGATTTTTGGGAAATTGCAGCAAATATCGCACCCGAATTGCAAAGAAAATCGCTGCCAGTTTACACTTGCGACAAAGTTGCATTGGAGAGCGTGACAAAAATCACATCAAAAATCGCATGTGTAAACGGGCCTTTAGTCAACCAATCACAGCCCTGCATGGACGTGACGTTTTTCTGAGGTATGCGTCATTTTCAACCCACGCGACTTGCATGGCAATTGAAACGTGTAATATCGCGCGTGCAACTTGCAATAATTTTATTTTTGTGATCAACCAATCAGAATTAAAATCAGTCGCAAAGCACTCACATTTTCCCGCGCTTTGCACCGGTACATTTCCTTGACTTGCGTTATTAATAAGTATATGCCCATAATTGAGGTGTTACGTAATGCGAAAACCACTCGAAAAAATGGCTTTAAATAGAAAACGGCTTTGTCGTTCAGAAAAGAGAATTAATTCATTTGTTTTGACTTTTCGGCTATAGCTATATGCTAAACCGTCGTTTAAGTAAACACAACGATGTCTCAGAAACCTGCTAATGATGAAAAATTAATAAATTATTTGCGGTTGTGTCAACCGCAAGACATTGTCAACGATGAGAGCAAAGTACGATATTCCGTTTTTTCTTGAAAATTTGTAAACAAATTAGGCAGTTGGTCTATGAGTCACGGCTATTTTTAACGTGCACTTATCTCATGTGAACAATTCCGTCGCATTAACAGGATTTTCAGTCTTTGTGTTCTATTGTTCCTGTTCTCTAAGTAAGCTTGTTGCAATTTACTTCATTTCATATCCTATTTGTTATTATTCGGCCTGGCGTCGTGCAAAAATGTAAATGCTTATACTTTTGTCGAGCCCAGAACCACAAGCTTATCTCACGGTAGGACTTTTTAATAGCGGCTCGGTAACTTGAGAATAATTACAAGTGAATCTAATCGTTACAACAGGAGAAAACACACAGGGAAATGTTTTGCGCTTGTAATAACAAGTTCTTCAAGTTATTTTCTTTACAAAAGACACTCCACTCGCTCGCGTCGTATATAATTGTACTTAATCCACTTTACGTTTCGAGTATGTCTTACGTTTATTAGGATGCACAAGTGGGTGGCTGACAAGAGTTCGATAAGCCTCGTATCCGCCTTATCATGTTTTCGCATAATGATCTCACGATTCTATCCACGCCTACATTCCCTCCATGCACAACCCTTTAGAGTTCGTGCTTCGAACAAAATTACCTTAACAGCCTTTTTAATATGGATAAACTCTTTTATATGAAGAACGTTTTTTATAAGAAACGTCGAGGCTGGGATTGGCCAAAATTACGTGCTAAGAGTATACCCAGGCTGAGATTTTGTCAAGAACATCTTTATTTGTCGCCTTATTTTTACAGTTAGCTAAACTAGTAATAATATTTGGTCAGAGAAAATTGACAGTCCAATGGAGCCCACTGTTAGAATATTTTGCAAATTTGTATAGAGCAGTTTTCAATTGAGTGTCGTAAAACTAAAACCAAAGTAATTACTCTGACCAATCACAGCAGTCGTATACAATCCAATGAACCAATCAGAGCTAGAAGCAATTACATGTTGGCGGCGCCAAGCGCGGGAAAACGCGTGCGAGCAAGTAACGATTGGTTTTGGTTTTACTTCTGATTGGTCGAGAAAGTGGCGCGAGATTTTTTAGCCAATCACAAAGCGTAGCAATGCAAAACCAAAGCAATTACGTAATTACTTTCGACACTCTAACAATTAGAAAATTGGTACAGAACTTGGTCAGTTTTCTTTCTTATTCAAAACTATGATTTACTGAAATACTATACAATATGTTTCCACGCTCAAATCGCCAAAAAATAAGAACGTATACAGTCCCAGAACAGACTCAAGTAAAACGAAATTAGACGTTCTTGTAAAAAAGAGTATTCTAATGTTGTTTTTCATACTGAGAAAGGGGAGCAAATCCGCGGCTTTTGGCTTAAAGCTATTAAACACCAGGTAATGTGACACCACCGTGATTTCTTTTTCCATTCTCCTCGAGACGAAATTCAAGAAAATTTTTCACATTTGGTAGTACTTTCCTGTGACGATGTTTATCAATTGTATACAACGTGGTTCTAACTTTTGAGTCTGTGGATGAAATCCGTAATCTTTCTTTGCATGAAAATGAAAGCAACTGAGTGCATGGTTAAAACTGAGCAATGTGTCCCGGCTTTTGATACTATTTGATTTAATTTGAATAACTTCCGTTGAGCAGTCTGCGCTGGATGGGTTAATAGGGAACTTAGGCCTATCTATTATCCTTGCTCATTTGCATTAGATTCGGCACATGTGAAGTTCGACGTTTGAACCGGGCCTTAATTAAGCAACGACGACGGCAACGCCAAGTTAAACGTCACTTGATAAAAAGGATTCGCGCTATTTTAAACTACTTTTCAGTAGCTTAAATTTGTTTCGTTTATCTAATGTGACTGGATTGTCCAGGATTAACCGTCGTGTTTTCACGTTCTCCACAAAACCTATAATTTCGTCATTTGACGTTGTTGTTTTGCAGGTATTAAACGGCAAAGAAATGTACCAAAATGTAAAACGCACGTGCAGAGCCGTTCTCGCTCCCGTCGGCGTCGTTGTTGCTTAAGTTCCCTATTATTTCCTCTCGTCTCGACAACTCGAATTTCTGCAAAAAAGCTCTAATAAAGTACTTCCAGTTGTTGAGTTCTGTTGCTGACTTGAGACACGCCCTACGTCGAGACGCGCAGGTTCTTTTACCACTCATCATCGGAAGCTTAACTTATCCTCGAAATATCACTACACGAACAAGCATAAATGCGGACTCGGGTCGTACTCAAGACCGAGGGCACACGCTAAGAGAAACGCGAAAAATATCACCAAAAAATATAAAATTGCAAACTTATCCTACCCACCTTCCACTATATCAGTATACTGTATAAGAAAAATATGAATTCCAGTGAGAATATATTGTAGTTTATTTTTATTACTCCGAGGGCCATTGGCGGAAGCGTTGATAAATCGATGGAACGTCTAGAAGTTGGCACAGTACAGTGGTAGGCTAAATTTATACTGACGTGCGCGTTGGTGATCGATCAATACCATTGCGAGGAGCAAAGTTTATTCAACATACCGGATGTAGGCTTCGATTTGGAGGAAGGCTCCTGCCTGGCTCCTGACCATATTCAAGATAATTTTTTGAGCTGGGTAATTCGACTTTCCATAGTGTGAACACAGCCTTGTTTAGGCCATGACCGTCGCTCCCCGTCAACGAGTTTGCTGCTCGTTCACACTTCGGCGGCCGGATAGGTTTTGTGTATTTGTTGGAGTAAACGTTTACATTACGAGCGGGCTGTCGAGTTTCTCGCGGCAGGTGATTTTCTCGCGCGCGCTCGCACTTATCGCTCACATAAGCTGGAATACTCGTAACCTATGCTCTAATAGTAAAGCCCTTGTTCTCTGCCTGGCTACGTTGAACTCGTTTTCGCAATTTCGTGAGTGCCTACGCAACGGACTGAGGGAAGAGGAAGAAGTAACAAAACATCGAAAGGCACTCAAACTGCTAGCACTTACACATGTAAAACGACAGTTGCGTTTCCAAGCGACGGCGGTGGACCGAGTGCATGGTGGTCGGTTGTCTTGTGTCATTTCTTAGAAACTGGCTCTTCTCTGCAACATATCCTACGAAGTGGGCGTCGGAGAGGGGGGAACTGGGGAGAGAAGGGGAAAAGACCTTCCCTTTCCCCCTCGTTTTTTTTTTTTTCGCGCGCCCCCTCCCCCTCCTCGTTTACGCCTGCCACGCAGGCTACTGCACATGAAGCCTGCGAAGCAGCAGTTTCCTTTCGCAGAGCGCGTGAAGGCATGGCACGCGCGGGAGGCGCGTGAAGGCATGGCACACGCGGGAGGCGCCTGAAGGCATGACACGCGAAAAGGAGCAAAACAAAAATTGTGAGAGGAGACTTCACGCATCTCCTGAGCTCTCCGAAAGGAAATGACTGCGGTAGACGTGACTTGCGGTTCCCGTTTATCAGGTTTAGATATGGCCAATACGATGAGGTCGAAAGGTTTCCAAGTGGCATTGTAAGCGGAAATCAGGTGATATGACGCGAGCCGGTCGAGTTTTAAGCCCACAAAAGGCAAACGCATATGATATCATACATAATGACATTCCACGCAATTCTGTGTTTACATGTAAATTACAAAGAATAATTTTGCTATTTGTAAGCTAAACATTTCTGTTACTGAAAAGGCTTTAGGGCTTCCTTGAAGACTAGACGCAGTTCTGTCTGGAAATAAACAACATATTTTGCTCGGAAATCATTGGCCTTCTCCTAACATCGGCCAGATGGACGATGGTTTATACCGCGCTATAACGCGCCCTTTGAATTTTGAACGCGACTGAGCGGAGATAATTTATTTAACTGAGAAGAAAAAAACATTTTGACAATTAGACGACCTTAGTTAACAACAAGAGAGTCGAAGCCCTGACTCAATTTCGGCCAGACTTAAAAATTCTTATTCACTGACGCCTTTCTTCGCCGATCTATATTCACTGAGGTTTATTTTAAACGCAAAAGACTACTGAAAAAAGTAACAAGTACACTGGTGTAGAAGTCAAGAAATTAGCAAGAATAATGCAGATATCTACATGGGTATATGAAAATACACTGAAACATGTCAACTCACCATTTTTCTTCGACTCTCACCGTCGGCTGTCCTCGCAGTAGCGTCCTTCAAGATTTAAAGCCGACCATAAATATAAATGACGACAAACAGGTTTTATACGCCGGATGAATTCAGTTCACGAACCGTGAATCGGTCCAAGTACTACAGTAAGCTATGATGTCATCAATGATTTACTATTTTACTTACCCTGACTCTAGGTTCTTCGCCATAGGTGGTGTACAAAGTAGTTATCATTCTTTATTACTGTTAGTGACGAAGATGGGTCCTATCTTGACCGGCCGGCAAAAGAAAATATCCGATTATGAAAGCGCAATTTTAATGTGGTTTGAAATTTGCGTGACGCATTACTCAAGCGTGACCAACCTGCTGGAAGGCAACAAAAAGAACAGCTCGCTAATTGACATGTGAACGGGTTGCCACGAGCAACTACGCAGACAAAAATATGCGCAGCTAAGGGGAGCTATGTGAAAAGTCTTCTCGGCTTCCGTTTCCCGCATAATTGATATTAATCTGTAATTCTTTCCGCTCGTCATAACCTGCCTGAGCTATATCGGGATTTGTAATATTTGAACTAGTCAAAACAAGCGACGTGCTGGAGAAACTTGACGAGATCTCAACAATTATCAAAGTGAGGAATTGTAAAAGCAAAAACATAGGCGGCTTCACCTGTCGGCTTCATATAAAATATGTTAAATTATAAATATTGAAAACATAAATATCACCATAAGTAAGAACTAAACCATAACTTTTATTTCAAAGGTATCAGTAATAAGATTACATCCACAGACTCGAAATTTTAAAGTTTGGAAGCCGCCGCATACCGCATTGTGTTTGCTTTGATATGACATGATATGATATGCGACATGATTAAGACTTAAGATTACGGAGTTTTAAATTTTTAATCACCAAGCTATGTTTTCTGAGCAGTCTAACCCCTAAGAGCCGAGACAAATTTGATTAAATTGTTTTATTAATTTTTTTTTTAATATTCCTTCTTTCAAAACAAAAAGAACAAAAGGAATTCAAGTCGTGATTCATAGTTTTAATTTTAATGTTCATATTTAAAGTGCCCATAACCTTAAAATAGATATTTTCAGAATCGACTCTACGTACATGGTGAAATATTTCTTGTTTTGAACGTCACGTTAGTGAGTTTTAAAGATTTGAACTTACAAAATGCTACTTAAATGACGTTAATTGATTATCCTCAAGCTGTGAACTGCGCATGAACTTGCCATAGAAGTCATAGAAATAATGGCAAAGTTATTTAAAAAAGATGTTTGTTATGTTATGGGCACTTTCATCCTAACCGACCTCATAAGTTGAGAACTGTCATATCTGATGGCCATCTCATAGTTTTGATCCTATCTGTGATAATTCACTATTCCCGTTTTAGTTTCATCCTTGACCCTGAAAAACAATCGATACACTTTACTGAAAATCCTTAATTAAATTACACTGTCTACATGTCGATGTGTAACATAACATGCAGGCGCGCCTAGACAGAACCAAGGGTCGGCAGTGTGGGCCGGTTTTGTTTTGAACAGATACGCCGAGATTATAATTGTCAAATTATTTTCTCTCGGTCTAGTAACTGAGTCTGTGAACTAGCCACAGTAACTTACAGGCAGAGACTGACAAAAGTTGATGTTTCGAGTGAGTCGGTATACGCGGTAGTCAGTTTACCAACTTAATCACGGACTCAGTTTTTTCAGTTTTATTTCAAGTTGCTCGCGCAGCATAAAATAAGCATTGCATTTCCAATGTATATGTGAAATGCATGTTAAGTTTAAAACCATCCAGCGTGTCTAAACAGAACTTTCTACCAGAACCGACATGTGAGTAACGAGGGCCCTCAGTTTCGCCAAAACAGACACATCAAGAGCACGACAGGGTCCTTCATATGCCTTAACATACAATGGAAGTGGTGACACAGTACCGAACTCTTATTTAAAGCTTTTCTTAACGCGTATACTGCTCTTCAACAATCCTGCTTTTTCTACGCGAAACTGCGACAAAAGTTGTCTGATGTCAGAGCGAGAGTGGCGGGTTTCTAATCATGGCGCCAACGCTTCAATAGTTAGGATAGCAAACAATTTTCTCTTGGAAAAGATTAAAAAGGATTAAAAACCACAAAAACAAACAACCGAGGCTTTCTCAAAAGCCCGCCAAGTCTATTTTTGGATATTTCATGAGAAGCGCAGTCAGCCGATGAGAAGTGCAGTGGTTTGTCAACTGTCGCTCGCCTTTTGCAGCTGGGGCTATCGATATACACCGTTTGCATTGTGGAGTCCAGAGAATCCTGCGACTGTGGCAACAGACGCATACTGCTCAGATAGCTTTATTGGATCTCATTCGGGCACAAACGTAAAATTAATCGTTTGAATTTTGAAGGCAAAACTGAGGGAGGGAAGGCAGGGGGTTATATATCTCGTGCCCACATGATTCCAATCGATAATTGGGCGGCGCGCGCAGCGGGGCGCGCGGCGGGGCGCGCGGCGGGGCGTAAATGAAAAGCGCTATCTTGAACTTCGCGGGCGCTCGTTAATGAACGTATCATAATTTGCAACGCTTCGATTTGCTTGTCCGATTGAAGCTCGTCTCGAACTTCGCACGTTTAAAGGCTTCATACCGAGAGAAAAATAAATAAAACTAAGTTTCTCAGTTGCCCGTGAAAACAGACACACAACAAAGAACTGTAACTCGTTCACTGCGGGTGGTTATAAAGTTACGTTAGTGATAATCAAGTGTCGACAACTGACACACCGGGATACCAATAAACAAACCGCATAGCCTTCTACATGCTCTATATGTATTGCATGGCTAGTCAACTGCGGTCGATGGTCAAATAGATGGTTATTAAATCCATTGCATTGTTCTTCAATTACGACTTCGCTTTATTGCGACATATCAATATAGTAATTGTGTTTCCAGGCCAATACAGTAGCATAAGAAACCACACGACTGATATATCGCGTGAGTCCTTAGTCGACCGGTTTGCAGACACCCTTGGGCGATCAATTAACCGAGGCGACAAACCACACCCCAGGGGGTATACCCCATTCAAAGACCCAGCTTAGGTTTTCTGAAAAGCATTATACTCGGCATACTGAAAGTTTTATTGGGTCAAGAGCAAATGTTTTTGCTTGCAAGAATAAGGAACCAAAAATCAAAATTCACGAAAAAGTCCCAGATTCAGGATTTTGTAATAAACATATTGAAAAACAAATGGTATCATGCAAAAGTACTGCTGAAGAGGTTTTATTTGAATGGTCACCATAGGCTTTGGTCGACAACTGACTCAAAAGTTAGAATTACATGTCTCTATAATTGACTCTGGGAGTGACGCGTACTGAAGAGTTATACACAAGCCTTCGCCATTATGTGGTACATGTATTGACAAACAGATGAAGCAGTACAAGAGTGTCCGAAGTTCAGAAGAGACTTGGACCAGTGGCCAGGAGTCGTTTACCCCCTGGAAGGAACACAAAGGAAGTAATCGATCATGTGAAAGAAGAATTTTGTAGGTGGGAGGGGACTGAGTGAGCCCAGAGTGAGCGATGAAGGATGATAGGGAACCAAGAATATGACAGGCACTGGTACATTGATATCTCGTCTTGGACTTGATATTGTAAATTTGTTTCGTTGTGACGATTGTAGTTCTCAAAATTAGCTTTTAAACCTAGAATAGTAAAGGAGACCGGTATTTTTGTGCCCTATTATTAGCAATATTGATTCGATATGAAATATACTGCCTCTGGCTTTTTGTCTTCCTCGTGCATATCATGCTAATCATTCATGCAAAAAGAATAAATGTTTTCATTAAATGATTAGTTCGTTCAGAACACCGATTTTTTTATAATGAACTAAGTACAGACTTCTAGCTCATTGTCAGGCAAACTTTAGACGCTGAACAGCGTGGCCACGACTACTGACAAACTATTTTGCATATGTGATCAGCTGGCAAACCTCTCTAACATTTTGGATGAATGGCTGAGAAACTAGAAACCGCATATGAGAAATCCTGCTCAGCTTTTAGTTTTTTAAAGCAAAGCTGAAAACAGCGTATATTTTGTTGCGAACAATACTTAAGCTTGCCAGCCCAGCCTTCTTCAGGTGCAAGATTTTCCTAAAACTTACAATGTGGTTCAGATGTAACATACAAGGAGAATAATTTTCGCAATAGAGAAAAAATTCGTAATACAGAAAATCAATTAGTGGAAATTCTGATGGAAAATAATTAAACATAGGAAATATGTATTACATTTCATTACGCTTGTTCATCCCAAAATACATATTTCTTGTTTTGCAATTATCTAAAAAGAAAAATTTTTATATCCACGAAATTTTCTACTGTTTAGACGGACGGTACCGACGCCTCGCGGAGATCTGGAATCTAGTTAACAACCCACAAGTCTTTGTGGGAGGTTCATCATGGCAGCAAGGCGCTCTTTTCGAATGATCGAAAATGAGCAAAATGTTATGGCAATCATTTCTAAATTATAGAAGAAAGGTTCTCCAAAACGAGATTCAGGGGCAAAGAAACTCACAATGAACAATGTGGAAAAGTTGGATGTTCATCCCCGAATCATTACAGCGCTCAAGAAGGGTAAGAAGCTGATATGAAGAGTGAAATATGATTCTTACTTGACGTAAGAATCATATTAAAGCAAAGCTCTAAATAAAGAAAAAAATTGCAGACGAATAGCTATTACCATGGAAAGAGTCAGGTTTGAGTGCCTAATTTTTTATCTATCTTTATCTTTAGTTCTTCACTTTAAGCCTAATTTCTAATCCTCGAATTTGACTCTTTGCAATGAAGGCAGTCGACATTAAGCTTAAGATTAATAACGGGTTCTATTTTTCAAAAAGTGGATAACGCTATCCATCAGATAAATCACTATCCAGGGTATAAGCTTCAGCAAAACTAATGCTACCCATTTATCCAGTGGATTACAGTACAATCCACCCTCTGATGAACAACCGGAGTCTGAAGGTTAAGGTTGCCCAAAAAGCAGTATTATGCTGCATTTATAAATACCATCGCTTGCAACTACCTGTCCACATGCGTGACAAAAACATGTTCTGCTGGCCAATCAAAATTCAAAGTTTTGACAATCAAACTTCAAAGTTTACCCGCCCACTTGGGGACGTTTTGGCGCCACTTACGCAAATGATCGTAGCTGATTTATCCACCGTTTGGCAACTGAAGACATGGCGTTTACAATAAATAAGTTTGGCAGGAATTTCAAGCAAGGTGTTCCACTGTCAAGTGATTTACGAAACCAATTGATAGAACTCACACAACTTCATTCACATAGGGAAGTTGGAAGAAGGCTGCGCGTAGATGTGAATACAGGTAAACTTTGGGTAGGTAAACTTTGAAGTTTGATTGTCAAAACTTTGAACTTTGATTGGCCAGCAGAACATGTTTTTGGCACGCGTGTGGACAGGTAGTTGCAAGCGACGGTATTGTTATACTACAACACCTTTAAGGTCCGGACACATGGTGGAATTTTTCTTGCAACATTGCATGCAATAGTTGCAGAAGTAGAATTGAGTTCTACTTTTGCGACATTGTGCACAACAAATTGCATCGTGTGACGCCCCCAAAAAATCTTGTTGCACGCAACACTGCAAGAAAAGTGTGTCCGGGCCTTCACTTATTTACAAAATAATACTAAAACTCCAAGAAAAAGAAATCAACCAATAGGCCATTTGCACGATGACATCATTTGACTACTACTACCAGAATCCTTCAGTTTTTTGTTTTGTAGTGCAAATTAGGGCTATTTTTTATTTAAACTGCACTGGGATTACAAAATTTATATAAGAAAGGAAAACAGAAAAGAATTCTGGTAGCAGTAGTCAAATGACGTCATCGTGCAAATGGCCTATTCTTGAAAGAGGAAACGAATCATGGTCTGTTCTAACCCATTTTGGAAACGAAAATGTGAGAATTTGAAAAAAATTAGATGAACCATACATTTTCATGTAGGAAGGGTTCTGCCTTAGAAAAGTGTCCTCGCTTTTTAAATAGACATGTTTGCATTTAAGAGCAGTGTTTGTCTTAGAGACTGAGAGGTGCCCACCTAAGAGAATTGTCCAACAAAGAGGGGGTTTCTCAGCAAAATGCATCTCATATAATTTTGAACAATTATTTACAGCAAAGCTGACAAATCTCGCCACCATTCTCTGCATGTCAGCAGCTGATCTTGAAAGAACCACAAAGCTGTCTTTCTTCGACATCTCTATTCTTCTAAAAGCTGTTTCACATTCTCTCCCGTGTCCACCCATGAGAACTGCCCTGTCTCTCTACAACAGTCAAACTCAAAGTAAAGGCTCATCTAAGGGACATAAGCTGACTTTAGGATGCCAAATACTGGATGGCTTTCTTCGTGGGGGCATTCTCAGGCAGGGCATCACAGAAGTAACAGGAGAGAGTTCCTCGGGGAAAACACAGATTTGTTTGCAGTTGTGCTTGACAGTTCAGTTAGCTGAGGAGAGAGGCGGGCTTGGGGGAGGTACATTACAATTTATTTTATTAATCCCTTTTCACTCGCAGAGTCAATTATGGTGTGATGTAACATGTAGTTTTTTTCTAACGTTTGAGTTTGTCAACGAAATCCTATGCTGTGAGCATTCAAATAAAACCTCTTTAGCAGTTCTTTTGCATGGTACCATTTGTTTTTCAGCTTATGTGCCAAATACACATACTGTGGGCCTGTAACTGCATTCCTCTCCCTCTACATTGTATTGCAACTTGAGATTAATATACATGCCCCAGTGGTTTTCTGAAAACCAGAAATAATTCAAAGAGGGAAAACTTGAAGCTCAAAAATGAAGTAAATATTATTATTAAAAGTCCTATATACTCAGCATACATGTCATGAGGTTGGAAATACATGACAAAAGCTCTGAGGGAGTTCAACAAATTTTGGTACATCAGTCAGAATGATCTAACCATAACATATCATAAAGCTAAGCTATGCCATTTTTTCTAGGTTTCTGAATAATGAATAGAGGTTTATAGTTCTGTTTAAGTCTCAGGATTATCGATCAAATAAATTACAAAAAATTACAGAATTACAAAAGGGACTTACATATGGTGATCAATCGCAAGCTGCCTTCTATTGAAATCAACTCTTTCCACATGACAAGACCCTCTGGTACTGCAAAATTATTTTTTATTATCATGTAATATATGATATTTTAACCAGCAAATACATGTAGAAAGGGCTTAAAAACCAATTCATTCTCTAATCATTGAAATTCTATTACTTTATATTTGGCATTATTTACAATGTAGTAGTATAAACAATGATAATCAGCCCTGTCAGGACAGAAGTAGTACGCAGTAAGGGCTAGTGATGTATTTTGTTGTTAGTCATGATTTCTGAACCCCAGTGTGAAGTAGATGGCAAATAATTGACTGTAGGCGGCAAAATTGCCGGCTGCCGTTACATTTTGACAGGGCTGGATAATAATAATTATTATAATTTATTATAATTAACAATTATTGGATGAGGTTGAGCATGATAGCGATAATTATCAAGGCAAAAGTTTGTGTTATCTGCCGAAGCCGAAGGCTGAGGCGGATAACACAAACTGAGGCCTTGATAATTATCGCTATCATCCAAAAACCGAATCCAATAATTGTTTTATTATGCATATTCCTGTGCTGCACTTCAAATTCATTGTCTGTAGGTATGACGTAACAGAAGCAGCAAGCAATAATTAGCTGTGTGCTTATAGCCAATCAAAATCGAGCTAGTGACACCAATGTATAATAATATTTATTATAACAACTTTTTTTTAAGATTAATTTATGAGTTAAAGATCCTTGCAATGGAGTGATTTTAGCAGTTTCAGCAGTTGAAACTTGTATGACATACTACTCTAAATAGGTGCAGTTTACATCTCAACTGAGGATGTTTTCCCCAGCAAAAGGCTTCATCAGCTTACACAGTGTTTTGCCAGAATTGAAGCATCACATTCAGGGGCTAATAAACTCAACTTCAGTGACAATGTCTTCATTGAGCACGCAGCTGATGTGGTGAGTTTCATTGACGTACTGTACACGTGAATCTTAGCATATGCAACTCATTCTCTAAGTAGGGACGACAAAAAATCAACTGCTGTCTTTGAAAATAATTTTGAGCCTGACATACTAGATAACTATAAATGTATAATACTGTTCTAAAAACTCAAAATTTAATACAAAGAATGCAGGGCTGTGCTCTAGCAGTGCCCAGGGGCCTCAGGCTCCTTACTTTTATCTTCGGGTGACTAGAAAAACTTACTTTTGAATAAAGCTTAATTGCCGGGCTCCCCAGATTTCATAGTTGGGAGCCTTTGGGCTCCCCATGATTCTTCTAAGAGCACAGCCTTGGAATGTATAAGACAATGCTTTTGCCACCCAACAATTTTGCAGTTTTTGACAGCCAATATTTCCCTAACCCTTTCACCCCCAGAGTCAATTATGGAGACATGTAATGTAGTTCTAACTTTTGAGTCTGTCGACGAAATCCTATGTTGTGACCATTCAAATGAAACCTCCTCGTCAGCTTTTTTGCATGGTTCCATTTGTTTTTCAATATTTTACAAAATGAATTTTGAAATTTGTCTTGAATTTTGATGTTTGACGCTCTTGGAAGTGAAAGGGTTAAAAAGAGCTAAAAATTGCATATTTTATCAAAATTCTTTCAACTTTTGAACTCAATTCATATTTAACACAGTGCCTTCTCTACGTAAATTTGTTTGATGCAGCTGGTCCCATGGGTGCATGTCTTCTCCACATCTCATGTGGCAACAATCTGCAACAAGCTGTCCAAGTGAATTGGAATCCTGAATAAGATCAAGTCATGTCTCCCATAGTCCTTATTCATAAATGGCGGCCGATTTATTATTCTTTTGTATTCATGCTAATTGGCCTACCTAGCCTCGTTAGCATGTGCAAAATTCAAAAGAAAATTTTGTTCTAAAATGAGGCTAGGAAGACTGATTAGCATGAATATAAAAGAATAATAAATTGGCCGCCATTTATAAATAAGGTCTATTGAAGCAGCAATTAATCTGTCATGACCTACATTGTGTATGTTAATGTGGTGAGGCACACCTATAGCAAAGAACACTTGAATAAAATTCTACGACTACAAAAGAGAGCTGCCAGAATCATCCTTAACGCAGAATCCCGAGCCTCCTGCATAATGCTCTTCAACAGGCTATGCTGGGTTCCTTTTTATGAAGAGGCTAAAATTGCAAAATGTAGGCTGTCCTACCAATGTTCTCAGCAAATGGTGCTCACATATTTAATGGATAGTTTAAAGACAAACAGTGCACAACCCTGGTGAGAATCTTTGAAGGATCTTTAAGAATCCTTAAAGATCTGCATGAGGATCTGCGAGGGTCTTACTGAGGATCTTAAATAAATAAAGATCTTTGAGGATCTTTTAAATTCCTGCAAGATCCTCAATAAACTTGCCAAGATCTTCAACGATCCTTTAAAATTCTTGCCAAGATCTTCAAGGATCTTTAAAGATCTTCAAAGATCTTTGCAAGATCCTTCAAAGAATCTTATTAAGATCCTTATAAATTCTTAAGGATCTTAAAGGGTCCTTGTAAGGATTCTCACAAGGATATTTTGCTAGGATCCTTTCAAGATCTTCATAAATTCCTTGAGGATCTATGTTAAAAAATTCTACAATAAATTGCAGATGAAGAATCTTTGAGGATCTTTCAAAGATCCTGTGAGGATCCTTTAAATATCTTTATCTTTAAGGATCTTTGACAGGTCTTTGAAGATCTTCAAAGATCCTTGAAGATCCTCTGAGGATTTTCGCCAGGGAACATTCAAGACCGACAAGGTTTTGCAAACTACTACCAGGGAGGGAATTCACTGTAGTTCTGATTTCTAACATGTACTGTCATGCACACAGGATGACTTAAAGAACATCATTACCCATCGCTTGCCTGTGCTGCTTAATAGAGGAGCTATCAAGCTTGTTATCATTGATTCCATTGCTGCTCTCTTCCGTGTGGAGTATTCATTTGGAGAAACTTCAAAGCGCGCAAATGTTCTCAGGTCATTTGGAGCAAAGCTTCACAAGCTAAGCCACCAGTATGGTATCCCTGTCGTGTGTGTGAACCAGGTTTGTTGGTTACCCTGTGTTGTGTGTAGAACCAGCTTTGTTTGGTTAACTGTAATTACTATCCTCCATGAGAAGTAAACAGCCAGGTGAGAGACCCGGGGGTGAGGGTATACTGTATACTGTTGTTGTATTTGTGGTTTATGGCAAAAATGAATGAATGAATGAATGAATGAATGAATGATGGGGATACTCCCTACAATGGGCTAGATGGGGATGCTCCACCCGAATGGGGTACCTTTTAGAAACTGGAGGTATATAAAAGGGTAGGGATTTCATGAGTTGAAGAATAGAAAAGGGTAGGGAACACTGCCATTTAGGTATAATAATTATAAAAGGGTAGTTTAGTTTCAAGGGTATAGTAAAGAGATGCAGTGTTTCTTCTGTAGGTATATGAAAGGGTACCATTTTCTATGGAAGGTGTATGAAAGGGTTACCTTTTCTGTCAAAAACAGGGTAAGGGTTTGGACCTCGGGGCGGAGCATATCGTACAAAACGTTGTTGAGTATTCTTTCCCCGGGTGAGAGACTGGTAAAGAGGACAAAAATGCGACTGACAAGGGAGGGGGTGGGAGAAGAGGAAAAAGGTAAGTCCACTTCTTGTTTGCCTTAGCTCCCCACCCCTCAACCCCTATTCTATTTTTTATCCTTTGTCCCAGACCTTGGTGTTGCCTGTGAAAGAGGCTACGTTATTACACACGTTAAAACTGTTATTACATGGAGTTTACATTATTTTATTTTGCTTTTTCAGGTCTCTGATGTCATCCAAACTCACAGCACCAGGTTTGTGTCATTTTTCAAAATAAAATTAATTCAGTCTGAAAAAGCAGTGAACAAAATCCATTCCATTGGAGGTGATTTACCTGCCTAAAAAATATACTTCGGGTAACACAGAGCACAAATTTGAGAAGGTACAGTGAAATGTTAGGTGCCTCAGCCAAGCACTTAAGGTACACTGATCATTATTTTAATCAGGCGCCCTTTGCTACTATTATTGTCATATAATTTATTAATTTGGTTGAAGATTGCCCAAGGGCTATTGCATTAAAAATCCACACCTTCCCCAGTTGAGGACTGGACTTTCCTTCTTACCCCTAAAGAATACCATTGAAAATTAATTGATCCAGGCTAAATACTAATATTTATGCTTACTCGTATTTATACAAATGTAATTTAGAGATGCGAATCAATGGCTTAAAACAAAACACACCCAGGTTTTTAACTTTTTTTGTCTTTTTACCAGAGGGTTAAGTGGAAGTCACAAGACTGTGATACCTGCCCTTGGAATGGCCTGGTCCAATATGGTAACCACGCGATTGATGTTATCCCGAACAGAACAACTGATACAGCCCCATCCATTAGATAGAAGGGTAATGATATAGACAGTGTAACTTGAAAATTTCAGTTAGAAGCCCTTCAAATAAAAAAAAAATGTACATGTAGTAAAGTTGCAGGGACTTATAATCAGGATATACAGTATTGAGAAGGTTGGAAGTTATCATCTATTTACTTCCCTCCCCTTCTGCTTTCACAATATTGTAAAGTGTTGTGCTGTGTAATAGCCCAGGTGACGTCATATTTGGCAGCATTGCATTGTGGGATCGAAATGCGGACAAATATTTCAAAATGGCTGCCTCAGAAACACCAGTTTTTGCAATTCCTGTACATGTTGTGGATAATTGTCGAGTTGTACCCAAGAACACTGCTTCGTAGCACCTGCTTTTTTCATAGCTACCTGTATAGTTCTTGAATGTTTGTACGCATTTCAATCCCATGATGCTGCGCAACAATTCTATTTTTAGAATCTGTGCGGAACGCTATTGTTCACCGGGATTTCAACATTGAAGGAAGAGAGGGGATAATAATATGTAGTAGATAAAATAATTATGAGTGGGAGATCTGTATGAGCGTTTACAATGGCCAGCCAAAGGCGAGCCATTGTAAACGCCCATACAGATCTGATGCGAATACTTTATCGTACTTATGAAATGAAACAATGAGTAGAGATCTGTATGAAAAGTTAATGAATACTAATTAGCTGAGCAGGTGTTTGCATGAAAAGTTAATTCTACTGTTTAATAATTCATCATCTAGTTGATTTGTATTGGGGTTTACAGAGGTGTACATGTGACTGAAATACCGCCTATTGATTTGTCATAACTGTTATGAATTATTAATGAATTTTGTAATGTTATTTAATGTTCATTGAGAGTATGGATGTATCAGTATGTTCATTTTTACAACCTTCCCAGCCACTTCTGTATGTGATTGTAACTTATGAAGAGTCTGTTATTATTGTTTTGCACGTATGTCATATCAAACGCGAGGAAGAGCATTTCATATGGATTTCCAAATACCGTGAAGTGGGTTTATACAATGAGGCTTAGCCAAGTTTTTTGGACTGACTTGTGGTGTAACTTGGATGCCTGATGAAACATTATTAATTTTTGAGTGTTTGACATGTAAACTAATCATAAAAAAAAAACGGAGGAAGACACCTTATTCCAAAATGGGGGGGAATTTATTATTCTTTTGTATGCATTTCAATTAGCTCTCTTTGCCTCATTTTCGTGGGAAAATTATGTTGTATTTTGCACATGCTGACGAGGCAACAAGGGCTAATTTACATGCATACATGTATAAAGAATGATAAATTTACCACCATTTTGGAATAAGGTGTATAAAATTGCCAAAATCTATGCAAATTAACATGTTTCCAAAACATTGTCACACTTATTATTTTCTTTGTTCAAACTTGACAAATTATTAAATTCCTTAATTTATTTGATTTTCAGGACAATAGCCCAGTAATCAAGAGATGTCTCAGGGTCATCTTTGCACCTCATCTTCCAAACTCCACTTGCTTGTTCTATGTAGATGGGGAAGGTGTGCATGGATATGATAGTCACCAAGACTGAGTATATGGCAACCCTGTGCTGAAATTAATAGGATTTTGCCATCAAATGGTCATGACTAGAACGAATACTCCAAAATCAGGTTTCTGACGAAGGACTGGAATCTGTTTCTTTCTGACTCTTCTCGGTTTAGTTAAAAATATTTTCTTCAGTTCTAGTCCTTCATTGAAACATCACTTTGCAGTATCTGTTCTAGGGGCTATGCAAGATACCACCTTCCTGATGAGCTCAATGGACAAAATTTATTGGCCTAAAAACTGGAAATGAGACTTGCATATTTCATTCATCACTATTGGGATTTAGCAAAAGAATGCTAAAAATCAAGTCCCAAATTTCATTTTGTAAAATATTAAGAAAAAATAGTACAGTACCATGCAAAGGTACTGCCGAAGAGGTTTCATTTGAATGGTTACACCATAGGATTTTGACGACAGATGCAAAAGTTAGAACTATCAATACTACATCTTTCCATAATTGACTCTGGAAGTTTATGGGTTTAAGAGAATGATTGATCTGGTTCCATTTACATTCAAGAGGTAGGTTGTTCCATCTTCTGGGTGAATCTCTATCCAGTGGATACCAAAACCAGTGGTGTTTATCAGTGCTGGAAAGAATTTTTTCTTGCTTAGAAGGTCATGTGTCCTTTCAAACCTCCATTTTGATCTTCCATTGTTGGATTCCTCCATTTTGGGCTTGCCTTGAGACGCAATGTGTTAGCATTGCCAAACATGACATTCAAGATGTTTTGTTGTTTGCGTTGCATTATAAGACAATTTCAAATCACATGGCCTTTTCCGAAATTTCTAGACAACCTCCTTCCAAGGGTCTTTCATCTTCCTGCCCTAGGGGGGGGAGGACCCTGAGAACGAGGTTGATTTTTTGAGTTGAGAGCAAGAGCCTTTAACTGCAAAATAAATGGTGCAAACGACATAATTCCTATTTTAATTATTTTTGAATGAAAAATGTCTTAATAAGACTTTCAAGACAAACCATGTGTGAGCATAAAATTAGGACATTTTCGTATTTGGGTTGGACAATGTCTGATAATAGACTGTTATTTTCAGCACTCTGTTTAGAAATCTTATCCACTGGTGTATAGCTTTGTCCACTCTTAATATTCAGGCAAGTAACACAAGAAAATCAGACTTCACTTGGTAAAATGACTTTATTCTCCAATGGAGCAATTTTCTAAGAAAACAGAAATAATTTATTCTTATTGGGATAATACATGTAGTTTCAACAAGCATATAATTTTACAAGAAGGAAAAACAAAATCAAGACAAAATAAAAAAAGCTGTTAAGTAGCAGAAAAATAATACTTTGATTCCTTATTACTTGCACAAAAAATATTTTACGGTGTTGTAAATTATACAATGTCATTGATCAATGAAAGAAAATTCTGCATCACAGTACTTTCCCATACCTAACAATAATTAAAATCAACGAATGAATTTTAATTATTGTTAGGTGCATGGACATGTAAGTACTGCTTGATCATTTTTTCTTGTAAGTTATAAAAGAAAAGTTACAATAAATTTATAGTATTCCTGACAATGACTTTAAATAAAACATGTTTCAGATGAGATGACTGTTTTTTTTTTTTCTAGAGTGATTTCATAAATTGTAAGAAAAAAAAGTAACACAACTATTCCAGAATGTACAAACGTGTACCTTGTAGTTATCAAAAAAAAAAAAAAGATAGGATTGCATCCCAGAGTTAATCTGTAAATTTTACAGATGAAGTGCCACCTCTCAGTGAAAATACTGTAATAAAGTCATTATTATTATTAATCCAAAGTGATGGATGTCTGACAAATTTTGTGAAATGTCCTATCAAAATGGAGGTTTGAAAAGACCACATGTTCTAACTGAGAAAAACTATTTCCTGCACCAAGATACATGTTAAATTTCATGTGTCAGTAAGGGCAATTTAAAATGTATAGTTCAAATTTGCCTTTTAACATTGGCCTCTGGTGCAAACATCCTCAGGGCTTGTCACGCAATCTGTCCCCTCCCCCCCCCCCCCCCCCCCCACCACCAACATACACAAACATCAGCTTTATGCAGCCAACAAATACATGTATAACTACATTCACCCATCACAGGCCATTTATAAGTTTTCCCCATTAAACTAATTGGTGATGGTTATTCACTTTTGTGTTATATATATATGTTGTCATTCAATTTTATCCTTGGTTTTATTTAAATTTTCCTTTATTTTATTTTCATTATCATATATTAGAACAATGGAAAATCAAAATTGAACCAAGGATAAAATTGAACTACAACATACATGTATACATGTAAAAGTTCACCTCAGTGTCAATGAAAACTGGTATGTATCTATCGGCAAATATTGACCACTATTCACCTCCACTTTGGTGAATTATTAACAATTGTTAATTAAATTGTGAAATATGGCCAATCTAACACATACTTAGAGAGGCATCCATCTTGGTAAAGATATTTAGCAGAGCGATCTCACTGAAGTGATCTCACTGATTGTCTTGAACAGAAAGAAGACATTTTCAACTGCAGTAAAATCTCTATAAAGCCACCCTGGTGGCTTAAAAGAGGGGGGGGGTTAGGGGGGCTTAATTCCTTTTAAAGAGGGGTGGCTTATTAGAGGGGGGGGGGGGGGTGCTTATTTGAGACAGGTGGCTTAATAGAGATTTTACAGTATGCATATTGTAAATTTATACATGCACTTCATTAAAAAAAGAATTCAAAATAATTATTAAAAATGCATCTATTGACAAAATTCATCATGCTTCATTTTCAGCCTACTGGCACTCATCCATGCCACAATAGACCATTCTCCAAAATGGCGGCCACAAATTCCAACTGCTTAAAATTAAACTGAGTGGAATATTGATACTAGCTGCAAAAAGAGAACCTTTACTTTTGTAATCAATCAAAAATTCATTCAGTCAGGTTTTATTTCACTGGAGAAAACTTAAGTTGAAAATTGACAAATTTACAGACGTTTCTGTGACTGGGGGTATGTGCCATACCCACAGTCACAGAAACGCCTGTAAATTTGTCACATTTCTGATTGTGATTTCTCAAAGAAATTGTAGTAGATATTTATTTCCTTGAAAAGGTTTTTATCTATCTAAGCCAAGCTGTTCCCTACTTTGGAGAATACTAACAGCCTCATCCAACAGATTGAATTTAAATTTTGGTCACTATTTTGAAGAAGGATCAATTTAAGAAGACTTGCCACTCAATTTCACTGTGTCCTGTCCCTTACAAGCATTGCTGTATGTTGGCCTCCAGCAGAGACCCCTAACACTTCATGCAGTTCAGACTGCAAGTTCTTTCCTTGCACTTTAGTGGGTAGGTACTCATCCTCGTCCTCACCAGTTCCTAGTTGTAGACAACTTCCAAAACCCCAAGAGTACAGATCACCCTTACGCGAGACTGCTAAACTGACAGCTTCGCCACAAGCAATCTCACAAATGGGACTATGATCGAGTGAGGTAACCTGAACAGGGGCCGAAGTTTCCTTTGCATCTTCGCCTAAACCAAGCCTTCCATACTCTGCTCTTCCCATTGCGTACACTCTGCCTGATGCATCAAGGACAATTGTATGGTGCTGGCCGCTGGCTATTCTGATGCATTTGTCACTTAACAATGTCAGTGATTCCACTTTTGCTGGAGCATACAGAGTCTCGACATCTCCAGTTCCCAGTTGGCCATAGTTGTTCAAGCCCCAAGCATAGATTGAGTCATCTTGAGCAACTGCAAATGTGGAATAGCTGCCACAGAAAACATCTTTAAATTTCAGTCCCTTCTTTCTGTCTCTGACTTGCTTTGGGTTCAGGATGTACTGCAAGCCCCGTCGACCCCCTCGACTGGCAAAACATCCCATGATCCTCCCTAACTGTCCTTGCTCAGCGCATCCCCAGGTGAAAATTTTGCCATTCTTTGTCAAAGCAGCAGTGTGATCATTTCCAGAAGCTATTTTGATTACTGAGTCATTCTGTAAAGCCAGAATAACTATGGGTTTGTGCTTTTTACCATCTGCTTGGAGACCAACCTGTCCACTAGCATCCTTATGAGGAAAACAAAATTTACCTTTGTGAATATATAATACTACAATAAGATGCACTCCCAATTTTGAAGCTTGATTTAAGGGAAAAAAACTTTACAGTATAAAAAGGCAATGAAGTTTTTTGCTTTGTATATGTATTTCGTGGTGAGCTTACAACTGAATTTGTGCAAGCCTAAATCTTGAGCCTTGAAATTAACATTTTGTTGATTTATGCGGGGTTTTTGTCAGAGCAGGGACGCCAAACCTTTACTTGGCTATTTCACTACTTGTCCCAGCTATTTCTCAGGAAAATGTGCTTAGATATTTGAATAAACAACTGCTATTAAAAGTCAAAGCAGTTAAAACAAAGACCCAAATTGGTCCAAAATGGACTAAAATACACACTTTGGAGAATGTGTACTTACACAGTAAGTAAAGACAATATTATTATAATATGACCGTACAGCCCCGCTGACACAATCCTACAGAAAATAGAATCACAAGGTGACGTGAGCGGGGCCGGACGGCTTTCTGGACCAGCTCACGTCAACCTGTCTGGCCCCGCTCACGTCACCTTGCAATTCTATTTTCTGTAGGATTGTGTCAGCGGGGCTGTACGGTCGTATTATAATAATATTGTCTTTACTTACTGTGTTCGCAGGTAAAAATTGTGAGTGTCCTGTTTTACAGGGAAAAGTATAAAGAATTGTCTTTACTTACTTAGTACACATGTTAAATTTGTGGGTGTCACATTTTACAGGAAGAAGTAGTAAGACTTGTCTTTACTTACTATGTACACATGTAAAATTTGTGCATGTCACATTTTAAAAGGAAAAGTAGTAAAAGTTGTCTTTACTTACACAGTACATACCCCTGCACTTACCCTGTACGTTCCCCAACCAAAAACAGTTCCTTTGTCTGACAAGGCCATAGTGTGACTATCCCCGGCAGATACCATGACGACATTGACACCATCCATGTCTGTAACGAGACCAGCTGTAAACTCCTCACCACCATCACTTGACGTTACACGACCTAGACCACCTTCATCATTACAGCCCCAAGTGTAGACCTGAATAATAAAGAAGTGGCAGAAAAGGGGCTAAGTTGCACTTAGTCACCTTAAACCCTTAACTCCCAAGTGCCAAATAACAAAATTCATGAAAAATCCCAAATTTCATTTTGTAAAATATTGAAAAAGTAATGGTACCATGAAAAAGTACTGCTGAAGAGGTTTCATTTGAATGGTCACACCATAGGATTTCATCCAAAGACTCGAAAGTTAGAACTACTTTACATGTACATGTACATGTCTTCAAATTGACTTTAGGATTGAAAGGGTTAAGCCCCAAGGCAAATCCCCTTTTTTCTAAGGTGGTAACTAAAAACTCTATGACCATGTATGATATACCATTTGAAAGGTTTTGATTAGTACAATTCATAACTTATGCCATTGTAAATGGAGGAAGTTACAGTGTATGGCTTTGATGCAAATGGGTTTAAAATGTAAAAATAAAAATGTTTAGCAAAGTCCTAGTCTTTATACATTCTAGGTATAACTATACCTCACTTTGCAGCTCTCGGTGAGTAGAATAACACGAGTTTTATCTTAATAGAGCACATGTGAAAATTAAGAAAAAGACATTGAAATGTTTGGGGGGGGGGGGGGGGGTGGTCAATCACATCACAGAGTAACGGCCTAAGAGTTATGATTTTACATGTATGTTTTTAATGGAAATGGGTTGTGACTTTAAAAATTGGGTCGATTTCTTCCAATCACTAAACATTTGTAAAAACCCTGTGTACATTGTGCACGGATGTTCTGTCTTTGAGAATTCACTTGATATCTAGCCTGTGAACAGGCCCTCTTACGTATTTGGGTTCCACACGAGTGTCAACATCGTATTTTGGAAAAATAGTCACTTAGGAGAGGTGCTTGCTAACTAGAAGTGGTCGCATTGGAGGTTCAACTTTACTAGTTATTAGTCTAAACGAATCTTGTATAATACTAGCCTTTCCATCAGTTGTAAGGGCCACAGTATGCATTCCTCCACATTCCACTTGGGCAATGTTCAGTCCATCAAGACCCTTCACCAGGGCTGGTTTCTTTCTTTCCAGAATATCCTCACCAAGACCCAGCTGACCTACATCTCCTTGTCCCAGCACCAGAACATGGCTAGTGTTGCTGCTATCAAAAGTGGCTGCCGCCTCTGCATACCAAATAATTAACCCTTTAGGGAAATTCATGCCAATTGTTTATTGAGTAATTACTGCTCAATAGCTTTCATTTGAATGGCAACACTTAAGGATTTCATCCACAGGCTCAAAAGTTAGAAACACATTATACAGCATAATAAACAGCACCACAGGAAAGTACTACTCAATAGCTTTCACTTTAATGGCCACACTTTAGGATTCCATCCACAGACTCAAAAGATAGAACCACCTTGTACAGCATAATAAACAGCACCATATGAAATTACTGCTCAATAGCTTTCATTTGAATGGCCGCACTTTATCCACAAACTCAAAAGTTTAGAACCGCCTTGTATAGCATAATAATTATAAACAGCACCACAGGAAAGTACTGCTCCTTTGCTTTTATTTGAACGGTCTCACTTTTGGATTTCATCCACAGACTCAAAAGTTAGAACCACCTTGTACAGCATAATAAACAGCACCACAGGAAAGTACTGCTCAATAGCTTTCATTTGAATAGTCACACTTTATGATTTCATCCACAGACTCAAAAGTTAGAATCACCTTGCACAGCATAATAAACAGCACCACAGGAAAGTACTGCTCAGTAGCTTTTATTTGAATGGTCACACTTTAGGATTTCATCCACAGACTCAAAAGTTAGAACCACCTTGCACAGCATCATAAACAGTACCACAGGAAAGTACTACTCAATTGCTTTCATTTGAATAGTCACACTTTTGGATTTCATCCACAGACTCAAAAGTTAGAACCACCTTGTACAGCATAATAAACAGCTGTGGCACATGCAGGAAATGCTCAATGCCTTGCATTCGAATTGTCAATTTGCAGGTTTTCAAACGTAGGACTGGCACTGGAGAGAAAGTTAAAAGAGTAAACTTAAAATGCCCTGCTAGGTGAAAGATTAACTTTAGTTGCGATGAAATGAGGTGACAGTAAAAAGAGACGGCCAAAAGACCGCTTTGTAATTGTAGAGCAGGACATTCCCGGGCCGGCTGAAAAATACCAAAATCGTGACTGCCCATACCTTTCCTCTCTTTCTTCTTGTCAGTTGTTTCTTTCGCTGGCTCCTCCGCTTTTCGTTTACTTGGCTGGCGTTTCCTTGCAGGCATCGTTAATTTTAAAATGATAAGCTTATAATATATCTTCAAAACAGCACTTTCGGTGAGTGAAAAGTTTCCTTTCCTGAAACCTCGGAAACCTCGTGCAAATGGCGGATTATGCGCGCGCACTGATGGCGGGAGATTTGAATCGATCCTTTGAGCTGACCAAAAGGATCGCGGCGCTGCGTTACCTTTCGTGAGTGTTTTCCATTTACAAAAAAAAATCCGGAAATTTCGGTTGGAATACAGACATTTGAATGTCTGGAAACACAGGTACTAGGTAGCCCAAGCTATATGAGTGTCACAGTAACCGTTACGTAACAGCGAAATTATAAGGACTTGTATGGAAAAAAACCGGTCCATCCTAGCAGGGTCTAGATCTGGAAGAGGGGGATGAGAGGGGGGTCTGGATCCCGAATCACGGGCTATTTTTTCGTTAATTCCCGAATCACATAGCTTGTTTTTGTCATTTCCCGAATCACATAGTCTGTGAAAATTTTTCCTGCATTTATCCTATTTCTGGCCTGTGAGCGCCGCCTTTATTTACTTGAGAGAAATTCACTACAGGATTTTCTCCAAGGCCTTTGCCCCGGACGATTTCATTAGTAGCTGTAAATTTTGTTAAACTCGTCACCAATAGATGAGCTTAGGAACTGGTGCCTTGAGGTTAGCAGGGGGCCTGACGCTATGTCGATATAAAACATGACAAAAATGTGAGTGTGAATCGATACGGGCTAAAATATTTCAATTTCACGGAATTTTGTTGGTGGAAACCACGAATCGCGGACCACAGATGAAGCAAATCCCTCGCCACAGTCGATATAGTATCAGAATATCCCGAATCATGGCTGGATTTATTTTGTATTCCCGAATCGCGTGCAAATGTGAGATTCTATTCTACCGTCGATGAATTCAAGCAATTAAAGATCAGGCAGTTAAAGATAACATCACCAGCATCAGCACATTCAACAGATGTTTTCTGTAGTACGGTGGAAGGTAAACTGAGTTCCATCGTGTGGGTCTCACTAAACATTGAATGTGCGGAAGGGACCGCGGGGTACCTTTTTTACGTAAGGTTGCGCTTTTGCTTCTTGGTCAGTAATCGTAGTTGTTAGTACCATCCTTCTTTATTTAAATTTCAAACCGAATATTACAGCAACTAACTATACTGGGGCGGATCCAGGTTTTTAGCAGAAGGGGTTCGATGAAGGGGGCCGCCGAAATTTCAAGTCCTCGGAAACGCGATTTCCGACATTCTGAGGCCAAGTCAGCGCGTTTTAATATCTCATTTTTTAAATTTAAAATGCCATTCTGTATTTATTTTATATTTTTACAAGTTTTTGACGTTAGCTGTTTTAATTTAGGGGGTTACGGTTCGATCGAACACCCCCCCCCCCACCCCCCCCCCCCCCCCCCCCCCGCCCTAGATCCGCCTCAGCTATACAAAAACCGCAACATAAGCATATTTCACACATGGAAAATTCGTAAAATACATGGGTGAAATAATAACGCCGAAATTGTCTTTGCTTAATTTCGATGTTTAGATTATATCGCCAAATGCCACCAAATATACAATTAAATTGAATAAAAAGGTTCTATAAAGCAAAACAGAATTAAGCAGTAGTTTGAAAAAAGGGCAGGGTTACAAGGATGGAAGTGGATTACAGTTCATCAATTTTGATTTCGTGACAGGCGGTCAAGAAATCAAAGTTTCCATTCTGATAGAATTTTGAACTTTTAGTCGTTATTTTGTCTTTTAATTCATATTTCTTTGCGTTCATCCAAGCTCCTGACCATAATCATGAAAACATCAAATGCTTATGGAATTGTAAAGATACTGCCCATTTCAAAAACACGACACAATGTTTAAATTTGGAAAACATGTTTCGAATCTTTCAGTATCCATCATCAGTTCAAGATGTTTACAAAATTAGTTACTGTATACATGTATCTGATAAAGTTAATAGAGCGTTTTCACTCACGTGACCAGCGGCCATGTTGGTTTACTGAAACAAAAGAAAATGTTTGCATAAAAATAGAGTTCAATTCCCGGAGGATTGGTTTGGTACACCAATATGGGAACACCAATATGGCCGCCATGACGTCAGATGAAAACGCTCTATAACAAAGCAATGTTGATTATAAATAGTAGATAATAGCTAATTAGTTTGTAGTGTGTGCCCTCTACACAACAATGCCACAATAGTATGAACAGTATAACTGCGAAATTTTGAAAGTGTTCAGTCCACAAACTGCGTTACGTGTTGCTGCTATATCCATTTATGATATGATTTTATATTTACTTGTTTTCTTTGTGCTAAGTAATATGCCTTGGTTGCATAATCAAGTCATTTGGCGGTGATACCAAGTCTTTTGTAAGCGCAATTGAAGTCAAAGAGATTGGTATATTTATTCCTAATTTGTCTAGATTAAAATTACATCGTTTTTCCTTTTTAAGCTGGGTTCGTAACATTTTTTGATTTCTTAGGGCGCGCCAAACTTTATTAATTAATTTTTCTTCCCTCTACCTCCCAAAAAAGATAAGGAACAGTGAAATAATAGCTTATTTCCAGAGGTTTTCGAGAGTTGCAAGAAGGTTTTCACATGAAAAGTCATCTGAAGATTTACGGAAGGTGACAATTCTAATAAACGCTGTTTGAGCAATACTGTGTGGAACTGAAAGTTGTCCCGAAAATTTGGAATATCTTCCCGATTTTTTCGGAGACATTCACGCAAAAATTTCAAACTTCCCGAAATTTTAACAACATTATCTCATGTTTCCCCGAAAATTTTTCGAGTCTCCCGATTCCCGGCAAAATCTTCAGATTCCCGGAAGAATTTTGTTTTTCTCCCGAAACAGGCCTTCTTAGAGTTGTCACCCCCCGTGAAGATTTCGCCTTTTCCAATGAAAAATGTTGGAGGATTGTTAGGCCATACTACTTGAAATTATAATCTATTTCTTTAAGTTTCGATGCACTCCCATGATCAAGGGTTTCTTTCAGTCAGAGATCCACAAAGACTTAGCACCATCCTTTTGTTTTATTTCAATATTAAGCCATGTGTTACAACCATACATCTAAATTAGCGAGTAACCCGAGACAATTTTGTAAAACAAAATTTCTTCTACAAAACAGCGTAACCTTTCAATATTCATTGACAGGCGGAAACCTAGTTTTTTAGTCCGTCAATTTATTAGGTTATGGTGCAGTTCCGACACGACGTTAAATAAGAAACGCGCCAAAGTAGCTGTGAAAGCTCCACATAAAAATTTTGCAATTGTTGTACGCCGAAGTGAACGTGATGACGTCACCAGCCTTCAGGATGAACATCCCGCCAGTGTACAAGGAACCTTCGTCTTTTCCCGAAGTTGGCGATTGAATCATGGTTATGACTTTGTTGTTCACACGAAACTGGACTCTTCCATGGTGTGGGCGACGGTAGTAAATCTGAGCGTAGATATAGTACCGTCCAGGGGTGGGCACAGTCAGTTTTCCATCCTGGTACTTCATGCCGCCTGCAAGATGGCTAAATGGCGCACTGGCAGACCAGTCTTTTATCACTAAAAAGGCAAAATATGAACATTTGAGTTCTGTAATTATAATTTACTCAATCTACACCAGAACTTATAGCATTGCGCTTAAATTGTGACTTCAAAAAGTAGTTGTTGTTTAGACAATTATTTGCAGACAGAAAGAAACGGACCAATAAGATTCAGCATGGTGTACTAATATAATGTCTAATTTGGTTTCATTTGAGATGAATCAAGCTCATCTCAAAACAGTAGTTTTCTTTAATAGCGTTTTTTAATCATCGCAAGCATTTAAAGGCCAGAAGTTACTTTTTAAACAATATGTGATTATAAAGTAGTGAAAAGTGTTTAATTTGGAATTCATTTTAAATTTTAGCTTCAAAAATACTGAAGCAAATAAGTGGAAAAAGCAAAACAAATTACTTTGATTGGCCTGGTAAGTCACGTCTTGTTTATTGACAGCTTCAATATGAGCAGATGGCTTGTTTGGATTCTGCAATGGAAAAGATAAAAGATGACGGTTCCCTGTGTCTATTGATAACTGACAAACCGACATGACAGAGCTGGCTTCATGAAATAATATTGGTTTATTGTATCCTCTAATAGCATAGAAACGACGGTCTCTGAGGAACTTTTAGTTCATAATTTATTATTTTTAATTTTCAATTCAAACTTTTGCTTTGTTGTGTTATTTGATAACTGATGGATGGTCCGGTCATATTTTATCTGACTGCAACTGAACTCTTTTATGTTTTTATTTTTCAAATCCTCTTCAATGCTTTACTGAGGACTTAGGAACTCTTAACTTTGGGCCTCTTAGGACTACAATATATTTTCCGGCTAGCTCTGATCGGTGGCGATTTGTATAAGAGTCTGGCCTCTATATCAGTATTAATAACTCATCAAAGACCTTGTGAATATAGACTTAAAGACAGTAACTTAAAACATGTCTAGAAAAGCTAGGCCACTTTAAATTATCTTTATCTATGCTATTCAGGAATGCATATATTCTTTGAAATTCGTCTGCGCAAATGTTTCAACTGGTACTTCAGACGTTTTGTACTTGTAGTGTACTTAGAGGTTAGCGGGTATTTCTTACAAGGCCATTTAATACATGTTAATTTTTGCCACTTGCCATTTACCATTTCTATCATTTTGATATTTGTTTAGAACTAAATTTCATTGATATAACTTAGTTTCATATCTGCAAGTCATACTGCAGCTGGCACCATTTACTTTTAATAATTTTGTCCAGAAACATCCCTTTATATTCCGGTCGAGATTTTGAAAATCAAATTCATTTCTGGAATGTTTATTAGTGGCTTTTACCTGTAAAGGACATTGGCAAGGTGTTCCATTGTCACCTTTAGCTCCAGTGTCTCCTTTCACACCCTTCTCACCCTAAAAGATGATACATTTATTGGGTTTTCATTTGTGGATTATAAATAATGAAAGACGGAATCTCTTTTTACAAAAAAGATAAAAAAGGCAGTCAGAGTTATAAACTTTGTTGTTACCTTTGTGCCTCCATTGCCGTTAACATTGATGTTAATGGGACAGGTGGGAGTTGCACAAACGTTCTGTGAAACAAAACAAAAAGGTCGATTAGAATTATTCTCGATATGAAATTAGTCTTCCTTTGAATGATTGAAGTGGTACGTCTCTGTATCAGGATAAATCTGAATTTAATAAACCAAGAGTTCTTAATTTTGGAGCCGCGTATTTTAGTTTGTGTCGCCAAGTTGGCAACACGGTTGCTGAATAAAAGCGCGGCAATTTCACGTTTAGGACAGGAAGCGATATAAAGCAAACGAAACCGTCGCCTGTATTCCTAACAGATTCAATTATTCTTACTGCTGACCTTCTTGTTATTGTTAATTTTAGTGAAGCCGCAAGTCTTCCTATCAATTTTTTTTAACCTTGATCTACAGTAGCTGTGAGACTGCGAGGAACAGGGGTGAATATATTATTTAAGATAGAGTTACGTATCAATATAAATGTCTGAAATGTACTGAATGCAACTAGTTTAACGCATTTTTTCAAGCAATTAAATTTCTTCTTGCTCTTGATTTTAAACTGTTAATTCAATTAAATTCCAGATCTTCTAGGCTAAGTGCGCTTTAAATCTTCAACTGGTCCTGACGAGAAGCCGAAGCCTGTATCGCCGATCCGAACTTAATGTACTATGAAAGAAATCAAAATCGAAGTCAGACGTTGTTAGTTGGAATAAAAGTTGGGACATCAAATGATGAATGTGTAGTCAAAGACTTGGAATGGCGTTATATTGTTTTCCCACACCATTTTTTTAAATGAGACTTATTTTTGTGAAAGCTAATACAGCTTTTCGGTTCTTTTAGCGGAACTTTTCAGCGGCAGAAAATTTTAGGGAATCAAAGGAATTGCATCTCCATAACTTTCTCGCTACTTTGTTCACTGATTCCGAACATCCCAGCTGACATTATTTCGTACCCAAAACGACACTTTTTATCCCTCAGAAAACAAAATGCGTTAAATTTCACGATGTTGTTAAAGTTTGAGGTGACATTTTACAAAAGAAATCTGAATTTTTAAGGCGAATATTGAACAGCTTTCCACCGAAACGATTCGTTTGGTGCTCCAGAAAATTGAAGGCGAAGGACGTTGTTAGTTGGAGTAAAAGGAAATTATCGACACTTACTTGATTTCCAGATGTATTTCCCCCTTGGCAAAAGTACAAGTTGGTACAAACCAGGGCAACACAGATAAAAACGAACTTCATCTCGCAATCGAAAGCGCTTAATTTGTCTCTTCGAAATAAGAACGTAGAATGAGGCGCAGGGCGAAATGATTTTTGCTATAGGTCACTGAGTTGTTTATTAGTTTTAAGCGCAAGTAAAAACAAGAACTATCCCAGGGTATGATGCAATAACTTAGTATGACGAGGCATCGATATTTTATTCATATTCATAGGACTTGAATTTCGTTCCCCTTGAGGAATTCATTTTTCAGTCTACACGTGTCGTGTATAAAATGTTATTGGTAAGTGGGTTGGAAAAGCTGAAGCAATAGTATTATAACAAAATCTTTTACGATTCGGTCTGTAATATAGCTCTCGTGTTTTTTATGGGTTGTGTTTCGCGCATTAATCAGCACTTTTTGGTAAAGGTATAGCATAGAACTGAACAAAAATTAGATTAACATGTTTATCAGACATTTCTTCGCTATTCAAACACTGGTCCGCCGGTTGTTCGGTACAGCCAAGTCAAGGAAGTGCTGTAGTAGTTCATTAAATATTAGCTTTAAACATTTCAGTCATCGTATGTTAAAAAAGTGGTCTCACTTCAAGTTAGTTGCGAAAAAAATTCCATATCTTTGAATTTTTTATCTTTAAAGGAGACTTTTCTTATTGCATTCCTCGCCGAGACTTACCAATCGATCCGTCACACGCAGTTGCTAAATATTTGTACATTTGATAAAATTTGTAGATAATCTGACTCTGAAGATAAACAACTTGACATATTCAGATTCCCACATGGATTTTGCAGACAACTGGGTACATTGTGCTATCTACTTAGATTTGAGAAAGCAAACTTAAGATATTTCAGACCTTTGTTTTGTTAGAAGCAAGCACATTTTTCGATCCTTTTTTCAACTACCTTATGGAAAGCTATTATAGAAATTTCTGAGCAAGGATGATTTGTGTCATGTGAAAAGAGGAAATCGCTTTTTAAATTGCACGACTTTAGAATCGTCTAAAATGGCAAAGGTGTGGAACCTTGAACGTTACAAACTTTCATTATATATGGTGGCGACAATTTAGAAATCCCTTTTTATCCGCCGAAAACAAGCGATGGTCAAGAAACTACGTCACCACACCATGAGCTTTGATGATGTGGCGTAATGAGACGATAACATTTACCTATTTTGTACAGCTTTTACACAACGTAATCAGTTTTTGTCTGGAAACAATAGTCTTAGTCTTTTTATTTACGGATCAACCACAAAGAAGATCAATTTATAAAATAGTCATGTCATTACTTTCATCTCAAAGAACAAAATGTTTCTTTGCACAGTAACTTCTTGTTTGTCCGGTTGGTAAACCAACTTTTGTTAGCAATTTATCCCCGAGAGAATTATTCCTGACGCAAACTAAATAAAAATAATGTTTCCAAATTTTCCAAATTTGAAAACCATTTAACGTAGTTCGAGCGAATAGCACCCATACAAAGCACGAAAATAACTTTGTACTAAGCACTAAACGACATGCAAGACCGTCGAAAATAAGCTAGGGTTGAAAAGTACGGTCGAGCCTAATAGCTCAGTTTCGTAATTAACACTCTCTTTCCAGAGTAAACAAACTAGCCGAAAAAATAGATATTTTTCTGGTAGTGGACTGAAAATGCTAGAAATCTAGGGAGTCATTCGATAGAACCTGGCCTTGCTCTTTCTCGAGTTATTTCCCGTCGTCAGTACTCGCAATATGATGTTTTCTTCGGGTGCTGCCTTATTTCGCTACCTTCTATCTGAAATCATTAAACAGGCTACTTACCGGCTACTTATCAGTTCGGTCAGAGCACGGTCCAGTTCCAAGGCAGGATGCCTCGATAACCGTTTAGCACCTCTTTCGTTGAAAGTTATTTTTCAGAGAGCAATCGAACGGAAATGGCCAACATTTCCTAGTTGTTCGGCTCAAGACCACAAATTAGGCTTAGATACAAAATTCCAGAATTTTTTTTTGAGGATTTTAGACACCGAAAAGAATTTTAGAAAATCTCAGGAATTTTAGACAATGAGTAAAATTTGGTAGAATTTTAGAATATCAGCTTCCAGGTGACACTGACAACGCCGCGAAAGCGTTTATTTTGTGTTACCGCTGACCAACTTGGCGGCTAAACCTCACAGTAGTGCCAACAGTGCAACTTAGCAGTGGTTTCCCACTCAAATTATGCCTTCTATGGCCGATTCCAGTAAGCCATCTGCCAGCTTATAGTCAGAAACGAGAGAGAAATTTTAAGAATTTTCGAGAATTTTAGAAATTTTTGAAGAATTTCAGCAATTTTTTAAATAATTTTAGGGCTTTTCTGGAGAAATTCGGCAAAGAATTTCAGCTTATTTTTCGAAATTTTGTACTTAAGCCTATCTCCAATAACTGAGGCACATTTAAGAAAGTACCCCAGCTGGCAAGACAAACAAAGCTGGCCAGATTGATCGTTATTAACATAAAATTTGTTCTCTTGTCTTTATCTACTTCTTTTTTATGATTCACTAGAGAGTAAGATATTTCCCCAACAAAAATGAAATGCATGATCGCACTAGTGTGTTTGATGTATTATTTCCACATCTGAGGTTTAAGAGGGTTGCAAGAAGGTTTCGGCATGAACACTACTAGGGATTTCGACTTTGTCCTTTCCAATAAAAATTTTGGAAGATTGTTCAAGAACATACTACATGAAATTTTAATCCATTTCTTTAAGTTTCGATGTCCTCCTAAAATCAAGGGTTTCTTCCAGTCAGAGATCCACAAAGACTTAGCACCATCCTTTTGTTTTATTTCAATATTAAGCTATGTATTACAGCCATGCATCTAAATTAGCGAGTAACCCGAGACAATTTTGAAAAACAAAATTTCTTCTCCAAAACAGCGTAACCTTGAACTATTTATTGACAAGTAACCTAGCTTTTAAGTCCGTCAATTTATTAGGTTATGGTGCAGATGTGATACGACGTTAAATAAGAAACGCGCCAAAGTAGCTGTGATAGCTATACATAAAGATTTTGCAATTGTTGTATCCTGACGTGAACGTGATGACGTCACCAGCCTTCAGGATGAACATCCCGCCAGTGTACAAGGAACCTTGGTTTTTTCCTGAAGATGGCGATTGAATCATGGTTATGGCTTTGTTGTTCACACGAAAATAGACCCTTCCATTGTTGTGGTAGAAAATTTGTACGTAGATGTAGTACCGTCCAGGGGTGGGCACAGTTAGTTTTCCATCATGGTACTTCATGCCGCCTGCAAGATGGCTAAATGGAGCGCTGGCAGACCAGTCTTTTATCACTAAAAGGCAAAGTATATACATTTGAGTTCAGTAATTATAATTCACTCAATCTACACCAGAACTTATAGAATTTCGCTTAACTGATTGTGACTTCAAAAAGCATTTCGCTTTAGGTGTGTAGACAATTTTCACACAGAAAGAAACGGACCAATAAGGTTCAGCATGGTGTACTAATGTCTAGTTTGGTTACATTTGAGTTGAATAAACTTCATCTCAAAACAGTATTTTTCTGTAACTGAAGTATTTTTAATCATGGCAAGCCTTTAAGGGCGAAGTTACTTTCTAAACAATATGCGATTGAGTAGTGAAAAGTGTTTAATTTGGAATTAATTCTAAATTTTCAGTTTCAAACATACTGAAGCAAATAATGGGAAAAGGCAAAACAAATTACTTTGATTGGCCTGGTAAGTCACTTCTTGTTTATTGGCAGCTTCAATATGAGCAGATGGCTTGTTTGGATTCTGCAATGGAAAGATAAAAGATGTCGGTAATATCAACGTGTCTATTGATAACTGACAAACCGACATGACAGAGCTGGTTTCATGAAATATTGGCTTATTGTGTCATCTAACAGCATAGAAACGACGGTCTCTGAGGAATCTAAATAACTTTCAATTCATAATTCACTATTTTTAATTTTCAATTCAAACTTTTGCTATGTTGATAGCTACTGATGGATAGTCCATATTTCATCTGACTGCAACTGAACTTTTGTATATATTATTGTTCAAATACTCTTGAATGCTTTGCTGAGGACTCAGGGACTCTTAACTTTGGGCCTCTTGTGACTAAAATATATTCTCCGGCGGTGGCGATTTGTGTAAGAGTCTGGCCTCTATATCAATATTAATAACTCAACAAAGACGTTTTGAATATGGACTTAAAGACAGTAACTTAAAACATGTCCAGAAAAGCTAGGCCACTTTAAGTTATTTTTATCTATGCTATTCAGGAATGCATATATTGTTTGAAATTCGTCTGCGCAAATGTTTCAACTTGTACTTCAGACGTTTTGTACTTGAAGTGTACTTAGAGGTTAGCGGGTATTTCTTACAAAGCCAATTAATACATGTTGTTATTTTTTGCCATTTGCCATTTACCATTTCTATCATTTTGAAATTTGTTTAGAACTGAATTTCATTGATATAACTTAGTTTCATATCTGCAAGTCATACTGCAGCTGGCACCATTTACTTTTAATAATTTTGTCCAGAAACATCCCTTTATATTCCGGTCGAGATTTTGAAAATCAAATTCATTTCTGGAATGTTTATTAGTGGCTTTTACCTGTAAAGGACATTGGCAAGGTGTTCCATTGTCACCTTTAGCTCCAGTGTCTCCTTTCACACCCTTTTCACCCTAAAAGATGATACATTTATTGGGTTTTCATTTGTGGATTATAAATAATGAAAGACGGAATCTCTTTTTACAAAAAAGATAAAAAAAGGCAGTCAGAGTTATAAACTTTGTTGTTACCTTTATGCCTCCATTGCCGTTAACATTGATGTTAATGGGACAGGCGCGAGTTGTACAAACGTTCTGTGAAACAAAACAAAAAGGTCGATTAGAATTATTCTCGATATGAAATAAGACTTCCTTTGAATGATTGAAGTGGTAAGTCTATGTATCAGGATAAATCTGAATTTAATAAACCAAGAGTTCTTAATTTTGGAGCCGCGTATTTTAGTTTGTGTCGCCAAGTTGGCAACACGGTTGCTGAATAAAAGCGCGGCAATTTCACGTTTAGGACAGGAAGCGATATAAAGCAAACGAAACCGTCGCCTGTATTCCTAACAGATTCAATTATTCTTACTGCTGACCTTCTTGTTATTGTTAATTTTAGTGAAGCCGCAAGTCTTCCTATCAATTTTTTTTAACCTTGATCTACAGTAGCTGTGAGACTGCGAGGAACAGGGGTGAATATTTTATTTAAGATAGAGCAACGTATCAATATAAATGTCTGAAATGTATTAATACAACTAGTTTAACGCATTTTTTCAAGCAATTAAATTTCTTCTTGCTCTTGATTTTAAACTGTTAATTCAATTAAATTCCAGATCTTCTAGGCTAAGTGCGCTTTAAATCTTCAACTGGAACTGACGAGAAGCCCAAGCCTGTATCGCCGATCCGGACTTAATGTACTATGAAAGAAATCAAAATCGAAGTCAGACGTTGTTAGTTGGAATAAAATGTGGGGCATCCAATGATGAATGTGTAGTCAAACACTTGGAATGGCGCTCAACTGTTTTCCCATACCATTTTTTAAATAAGACTTTGTGAAAGCTAATACAGCTTTTCGGTTCTTTTAGCGGAACTTTTCAGCGGCAGAAAATTTTAGGGAATCAAAGGAATTGGATCTCCATAACTTTCTCGCTACTTTGTTCACTGATTCCGAACATCCCAGCTGACATTATTTCGTACCCAAAACGACACTTTTTATCCCTCAGAAAACAAAATGCGTTAAATTTCCCGATGTTGTTAAAGTTTGAGGTGACATTTTACAAAAGAAATCTGAATTTTTAAGGCGACTATTGAACAGCTTTCCACCGAAACGATTCGTTTGGTGCTCCAAGAAATTAAAGCCGAAGGACGTTGTTAGTTGGAGTAAAAGGAAATTATCGACACTTACTTGATTTCCAGATGTATTTCCCCCTTGGCAAAAGTACAAGTTGGTACAAACCAGGGCAACACAGATAAAAACGAACTTCATCTTGCGATCGAAAGCGCTTAATTTGTCTCTTTCAAATAAGAACGTAGAATGAGGCGCAGGGTGAAATGATTTTACTATAGGTCACTGAATTGTTTGTTAGTTTTAAGCGCAAGTAAAAACAAGAACTACTCCAGGGCATGATGCAATAACTTAGTATGACGAGGCATCGATATTTTATTCATATTCATAGGACTTGAATTTCGTTCCTGTTGAGGAATTTATTTTTCAGTCTCCACGTGTCGCGTATAAAATGTTATTTGTAAGCGGGTTGGGAAAGCTGAAGTAATAGTGTTATAACAAAATGTTTTACGATTCGGTCTGCAATAGATCGATGTGTTTTTAATGCATTTCAAACGCACATTAATCATTACTTTGTGGTAAAGGTAACGTATAATTGAACAAACATGACGATTAACATATTTATCAGACATTTCTTCTCTATTCAAACACTGGTTCGCCGGTTCTTCGGTACAGCCTAGTCAAGGAAGTTCTGCAGTAGTTAAGAAAATCTTAGCTTTAAACGTTTCAGACATCGTTTGTTAAAAAAAATGGTCTCACGTTAAGTTATTTGCGATATAACCCACATCTGTGAATATTTTATCTTTAAAGAAGACTTGTATTATTCCATACCCCGCCGAGACTTACCAATCCGTCCATAAGACATGCATGGCAAAATATGAGGTGACAATCATGTCACACACAGTTGCTAAATATTGGTACATTTGATACAATTTGTAGATAATATGACTCTGAAGATAAACAGCTTGACATATTCAGATTCCCACACAGATTTTGCAGACAACTGGGTACACTGTGCTATCTACTTAGATTTGAAAAAGCAAACTTAAGATATTTCAGACCTTTGTTTTGTTAGAAGCAAGCACGTTTTTCGATCCTTTTTTCAACTGCCTTATGGAAAGCTATTATAGAAACTTCTAAGCTAGAATGATTTGTGTAATGTGAAAAAAGGAAATCGCTTTAATTTAAATGTTACGACGTGAGAATCGTCTAAAATGGCAAAGGTCACAGTGGAACAGTATGTCCTCTTGAACATTATAAACTTTCATTATAATGGTGGCGAAAATTTAGAAATCCCTTTATATCCGCCGAAAACAGGCGATCGTCAAGAAACTACGTCACTTTACCATACGCTCTGGTAATGTGGCGTATGCCATAGGATTGATGTCGAAAGTGAATTTGAGATATGCCAAATAATGAAACGGTAATGTTTACCTATTTTTTTACAGCTTTTACAAAGTGTACGGGTCAAACACAAAGAATATTAATTTATAAAACAATCATGTCATTACTTTTATCTCAAAGAACAAAATGTTCCTTTGCACAGTTAATTAAGTTAACTTTTTGTTTATCCAGTTGGTAAACCAACTTTTCAAAGTAACTTATCCCTGTGAGAATTATTCGTGACGCAAACTAAATTTTCCAAATTTAAAAAACAATTAGCGTATAGTTCGAGCGAATGGCATACAAAAGCCCGAAAATAACTCTGTACGCCGCTAAACGTCATGTAATACCGCCAAAGAGAAGCTGGGGCTGAATAGTACGGTCGAGTCTAATAGCTCAGTGTCATAATAAATACTCCCTTTCCTGAGTAAGCAAACGTAACTAGCCAAAAAAAAAAAATAGATAGCGGAATTAAGGAACGCGAAGGAGGACTTGCTAATAGACCAAAAGGTTAGGAAACTGGAGAGACATTCGAAAGAACCTGGCCTCGCTCTTTTGCGCCTTATTTCCCGCAGTCAGTACTCGCAATATTGTTGATATTTCCGAGTGGACATTTCCGAGGTTTTCGGCTCACTGACCTCCAATAAGGCTAAGATACAAAATTCCGGAATTTTTTTTTAAGGATTTTAGACACCGAAAAGGATTTTAGAAAATCTCGGCAATTTTAGACAATGAGTAGGTAGAATTTCAGAGAAATATCAGCTTCCAGGCGACACTTTAACAATTTTACACAAGCGAAAACGTCGCGAAAAGGTTTATTTTGTGTTACTGCTTACCAACGTGGGGGCTCACCCTCACAGTAGTGTCTACAATGCAACTAATCAGCGGTTTCCCACTCAAATTATGCTTTCCATGAATTTCATCTCTGTTGGTAGCAAAAATGGCTGATTTCAGTTTGCCATCTACCAGCTCACAGTTAGAAACAAGGGAGAAATTTTAAGAATTTTTATAAGAATTTTAGAAATTTTTGGAGCTTTTTTGGAGAAATCCAGAAAGAAGTTTAGCCCTCTTTTTCTTCGGGAATTTTGTACCTAAGCCTACCTCCAAAAACTGAGGCAATTTATAAAGTACCCCAACGAGCAAGACAAACAAAGCTGGCCAGATTGATCTTTGTCAAGATAAAATTTGTTCTCTTGTCTTTATCTACTTCTTTTTTTTATGACTCAGTAGAGAGTAAGAGGTTTTAGAGAGTTACAAGAAGGTTTCGGCATGAACACTGCTAGGGATTTCGACATTGCCTTTTCCAGTGAAAAATTTGGGAAGATTGTTCAAGAACATACTACATGAAATTTTAATCCATTTCTTTAAGTTGTGATGTACACCTAAAATCAAGGGTTTCTTCCAGTCAGAGATTCACAAAGACTTAGCACCATCCTTTTGTTTTATTTCAATATTAAGCTATGCATTACAACCATGCGTCTAAACTAGCGAGTAACCCGAGAGAATATTGGAAACAAAATTTTCTTCTACAAAACAGCGTAACCTTGCAATATTCATTGCAAGTAACCTAGTTTTTATTATAAGTCCGTCTGATTTATTAGGTTATGGTGCAGTTGCGACACGACGTTAAATAAGAAACGCGCCAAAGTAGCTGTGAAAGCTCCACATGTAAATTTTGAAAGTTTTGCCCGAAGTGAACGTGATGACGTCACCAGCCTTCAGGATGAACACCCCGCCTGCGTATACGGAACCGTTATCTTTTCCCGCTGTTGGCGGTTGAATCATGGTTATGATTTTGTTGTTCACACGAAAATAGACTCTTCCATTGTTGTGGTAGTAAACTTGTGCGTAGATGTAGTACCGTCCAGGGGTGGGCACAGTCAGTTTTCCATCCTGGTACTTCATGCCGCCTGCAAGATGGCTAAATGGAGCACTGACAGACCAGTCTTTTATCACTAAGAAGGCAAAATATGAATATTTGAGTTCAGTAGTTATAATTCACTCAATCTACACCGGAACTTATAGCATTGTGGTATAATTGTGACTTTAAAAAGCAGTTTGCTTTAGTTGTTTTGAAAGTTTTCTTACAGAAAGAAACGGACCAATAAGTTTCAGCATTGTGCATTAAAGTGTAATTTGGTTACATTTTGAGATAAATAAGCTTCAACTCAAAAACAGTATTTTTTTTATTATCAGTTGTGTTTTAATCATCGCAAGCATTTCAAGGCCAAGTTACTTTCTAAACAAAATGTGATTTTAAAGTAGTGAAAAGTGTTTCATTTGGAATTAATTTTAAATTTTAGCTTCTGACATACTAAAGCAAATAAAGAGAAAAAGCAAAACAAATTACTTTGATTGGTCTGGTAAGAAAATATGAATATTTGAGTTCAGTAGTTATAATTCACTCAATCTACACCGGAACTTATAGCATTGTCGTATAATTGTGACTTTAAAAAGCAGTTTGCTTTAGTTGTTTTAACTTTAACTTTAACTTTAATTAACATAATTGCCTTTAGCAAGCTAATCCGGCAATGGGCGGTCAGAACACGGAAGCTCATGACATTGACAGCGAAGGAAAAAAAAAAAAAAAAAATCGTCAATACGTGAAATTGTTACAAATACTTAAATGAAACGCAGCAACAGAGTCAGCACATACAAAAGCTGGAGACAAAGCGTTCCAAGCGGGAACAGTTCTTACAAAAAAAGAAAACTTGTGGGCGTTAACATTAGATGAATAACGTTGGTATTGGAATGGGTGCTGTACACTAGCTCGTGTCAAGTAGGGACAGACCACCGCGCGTAGATCATCCGGGAAAGATATCCGTACATTTCCTGTCTTGATCTTAAAAAACAATGTCAAATCAATGATCTTCCTTCGTGTCTCAAGATCTTGCCACCCCAAGTTAGATAACATTGTATTAACGCTGCTGGTACGACGGTAGTCGTTACAAACAATGCGCGCCGCCCGACGCTGAACAGATTCAACACACTTGATGTCTTTTTGTGTATATGGACTCCAGGCGACGGAGCCGTACTCGCATACTGGACGGACCAGGGTCAAATAGGCCCGTTCCTTGACAACAGCGCTACAAGACGCTAAGTTTCTTTGGAGTACGCCTAGAATCTTATTCGCTTTCTTTTTCACCTCCACGGCTTGCTTGGTCCAATTGAGGGAGTTTGAAAGTTTTCTTACAGAAAGAAACGGACCAATAAGTTTCAGCATTGTGCATTAAAGTCTAATTTGGTTACATTTTGAGATAAATAAGCTTCAACTCAAAAACAGTATTTTTTTATTATCAGTTGTGTTTTAATCATCGCAAGCATTTCAAGGCCAAGTTACTTTCTAAACAAAATGTGATTTTAAAGTAGTGAAAAGTGTTTCATTTGGAATTAATTTTAAATTTTAGCTTCTGACATACTGAAGCAAATAAAGAGAAAAAGCAAAACAAATTACTTTGATTGGTCTGGTAAGTCACTTCATTTTTATTGCCAGCTTCGATATGAGCAGATGGTTTGTTTGGATTCTGCAATGGAAAAGATAACAGATGTCGGTTATCCACGTCTCTGTTGATAACTGACAAACCGACATGACAGAGCGGGGTTCATGAAATATTGGCTTATTGTGTCATCTAATAGCATAGAAACGACGGTCTCTGAGGAATCTATTAACTTTCAATTCATAATTCATAATTTTTAATTTTCAATTTAAACTTTTGCTTTGTTGCGTTGATTGATAACTGATGGATGGTCCATATTTTATCTGACTGCAACTGAACTTTTGTATATATTATTGTTCAAATCCTCGTGAATGCTTTGAACTCTTAACTTTGCGTCCTTTGGGACAGAAATATATATTTTCCGGCTGACCTCATTATATCCTAGTGTGACCGTAGCTTCTATCTTTCTATATTCTATTATAGCTCATCAAAGACGTTATGAATATGGAGTCTTAAAGACAGTAACTTAAAACACAGAACAAAGAATGATACAAGCAAATTTTAATAGGCAAACGATACAAACCATTTACAATATTCCTTTTAGAGTGACAAAGGATATTAGACTCGCTATATTCCAATTCAAAATTATACACCACATCTTGCCAACTAATGCAACTCTATTCAGAGATAAGATAATTCAATATGACAATTGTCATCTTTGTGATGAAAAACAGACTTTAAAACATCTTTTCGTTCTATGCCCAGACGTTCAAGTCTTTTGGGAAACTTTCTGCAACTGGTGGAATGTAAAGAATGACGATTTTATCGTTTTAAATGAGCATATTATCATTTACGGCTACACAAATAACTTCAGGAAATACCTGGGTTTAAACCTCTGCTTAATAATCGCCAAATATTACATTTACTACGCTTCTAGAGAGAAAGATCTCTATTACTTTGAAGCTTTCCTTGTCTTTCTAAAGAGCAAATTATCCATCGAGAAAAGCAAAGCCAAATCGCAAATTAATTCTTAAATAACTCTATTTCCTTGCTTTCGTTCATGGGAGCATTCGAATCTAAAGATCTATTTAGACGGGCACTCTAAAAAATAAATGTTATTTAAAATTTTGATTGAAAGGTATTTGTTAAAAAAAGTATTGTAGCTGTAAGTGCAACTGTGATGTAACTAGTTATGTAACTTAATTAGGTGTAACTCATATAGTGTAACTCAAGTAGGTGTAACTAATTTTGTGTAACTATGCCGTAAGTATCTTAATTTGTAACCTACTAATAAGGCTATTATACAATATTTCTGTAAGTAACTATCTTGTAGAAAATAATAAAACTAAAAAAAAAAAAAACTTAAAACACGAGAAAAAAAGATACCGCCCTCTAAGTTGTCTTTATCAATGCTAGTCAGGAATTCGATCTTTGAAATTCGTCTGCGCAATTTTTTCAACTGAAACTTCTGAAGTTTTGTATTTGAAGTATACTTCTAGAGGTTAGCGGACAATTAACTGATACATTTATTATTTTTGCCATTATATTTACCATTTATATCATCTTGATCCGATTTGTTGAGAACTGAATTTCATTTATATAACTGAGTTTCATATCTGAAAGTCATACAACTTGCACCATTTATTTTTAATAATTTTGTCGAGAAACATCCCTTTATATTCCGGTCGAGATTTTGAAAATCAAATTCATTTCTAGAATGTTTATTAGTGGCTCTTACCTGTAAAGGACATTGGCAAGGTTTTCCATTGTCACCTTTAGCTCCAGTGTCTCCTTTCACACCCTTTTCACCCTAAAAATGATACATTTATTGGGTTTTTACTGGTGGATTATAAATAATGAAAGACGATATCTTTATATTTTACAAAAAAGATAAAAAAGGCAGTCAGAGTTGTTGTTACCTTTATGCCTCCATTGCCGTGAACATTGATGTTAATGGGACTGGTGGGAGTTGCACAAACGTTCTGTGAAACAAAACAAGATCAACGAGAATTATTCCCGATATGAAATTAGACTTTCTTTGAGCGATTGAAGTGGTATTTTTTAGTATGATAAATCTGAATTTAATGAACCTGTTGTTTCTGTCAGAACAACAGACACTGAAAAACTGACGAAAAATTCACTTTTTTCAAACATTTTCTTTTTGATTTGAAGAACGTGAAATTATATATTACAAATGAGTAAGTTTCGAACACTGAAAATTCGATGTGTTATTTTCAAATGGGAGCTGAACGGTCTTGGACAACCTTCCTGAGCTATGAAGGACGAGAGTGAATTGTAATTTAAGATAGAGTAACTTATCAATATAAATGTCTGAAATGTACTAATACAACTAGTTTAACGCATTTTTTTGAAACAATTAAATTTCCTCTTGCTCTTGATTTTAAACTGTTAATTCAATTAAATTTCAGATCTTCTAGGCTAAGTGCGCTTTAAATCGTCAACTGCATGGTACTGACGAGAGAGATGCCCAAGCCTGTATCGCTGATCCGCACTATGTACTAAAGAAATCAAAATCGAAGTACGTCGTTCTCTGGGTTGCATGGAGTAAAAATTGGGGCATCCAACGATGAATGTGTTTGTCAAACGCTTGGAATGGCGCTGTACTGTTTTTCCATACCGTTTTAGCACCTTTAAATGAAACTTTGTGAAAGCTAATACAGTTTGAGTTTTTCGATTCTTTTAGCGGAACTTATCAGAGGCAGAAAATTTTAGGGAAAGGAATTTGATCTCCGGTCCGTAACTTTCTAGCTACTTTCTTCATTCCGAACATCCCAGCTGACCTTATTTCGTACCCAAAACGACACTTTTTATCCCTCCGAAAACAAAAAAGCGTTAAATTTCCTGATGTTGTAAAGTTTGAGGCGACATTTTACAAAAGCGAGCTCTAGTTTATAATGTAACTTATTACGAATTTTTAAGGCGAATATTGAAGGTTTCCGAACAGCTTTCTACAGAAACGATTCGTAGGGTGCTCCAGGAAATTGAAGTCGAAGGACGTTGTAAGTTGGAATAAAAGGAAATTATCGACACTTACTTGATTTCCTGATGTATTTCCCCCTTGGCAAAAGTACAAGTTGGTACAAAACAGGACAACACAGATAAAAACGAACTTCATCTCGCGATCGAAAGCGCTTAATTTGTCTCTTCGAAAAAGGAACGTAGAATGACTCGCAGGGTGAAATGATTTTACTATAGGTCACTGAATTGTTTATTAGTTTTAAGCGCAAGTAAAAACAAGAACTACTCCATGATGCAATAACTTAGTATGACGAGGCATTCATATTTTATTCATATTCATAGGACCTGAATTTCGTTCCTGTTGAGGAATTTATTTTTCAGTCTCCACGTGTCGCGTATAAAATGTTATTTGTAAGTGGGTTGGGAAAGCTGAAGTAATAGTGTTATAAAGGCAAAATATTTTACGATTCGGTCCGTAATAGATCACACTAGATCACACTAGCTCTCGTGATTTTTATGCGTTGCGTTTCGCACATTATTAAGCACTTTGTGTTGAAGGTAACGCAGAACTGAACAAACATGACGATTAACATATTGATCAGACATTTCTTCGCTATTCAAACACTGGTCCGCCGGTACCGCCTAGTCAATGAAGTTCTGTAATAGTTAATTAAATATTAGCTTTAAACGTTTCAGACATCGTACGCTAAAAAAATGGTCTCACTTCAAGTTATTTGCGAAAAAAAACCACATCTCTGAAATGTATTTCCCTTGGGGCACGCATAACGGAATGCGTGCCATATGCACAGGAGTGGTATTTATACCACTCCTTGATTCACAGTTGTCATTGAAGCCTACCAGTATTCTTACGACGAGGTTGTACCTCGGGTTTTCATGGCTACTACAGAAGATTTAGATTCTTTGAAGACATTTATTCTTAAAGAGCTGAAAGATCACAGGGATATTTTGGCAACGCAGCTATCAAAGGCTAACGACTGTGCAGAGTCGGCTCTGTCTATTTCACAACAGATTAAGAAGAGCGCCGATATCAACTTTAGAAGTATTCATAACGAGAAGAACTATAAGTTCAACCTCGAAACCATAGACAAGGCCAAGGCAGCCGCTTCTGCTGAGGACATACAACAGAAGAACGACTTGATCGGCGAGTTAATATTGTTTATCGAAGAAAGGAATCGAAAGATTAGGATTGCTGACTCCTCCGACGCCGGTTGGCTAACGGTTAAACATTATGAGAGCAACGCTGTTGCTCTTGATATTGACGATGACAAGAAGATACGAGCCGCCGAGAAAGAAGCCATCAGAGAACGAGCCTCTCGTAACAGATCCAAGAGAAACGTGGAGCGCTTTCAGAGCAGAAATTCACAATACTCTACAGCCCCCCGAGGTCTTTCCAACTATCAGCGAGGGTTCAGACAACCCTATCAGCCCCACTATGGTCCACAACCCTGGACCCAAGATCAGTTCAGGAATGGCTGCCGCTTCTGCGGTAGTTCAACACACTGGGTCCGTGATTGCCCCGTTCGCTTCGCGAAATCCACTCTTGGAAACTCCACCTCTACCTCGACCAGAGCTCCCTTTTACGGAAACTACGACCGCTAGTTGCCATAATGGACCACGGAGTCCTATAGAGCAAGAAATGGACGAGTTAATATCAGATAAGTTTATTGATGATCACCTCATTGACTATTATAGAAACAATTTATACGAATACGAACAGGGTACTTCAGTGCCTATTGTTAAAGGCCGGTTAAGAGCACATTTACCATTTTGGATCCAGTTGGGCGCTTCTGATTGGGTATTGAATATAATTAAGCATGGTTATTTCATTCCTTTTCTTTCCACGCCCACAAGCGTTGTGTTGCCTAACAATAAGTCTGCTAGGGTTAATTCAGCGTTTGTTTCGGAAGCCGTTTCATCCTTGTTAGACTTAGGTTTAATTACTGAAGTTTTTTCGGCGTCTACGGTTGTTAACCCATTGTCTGTTTCATTCAACTCGGATCATAAGCCTAGGTTAATTCTTGACCTCAGGCATGTTAATCAATTTGTGGCTAAGGAGAGGTTTAAAATGGACGATTGGAAGGTTTTTGTTCAGTATGCAGTTCCAGGCGGTTTTATGTTCAAATTTGATATGAAGTCTGGGTATCATCACATTGATATCGCTCACGCACACCAACAATTTTTAGGTTTCTCTTGGCCACTCGGTTCGGATAAGCCGAGATATTTTTGTTTCAACGTTCTCCCGTTCGGTTTGTCTTCGGCTCCGTATTTGTTTACCAAATTGTTTCGTCCTCTCGTCAAACGATGGAGAGCACAGGGTTTTCATTTCGTATTATATCTGGATGACGGTGCGGGCTGCGAGGCGGATTTTGATAGTACCTCCTCAGTTTCTGAAAGCATTCGTTCTGACTTGGCTAACGCTGGCGTTGTTGCTAATCACGCGAAATCAGTTTGGTTGCCGACCCAGGTTTTGGAATGGTTAGGTTTGTTATGGAACCTGCGTGATGGTATTCTGTCTATTCCACACGCCAGGATAGATAAGCTCAAAAACGCTCTGCTATCGCTTAGAAGTTCCGTGCATAGTATTACTCCGCGTACGCTCGCTTCGGTTGTTGGTAAGATTATCTCTTTAGCGCCAGGCGTAGGTAATGTTACTCTCATCATGTCCAGATATTTACAGTCCGCCGTTAATTTTCGAGGTGAATCCTGGGAGATTCCTATCGATTTAACTAAGTATCAATTTTTCTCACATTGCATGGATGAGATCGAATTTTGGCTGCTTAATTGTTCTAAGATCAACGGTAAATCACTTCTTCATTATTCCGCACCCGTTGTTATTATTCATACAGATGCCAGTGCGTTTGCGTGCGGGGGTCATGGCCTGCGGGTCGATTCAGAGGAATTCGAGCTTTATTTCCAAGCTTTCACGTCCATGCAGAAAATGCACGATAGCAACGCTAGGGAATTATTGGCTATTCTATATGGGCTCCAATCATTCAAGCCAATGGTTCAAGGGAAAACCGTGAAAGTTTTCACTGACAATAAAAACGCAGTGGTCATAGCCAAAAAAGGAAGCATGTCTTTTCGTTTACACGATTTGGCTATCAGGATCTTTAGATTTTGCACGTAACGTTAGAGATTGAATGGATCCCCAGATCCCTGAACGATTTCGCAGACTGCATGAGCAGGATTGTCGATTATGATGATTGGCGTCTTTCTACACAATTCTTTGATTACATTAGTTTAATTTTCGGTCCATTCTCTGTAGATCGCTTTGCTTCTTCTGACAATACCAAGTGTGCCAAATTTTTCTCTAAGTTTTGGTGTCCCGGTTCTTCAGGCGTAGACGCGTTCAGCGCCAGTTGGGCAGGCGAGAATAATTGGCTCGTGCCACCTGTTTACCTCATCTCGCGTGCTATTTTTCACTTAGAGGCTACTAGAGCTCGCGGTGCCTTAGTGGTCCCGAATTGGTCCTCAGCGGTTTTTTGGCCCGTTCTGTTCCCCCGACACCATTATCGGCCATCAGTCAGTCAAGTTCTCGAGTTCGCGGATCCTTCATGGATTTTTTCTCACTATCAGCCTATCCCGAACACAGTCTTTTCGCCCACTCGGTTCAAATCCTCGGTTCTTGTCATTCTTCTTGATGCCACTTAGTTCATTTTTTATCTTAGGGCGGAAAGGGGCTTATTTGGTTCAATTGATGTTGCATTACACTGCCATGGGTGGCAGAATCGAGATTGAACGACAAGTGTTATTTATTCGGAAGCGTCTATTTTATTATATTTGTCGCCACGGGCGAGAGTTCGTAAGGACATGGGTTGTGTATACGTATTATATTTTTGCCGCCACGGGCGGGAGCACCAAAGCCTATGGGTTGTGCATACTTATTATGTTTGTCGCCACGGGCGAAATTGGGCAGGCCATGGGCCATGCGTATGTGTTATGTTTGCCCCCACGGGCGAAAGCATGAAGGCCACGGGCCGTGCATTTTTCTTATATTTTGTCGCCACGGGCGTAAGTTCGAAAGGCCACGGGCCGCGGAAATGTATTACTTTTGCTTCCACGGGTGAAAGCATGAAATGTCAAGGGCGTTGTCTGTATGCATTAATCTTCGGTTCGCTTCTGCGCTTATTAACATACAACTTTTCTCTTTCTTTTACAAATCGCTTCAGATTTATTTCGAACCCTACATTGAGAAGTCTAGCAGCGGAAGCATCTACCACACTTGCCAAAAGTAGAGCTCCATCCACGCTCAAAGGATACCTACAGCATTTTCAAAAGTGGAAGGCCTGGACCTTGATGTTTCCAGAATGTCAGTATTTTCCCGCCAACGATACCTTTTTGGCGCTTTATTTAATTAACATCGCCCAGTCGGGTTATTCGTTTTCGTATTTATCCTCCGCGTTTTATGCTATAAGCTTTTTTCATAAGTCATGCGCTGTTTTGAATCCATGCGATTCTGCGTTTACTAAGCTCATATTAGAAGGCTGCAAAAGAAGACTCGCATTGTCGGTTTCACACAGTAAAAGATCGCCTATTCTTCCCATTCATTTACATCAGCTTGTAGACAAATTTGCTACAGCCGATGCCACCCTTTCGGACATTAGAGATGTTTGTTTTTGCTTAATTGCTTTTGCAGCGTTTTTACGCTATGATGAGGTATCTAATTTAAAGTGGTCCGACATTCATTTTGAGGCCACTTATTTTTCCATCTTTATTTCTAAGAGTAAGGCCGACCAATATCGGGAAGGTTGCACCAGACTAGTCGCCAAAACAGGCAGATCTACGTGCCCACATGCTATGCTCAACCGATATGCTAATTTGGCTCAAGATAATGTTCACTCCGACGAATATGTATTTCGTTCTCTGGGTGGCAGCAAGGCGAGAGGATATTTCCTCAGACCTGGAACCAAATTTTCTTACTCTAGGGCTAGAGAGGTTATATTAGGCAAACTTAAAGCCATTGGTTTGGATACCTCCTATTTTGGTTTACATTCACTCAGGATTGGGGGGGCTACTGCCGCTGCTAACAATGATATACCTGATAGAGTCGTTAAGAAACACGGTAGATGGAAAAGTGAGAGATCAAAAGATCTTTACTGTCGTGAGGACATTAAACACCAATTGTTGGTCAGTCTCAACTTGGACATATAGTCATGATAGTGGTCAGCAATCGGCATTATTGATCCACTTCCGACACCCGGTTCTTTGGGTTTGAGATTACTGGCGGGCCCTCCTCCAACTCGTGTGAGTGTTACATTGGAAATGATTTCTGTGCGGCTAAGCGTAGCGCAAGAGAACAGAAATGTATTTCCCTTGGGGCACGCATAACGGAATGCGTGCCATATGCACAGGAGTGGTATTTATACCACTCCTTGATTCACAGTTGTCATTGAAGCCTACCAGTATTCTTACGACGAGGTTGTACCTCGGGGGTACTTTTCGTATCTGCATGTTTTCCAGCACGGGTTATTATCATTATATACACCAGTTATGTACAAATTGTGTTTACGAGTACTGCAATCGCAGCATGTATTTCATTTTAGGTAGAATACATCATATTTATATTGTATCTTTGATATATGTACACATTTTGATATATGTACACATTCTGTAGCAATAAAGATTACTGGCGGGCCCTCCTCCAACGACGAGGTTGTACCTCGGGGGTACTTTTCGTATCTGCATGTTTTCCAGCACGGGTTATTATCATTATATACACCAGTTATGTACAAATTGTGTTTACGAGTACTGCAATCGCAGCATGTATTTCATTTTAGGTAGAATACATCATATTTATATTGTATCTTTGATATATGTACACATTTTGATATATGTACACATTCTGTAGCAATAAAGATTACTGGCGGGCCCTCCTCCAACTCGTGTGAGTGTTACATTGGAAATGATTTCTGTGCGGCTAAGCGTAGCGCAAGAGAACAGAATATTTTATCTTTAAAGGAGACTTGTCTTATTGAATCCCTCGCCAAGATATAATTTGATATAATTTGTAGATAATCTGACTCTGAAGATAAACAACTTGACATATTCAGATTCCCACATAGATTTTGCAGACAACTGGGTACACTGTGCTATCTACACTTAGATTTGAAAAAGCATACTTAAGTTATTTCAGACCTTTGTTTTGTTAGAAGCAAGCACGTTTTTTCGATCCTTTTTTCAAGTCGTTTACACAGGCGATTTTTGTGCAATTTTTGTCGCGCGCTAGTTGCATCTTCAAATCGCATGTGTAAACGGGCGGCGATTTCAGTGCGATTTGGGCGCGATTTGTCGCGCGATGTAGCAGGGGTTCCTGATGCAACTTGGCGCAAATCATAGCAAATGTCGCACCCGAATCGCACAGGAAATTGCTGCTAGTTTACACTTGCGACAAACGTTGCATTGGAGAGCGCGAGAGAAATCGTATCAAAAATCGCATGTGTAAACGGGCCTTCAGCAGGAATGATTTGTGTCGTGTGAAAAAATAAATTCGTTTTACTTTAAATGTTACGACGTTAGAATAGTCTAAAATGGCAAAAGTGTGGTACAATATGTCTCCTTGAACTTTACAAACTTTCATTATAATGGTGGCAAAAATTTTAGAAATCCTTTGCTATCCGCCCAAAACAGGCGGACGTCAAGAAACTACTTCACTTTGCCATGAGCTTTGATGATCTGGCGTATGCCACAAGCTATTGGTGACGAAATTGGAAAGTATTAGCATCAATTTGAGAGTTGCTTAATAATGAAACGATAATATTTACCTATTTTGTACAGCTTTTACACAGTGTAATCAATATTTCTCCGAGAACAATAGTCTTAGTCTTTTTATTTTCGGATCAACCACAAAGAAGATCAATTTATAAAACAATCATGTCATGACTTTTATCTCTAAGAACAAAATGTTTCTTTACACAGTTAAGTCGACTTCTTGTTTATCCGGTTGGTAAACCATATTTTAAAGATAATTTATTCTGGTGGGAGAATTATTCGTGACGCAAACTAAATATAAAGAAGGTTTCCCAAATTTCCCAAATTTGAAGACCATTTAAGGTAGTTCGAGCAAATGGCACCCATACAAACTGAACTTTGTACGGCGCTTAACCTTAAAGTCATGTAAGACCGCCAAAATGAAGCTGGGGTTGAAAAGTATGGTCGAGCCTAATAGCTCAGTTTCATAATTAGCAATCCCTTTCCAGAGTAAACAAACTTAACAGCCGAAATAATAGATTTCGTTGAGCAACGCAAAGGAAAAATCACTAGCGGACCAAAAGGCTAGAAAACTGGAAAGTCAGTGAAAAGAACCTGGCCTCGTTCTTTCGCGCCTTATTTCCCGTCGTCAGTACTCGCGATATGTTTTCTTCGCGCCCATCCTTCGCTCCCCTCTATCTGAATCATCAAATAGGCTACTTACCGGCTACTTTAATCAGTTAGTTAGAGCGCGTTCCAGTTCCAAGGATGCCCCGAAAACCGTTTAATAGAATTTTTTGGAGCGCGATAAGAAATGTCCAACATTTCCGAGCTTTTTGGCTCAAGACCTTCAAATGACTGAGGCACATTTAACCCTCGGACGTACACGCAATCTTATACAAGGGGGGAGGGGGGGGGGGGGGTCAAACTCACGGGGTACAGCTAGTCTCTAATTTAATTTTGAGACCACGCCCACTTCAACGTCCAACTAAAATTCAGTGCGATTTTCGAGCGTTTTATCATCGAGCTGATTCTCTGTATAAAAAGTACTCAATGTACCACTGAAATATTAAAATATAATATTATGGCTTTCATGATTCTGCATTTCCCTTGTCATGTTCATATTTTCCCTGAGCGGTTCCGTCAAATTTAACAAGGCGATCGTGATCAAAACCCGACCGTATGCTGGGGGGCAAATTAAGGATTAATATCACTCGTGTTTTCAGAAGCTATAGACTCGGGCAATTTCTACAGCTTCTGAAAACACGAGTGATATTAATCCTTAATTTTACGATCGAGAGAACATGCGATTACTTGTTTATAATGTAGAGGGCAAAATTATAGGGAAACCTATCAGACTTTTTAAGAGTCACTCAGACTACCACCCGAAGTGAATATAAGCTTTATACTCTTTCGCAATGTACCACTGAAATATTAAAATATAATATTATGGCTTTCATGATTCTGCATTTCCCTCGTCATGTTCATATTTTCCCCGAGCGGTTCCGTCAATTTTAACAAGGCGATCGTGATCAAAACCCGACCGAGCAAGGAGTCTTGGGCGATATCTCTTTTACGCAAGCGTACTGTGCGGTCAAAATAAAAAAGTGAAACAAATTTCCTTGGTTTTAATGTTTAAAGTGTCGAACAAAAAGTAGATTTGACCTCGTCAAAAGGCCTTTCAAAACAGCTATATCTTCCTCCTTTTGCTTTTTTCTAGTTTTATAAGCGTAAAAGCAGTACGACAGGAATCAGGAAGCTCAGAAAGCGCTTCGGGGATTAATCTGCCGTCGCTTATGTACGAGATAAACAAGTAAGATTTCACAGTGTAAATTTATATGCTCCGTAAGAATCGGGATAAATACACTTTTCAGGCTAGATTTCGTTTTCTTTCTAAACTTCGTCCAATAAATTTTCGTTGCAGCTTAGTAATCTATACAGTTTCAAAGGAACCTAAAGAAGAAGACGGAGAAAATCATCAGTCGGTCCTCTCGGCTGTTGTTAACAAAGTGTTTTGCACCTCTTGCTAAAATTGCACATAATTTTCGCTAGAGCTGCAATAAAATGATAAAGCTAAACTTTTTTCTGTTTTTGGTAGCGTTTTATATGTTTTTCACTGAAACGGTCTTTATGGGAGACAAGAGAGACGACTGGAAACAAGTCAGACAATAACACTAAGGGCTGGTTTTCACTAGCGCATAAGCATAAGCACAAGCCAACATACACAGACTCAGTAACATGTTGATCATTAGTGCCTATTGTTCTGTTTTGTTCAAACAATTGGAACTAATGAATAACACGTTACTGAGTCTGCTTATGTTGGCTTGTGCTTATGCTTATGCGCTAGTGAAAACCAGCCTTAACTCGTCCTCAGTTGTCTGTGTCTCTTGTTTGCCACCCGATTCGCATATAATTAACCGAATATAAGCGGGTCTAATAAACCCTTCCACGGTTTTTTTCAACTTTTTATATTGGCCATGTAGCGAGAATCTAACGACACTGCTGGAAAGAGCATCTCAAAATTGGTAAAATAGCCACGTTTGTGAGTCGTATCTTGTAAAATCGCAAAGTTATAGCTTCGCGAAGTCTGGAAATTATGCAGACGTTTGTATGCTTCGCGACTCGGGCAGCTTCTACAGCTTCTGAAAACACGAGACTGTGATATTAATCCTTAATTTTACGATCGAGGGAACATGCGATTACTTGTTTATAATGTAGAGGGCAAAATTATAGGGAAACCTTTCAGACTTTTTAAGAGTCACTCAGACTACCACCCGAATTGAATATAAGCTTTATACTCTTTCGCAAAATGACAAGAAAAACTTTTCAACTCACTGTGGTCGTGGTTAAATAAATTTCTATTCGGTCAAAGATACATTTTTTCTGTTATGTACATCTAGAGAACATAGCCTGATTTTTATCGATAAAAGACACTTTACGACAAAAACAAAGCAAGTTTTATTTAAGCGTACCTGTGTTTTGAAGTTTTGCCACTTTGATAACAACAACAATTTTTTTTTTTTTAAGAGTGACGTTCATCATTTATTACAATTTATTTCTTAAGTACAATATTTTCCCTATAATTCAAGTTTACCACAAGTGAATTATTTAGTATAGTAAATAACTGATTTTTGGCTGTAATGGGGTACACTATTTTTTTTTATTGGTTTGCTACTGACAATACTTGTATGTGCTCTAGATTAATTACAGTGAATGAGTCTTAAGCTTAATTATTTACATTTTCACGAGACCTTTTTTTCATTGAATTAATTAATTTTAAGTTTACATCAATGTAAGTAATACAGAAGCAAAGACAACAAGATAAAGACAACAATATACAACAAAGGAATAAATACAACTACTTACAGTAAAAAGCAAAGAAAGTGCGACGAAAAACTGTCTGTTAAAGGATAACTTCCCAAGTTCGGTAGAAATTGGGAAGCAACAACAAATGGCGAGAGTTCAAACTTGCTTGCACGTTGAGTATCTGTTCATGCCTGAGACTGCTGTAGATCTTAAGTCGAAGTAAAAATGTTCAGCGAATACGTTCCTAGTAAATAATTAACACATCGCTACATTATTGAACTTTTGCAACATCAAACTGGCGATTTTTTTCGAAGATCACCGAAACGTGCATGGTCTTTTTGATGATCTATCTCTCATTAAAAAAAAGTCCACTTTTCTCATGAAGTCTTTGACGACACTCCCGCTGACTATCTTTGTTACGCCTATCAAACTTTCCTTGTTTACTTTTATATACAAAACGCAAAGATAGCAAATTCGAAAATAACGGCCTTCAGTGCTTATTGGATTGATAAACGGTTTGGACCGGTAAGTATATACCTTGTTTACTTTTATATACAAAACGCAAAGATAGCAAATTCGAAAAAAAAAAATGATGGAACTGGCACTTTAGTTATTTCCTTTAAAAAACTAACCAACATTTTGCTTTTCAGATGATGGTCATAATTAATGGAATGATATATTTGGCTGGCCTTTCGTACTTACAAGTAAGTCAACTAAAAACAAAACATAAACCACATAACTACCATCAAACTTCTTGTTTCATAACTTTGCGTCATCTTTTCACTGTCCCGGCTGAAATATCGTGTTTTCATGATTATGGTCAGGAGCTTGGTTTCAGCTTACTTTATTATCTTGAAATGGGAACAAAATCATCGCTAAAAGTGATAGAGGCAAAGAAATATAAACTAAATAAACAAAATAAAGGCTAGAAAGGTCAAAATTTCACAAGAATAGCAAGTTTGATTTATTGACAGGCGGTCAATAAATCAAATTTTATGAACTGTAATCCACTTCAATCCTTGCAATCCTGCACTTTATCTCCAAACTACTTCTTTTGTTTTGCTCCATAGAATCTTTTTATCCAACTAAGTTGTATATTTGGTGGCATTTGGTGATATAACGTGGAAATAAGCTAAGTGAAATTTTGCTATTTCGGCGGCACAGTGCCCCTTTAAGTATTGATTGGAGAGTGGAGGCGCGGTGGCGTAGTGGAGACGCGGTGTGTAGTATTTGGCGCCTCGGACTTTCAATTTGAAGGTCGGTGGTTCAAGCCTGCTCTCTGCCGTTTTTTTTACACTGTTTCTCTCCATAATGTTGGAGGAAACATTTCGATGGACTAGCATACTATCCAGGGGGATTAGTAATACTCTCAGTCACTTCATCCTACGGAAACCGCGTTAAGCCCCGGCACGTGTTAGCCACCAGGCTCGTGAAGACATCACCTACCTACCTACCTAACTTTTCAGCTTGTAACTGTTGCTTGTACCTGTACAAGTTTGAAGGGATGGGAACGGTTTTGCGCCATGGAAAAAATATTGTGAGATTGTTTGCATGTAAAATGTGTAGGGTACTCCCCTTTATCAGGGAAATATGTGTGTACTGCCCCAAACGGGTATGATTTTTGAGACATTTTGTTCTGAAAACGGGTATAGACTCATTGTTCACCAGTAACAAAAAAAAAAAAAAATCCGGAAATTTCGGTTGGTATGTAAACGGTAAGGCTGTTTTGGTTTGCCCGATCGGAAAATTTTCCAAAATAAAAGGGACGTCTTGAGAGATTGAGAGTCCAAAATTATCAACCGGAATAACCGAACGGAAATGTGTGTACCATTTGCTTTTGGGTAGTCCAGCACTTGTCCAAACGATGTCTGTGATTCGCTAAGAAAACAATAGATTTGTCCCGCTGGGATAGGGATTAGGGATAGGGGCATTGTTCAAGTAATATATCAATTATATCGTTCGCCAATCACAGACACCGTTTAGACACTATGGGGTCCCACTTGCTTTTATCTACCAGTTCCAGGCCCTGCGCCAGTTTTGATGCGTAAGCATGGTTACTCGGCTCGTTTCTGGTGTCATTGGATGTCATTGATAAATGGTACACGCCAATCTTAAATGGGATTTACCTTACTGGAGTTTTGCTTCCCATTTACACAAACCGTGGACCAACCGGATTTTCCGTGTAAATGGTAAAACACTCACTGTGACCATTTTGGAGTGAAATTGAATATACTTTACATGTATATCAGAAGCTCATAACGTGATAAGCTTCTGTTTATATGTGAAGGGAACCACGAGAGCGTAAAAACATGGCCATATTTGAAAACGGGTATGGAATTCAGAGGTTGTGGCCGAGTTGTTTAATTCGCGATTGAGCTAACTCATGATCAGGGTCAACGTAAATTTTGATTCCGGTAAAGGCATTCGCGCAAAAATCTTCTAACATTGATTTTTTCTATAAAACTTTTGCTACAGCTAGGTAATGAGTTACTCGCGTCAGAAATGCAATAAAAAAATTTGGGGATCACTGACTTTGTTTCCGAGATAAGATTACCTGAAGGCGATTCTAATTTTGAAAAATTGGTGTTCCTAACCGTATATGGCCCCATGTCTGTTAGTCTAAAAATTAATAAAACTTTTACACTTGTAATTTACAAGTGTAGCAGGGGCGGATCTAGGGGGAGGGTGCAGGGGGTTCGCACCCCCCTCCCCCTGAGATGACCTGCGGTTTTCTAATACAACTGGTATTCTGCAAAAAAAAAAAAAACCTATGTGAAAAAAAAGTACTCCTTAGTGGTGCACCCCCTCCTAAAAAAATCCTGGATCCACCCCTGTGTAGCTATTGTTTTCAACCTCTGAAACAATGGCTACACTTGTAAATTACACTTGTAAAAGTTTTATTAAGGCCCCGTCCACACGTATCCGGATATTTTTGAATCCGCAACTTTTTTTGTTACGGATTCGAAAATATTCGCGTCCACACGTAGCGTATTCGAATCGTATTTGCCCGAATTTGCCGGATACGTGTGGACGGAAGGCCAATCCGCAACAAAAAAGTTGCGGATTAAAAAATATCCGGATACGTGTGGACGGGCCTAAATTGACCCCTGATGAAACACTCTCCCTCGTGTACGTGTTTGATATATTACTTCACATCTCTTTGAATTCTCTTTGAATTCCAATACTTTTGGTGGAAGCTATTTACATAATGCAATGCATAGGTAAAAAAACCACGAGCCAATCAGAGAAGAGTATTAAGCGCGTGCAAAGAGGTGATCTGGCGCGCATTTTCCCTGGGGACGAGAATGTTTTTCCAGATTTGACCGACAACTCGGTGAGTGAACAACAAAATGCTCTAAATCCTTCGTCAGGGTAACGAAATTAGAAAGAATACAACGAAAAAAGACAAGGAATTTAGCAGCAATTTGAAGGACTGCCGTAGAGGAAAAGAGAGAAAAAACCTAAGGTTAGGTGCTGCATAAATTTTTACTAAACACATTTAACATTTGTTGGGTGTCGCGCATTTCAGATTGTATTTCAATAATCACCATGTTTGCTTACTCCTTATTTGTTTTAACCGGACTTTCTGAGAATGTGTCTTTTCATTAAATTTAAGACAAATTTTAATTTGTTTGCAGAAATGTTCAGTGGAACAACTCTCCGCGTTTCCAGCAGAAGTATATGCGGGAAAACCGTTTGCACGCAGTCCGTTGGAAACAAGTTCAAACAACTTGAACGCTGGTTTAATGCTTTTCACTCCAAAGTCGCGACAACTTTAGAGGTAGCTTAATTATTGTTCTCCTACGCTTCAAATGAACAAGTATTTGATATTTCTCGAAACTTATGCAACACTGAAATGCAAGAATTGGCGCAGCAAACACAAATAAGATTACTGAACACTGAAGTGCTTATATAGATCAACAAGTATTGACTGTTCAACTCTTTAACCGCGAAATTTGAATGTTATATTGACAGATATTTTTTGCTGAAAGGAAGGTTTCATTAGTTTTTTTTCAGCAGATTTATAGGAACATTTACGAAGGTGACATTAGTTCTAACTTATATTTATGATTCCAACGTTTTCAGCAGAAGTATGGAAAGCCGTTTGCACGTCAGCGTTCGTTGGAAACAAGTTCAGGCAACTTGAACGCTCGTGTTGCTTTACAATTCAAAGCCGAGAAATTTTAGAGGTAAGCTTAATTATTGTTCTGCTACACTTAATTTTCTCCAAACTTACGCACACTGAAATGCAAGAATTGGCACAAGTCAGGCACAAGTACTGATTGCAGAATTGAACAAGTGCTTACTGATACATTTAAGTTAAGCCGTTTAATGCTTGCTGTGAGCAACAAGTATTGTTTACATTTTTGACCGAGAAACTTGAATTTGTGGCGATTGACAATATCCTTTGTTGGACGGAAGGTTTTCATTAGTTTTTCAGCAGTTTGACAGAAAATTTTATGAAGGTGACATTAGAGTGATTTTACTTCATCTGTGAAATAGTTAGTAGAATGGTACGCACTATTAGACTATAATTCCATTGTTTCCTTTTGTTTAATTTGGACTATCACACACTAATTGTTAGCTGGTGTTTCACAGATGAAGTAAAATCACTCTAGTTTTACCGGACATTTATAATTTATTTATTGTAACATTTAATCAACGCACAAGTATTTGACTTTTCGAACTTACAGTTTGGGAAAGCATCACTTTTCATATTTCAATTATAGACGAAGGGGTGAAGAATTAAACCTTTTGTATTCGTGAATAGTACATTTACAACTGCAAGAGTACCCTTCGCGGTTGTCATTCGGTAAAAGAAATTGTACACGCGCCAGTTTAAGAGTAATATAACAAATTATATATCAATAGAAAGCTTAATATATGTAGTTTGCGATGAAAACTATAATATTTTTCTTTTACAAACGGCCAGGAGCCGATGACCGTCAAACGACAAGGGGTTCTTCAATTAAATTTATCGGTCAAGAGCTGAGCTGAGCTGAGCTGAGCTGCACAGTGTTGGGTTCAATCCGAAGAAGCGGTGTCAGTTTTTTCATATATTCTGATTGGCTAGCGAGATACTGTCATCTAACAGTTGGAGAAATTTAAAACAAGCGAGACGTGTTGCGTAAATGGTCGCCACGGGAAAAATATTTTGAAAACCAGAATTTCCTGACCATTTCTGTTTTTGGCCAAATTTCACTGAGAAAATCCATTACATCTATATGCCCTATAAATTCGTTAAAAGTAGACATATTCTCCCAAAAATCAAGTGCGAGTTTTCGCTCGTATTAAAGTTTTGCAAACAACACGGTGTCTCCACAGGATATTACATCACTTCACTTCCACTTCGTCGGTTGAGCAAAACGGCTTAGAGAGGGGAGGGGAAGAGGATTGTTTCGTATCCACAAGTTGGCTCAAAGGAGGGATGGGAGGGTGGGGACTTGGAAAAAGGGGGTGGGGTCGGTTGAGCAAAACGGCCAGGAGAGGGGAGGGTCCCAGGATTGTTTCGTGTTCACTAGTTGGCTCAAACGAGCCTTTGATTTTTATCTTTGACTGGAGTTAACTGTGATTCTTAAATTAATGTATGCCTTGTTCACTTGGTTTCTAGTTTCCTTCTACTTCCCGAAGGTCATTTGTTCCTGGCTAATACTGTTTCATCCACCAAGTTCAGATCAAGCAATGACTGTAATCCTCAGCACCACAGTATACTCAGTGGTCAACCAATCAAACCAATGGTTCACGCCAGTACCACAGCATGCCCAATGATCTTCGCCGGTACCAGAAAACACTCAATGGTCATCTCAGTGATTTGGTCAGTCAATTCCTTGTGGGTTGGGAATGGTGGGTAAATAGAGCTCTGGATGAACCTTACAACGCATACCTCACTGACGCACACACGTTCGGCCAGAAGTCCGCGGACTTCTTATTCGGCTTTACTTAGTTGTAGTTAATGAAATTAATAAGTGGTACCCCTGGGTTGGTGCGGTTTTTCCCCCTTTCCCTTTCATTTGGGCCTTGGGTTTCTTTTCACGTTATTCGAGTACTATTTTCCATCGGCTATTTTTTCTCCGAAAGTGATTCGGCTTCGGCTTTTTTCGGAAAAAATTATTCGTCGTCATTGCTGTTTCGTTCTCCCGCATTGTTGCGCGAAATTAGGTTGATCAATTACGTTTCACTTGACAGTCCAAGCGCTGTATTTAAGTGAAGCTTTCTTTCTCTTTCTCTTTCTCTTTCTCTTTCTTCCGTAAGGTTCACCCAGATATGTTACTTATGATAAAACTTAGGAAACTGGAGGCTGCAGGCCATTCAACTGTTGGAAGGAGACCTCATTTGGCCACTCCTTACGGGTTTATTGGCCTCACTTGTTTACAGACAGATAGTTAGATAGGCTGCTATTTTTGGTCGGTTGTTACCTCTATGAAATTGGCTACACAACAAAATTGGCTCACAAAACGATAGATTACTTGATACATTTGTAGTGCATTCAGTCCAAAAACAGAACACCAATAACGGCTTGATAGGAGTTTGATTATAAACAAAGGTAACAGCTCGCTGCCAAATTTGCCAGCATACATTAGATAGCAGGTTAATTATGACAGTATGGGTTATGATGAGACAATGCACACACCTTAGTGTAGATAGTTTACAAATTATAAGCCTTTGAAACAATTCTCGATGCAAGCAGTATCATTGGATCAACATGGAGCACGTCAATCATTGGGAGATAATATAATATCTAATATCGTTGGATAAGCTTCGAGAGGTAAATTGGAAAAAGCAAAAGCTGGATTCCGTACAGGCGGAAGACAAAGCTTTTGGTATCGACAGAAGTCGCGCGCTCGCATCTTTATTGCAGCTTGAAGCTAACGCCCAGCAACGTTTGTTGAAACAGCTGTATAGGAGGGGGTAATGTATAACAATAAAACCTTAAAAAAATTGTGTCTTGTGTCCTTATTCCAAAACATTATCTACTTACTTACGATTTTGTTTCCGAGTCCGGCTTGTTTCTTAGATCACGATTTAACTTTGAACAAATAAAGGCTAGGTATCGAGAAAGTCTCGATAGCAAGCTGACAGATGACCCCTCCGTACCGTTATGGGGACCCTAGGGTGTTCCGTTTTATGTACACTGGAACACTCTTCGGTTTTCCTGGACGCTAGATTTTTCATTTAGGAGCGCATCCCCTCATGTATAGTTTGTAGGTCCTGTGTCATAGTTAAAGATAAGTGTAAAAGCTTTGTATTAAAAAAATCTGAGACAATAAAAGTTAGTTAAACAACTTGTGTCTCGTGTCTTTTTCTTAAACATTATCTATTTAGCTAAGCAACGATACTAATAGAGGATTTTTTTTCAGGGAGAATACTAATCCAATGGTTAAATTTCAGGTAAAAATCGTCGTATTTTTCTTCAAATGAATCAACCTTTTTTCGGGAAGCCCGCAACTTCCTTCGAAACCGTTTCATTGTTTTCGTCGATCTCTGACGCAGCTTGTACGCTTTCGTCAAAATCACCACGTACTTCAACTTGAGATCGGTACCGTTAAGCATTTTAAAAATATGATATGAGTGTGTAAACCATCTTATGGTGCATTTTTGTTGAAAATAAAGTTTGAAATAAACATCTTGCAGTGTGTTCAGTTATTTGCGTCTCAAAAGTGTGTATATATTTGTGTGCAAACCATGTTATAGCACTTATTGCTGAGAATAAAAGATAAAAATTGTGAAGTCTGTTTGTGTGCTTTATTCGTGTCTTTTGTGTTTTTCTCACCGCCTGACGGATGTTTTATTCATTCGAAGAATTAGTATGACAAATGTGCAAGCCAAGTTGTAATAATAAAACGCAGTTGAAAATAAAAATTCGCCATTGTGTTTCATTTGTGTCATGTGTGTTTTTTTTAAGACAACTAATATTTCAATTTCAGGAACATCTCGCAGCTTCTGAACACAACGACGTCTCAAATCACCTTCAGGGATGTTTTAGTCAGTCACAGACATCGCCACTACTGACTTCATTTTTTTTGATTTCATCACTTTTTTTGGTGTGCGAAATCAAGACGCACGAAGCCTATTGACGATAATTACAAGATCGTATAATATTATAAGCTTTTATGTTTTTAGCACACTTTTGGTCAATTAATTGAATGAATCATCATAGCAGAGAGTGGAGTGCAATGAAGAGAAAGTCTTACAAGAACCATAATCTCAATCGCGTCAGATTTTGATTTTCACGGTGTCGCAGTGGTTTTGTGTGCGCTTCCATAAGTTATCAATAAGCAGTACCAATACTTACCAGCTGCGGTCCATCAGAGATAAACACCAGACAAAAATACAAAGATCACATTGGAACACAGACTGGAATGTAAGTAGTATCCTTTTAGTATTAGCGGTGTCATGTTATATAAGGGGCAAGTGAAAGACTTGTAAAATCCTGGACCGAAATCTGTGTCTTCAATGGGATTCAAACCCAACCTCTTTGTCACTGCTACGATGTTTTCCTTACTTATTTATACTCCGATGTCAAGAAAGGCAAGTAAATGCCTGTACCAAAATCTGTGCTTTAATGGGATTAAAACCCAACGACCTCTTTGTTGTTTGAACTGCTATGGGAGGAGGACTAACGAAACACTTACAGGCTTTTACATGGCAGTTCCCCTTTGTTAATGGTGCAATTGTTTTCCATACCAACCGTGACATGTTCTGTTCCTTGTTTTGCGTCCTCCATTTGCTCTTTCCACCTGTGCAGGTAGATAAAGGACGCCATTCTGAATTTGGGATATGACACGGATAAATAAGTAGCCGTGGATATCTTTCACCGCCACTTCACGTTACAGAAATCACAGGTACAGACTACCCTAATGTCACACTTGTTGAAACCAGTTTGAGACATTTGGGGTGCGCAAACGCGAAGCGTGAGCAACGACCCCAAAAGCGCTCTTTCGCTATTTTCGACTGAATTGCCCATAATACACTTTGTTTGCCCCCCAAAAGTTTGTATAAAGTATTGTTTTGAAACGCTCTTGCGAATATGCAGTCCTCTCAAGAGCATTTACAAACAATAGCTTATGCAAAATTTGGGGGCAAACAAAGTGTATAATGGACAATTCGAAAATAGAGAATTGTGTAGGTTAATTTAGCAAACTAAAGGAAGGACTGCATGTGAAAGCAATAATACTGCGTGACAGGTAGTGGAGTCTGGTTCTGATAGTGTCTGCAGTTCCGAGGGTGGGTACTCCCGACAATTTAGGATAGGTGTGTGCCGCCAAGGTTCTCAAACCCTGACCCTATTTAAGGGAAGAAAATCGAAATTTGATACCCTTTTTAAGGCTCTCAGATTTAACAGACCATATCTTTTTCGTTTTGCGCGTTCTGGTGGATAATGAAACTTAGTGACCCTATCTAAGGAATATCTAAGGATCACAATACCAAAACTACCAAAAAGGATACCTATTTTAGGACTGAGCACCTCAAAAACCCTACCCTATCGGGCGGCACTTACCTGTACACCTGTATAGCGGAGTATCCCCTCGGGCTGCAGTTTGAATTGGCGAGAACAAGTGCTGGTAATTACAACGATCGCACAATTAATTTTACGTTACTTGTATTTGATTAGTTTTCCTTTAGGATCACTCCACCCAGAAAATTACTTTCAGATTTCAAACGAGAAACCGTGTGCTTGTTTCCTAGGGATCATAGAACTCTTTCATAATGGCGGCCGATATATTTATTCTTTTATATGTAAGTTAATTAGCCTCACTGTCTTCATTTTAGAGTAAAATACTTTTGAATTTTGTACATGTTACCGAGGCCAGTGAGGCTAATTAACATACATATAAAAGAATAAATAAATCGGCCGCCATTATGAAAGAGTTCTATGTTTGACGTATGTTGCCGTTGTACTTTAGTTTGTTGTGCATCAAGAGACTGGAATCAGAAAACCGAGTCGCTGGAATTAAAAATGCTGAACAAGATGTTAACTCAAGCTTCAAGGTGACTAATTAAATCACTGAGGCATTAACACATGATGAATAAGAGGGGAGGGGAGGTTTGATTGGAGTGAAATTGTTAGACTTTATTTTTTTTCCACCTATTGTTTGCAAGATTGGGGAAGGGAGAGACTCCGAGACCCCCCCTCCCCCCCCCCCCCCAAAAAAAAGGCCCTCCCTTATATCCGTAACTGGGAACAGTCTTAGGGTATTAACTGACATTTTGTTGTATTTTTTGGAATTCAGGTTCCGAAAGTAGGCCGGGCACACTGAACATCACAGTGCTAATCCTGTTGACGATCGACTGTCCCTTGCTCGCAATGTCACTTCAGATTTTGTAAGTGTAGATCAGAGATTCTTATTTTGTGTTCTTTCTTTCTTTCTTTCTTTCTTTCTTTCTTTCTTTCTTTATTTATTTATTTATAAACTTCGCCAAGAGGCCCGGATCACTTACAGAGCAAGCTCCATTACCAGATCCAGAAAAGACAAAAAAAAAAAAAAAAGAAAAATTGTAATACAAAAACTAACCAATACTAACAAGAATGACGATACTTTAGAAACGGATAGATAAAAACGGAAATGAGGAAAAAAAAAAGAATTGGTGAAGAGATCGATAAAAAATCAACAACACATACGATCAAGCAAGCTGCTCAATGGCCGACGATAGGGGCACTTTATACACACACTCTTGAAGGTCTGGGGGGTGTCGGGATATTAACTCGTGAATACGCGAAGCGTTTAACGAGTTGCAGCATTTGAGTAGAAATTTCAGTCGATCGTTCGATCGACTTAAACATTGAGCTCACGATATGCAATGGTCACCTGCGTTACCCATTGGACGTCGTTACCCTGACGAAGGAATTAGAGCACTCTGTTGTTCACTCACCGATATAACATGGAAAATAAGCAAACAAAGTTTCGTTATATCGGTTGGACAGTTCTCTTTAAGCCTTTTAAAATATCGTTTTTAACTCGTGAATACGCGAAGAAAATATCGCGTTGGAGGGAGGAGAGGTTAGGGAGTTTGACGCAAGTGTTGGGAGAGGTGGGGTAGGTTGGGCAAAACGGTTAGGAGAGGGGAGAGTCCGAGGATTGTTACGTTTTCACAAGTTGGCTCAAAGGAGGGAGGGGAGGGTGGGGAATTGGAAACAGGGGTGGGGTCGGTTGAGCAAAACGGCCAGAAGAGGGGAGGGTCCTAGGATTGTTTCGTGTTCACAAGTTGGCTCAAAGGAGCCTTTGATTTTTATCTTTGACTGGAGTTAACTGTGATTCTCAAATTAATGTATGTTTTTTCACTTGTTTCTAGTTTCCTTCTACTTCCCGAAGGTCATTTGTTCTTGGCGCATACTGTTTCATCCACCAAGTTCTGATCAAGCAATGACTGTAATCCTCAGCACCACAGTATACTCAGTGGTCAACCAATCAAACCAATGGTTCACGCCAGTACCACAGCATTCCCAATGATCTTCGCCGGTACCAGAGCACACTCAATAGTCAACTCAGTGATTTGGTCAGTCAATTCCTTGTGGGTTGGGAATGGTGGGTAAATAGAGCGCTGGATGAACCTTACAACGCATACCTCACTGACGCACACACGTTCGGCCAGAAGTCCGCGGACTTCTTATTCGGCTTAAATTAGTTGTAGTTAATGAAATTAATAAGTGGGACCCCTGGGTTGGTGCGGTTTTTCCCCCTTTCCCTTTCATTTGGGCCTTGGGTTTCTTTTCACGTTATTCGAGTACTATTTTCGATCGGCTATTTTTTCTCCGAAAGTGATTCGGCTTCGGCTTTTTTCGGAAAAATTATTCGTCGTCATTGCTGTTTCGTTCTCCCGCATTGTTGCGCGAAATTAGGTTGATCAATTACGTTTCACTTGACAGTCCAAGCGCTGTATTTAAGTGAAGCTTTCTTTCTCTTTCTCTTTCTCTTTCTCTTTCTTCCGTAAGGTTCACCCAGATATGTTACTTATGATAAAACTTAGGAAACTGGAGGCTGCAGGCCATTCAACTGTTGGAAGGAGACCTCATTTGGCCACTCCTTACGGGTTTATTGGCCTCACTTGTTTACAGACAGATAGTTAGATAGGCTGCTATTTTTGGTTGGCTGTTACCTCCATGAAATTGGCTACCCAACAAAATTGGCTCCAAAATGATAGATTACTTGATACATTTGTAGTGCATTCAGTCCAAAAACAGAACACCCATAACGGCTTGATAGGAGTTTGATTATAAACAAAGGTAACAGCTCACTGCCAAATTTGCCAGCATACATAAGATAGCAGGTTAATCATGACAGTATGGGTTATGATGGGACAATGCACACACCTTAGTGTAGATAGTTTACAAATTGTAGGACTTCGAGACAATTCTACGATGCATACAGTATCATTGGATAAACATGGAGCACGTCAATCATTGGGAGGTATTTCTCACTATGGCAGCGTCAACACTGAGACAATCTCGCGGTGAAACACAGTCGAAATACAGGTAAGATCGCGTAGAATTGTCCTTTTTATTATGTTGCCTTGTGATGGGAGTCTCATTCAATAAAGGCCTGCATTGCACCACGCGAGCGAGAGACGTTAGATCGTCTAGGAATCGTAGTCGTATATATAGCATTTAGCAGATAGCATAAATTTACAGCTGTCTTAACTAATATCGTTGGATATTATAATTACCTTCGAGAGGTAATTTGGAAAAAGAAAAAGCTGGATTCCGTACAGGCGGAAGACAAACCTTTTGGTATCGACAAAAGTCGCGCGCTCGCATCTTTATTGCAGCTTGAAGCTAACGCCCAGCAACGTTTGTTGAAACAGCTGTATAGGAGGAGGTAATGTATAACAATAAAACTTAAAAAAACTTGTGTCTTGTGTCTTTATTCCAAAACATTATCTACTTACTTACGATTTTGTTTCCGAGTCCGGCTTGTTTCTTAGATCACGATTTAACTGTGAACAAATAAAGGCTTGGTATCGAGAAAGTCTCGATAGGAAGCTGATAGATGACCCCTCCGTACCGTCTTAGGGACCCTGGGGTGTTCCGTTTTATTTACACTGGAACACTCTTCGGTTTTCCTGGACGCTAGATTTTTCATTTAGGAGCGCACCCCCTCATGTATAGTTTGTAGGTCCTGTGTCATAGTTAAAGATAAGTGTAAAAGCTTTGTATTAAAAAAATCTAAGACAATAAAAGTTAGTTAAACAACTTGTGTCTCGTGTCTTTTTCTTAAACATTATCTATTTAGCTAAGCAACGATACTAACAGAGGATTTTTTTTCAGGGAGAATACTAATCCAATGGTTAAATTTCAGGTAAAAATCGTCGTATTTTTCTTCAAATGAATCAACCTTTTTTCGGGAAGCCCGCAGCTTCCTTCGAAACCCTTTCATTGTTTTCGTCGATCTCTGACGCAGCTTGTACGCTTTCGTCAAAATTCCACGTACTTCAACTTGAGATCGGTACCGTTAAGCATTTTAAAAATATGATATGAGTGTGTAAACCATCTTATGATGCATTTTTGTTGAAAATAAAGTTTGAAATAAACATCTTGCAGTGTGTTCAGTTATTTGCGTCTCAAAAGTGTGTATATATTTGTGTGCAAACCATGGTATAGCACTTATTGCTGAGAATAAAAGATAAAAATTGTAAAGTCTGTTTGTGTGCTTTATTCGTGTCTTTTGTGTTTTTCTCACCGCCTGACGGATGTTTTATTCATTCGAAGAATTAGTATGACAAATGTGCAAGCCAAGTTGTAATAACAAAACGCAGTTGAAAATAAAAATTCGCCATTGTGTTTCATTTGTGTCATGTGTGTTTTTTTAAGACAACTAATATTTCAATTTCAGGAACATCTCGCAGCTTCTGAACACAACGACGTCTCAAATCACCTTCAGGGATGTTTTAGTCAGTCACAGACATCGCCACTACTGACTTCATTTTTTTTGGTTTCATCACTTTTTTGGTGTGCGAAATCAAGACGCACGAAGCCTATTGACGATAATTACAAGATCGTATAATATTATAAGCTTTTATGTTTTTAGCACACTTTTGGTCAATTAATTGAATGAATCATCATAGCAGAGAGTGGAGTGCAATGAAGAGAAAGTCTTACAAGAACCATGATCTCAATCGCGTCAGATTTGTTTCACGGTGTCGCAGTGGTTTTGTGTGCGCTTCCATAAGTTATCAGTAAGCAGTACCAATACTTACCAGCTGCGGTCCATCAGAGACAAACACCAGACAAAAAATACAAAGATCACATTGGAACACAGACTGGAATGTAAGTAGTATCCTTTTAGTATTAGCTGTGCCATGTTATATAAGGGGCAACTGAAATTAGACTTGTAAAATCCAGGACCGAAATCTGTGGCTTCAATGGGATTCAAAACCAACCTCTTTGCCAATGCTACGATGTTTTCCTTACTTATTTATACTCATGTGTCAAGAAAGGCAAGTAAATGCCCGTACCAAAATCTGTGCCTTAATGGGATTAAAACCCAACGACCTCTTTGTTGTTTGAACTGAGGAATCTCTATTTGCCATTTTCTTAACAATGCAAAAGTCGATTCATGGTAAAATGCTTGCATATGGGAGGAGGTCTAACGAAACACTTACAGGCTTTTTACATGGTAGTTCCCCTTTGTTAAAGGTGCAATTGTTTTCCATACCAACCGTGACCTGTTCTGTTCCTTGTTTTGTGTCCTCCATTTGCTCTTTCCAGCTATGCAGGTAGATAAAGGACGCCATTCTGAATTTGGGATATGACTCGGATAAATAAGTAGCCGTGGATATCCTTCACCGCCACTTCACGTTACAGAAATCACAGGTACAGACTACCCTAATGTCACACTTTATGAAACCAGTGTGAGACAATTTGGGTGCGCAAACGCGAAGCGTGAGCAACGACCCCAAAAGCGCTTATTCGCTATTTTCGAATTGTCCGTAATACACTTTGTTTGCACTCCAAAATTTTGCATAAACTATTGTTTTGAAATGCCCTTGGGAATATGCAGTCCTCCCAAGGGCATTTACAAACAATAGCTTATGCAAAATTTGGGGCAAACAAAGTGTATTATGGAAAATCCGAAAATAGAGAATTGTGTAGGTTAATTCAGCATACTAAAGGAAGGACTGCATATGAATGCAATAATACTGCGTGACCTATAGTGGAGTGTGGTTTTGACAGGGTGCTTTCCATAATGTGAGACCTAACGGTCAGGGACCGTTCGGACCAACCGCGGAATAATGGAACGACATTTTCCGATCGAAGCGACCAACCGAATTTAATTCCCACTTCTCCAACTTTGTACCGGTACTGGTCTGGTCTGGTCTGTCAGCGAGGAAAAAGCCGGATCTGAAGCATGGGGCATCATTTGGCTTTCACCACTCGTAGAGACATTCAGAATATTCAACTTCTGTAAACAGAAATTGAGAAAACTCGCGGAAAAATGACAACATGAGCAATGGTTAAAGATTAACCTTTAAAATCGCAAAACTTTGAACATTTCATAATACAGTCACGTACCGGAAATCGTGGAACATGCATGCATGAGCAGCACTGTCAAATTTGTAGTTTTATAGTCACAAATAGAACACTGATAACAAGTAGGCTTGTTTTTCATGGCCGCCATGATAGTGAATTCAGTGAGGGAGACAGAAGAGCGGTACTGAAAACAAGAATTTATGAAAATGGAACGGTAAATTTCGGTCCGACCGGTCCAACCGGTCCAAGTGGACCACCTCTAGAGGTAGTCCACTTGGACCGGTAATTTTTCGCTTGGTCCGGACCGTTCCATTAAATTTCCAACCGAAATTTCCGGAAATTTTGGCATAATGGTAAGCACTCATAGTGTCTGCAGTTCCCGGGGGGGGGGGGGGGGGGGGGGTACTCCCGACAATTTAGGATAGGTGTGTGCCGCCAAGGTTCTCAAACCCTGACCCTATTTAAGGGTAGAAAATCGAGATTTGATACCCTTTAAGGCTCAGATTTAACAGAACATATCTTTTTCGATTTGCGCGTTGGGCTGGATAATGCAACTTAGTGACCCTATCTAAGAAATATCTAAGGATCACAATACCAAAACTACCAAAAGGGATACCCTGTTCAAGGACTGAGCATCTCAAAAACCCTACCCTATCGAGCGGCATGTACCTGTACAAATGTATAGCGGAGTATCCCCCCGGGCTGCAGTTTAAATTTGCGAGAACAAGTGCTGGTAATTAAAACGATCGTACAATTAATTTTACGTTACTTGTATTTGATTTGTTTTCCTTTAGGATCACTCCGCCCAGAAAATTACTTTGAGATTTCAAACGAGAAACCGTGTGCTTGTTTCCCAGGCATCATGTTTGACGTATCTTGCCGTTGTACTTTAGTTTGTTGTGCAGCAAGAGACTGGATTTAGAGAACCGAGTCGCTGGAATTAAAAATGCTGAACAAGCCAAGAGGTTAACTCAAGCTTCAAGGTGACTAATTACATCACAGAGGCAGAGGGGAGGGGAGAGAGGGATAGGAGTGAAATTGTTCGACTGTTTTTTTTCCACATTTTGTTTGTAAGATAATTGTTTGCAAGATTGGGGGAAGGAGACCCCCCCCCCCCAAAAAAAAATAAAAAATTCCCTCCCTTATATCCGCCACTGGGAACAGTCTTGGAGTATTAACTGACATTTTGTTGTATTTTCTGTGGAATTCAGGTTCCGAAAGTGTGCCGGGCACACTGAACATCACAGTGCTAATCCTGTTGACGATCGACTGTCACTTGCTCGCAATGCCACTTCAGATTTTGTAAGTGAAGATCAGAGATTCTTATTTTGTGTTTTTTATTTATTTATTTATTTATTTATAAACTACGCCAAGAGGCCTGGATCACTCACAGAGCAAGCTCCACACTACCAGATCCAGAAAAGACAAAAGAAAAAAAAAAAAAGAAAAATTGTAATACAAATACTAACCAATACTACCAAGAATGACAATACTTTAGAAACGGCTAGATAAAAAACGGCAATGAGGAAAAAAAAAACAGAATTGGGGAGGAGATTGATAAAAAAATCAACAACACATACGACCAAGCAAGCTGTTCAATGGCCAACTAGAGTGGCACTTTATACACACACTCTTGAAGGTCTGGGGGTGTCGGGGTATTAACTCGTGAATCGCGAAGGGTTAAACGAGTTGCAGCATTTGAGTAGAAATTTCACTCGATCGTTCGATCGAATTAAACATTGGGCCCACGATATGCAATCTCACCTGCGTTACCCATAGGACGACGTTACCCTGACGAAGGAGTTAGAGCATTCTGTTGTTCACTCACCGATATAACATGGAAATTATGCAAACAAAGTTTCGTTACTTCGACTGGACAGTGCCCTTTAAGCCTTTTAAAATACCGTTTTCAACTCGTGAATACGCGAAGAAAATATCGCGTTGGAGGGAGGAGAGGTTAGAGAGTTTGACTCAAGTGTTGGGAGAGAGGAGGGGTCGGTTAAGCAAAACGGCCTGGAGAGGGGAGGGTCCGAAGATTGTTTCGTATCCACAAGTTGGCTCAAAGGAGGGGGGAGGGTGGGGGTTGGACACAGGGGGTGGGGTCGGATGAGCGAAACGGCCAGGAGATGGGAGGGTCCGAGGATTGTTTCGTGTTCACAAGTTGGCTCAAAGGAGCCTTTGATTTTTATCTTCGACTGGAGTTAACTGTGATTCTTAAATTAATGTATGCTTTTTCACTTGGTTTCTAGTTTCCTTCTACTTCCCGAAGGTCATTTGTTCTTGGCTCATACTGTTTCATCCACCAAGTTCTGATCAAGCAATGACTGTAATCCTCAGCACCACAGCATACTCAGTGGTCAACCAATCAAACCAATGGTTCACGCCAGTACCACAGCATGCCCATTGATCTTCGCCGGTACCAGAGCACACTCAATCGTCATCTCAGTGATTTGGTCAGTCAATTCCTTGTGGGTTGGGAATGGTGGGTAAATAGAGCTCTGGATGAACCTTACAACGCATACCTCACTGACGCACACACGTTCGGCCAGAAGTCCGCGGACTTCTTATTCGGCTTAACTTAGTTGTAGTTAATGAAATTAATAAGTGGGACCCCTGGGTTGGTGCGGTTTTTCCCCTTTCCCTTTCATTTGGGCCTTGGGTTTCTTTTCACGTTATTCGAGTACTGTGTTCGATCGGCTATTTTTTCTCCGAAAGTGATTCGGCTTCGGCTTTTTTCGGAAAACATTCTTCGTCGTCGTCGCTATTTCGTTCTCCCGCATTGTTGCGCGAAATTAGGTTTATCAATTACGTTTCACTTGACAGTCAAGCGCTGTGTTTAAGTGAAGCTTTCTGTCTTTCTCTTTCTCTTTCTTCCGTAAGGTTCACCCAGATATGTTACTTATGCTATAACTTAGGAAACTGGAGACTGCAGGCCATTCAGCTGTTGGAAGGAGACCTGATTTGGCCACTCCTTACGGGTTTAGTGGCCTCTCTTGTTTACAGACAGATAGATAGGTTGGCTGCTATTTTTGGTTCACAAAACGATAGATTACTTGATACATTTGTAGTGCATTCAGTCCAAAAACAGAACACCAGTAACGGCTTGATAGGAGTTTGATTATAAACAAAGGTAACAGCTCACTGCCAAATTTGCCAGCATACATTAGATAGCAGGTTAATCATGACAGTATGGGTTATGATGGGACAATGCACACACCTTAGTGTAGATAGTTTACAAATTGTAGGCCTTCGAGACAATTCTACGATGCATACAGTATCATTGGATCAACATGGAGCACGTCAATCATTGGGAGATATTTCTCACTATGGCAACGTCAACACTGAGAAAATCTCGCGGTGACACACAGGCGAAATACAGGTAAGATCGCGTAGAATTGTCTCTTTTTATTATCTTGCCATGTGATGGGAGTCTCCTTCAAGAAAGGCATGCATTGCACCACGCGAGCGAGAGACGTTAGATCGTCTTGGAATCGTAGTCGTATATATAGCATTTAGCAGATAGGATAAACTTACAGCTGTCTTAACTAATATCGTTGGATAAGCTTCGAGAGGTAAATTGGAAAAAGAAAAAGCTGGATTCCGTACAGGTGGAAGACAAAGCTTTTGGTATCGACAGAAGTCGCGCGCTCGCATCTTTATTGCAGCTTGAAGCTAACGCTCAGCAACGTTTGTTGAAACAGCTGTATAGAAGGGGTAATGTATAACAATAAAACCTTAAAAAAATTGTGTCTTGTGTCCTTACTCCAAAACATTATCTACTTACTTACGATTTTGTTTCCGAGTCCGGCTTGTTTCTTAGTTCACGATTTAACTGTGAACAAATAAAGGCTTGGTATCGAGAAAGTCTCGATAGGAAGCTGATAGATGACCCCTCCGTACCGTCATGGGGACCCTGGGGTGTTCCGTTCAGTTTTATGTACACTGGAACACTCTTCGGTTTTCCTGGATGCTAGATTTTTCATTTAGGAGCGCACCCCCTCATGTATAGTTTGTAGGTCCTGTGTCATAGTTAATGATAAGTGTAAAAGCTTTGTATTAAAAAAATCTAAGATAATAAAACTTAGTTAAACAACTTGTGTCTTGTGTCTTTTTCTTAAACATTATCTATTTAGCTAAGCAACGATACTAATAGAGGATTTTCTTTTTCAGGGAGAATACTAATCCAATCGTTAAATTTCAGGTAAAAAAAACGTCGTATTTTTCTTCAAATGAATCAACCTTTTTTCGGGAAGCCCTCGGCTTCGTACGAAACCGTCTCATTTTTTTCGTCGATCTCTGACGCAGCTTGTACGCTTTCGTCGAAATTCCACGTACTTCAACTTGTGATTGGTACCGTTAAGCATTTTAAAAATATGATATGAGTGTGTAAACCATGTTATGGTGCATTTTTGTTGAAAATAAAGTTTGAAATAAACGTGTTGCAGTGTGTTCAGTTATTTGCGTCTCAAAAGTGTGATATTAGTGTGCAAACCATGTTATAGCACGTATTGCTGAGAATAAAAGATAGAAAATATAAAGTCTGTTTGTGTGCTTTATTCGTGTCTTTTGTGCTTTTATCACCGCCTGACAGATGTTTTATTCATTCGAAGAATCAGTATGACAAATGTGCAAGCCAAGTTATAATAATAAAACGCAGTTGAAAATAAAAATTCGCCATTTTGTTTGATTTGTGTCATGTGTGTTTTTCAAGACAACTAATATTTCAATTTCAGGACCATCTCGCAGCTTCTAAACACAACGACGTCTCACATCACCTTCAGGGATGTTTCCGTCAGTCACAGACATTGCTACTAAACATCAATATTTTTTGGTTACATCACTTTTCTGGTGTACGAAATCAAGACGCACGAAGCCTATTGACGATAATTACAGCGTATAATATTATAAGCTTTTATATTTTTAGCACACTTTTGGTCTATTAATTGAATGAATCATCAAAGCAGAGAGTGGAGTGCAATGAAGAGAAAATCTTACAAGAACCATGATCTCAATTGCGCCAGATTTTGAGTTTCACGGTGTTGCAGTGGTTTTGTGTGCGCTTTCCTTAGATCAGTAAGCAGTACGAATAGTTACCAGCTACGGTCGATCAGCGACAAACACCAGACAAAAAATACAAAGATCAGATTGGAACACAGACTGGAATGTAAGTAGTATCCTTTTAGTATTAGCTGTGCCATGTTATATAAGGGGCAACTGAAAGACTTGTAAAATCCCGGACCGAAATCTGTGGCTTCAATGGGATTCATACCCAGCCTCTTTGTCACTGCTACGATGTTTTCCTCACTTATTTGTACTCTGGTGACAACTTATGTAAGTGGGCCACGGGAAGACAAGTAAAATCCCGGACCAAAATATGTCCCTTAATGGGATTAAAACCCAACGACCTGTTTGTATGAACTGGGAAGTCTGTATTTGCCATTTTCTTAACAATGCAAAAGTCGATTCATGATAAAATGCTTGCAGATGGGAGCAGGACAAACGAAACCTTAAAGGCTTAATAATAATAATAATAATAATAATAATAATGATAATGATAATGATAATGACGAATATTTAAACAGGATAAAAGCCATCAGTATTTAAGAAAAAACACTGTTATCAATGGGGTCCTGTAAGTAAATAAATATAACTAAACAACTAAAAAATAAAAGTTGTAAGATACAGTAAAAAACTATAACTATAAGATAAAAAGCTAAAAGACTATAACTATAATTGCGATTAAAAAGATAAACGTTTCGTAAAATTAATTAAAATGTGCTTTAAGTGCTTTCTTAAATAAACTTTTACGTGGTAGTTCCCCTTTGTTACTGGTGCAATTGTTTTCCACACTAACCGTGACATGTTCTGTTCTTTGTTTTGTGTCCTCCATTTGCTCTTTCCACCTATGCAGGTAGATAAAGGACGCCATTCTGAATTTGGGATATGACTCGGATAAATAAGTAGCCGTGGATATCCATCACCGCCACTTCACGTAACAGAAATCACAGGTACATGCTACTCTAATGTCACACTTGTTGAAACCAGTTTGCAAACGCGAAGCGTGAGCAACCCCAAAAGCGGTTATTGTGTAGGTTAATTCAGCATACAAAAGGAAGGACTGAAAGCAATTATACTGCGTGACAGCTAGTGGAGTCTGGTTCTGATAGTGTCTTCAGTTTTAATTGGCGAGAACAAGTGATAGTAATTACAACGATCGCATAATTAATTTTACGTTACTTGTATTTCATTTGTTTTCCTTAAGGATCACCCCCCCCAGAAAATTACTTTGAGATTTCAAACGAGAAACCCTGTGCTTTTTTTTCCCAGGGATCACGTTTGACGTTTGTTGCCATTGTACTGTAGTTCCTTGTGCATCAAGAGTGGAATCAGAGAACCCGCGGCCGCCGGTATTAAAAATGCTGAACAAGCCAAGATGTTAACTCAAGCTTCAAGGTGATTAATTAAATCACAGAGGCATTAACACATGATGAATAAGAGAGGACGGGAGGGGGTTGGAGGGGGGAGCGGCGTGAAATTGTCAGAGACTGTAAATTTTTTCCACCTTTTCGGACATATTTGTTTGCAAGATTGAGAGCGCTGTATTTTTATAATGAAATATAATTATGAACCATCAGCCCCTCCTCTATTCTTGAAATCAAATATATTCTATGTGGGAAAGAGCCAATGCGCAGAACAGTGAAGGTTACTATGGTTCGTATGTGAAGCATTACTTAACAAACATGCCTTTGTTTATGTTTTGTTATCTTTTCTGTGGAATTCAGGTTCCGAGGATGTGCCGGGCACAGTTCGCATCACAGTGCTCATCCTGTTGACCATCGATCTTCACTTGCTTGCAATGCTACTTCAGATTGTGTAAGTAAAGATTAGTGATTCTTTTTCTGTAATTTTTAAGTCGTGAATACGCGAAGCGTTCAACGAGTTGTAGCATCTGGGTAGAAATTTCACTCGATCGTTCGATCGGCTTAAACATTGAGCCCACGATATATGCAATCGTCGCCTGCGTTACCCACGGGACGACGCTGGAGAGAGGAAAGTTAGACACAGGGGGTTTGGTCGGTGAAGAAAAAACGCCTACGAGAAGGGTCCGAACATGTGCAGAATCATTTAATTAGAACGTTCCATATCCACTAATTGATTCATATAGGTCTTTATTGTTAAAGATCTTACAGACTCCCATAAGCCAACCAGCGAATATGAAACGTTATTTCTATAGTTAGTAGATGTTGGATCGGCAGTTATTTGAACTTAATAGAGCAAATTTTGTTTCCAAAGACATGAAAACATTTTAGCGTTACATAAATATATATAACGAGAGAACTGGATGACATTATACGATAAATTTGTTGTGAGATACTTCTTGTCTTGTCATGCATACATCAAAGTCAGTTTTGGGAATCCATAAGCGCGTGAGCTGATTTACTTCACCTTTCCTCTCTTACAGAAAAAGCCATTTCTACACTTTGTGTTCCTTTAAGATCATTATCCATAACAGCATCCATCAAGTGCAGAAACCCCTTGCTATATAGGTGTCTACATTAAGAGGTGAGCAATCACTGTAAGTTCTATTTTGAATTCCACAAATGTTCAATGATTGGTCAGGTGTCAGGTGTTAATGAGACCAGCGATAAGAACAATTCGTGAAAATGGGAGATCAGATGGCGCCAAATTTAATTATTTAGGAACTATCAGGAAGAAAAGAATGCAATATATGAAAATGCCCGTTGAACCCTTTTAATTTACACCCACGAGTTTCAAACATGAAAACTCAAAAATAAATCCCAAATTTCATTTACCAAAATGTTCAAAAACAAATGGTACAATGCAAAATGACCACTGGAGAGGTTTCATTTAAATGGTCACTCCACTGGCTTTCGTTGCCAGACTCAAAAGTTAAAGTGCACTACATGTCTTCATAATTGACTCTGAAGAAGTCAAAGGGTCAAGATAAGCAGTAAAAAAAGCATACTTCACGAAAAGGACAGCAAAAACCATTTTGATTTAAAAAGGCCCACTCTCTGCCTTCACACACAAAAGGGAGGTACTGTGAAAGTAATGATTCCGCGAGACAACTAGTGGAATTTGGTTCTGAATGTGTCGAGTCTTACAAAGGAAAAAAAAACTCTGCCTGCAAAACGAACAAGTGGTGGCAATTTTACGTTACTAATATATTTGATTTGTTTTCCGTTAGGATCACTCCACCCAGAAAATTACAATGAGATTGCAAAATACAAACCCTGTCGTTGATTCCCAGGAATCATAATTGACGTCGCCATTGAAATTTAGCTTGCTGTGCATAAAGATCGAGTGGAATCAGAGAACAAAGCTATCGCACTTCAAAATGACAAGACGTTCACTCAAGCTTCAAGGTGACTTATTAATTAAGCCGCATAGATATTATAAAAGATTTTGTAACATTGGACTAAAAGAGCCATGTCATGGGAATTTGACGTTTATGCGTCAAAACTTTTCTTAAGGCACGAAGTGCTTAAAGAACTCTAACAGAATTTAAAGAACTCTAAATGAATTTTCGAAGAGACACTGAACTGCAATCATAGCTGTAGCTACATTTGTAGGCGATAAAAAATGGTCTATATGGTTTTCAAGTTACAACCATTTCTATCCTTGTCATCTGCAGCCCAAGACACTTTTTACTCTTAGACAACAACAACAACAACCTTTATTTACATCCATAATTGAGAAATTTACATCTTTAGATAGCTAATAAAAGCACCAGTAGAACAATTTTACACAAAACTGGACCATTATGTTTGCGGTTCCGCTGATTTTATATCTGACCATGTTTTCGCTTATTAACATTAAAAATGGTGCATGACATGGCTCCTTTATTTACGTTTCTAAACTGGAACACTCAATGGACCAAAGCTGTATTAAATGGATCGTGTAAATGTAGTTATTAAAATTTACAAAAAGGTTTCACTCAGATTAGGGTTATTTAATCTATATTTCGTTCAAAATTACAGGGACAAAGCTTATGATATATCTTTTAAAATTCCTTTTTCGCGGATTTTAAATTTCGTTTACTCAGCGGCAAAGGAGATATAGACATAACATTTTCTTCTTTATTAAAGTTAAAGGAACTTTAAATCTTTTACTAGTTAGTCTGTCTATTTCAACGTAAATACCAATGTAGCACAAAGATTCGCATCAGTGTAATTTCGTTTTTTCGCTAGCTTTCTCCAATGGCATTTGTATATAGCACAACAAAAAAACAACCTTTGTGAGTGACCACGTCTGTCTGAAAGTATTACAGTTCACCTTATTTTCTGTATTGTACACATCCTTGGAGTCGTGTACAATAAGTTCCATTAAAAATAATTGTTTATTATTTTGCATGCACGATTCAGCCTGAATAGAAATTTGCTAGGCAATATTACCAAAACAAAATGCAAGATTACTGGTCCGGAATTAGTGTATTGTCTACTTTCTCATGGAAGTGCCAAGAGGTGTTCTCAACCCCCCACCCTGCTTCTGCCCTTCATTACCGCCACTACCAACCCAACACAACCATTATCTGCTACTCCCCTCAACTACCCCACCGATCCTCCCACCTCATCTCCATATAATAACAATTTTAAGTATATAAGTACAGTACATAAACATGGCACCATTATTTTATTGTTATTCTTTGTTCCTCATGAGATCATATTAAATAAGGTAAAGGGGTAATATAGCTCAAAAGAGATATCCGACTTTTCAGTTGAAGGACTTTGTGCAAAAGGTTCCTAGCTGTACTCTGTCCATGTATCTATAACCCTAACAGATAGGAACGTTTTGCACTGGCAGCCTTTCAATGACCTAATTGACATATAATTTTGTCATAGACTCTTGAGGACTATCTTGTACGTTATTGAGATATGAAAAAAGACTTGTAATTTGAGCTAGTATTATCCCTTTCAATTAGTCTTGCATTATTTCTAACTTCATCACCTCAGAACCATCTGAAATAATCCCCATATTTCCCACGCCTCCTGGCAACTCCTTGAGGTAGTACTTAGTACACCTTTACGATAGGCGTACAATCATTAGTTTACAACCGTCAGTCGTGGTGATCGTATATCAACATATTTTAACTTTTCTTATTCCAATTCATTTTTTGCATTGGCTGAACGTGCTTGCATGAATTATAAGTTTTGGATAAATTAATTATGCCTAAAATGAATTATAAGTAACAGTTGTTATCAATTGGATTATTTCCGTGGTCTATCGGTAATACAAGACAGTGGTCACTTATAAGGTGAATAATTAGCATTGTATTAAGTCATTTTCCTACATTTTTAGAAAGAAACGGGCAAGGAGAGATAAGATTGGAAAAGAACTAGCCTGCACTTAATTTTTGAAAGAACTAAGCTCATTATTCTCTCTTCGTTAGACTCACGATTTCCTATTGCGGACAGCTACTAAAAATGTATTCTTTCAAAGTAGTATTTAAAGTTCGAAACGGTTCTTGTGTAACTAGTATAGCATCATACAGGAATGATATAAACAAGTCATCCAGAAATAGCTTACTAGTTTTCAAGCATAAAGTTACTGCAGTCTTTCAAGGTCGTTTTTGATGTTCTGGGAATGACTTAAGAAAAACATTTTGTTATTTTCTATGGACTTGCATTTCACCGAGCAACTATTAAAGGAAACAAGTTTAACTCTAACAAATGGAGAAACTGAATGTTATGGTGATGCCTAAGAAACCTTACAAAGAATTGGAGGAACTTCGCTCTTTAGTTTTCTCTTAGAAACTGCTGCTGACTTGCGTTTTTGATCATGCTGAATTCCACTCGTGTCGGTTATTTACCCCTAAGATTCCCAAGATGAGTGCAGCTTACAATTCAGTGAGGACGAGAAAGTTCCTTTTTTATGGTTTCATGGCATCATTATTTATGCAACACTGCGAGCCATATATCCTAGTGTGGTGGCGTAAATCGCGTAGCTGTTGGCATTGTACACGCGCCCGAGGACTCCTCCTTGAGTTGGCAAACATGCGTTGACAAACTTTTGGCAACCATTATAACAAGTTTCAATTCTCGCCAACGTTTTTGTGTTGGCAAACTCGCATTTGACGTGTGAAAGAATCAAAACTCAAACATATCTCGGGATTTGACGTCCCGTCCAAAGAATGACATTAAGGATTCTGGAAGTTTGTCGTGTGGAAAACCGAGATTGACAACTTTTTGAAGTTTGCCAACACGAGATTGCCAACTAAAGTTTGACATGTGAAAGCGCTTTATGTATTTAGTGTTATTATTAAGATAATAAAAGATTGATTAGATTAGATTGAACGATAATAATGATAATAACTTCACACAAATTTTGAACGGCAGTATGTTTTTTTCATGTTTCGATTTTTGTTTTGTATGCCATGATCGATTTTTTTAAATTGTTTCTCTGCCTGGCTGGAGATAAATACAGAGAACCAAACAAAAAATGAAATTGTACAGTATTGATTTAGCTAATGTGAAATTCTTATCCGAGTTGCAAATTAAATGACAATTATCAAAATTCTTAGTAACTCGCCCGGATTTTTGGCTAGACTTGGAACATCGGTTTTCTTCCTGATCAAGTTGTTTGTAATCTAAGCTGATTTTAACATTAATTATGTAATCAATCTAACAAAGTAAAATAACCTGCTTATGCAGGAAGATTTCTAGCTGTTCCAAGTGACTAAAATGCGGCTGCAGTTTGGATTAGGGATAGGGTATAGGATTTACAGAAAGTGTTAGTGTAAAGGAGTTAGAATATGAAGGTTAGGTTTACAGTAATAGCAATAGTTAGGACTTAGGGCTACAGTTAGGAGGTTAGGATTTACCTGTTAGATTTCAGAATTAGTAGTCTGTAGTCTGCAGAATTTCTTGCACCGAGTCTTGCTCCTGATTGAAACATAAGAACAAAATAAGCCTTCAGCGACCAGTTATCAATCACCGCAAAAATAACCTTCGACAAAAAAAGTCAAAAGTGAAATTTAAATTTACGGAAAATTTGGTACCAAAATATTCAAATTTCGTTTTCTCTTGCTGAGTTTCAGATTGTTACTAATAAAAAAAAAACCTTTTAAAGAATCCGTTGCCGACATTTTTGGAAAACCAAGTTAAATATTGACATACTGCCTTCAAATCTACCATTTTACGACTTTCGCAACAGGTGGCTTCTTTATAATATTATAGTGCAGGGCATAAAGTTAATACTAATGGACTATTTAGTTTTGCGTAATAAAAGATGCAGTTTTAAAAAGTTGCTTGTGATGTTTCGTTTTAATTTTTATTACCCTAACCTGGGAGAGGGTTCCCTAACCCTTTGGGCCCTTTCCACTTTCAAAAATGATGGGCTTGGCCTAGCTACAGATATCACGTGAAATCGCTTAAATATCTTTTCAGAAATTCCCGATATTTTCCCGAAATATTTCGCTTCCCCCCCCCCTCCTAAATATCTTGAAAAATTCTAAATATCCCAAAAATTTTAACATATTTTTCTATATATATCACAATAACGACTTTATAAAATCAAAAACATCATTTATTTGCAAGACGGGAACGTGTCACAGACTACAGCTATTTTAATTTAGGTTGTCGGATGAGAGCTTCAAGCGTACGCAACGAGACCGCCAGTTACTATGGGTGGTTGTTAATTGGTCTCGGCTTAAGTTCGAGGTTTTTGCGTTTGTTAGTGCGATGAGGTGAGGTGGATGTTAGTACCATAAATGTTTTCCTTCGCTGTGTGGAGGAGGCATATTAATTTGCTTTCGTCAATTTATCGTATTCAAAAAAATCTATCAAAAGTATCTTGCGGCCTCGTTGCGTACGCTTGAAGCTATCATCTGACAGCCCAAATTGAAATGGTAGTCTACCTTCTATAGCTCAGAAGGACACTTATTGAGAATTATATAACGTTAAATGTCGACACTTAGAACTTTATTTTCAATACATTTTTAAGTGTAAAAAAGAAAGTCTAAAATACCCACTCAGGATTGAACCTGTGACCTCAGCTCGGCTTAGACTTACATAGCTTACCATACCACAGTACCACCTACTTTCACGGGTAATCCTAACCTCAACTGAAAGCTAACCAGTTACTCCGTTATATAAGTCTCAATAAGGTGTCCAACATCCTTCTGAGCTATGGATTCTAGACTCTTCCAATTGAAATAGCTATATACAAAGTGACTACCAGACTTACTAGGACTCGTGGATATAATATTCGGTATGTACTTGGTGTATCCCTTATTATTTTGTATTTGAACACTTAGTTTTTATTTCAGTAGAAAAAGAAGATAAAAACAGCAGGATGGGGAATCGAACCCGGGCCGTATGATCTACTCCATGCACACTATCCACTGTACCACCGAGGACTAGCTGCCGGAAATTGTAATTTTTAAGGGATAGAAGATAACATGCTGCCAGCCCAGACCATATATAAGAACTAACCCTTTCGATACAATGGAAATACTGGAATCAGTGCTTAATCCTAAATACTAAAATCAGTGCTTCAACCCTAGATACTGTAATCCGACCCTAAATTACACTGCAATATATCTAAATACATTACAATAAGGGATACATGGAGTACCATACATTATGATCAGGGATACACCAAGTACCTAAGTAATATTCGCGAGGAAAATCGCTGAACAGGACTACTGCTGACACTTCATTGAGCCGCAAAGTAGATTCCGTCTTTAGAAGGGGTTTGCTGGAAACTACATGTTCTTTACTATTATACTAGGATCACTCAGTGATTAGTCAAGGATCAGTCAAAGATAACGCAGGGATAAGTCAATAGTCAAAGATTAGTAAAAAAAAGAAGGGTCCTCTTAGATTTGTGAAAAAAAAATGGCTCATTTTTGGTCATTAAATATTTTCATAAATAGAATGATAAGTGTGGAGAGAAAGAAACTCAGAAAATTTTTTTCTGAGTTTCAGATGTGATTCGAACCCACGACCTTCCATAAACTAGTCGGAAAACCAAATTTTATTGTTAAAAATAATATAATGAGATTTCTCCGTTTCAACAGGAGCTCAAGCCTTGGAAATTGCACAGAATGATCGCTTGCGCAGTGCTCTCTTTATAACACGGATAAAATTAGCAGTGAAACCCCAAAGGACGCTTGGAAATAAACAACACGTTCTAAAAGCAAACGGGGGTATTCTAAATGGGCCAAATTCTGGCAAATAATCGCAGTTTTGGTGTGTTTTTGCCAAAATATGCAGAAATGTTGGCAAAATATCGATTTCTAGGGCTTTTTTTACCGTGGCCACTGTACATCGGATACAAAATAATTCTTTTTTATTGTTTTTTGCCCAGACCGTCATGTCACAAAAGTCATGAATCCATGCCCAAATTGCCATATTTTTGGATTTGTGTAGTTACATGGCAAAAAACATTTAAAACTCTCAATTTTTGTCCTAAGGAAGCTGGACTAAATTAGAGAATTAAGCGAGTTCTTGCCATGAAATGAAAAATGTGGCAAAATTTCAAAAGAAGGTAAGTAATTTTCCAAAACCAATGAAATGTTTCAACTCATTAGAGAAAAAATACTTTAAAACACCCTATTTTTGACGGATTTAAATATTTTTGTCAAGAAATTCATGAAATAACAAAATTTTGCCAGACACCCTCAACTTATGACGATGGAAATTTCCGAGGCTTTTTGCTTCAGTGAGTAAAATGACGGCGGAAATGATGAAATGACGGTGGTATTCCTGTTCAAAATAATGGCGAAACTGCGACCCAGAGGACGCGTTAGAAGTTTATAAAGGCCAAGGATTGGCTTTTCTTTCCAACTGGCTGAAGAACAAAGGACTACAAAGACTCTGACAATTAAACTGACCGGTTGACTTGATTGCGGCGAGTTGCCCAGAAAAATCTAAAAGACCTGTCGTATAAAACATCAAAATGGTGTGTAGAAGCTAATCACTTTCCCGTGGATAGGGGTATTTGATCGTTTAATGCGAGCCTTGGATTAAGATAAAAACTTCAAAACGTGACATTAAAGTACTCAGTAAACAATGATCTGTTACCTACCGCACGTAATAAGCTAAGAGGATTTACAAGCATTTCAGGTGAAGACCACTTTCCCAAGCAATTCAAATCAGCGCTTCTTGTTACCAACTGGCTGATGAAAAAAGGACTACGAAAGATCTGAACGAAACGGCCGGTTTCCCGATTGTTGCGAGTTTCCCAGAAAAATCTAGAAGACGTGTTACATAAAACATCAAAATTGGGGTGAAGAATCTTATATCTTTCCCGGAGAGGCATTTGATCGCCTAATATGAGCCTTGGATTAAGACTCGATTAAGCTATAAACTACAAAACGTGACATTGAAGTATTCAGCAAGCAATGAACTATTACCTACTGCACGTATCTTTCAGGCGCAGACCACGTTCTCAAGCAATTCAAATCGACGCAAACTTTATGAATGCCAGTTTTCACGAAAGAAATCTGGTTTTAATCTTTTTTTTAACTTTGTATCCATCCCGCATACTTCTTTTATGACCTAATATTTATTTTGCCTTTTATTTAGTTTGAAGGTGAATTTGTTTGGGTGTGACAATCTTTAATTGTGATATAAGTTTCCGGACTAGGGACAAAGTAGGATTGATGACATTCATCATGTAGTACCCAGTTGTCGGACTCTTTTCACTGTTTAATGTATAACTTCCTGGTGTGGGACTATTGTTGTCGCATAAACAGCCATTTCAATTAACTTTGTCGGATGAAAGCTGAAAGCCTACAAGCCAAGAACGCAAGATAATAATGGATTTTTTATGCATAAGTGAGTACAGACAACTCTCTCCAGAAACCCATAAGTGGATTGAAACGTGCAACTGTCTCTTGCACGCTGCATTCAAAACAAGTTTCCGATTATTCAGTTTGCTAAGAAGTTGTTGCAGCCATATTTGGAAAATCAAGATAAAAATATTAACCAAATATCAATTGGCTAGAACAACTTGCTTCCAATCTCGAGGCGCAGTACACAGCTCATGTCTTACAAGGTCTTCTCTGATTTTCTAAGAAAACAATAGAACAAACAACACAACAATGGACCCTAGCCCTGAAAACAATAGAGCTGCGTGATACCCAGGTCCAAGAAATTAGAGGTTGTTAAGAGCTGCGTAAGCAAAAAATGAATATTCGAAAGCTGTGAATGCGCGTTACACGTTTCAACCGGCCACTTATGGGTTTCTGCTCTCTCTTAAGTGATCACCCTTGGTGCAGGAAAAAGTGGTCGTTTCAGGGAGTTGGTCACTTAAGAGAAAAATCACTGAAGACAAACAGTATTTGACTGAGAAACAAAACGGTGATTTACAAAGTGGTCGTTTAGAGGAAGTGGTCGCTTAAGAGAGTAGTCGTTAAGAGATAGTTGACTGCGTGAGAAAATAAAAGAAAAGGGGTTTGGGGAATGGGTAGGATTTGTGAAATTTAGAAATATATGAAATATTAAAGATTTAGTGACATGTTAAAATTACGATTAACGACCACTCTCTTAAGCGACCACTTTGTAAATAACCGTTTTGTTTCTCAGTCAAATACTGTTTGTCTTGATTTTTCTCTAAGCGACCACTTTTTCCTGCACTAAGGTTGGTCGCTTAAGAGAGAGTTGACTGTTGTACAGTGTAGATGGACACCAAAATACCTGGTGTGCTCTGCATGGGTATCAACTGTTTGTTGATGTTGCAAAAACTATTTTCTTTCTGCTATTCATAACACTCCTAATCATATGCAAATTTGAAATATGCTTCAACAATGCAGCCAGTTAGGCCAAGTGAGAATATTTCGCGATGATTACGTAAGAGCAGTGTCATAAATAGCGAGCGGACTGTCAACTCCACTCACACTCAGTTTTCCAGCGGAACGAGGATCGGTCACTCTTAAAGTTCTTGTTGCGGTACGACCCTCGCGATAGATGGCAGACGCAGACGCTGTACAACATCCAAACCCCGAATTTCCGGCGGCGCCGAATGCCGCACCCGATGAACCTGCTCCTGCAGAGCAAGCCCAGTCAGCCGGTGAAGCAGCGGCAGTTCCCGCTGCGAACCAACAGGAACTAGAGGTGATTATTCTCTTGCCAAACAGTCATGACTTACGTTCCCTTTTGTTTTTTTCTTAGAAACCATGAACCGTTTCTGATGATCCAGCGGAGGCAAAGCAGTAGCAGCGCTGAAAACGCTAGTGGACGATATCTGGAATCGCCTGGGTTTGGTGTCTTTCGTAAAATGATGGGTTCGATGGAAATCGAACGCTGATTACGGACGGGAGAAAGCAAAGAAATGTTTTGCTTTGTTCGTAAAATGATGGTTCGATGAAAACCAAATGCTGATTACGGACAAAGAAGTAGCAAAAACAAAGCGCATTGCTTTGTAGAGAACAAATAATAAACACACCTCTTTGGCGGTTAGACAAAGGAAATATTCCCTATTGCCCTCTTAAAAGACCGCGGAATGCAAATTTGCGGCTTGTTACGTAAGCTAAATGCAAAACATGATGTTTCATTAGACACGATTCACATGCCAAATAATGATATGTATCATGAGTACTGACTGCTCGTGTCTGTTTTATTATTCTTGTAGAAATTGAGAGACGAAGTGAAAGCCCTTAAAGAGTCCTTGGAATCAGTAACCAAGGCGTCGGTGGAAGCGGTAGTTAGACGGATATTGGTATAAACGGCGCCTCCTCTTACTGAACAACAAGTATGAGCAAGTATGAGCAAGAGAACATTGAATCAAAGGTCGCTAAAACATACCGCCAACAATCCACACCACAGCGAAGTAATAGCTACTCTGCACCGGATAGAAGACCACGATGGCAACGGAATAATCGTGTGGGCCTATCCCAAGTGAAGTGTTTTGACTGTGGCGAACCCGGCCACTATAGGGCTAACTGTCCAAATAAGAAATCTATGGATAAAGACAAGGATACAAGGGCTAAAAAGAACTGACAATGAACCGTTCTGAATGACGAATGTATTAATTGTGTTGGTTATATGAACCGCTTTGAATGCCGAATGTATTAATTGTGTTGGTTATACCATAATAATAAAGCTTCCTGATTGCTACATAAGTAAGATTTATATCTTTCTCTCATAAGTCACACTGGGATAACAGTTTTGAAAACGGGTTATCTAGTTTTCTGAACCCCCCCCCCCCAGCAAATGTGTTAGGTCAGAGCTGTTATTTCATTGTCGACTTGGCGGGGTTCTTGGTTGTCCCTTAAACCCCCTTTCCTTTTTATAAAGACCAGAGCAAAGAGATGTTTTCCTCTTATTTTACTGTTTTTGCTCTCGTTTCTTCCTGTAGAACATTACATGGACTTGGGAAAAGAACGGAGACTTTGATCATGAAATCAAGTCTCTCCTCAACCATGATAATTACGATCGCTCGATATCATGGATCGACCTGTTCGGAAACCCCGCCAAATCCGCCAATGAAATAACAGCCGATCATAAGAAGACTAGACTGGTCGAGGAAGGGGAAGCCTGTGGCAAACTAACAGATCTAGTTTTCCGCGACCCAGACAACTTCAAGGCAGGAGAGTTACATAATAATTACATGTATTGGGAGGAGGAGATTTCCCACCGAACCCCCTCCCCAAAGCAAGAAGAGATACTTGGATGGATACGAGACAAGGTCTCAATTGCACCACATTTCCGTCATTTTAAAGGAGATTTTAAAAGGGAGCTCCTATGACTCAGATAGACCGCCAGCTAAAACGTTCAAAAACAATACGTCATGCAAGCCTTTCACTCAGTTTGTACAGAAAACCCTTATCAATCGCGTCAAATGTGGTGCAATCACCATAGTCGGGAAAGTGGGTGTGGCTTATCCGCCGCACATTGTTCTGCCCTTGACAGTCGAGCCCACAAAGCCAAGACTGTCACGACGCGCGTTACTTAAATCTATGGATGTGTGACATGCCGTTTTCTCTAGACTCTGTTTCAGATCTTCCCCGATATGTGCAGAGAGACGCATACCAAACCGTTCTAGATGACAAGTCAGGCTACGACCACATCCTCCTCACTGAAGAGAGCCGCACCTTCTTTGGTATCCAGTGGGGAGGATGGTACTTCACGTACAATACGCTCCCGTTCGGATGGAAGATCTCACCCTACGTATACCATACCACAGGACTCCTAGCATCAAATTTTTTTCGGTCGATAGGCATACCCTGCTCACTATACATCGACGACCGGCACAATGGAGAATTGCACTATAGATAACGGTGATGCGCGTCACCGTGCAGCTGCAGAGTCAGCGGTATTCCTAGTGGCCTATCACTTCGTGAGACTCGGCTACTTTCTGGGATTGGCAAAGTCTGTTCTAGTCCCCAGTCAGACGGTCCCATACCTTGGTTACCTCTCTGACTCTGCGCGAGAGGTTTTCATCTAAAACATGAGAAGAGACAGAGTTTTCTTGCTCTTGTTAAGGACGTGCTCGGAAAGCCCTTTGTAACAGTGAAAACCTTGCAGCGCTTGGCGGGAAAATGTGTATCCTTCAGCCTTGTCGTCCCGGCGGCTAAGCTGTTTACACGAGAGACGAACGCCGCCATCTCAAGAGGCCAACGGATCAAAGCTAACCACACGAAATCGCTGCCGTTGACAGGAAAGCTCAGAGACGAAATAGAGCACTGGTTGTTTCTGGAAGGGTGGGACGACCCCTTGCCGTGGAGAGAGGAGCATCACGATGGAGTGGTGATAGCTACCGATGCTTCCAACTCGGGTTGGGGTGGACCCATTCTAGCCCCATTTAGCAACCAGGTCTCCGACTACTGGACCGAAGACCAGCATCACTTGGAGATCTCAACAAAGGAAGCGATAGCTGTCGACAAAGTGCTGACGTCATTAGCGCAGCAGTTACAAAATGCAAGAGTAGACGCGCAAGTGGACAACAAGGCAGTGGTAGACGCCTGGAACAAGCAGAGAGGGAGAAGTTCAGAGCTCAATGCCGCGTTAAAAGCATTGTTCTTTACAACTGCACGATTGAACATCTCCCTATACCTGTCCAACATTCCATCTGGTGAAAACCCGGCTGATGCGCCCTCTCGCCGTCTTTCAGTCTTCGACAATAAGCTGTAAGGGCAGACCTGGGATCGTGTTCAGGAAGAATTTGGGGGAGATAAGGGACACTCTTGCGATCTTATGTCCCTAGACTCAAACGCAATGAAAGACCGGATGGGCAATAGTCTGCCACCCTTTACACCAGTACCCTAACCCGATTCTGCAGGAGTGAAGTTGTTTGCGCAAGATCTTTCACAACATGGCGCTATCATGTCCCGCCCATATGTTTTCCCCCTTTCTATATTGGTTGGACCAGTACTAAAATTCTTGGGAAACTACAAGAAACCCTTTACACTTGTTGTCATGGACACTTATCCAAGGAAATACTGGTGACCTATTGTTACGGGGAAAGCAGTTAAGGCACGGAAATTGGCTTCTATGGGAGATACAGATGCCCTGCTACTCCCATTAAAGCATGGCTGAGTGTCCCATAAACGCGGCATCCCTGGCGACCTCTGGGCATTTGCCGTACACTTCTAGAATAAACACACACACAAAAAAGAAACCCTTGTGGCTCATATTGCTGGACATGACTGGAACAAAAACAGTCTGAACTATATAGTACCCCTGGGGCGAAACAACGAAAGGAACAAGAAGTGAAGCCCTCATATATCTGTGACTTTGCTCATACAGATAAATGGACCCATTATAACAGAGAACTCAATAAATAGTTAAACGAGATAACGAGTAGTAAAATCATACTCTCGTATATATGTCTTTGCCTGTACAGATAATAATCTCATTGCAACAGAGAACTCAATAAATGATTAACTGATATTCTTTTTTTGTTTTGACTCTTCCTTTTGCCTGCCTTCTAGGAGCTCCCGGTGGTAGCCAAAATGTTCGTGGCTTCCGTCAGATGCCCTATTTGTCAGCACCCAAATGATTTCGGCTTTCGCTTCTGTCAGCGGTGCGGCTACAACCGAAAGATGTTAAAGGCATCTACAGTTGGAGATCGAAGTGTCTGTGGACCTAGACGCCATTGACGCACGAGTCCAGCAGCTTTTAAACTATGACAAAGCCACTAGCTACCAAAAACAAAAGGATTCACTTCAAAAGGAGCTCGAGGGTTTCCTTTCCGCCCTGCCAGGCTATGTCACACTTGCCACTCCACGCGACCTGTGTCGTTTTCTAGTTTATAAAGACAAACATGGAAGGACACAGGTCCACCGTAATAGTTGTAGTTTCATGGGTCAACGGGGGAAACACCCCTGCGGTTGTCCTATGAGTCTATCTTACAAAACAGTGGACTCCTACATTGGGAAGTTGAGATCAATTTTCATGCGAATGGCAGGGATGGAGAGTGGGACAGGCGGCTCGGACTGGGCAACCCTGCCGCAGATAAGCTTGTCAAGGATTATCTCCGTCTGGTCACAGCTGAACAATTACAGGCAAGGGTGACTCCTAAGCAGGCAACACCTTTCTTCGTAGACAAACTCACGCGATTGGCAGAACACCTGCAAAGATCTCTGGGAAATGCGAAAAGCAATATTGAGCGCTTTATTGTGGCGCGTGATCAGGCGTATTTCAAAACAGCGTTCTTTAGTGGCGACCGGCCCGGTGACCTAGGCCAAGTCAAAACGCCGGAAATTCAAAGATTTCCAAACGATGATGGTTTTTTTTTATTTAATCATATTTGGGGGAAAACACTTAGAGACGGGGATCAGAATGTATTTGGAATTCGAAGAAATCCGCAAACAGCGATTTGCCCCATCAGAGGAATAGAACTGTATATGGATGTCGCGAGACAAATTGGCATCAACCTTACTACCAGCTATTTGTTCCGCCCTACGACCACCGACAATGGAGTAAGGGATGCACCCTTAAGTTCCGCCACTGTAGAAGCCCGCCTGAAACTATACCTAAAAGAAATGAAAGCTGACGAAGGAGAGACACTACATGGCTTTCGATCAGGTTGCGCGATCACCTTAGCACTGACAGGTGCTGATCTCTCGGAAATAATGGAGCACGTTGGCTGGGCGCGACGCCATACGGCATTGTACTACCTAAAATTGGCCTCAGCCAGGTTGGCGGAAATGTCTGTAAACAAAGTTGCCACTCCATAGAAAGATACAAACGAGCTTAAGCGGTTTGTTTGTGCGTTCCCTGGTGGTACCTCACAGAAAAGATCTCATCCTGTAGAAAAATAACTCGTAACCCTAGCAAGAGGACATGCCCCAGAGATTTATCGAAACGTGTAATACTGAACTAGTTAGTAAATACACCATCGCTTTGCTCACCCAGCTTGTTCTACTTTATTTATTTTTTGGAGTATATGGAGAATGAGTAATGGAGAATGGGAGGCTCCAAAAAGCGGGATTGGTGAAGGACTGATTGCTATTTTCGGAGAGTATTCTCCCTGGAAAGGGAGACAGATGGCGAGGGAGCGCTGGTCAATCATTATTCCTATGCCTTAATTCAACTGAGTATGAATGGGAGTGTTATGAAATAGAATACTATCCATTTTGCTTTAAAGAAATCCTTTATGCTTTTCTCCCCTATCCAGCTTACTAAGTTAGTAAACTATTGGGCTGCATTGCCAGGGCTCGTTTACTGGGCAATAAAGATCACATAAACACGTTGATCTGGAGTAAAAATGGCTGAGGGCAAAGGCCCAAAGCCGGTTTAATCAGTAATTAAAACTGAATCAATTATTTCCAAAATATTTGAATCTGTGAAAAATAGCCTGCCCAGTAAAGGTGAGGGCTGAAAAACGCCAACAAAATTAAACTATTAACTTAAGCTAAAACAAAGACATGTGGCCGGAACAAGGGGAGGAGGTGGGGTACGAAGAAAACGTGTCACTTGCGAAGAAATCTGAAGTGAATGACTCTCTGTGAATTATGTCACGAGTGTTAAATTCCACAAAAGGTGGGGGGTCAATACATTGCAATACTCACACCCCTTAACCAGACCTGTCACGCATCTTGCATTGTCATGTAACGCTCTCTACACGTGTCTAACTTATATTAGCATTTGTCTCAATAATAAAGCATTAATAACCTGGGGAAAAAAGCATAAAAATTCTATTCGCGAGCAAATATTTTCTTTATGCTTTTCTCCCCTATCCAGCTTACTAAGTTAGTAAACTATTGGGCTGCATTGCCAGGGCTCGTTTACTGGGCAATAAAGATCACATAAACACGTTGATCTGGAGTAAAAATGGCTGAGGGCAAAGGCCCAAAGCCGGTTTAATCAGTAATTAAAACTGAATCAATTATTTCCAAAATATTTGAATCTGTGAAAAATAGCCTGCCCAGTAAAGGTGAGGGCTGAAAAACGCCAAAGCAGCATGATACCGATCATGCTGCCGCCCCACCCAAGGGAAATGCAGCCCCAAATTCCATGGCAACACATATAATTATAAAGGACTACAGAATATGAACTGCTGCCCTTGCAAATCAGTTCAAGGTGCTATTCAAAGACAAGAAACATGATGAAAGTTCAAACAATGTAGGGAGATGGGGTACTGCTGCCCTTGCTAATCAGCACCCCTAAAACCCTTCTGAAATGCGAGTACAGAAAAATGGAGGGACTGCTGCCCTTGCTAATCAGTCCCATCAATTTTTGTTGTACCTTGCACTGAGGTATAATAAAATATTAAAGAAAACAAATAATGACACCTTAACCAATTTAAGTACAGACATTGGTGGGACTGCTGCCCTTGCTAATCAGTCCCCTCAAAATCTGTGTTCTCGTGCATTACTTCCCCTGCAAGCAATGCACAGACTAAAATATTTATGTACACATAGAAGGTATCCTGATATACTTAAGGAATGCATTGGATTTCCACCGACCCAATGCCCGGATCTGTGCATCAGACATTCCCCGATCTGCAGCAAAAGACGCAGCCCCAATACGGAAACTATGACCTTTGTAAAGAGCAGGGTTGAGCCCACATGTACGTAATGAAAGATTAAGCAGGTCTGTGAAGAAACCGCGAGACACTGGACTATTATCCGGATTCATAAACAGAGGACCTGGACTATTACCTCGAATAGCTAAATAGTCCAGTAGCAAGAGCACGGGGCAAACAGAAGCCTGGCGGGATATAACGATAGAAAATGGACGCTGGTTGTAATTGTGTTTAAAATTGCCAAAAACAATCTTTAAAGCAACATGTTATGAAGTATCAATGAGCTTAACCAATTGATGAACCTGTAATGGAACATCAGCATTCTTAAGAGAGTTGGAAGTAATTTCACCAATCCGTAAAAAACCATAGAAGGCTATTACACACATGGCTTGAAATTGACAACAGTGAAACTGGGAAATGGCCAGCTGAGATGTACTCTCAATAATTCTGTGGAGAATTGGAAGGGTAATTGGCAGTCGACTATCCAAACGAGAACCCAATTTAGTATAACCTTTGAGCATTTGGATTATGAAAAAGGCTTTCGTAGGATCAGGGAAACTGAGCAATCTGTGAGAGTACCCTAGAGCCGAAACATATGAACTAACTGTTGATGGCGCATAGTTCTTGTCATACATGTAAGCAATAAAAAGAGCCAATGTATGGGCTGAGATAGGTAACACTGTTGCAACCGATTGAAAAATTGTATTCAAAAACTGGTAAAATAACTTCCAGGCTCGTTTATATGTGGGGATCGAAGAAGGCTGGAGGCTAGATTTAGCAAGCATGCCTACTAAAGAACCCAGCTCTGAGGCTGCAGATACAGGGGAATCTCTGTCGGTAAGGGGTCCATATGAGCTGGGGCCATCTGTCTGAAAGTCTGCACCTGCAAGCGAGACAGAGCATCAGCTAGATTGTTATGAATCCCTGGGATGTGTTTGGCTTTGAAAACAATATTGTGATGTAAACATATGGACACGAGTTTCCGGACAAAGACCATCAAAGTCTTATCCTTACAAGATTGCTTATTGATGACGTGGACCAAGGATTCATTATCGGTAAAAAACAATATACACTGATTGCTCATAGCCGCACCCCACAGGTACAGACTTAAGACAATGGGGTAGAACTCAAGAATGGCAATATTCTGATGCTCCCAATTGGTAGGCCATTTACCATAGCACCAGTGTGGTCCAAATATAGCACCAAAACCGATAGCACCAGATGCATCTGTGAACAGGTTCAATTTGGGAGAATGAAGCCAGCTGTCCTCCATAAAAAACGACTTCCCATTGAAATTGGATAAAAAAGACAGCCATATCTTCAGATCCTCTTTCACCTCTCTATTAAGTCTAATAAAATGATCTGCATATTTGATACCCAGAGTCAAGTCAATAAGCCTACGTAGAAAAGCCCGTCCAGGTTGTATGACTGAGCATGCAAAGTTTAAAAGGCCAGTAAGGGACTGTACCTCCCGGAGTGTAACTTTCCTACGAGTTAGGAACTGAGATATGAGTGATTTACATTTTTCAACTTTTTCAAGAGGTAAACGAGCTTCCAAAAGAATAGAGTCTAATTCAATGCCGGCAAAAGACATAGTGGTGGCAGGACCACAAGTCTTCTCTGGTGCCATCGGGATACCGAGGCAAGAACAGAGAGATAAAAATAAATCTAGCTGTTTTTTACAAAGTTGGGCGGAGGAAGCTACTAAAAGAAAATCATCAAGCAGGTGTAATATATAATCTATCTTTAACTTATGCTGGGCGATCCATTCCACCGCTGTACTAAATGTTTCGAATGTTAAACAGGAAGAAGAACAGCCCATGGGCATGCATCGGTCATAGTAATATAAACCCCTCCACTTCATCCCCAACAGACCATAATCAACTGGGCGAATTGGGATAATCCTAAATGCGTTTTTAATGTCTGTCTTAGCCAAAAAACATCCTTGGCCAGCATTCTTAATCAGTTTAATGGCTTCATCAATGGTGGCATATCGAACACTGGTATGCTCAGGGGATATGCCGTCGTTAACAGATGAACCTCTCGGAAAGGACAAGTGGTGGATTAACCTAAATTCACCCGGAACTTTCTTTGGTACAACACCTAAAGGGGAAATCCAAAACGGGGACAGTGGAGGAGATAAGAAAGGGCCAGCAAGCCGATGGGCCGCTAACTCCTTCCCGAGTTTAGCATCAACCACTTCAGGATTTTCAAGAGCTGATAACAAATTTGTTGCTGTTTGCGAGGTACGTTCACCTTCGAAGTGTATGGGAAAACCCTTAGAAAAACCTGATAATAAAAATTCAATGGTGGAAGGAGTGTACCCATCAAGAAGAAAAACTAATCTATTAACTTTTTCTGGGGTGGGAAGGCTGGATAAGAAAGGATTTGGCAGTTTGGGGTTGGGAACGGTTGGGTTTTGGTGTGTCACGAAAATTACACTTAGTCACCACGTGCGACCCTTCACATCTATAGCAAAGATGCTTGTAAGCACAACCCGGAGGGCATTTGCGGCCTTTATGAAACCTAAAACAGTAGCCCTTTGGGATAGGATCAAGTTTTGTGCGCTGCGGTGCAGAAAATTGCAGTGGAGAGGTTTTACGTAAAACATTTTGTGACTTAAGCCATAATTCCCCATGTATCCTGTCCCATGGCAACAGAGTGCCATGCACTTGTCTTAAAAAACGAAAATTTTCATCATAGAATTTCCAATTATGACCCCTAACTGCCAAATCCTGTATAATTTCCCCATATTTCATGAGGGCAGGGGCCTCATGGGGGAATTTCTTTGTGTATACACCCACAAACACATGGAAGCTACTAATCCAAGCTTCTATAGAAGCAATCTTCTGTGGCTTTGTAACTGGCTCAACACATAAAGAAGGGGCAGGGCCACTCTCTGTATTTTGGACGGTAATTTGATATTGATTATCCAAAACTTGGTTTGCAAGAAGTGAGCCAAAGTCAACATATTCTTGGCCCCAAATCTTGGTGCGCAACTTGTCAGACAAGCGAGCGTCGACAGGCAAACTAACTGATTGAAATAACTGACCTGGTACGTGGGGGGCAGTACGTTGAGATGACTGCTGTAGCAGGCCCGTGATGGCAGCAGATTCTTTTTGCAGGTTACCCTGCACTATGTTTCTGGCCAAAGCATCCACTGGGGTAGGAACTGCATTATCACCAGCTGCAGGACCAGCTGGGACTTCATGGAGAGTGGATGTTGGAACAGGTGGAGGACCACCAGCTGGTGGAGCCGGTGCCAACCGGCGGGAGACTTCATCAGCCACTCTATTGACTAAGGTCTCCAGGAACTGATTGGACAACAGAGCTTCCTGTGGAGGTGTCAGTGTATGGGAGGACCCATTGGTTGCCTGAGTGGTATTGATAGTTGTTCTGGCTGAGGCGCCTTCTGCGGGTCCAATGGAAACTCCTCCTGAGGCTCCTACTGATGCTGCAGTACTTGCTCTGACACTGGCCCGGGGACTAGCACGTGTCCTGGATGGTCCAGCTGCTGGCCCAACCTGACGCTGCTTCGATGCACGAGTTCTCACTTTTGGCATGATTCTGCAATGATGAAAAGAAACATTTGGCAGAAAAAGAAAAAATAGTAGCCCTAATAGAGGGCAAGACCAAGTGATTGGCATTAAAATACACTAAACTGACAGGGACAACCATGTCAAGACAAATTGTCGACGAGTTGGCAGCCCTTTAAACGTCAGAAAATAAAAATGAAGCTAGCATAACTACATATGACTAGCCAATGAAAAACCTCAAGGCAATGTGAGACTAGGATAACTACATACCCTAGCCATTATATGACTAGCATAACTACATATGACTAGCCAAAATAAAAACAAAGCCTGAGATTACAGCCAAAAGGCAATATAAGACTAGGATAACTACATATCGCTAGCCATCATAAGACTAACATAACTGCATATGACTAGCCAAAATAAAAACAAAGCCTGAGATTACGGCCTAAGACAAAAAAGACTAGGATACCTACATATCACTAGCCAAAAAATAACAAAATAAAACTAAACAAGGAAATGGGGCAAGCAAACCAGGATCAGATTTGTTCCACCAACATGTTCGCCGCTCTGAGAACAGCGCCGCGATAACTGCGGTAAAGCAAATATTGTCCTGAGGGATTCAAGTGAACGCCATCCGTAACATATAAGTCCTTGAGGGGACTGTTAAAGTCGGCATGAGACCAGCAGAAAACGTTAGGAAATTGTTCCAAAACAACACTAACATACTGGTTTAAAACTGTACTTCGTTGAAGAAAGGACATAGCATGCGGAGAAGCGATGCCACGTGGGATAACGTGACATACACCGATCACGCGGACAGAATATTCATTGAGTAGGAAACTAACAAGATCTTCGATCGCAGATCCAACCACTTCTGGGGGAGCATGAGAGAGATCGTTAGTGCCTATTTCCAAGATAATAATATCTGGAGCCAGGTCCTTGACCACGTGAAGGTCATTAGCTCTCAATGAATGCACTGTTCGCCCGCCAATTCCATGCAAACAAACTGAGGCCGTGCCGTGAAGCCTGAAATCGCGAGCCGCTCGACGATCAAAACCCGAGTGTAAATCGCGCTTAAGCCTCTTCACAAAGGAATGGCCTAGAATAAGAGCTGTAGGAGCAGCGGCTGCCATGAAACGAAACATCGGTAACGAATTAATATCACAAAAACCGGCTTATGTGCGGTGTAAAACGCACCAGTGACGTCAGAGATCATAACGTCAGAGATTGATTGGAAACTTAAAGTATAAGGGTCACTGGCTCTTTTGGTTCTCTGGTGTCTCTGGGGTTTCTGGGGTCTATTGGGTCTCAGGGGTCGCTAGGTCTTTGGGTCTCTGGGGTCCTTGGGTCTTTAGGTCTCTGGGGTCTTTGGGTCTTTGGGTCTTTGGGTCTTTGGGTCTCTGGGTCTCTGGGTCTCTGGGGTCTCTGGGTCTCTGGGTTTCTGGGGTCTTTGGGTCTTTGGGTCTCTGGGGTCTTTGGGTCTCTGGGTCTCTGGGTCTCTGGGGTCTTTGGGTCTCTGGGTCTTTGGGACTCTGGGTCTTTGGGTGTCTAAGCCACAAAAATCAAGATAGTTGATCATATTAAGTTGTTTAGATCGACTTTCCTGGTCAAATTACGTTAACGAACGTATCCTCAGAAATAGGCGCTTAAAGGTGGCTCACAACAGTTTGCAAGTATAACATCACCGTATACTTTGAAGGGTTAACAAAACAAGTCAGTGAAATTGTATTACTTCATTTTGGTGATATACATTTGCCCAACTACAAGGGAACTGGAAAATGCTGCTATGATATCATCATTAGTAACCATAACAACAGTGTACGTTGGAGCTTCTGGCGCTTATAGTATGAAGGTTTGCCTAGTGACCCCTATTTTTCAAATATTATTTGCACGCAAAGCGTAAACTATGTGAAATTAAAAAAAAAACATTCCTCAGAGCGGATTTTCAATAACAACAACAACAACAACTTTATTTCAATTTAACAATTTTTAAAAATACTGATAAGCTTGTACCCGAAATGAAAGTTGCACTAGAACAGTAACTTTATGTCTTAATGATGGAATCTGTAAACGGACAAATACTAACATTTTCTTGGCGTTTGTGTCTCTAATTGAGAACTTTGTGGAAGATCATTGAGGTCTCACTGACAACATGCATTTAAAGGCAATGTTACAGGTCAGATTACAGGTCATGCAACTAACACAACCTTCAAACGTGTAAGAAATGCAACATACGTGATTGTTGTTCGGCTTAGAGAGTACTGTTATAGAGCTCTCACCCCTCAAAGTCTAACTTTATTTGGTTTTTAAAGATAACTGTAAAGACCTTGTCTTCTTTCTGCATCCAAGATAACATTCTCTGAATCTCTTTGGAACTACGCTCTCTGGGAATAATGTCAAATTGGGCGGAATTTGTACACGGAATGGAGGCTAAATTGCTAGTATAGTCTTTGATAGCGCGGTTGTACATTTTTTCTAGTAGATCGAGGTCTAGAGCATCCATAGCGGTTAGATGAAATGCGCATTCCTTGAAAAGAAACTTTTCGAAGGTTGACCACGGTGGTGGGATTACTCCTATACCTCTGCTTTCCATAAACTCTTGCTCTGACCCTGTCAGCACTTCCTTCGGTAAATGCCTCCTACGTTTTCTGGGAACAGGTTCAGAGATTACTGCCTGTGTTACAGGTCGCTCACCATAAGGGTTTCCACAGTTAAAACAACCACACGTACTTATACAGCCTTTGATAGTTTGAAAGCACTTGCATCCATCTTTGTAGACACGACAAAATGTTCTTTCTTGCTTATTCTTTGCATTCCCCCTTCCACATCTACAACCTACAGCAGCCAATTGGTTGTGCACATTTTCGGAAGGCAAATGATCTTCAACCAGACCTGGTGTAGTTGGCGTTGTAACCGCGGAGGAAGGCAAAGCAATACGTTCTTGGTGTGCCTCAATTGTGGCATCATAATGCCCTGCGCCGATCCTTTGATACGTTATATACATGGGAGAATTGGTCAAGGTTTCCCTTGGGATAACAGGAATCACAGGGAAGTTCTCAGTAGAGGACATTATAACTAAAGGGACTTGCAGGGCGTTTGCTAAAGCAAGAGGGGTGGCGTTGCCCAGTTCACAGTCAAAAAATCCTCTTTTAACGAACTTATTAGCCATGTTCTCGAAATGTTCACGGTGTGTCAAATCGAGATATGAGGCATATTCATCTCTATGGACACCTAAAAATTCCTTGACGGTAAGTTCTCTTAGCGTTTGTCCGATAGTATGAACGTCAGTCTTGTCAGCTTCAATTCCTAAGAAGCGCAGGTGCTGGTTTAGTGGTGAGTCTATACCTTCCATGGAGTATCGGTTTTTAAGCTGAAAAGCGACCGCTGAAAATAAGCAGTCACCGTCCTTTAACATCGCAACTCGTTGAAGACCGTGTGCATTCAGCAAAGCATCAACTCGACGAGCTGAACTTTTTTCCTCTTCGCTTTCCTTATAACTTGAATTTGACAGCAAGAGTAGGACGCTTTTTGTGGCATTTAACGAATTAGCAATGGAGTGCAGTTCAGTTTTTGCCCTAGAAGCTAGCTCTTTGGCTACACAATATTTTAACTTTGCACTTTTTATGGTTTCGATCACTTCTTCATTGGTTATGGCTGTATCGCTATCTGTGTACGACTCCTCGTCAGACGAACTACAAGAATCCGTACTATGACCAGTTGGCAGGCACTGAATACTTGTAGGAATATCTGCCTCATTCCAAGAGTTGCAGGTTTTCACATCAGGCTCCACCCCGAATGCCTCCGTACACAAAGACTTTCCCATTTTAAGAGAGCTTTGAAAGTATTCCTGGACGTTTTTAATTATAGCTGACTTTGAAAAGTATGTTTCTTTTTTCTCATTCCACATAAAGAAAAACACACCAAGCATTGCTAGTGCCAACCGGATACCGAGTCTCTGTCTTGAAATGTTCTTCTTAAGGCTCTTGTGAAGTGCTTCGTTTCTGTTTGATCCGCACGAAACTGGAATGTTGCACAAACAACCATTTTTAATGTGTTTTTTCAAGTTTTCTATTTCCTTCTTAGCTGCTTGTGTTAAAATTTCTTCACCGTCGCCCTCAACACCATTCCATTTCGTAAGGAATTGCTCTAAATTTTCCATTAATGTTTGTTTTGAGGGCGTGCTCTTTGTTCTGACTTTTCCTAGGTCTGAGGGATCACGAAAAACAAGTTTCAGCTCGTCCTTAAGGCGTCGGCGAAGGTCTTTTATTACAGAACCTTTCTTTCCACGTTTTGGTATTTTCGATACTATTCTCTGAACAGCATGAAAAAGGTCTAGCTTGACGCATACTTCCTCTCCGAATACATTTTGAAGTAAATTTCTCCATTGGCAGCAGTTATCTATGTAAATTGATGTCACTTTTATTCCATTGCTGTCCAATCGCTTCTTGAGATTCTGAATCGTGCTCTTTACTTTCTCAAAGGAGGTACCTCTGGTTAATCTCCAGGTAAGGACTTGCCCTTTTTCGTTTAAAACAGTAAAAAGCGAATCGAACTGCTTGACCCAAACTCCTTGATTGATTGGTCATTGCAGCAACGGTAGACTCGGCTGACTAAAACGACTTGCGTTTGGATGCAAAACAACATTCTCGGCTGATCATAATAAGTCTGTCCATTCTTCCATCTGACTGCTCGTAATAATGTGTTAGGCTCATGGCAGCCCGGGCACTCCAAGGTGATTTGAAATTGGGTTTGGGGATCCCATATAATAATATCAGGAGTTTTATGATGATAATCCTGAGGTGAACCAAAGAATGCTCCATGAACTCTGCAAGGAAAACTTTCCGGATTCTTCATCCATGCCTCAAGCGCGCGCCCGATGAAGGTCTTGCATTCTTCAGATAATTTAACTGATCTTGCGCCAGGTAATAGAAAAAGCATGAGAAAGATCCCCACGACTGACTTTGAAAGAAGTATTAAGCTTAGGAACATGTCGACAAACTTTGTTTGCTTTCCTACTCCTTGTGCTAGCACAGCGACAAAATTGAACTCAGACATTTACATGCTTGAGCGCACATGTCAGGATAGACCATTATATTTTTGAAGGAGGTGGGGAAGGTATGCAATTTGCCCAAAAAAGTCCTGCAAAGCTTTTGACGAAGGAAAAAAAAGTCGTGCACACCGAAACAAACCAAATTATATTGCAAAGTAATAACAAAAAGTGGCATTTAATCACTCCCAACAATTCAAGCTGAAAAAAAGAAAATCCCCAACACCCCCCCCTCCCCCGCTTAAAAATAAAATTGTCTGTCCAATATAAATAAAGATGTCGTTGTTGTTGTTATGGCGACTTCTTTGCGACAGGATATCTGGTAATATGCCGCCGCGATGTTGACAGAAATATGTGGAGATGCAAATTGTGTTGTAAATTGATTTATGCGCTGAGCTGTACTGAGTGTAATTTAGGGACGGATCATTTAATTTTTGTTGGGGGGGGGGGGGGGTTGGGCAATTACCAAAAAGAAATTCCTGCAGAAGAAATGTAAGAGAAAAAAGAAATCGTGCACAAGAAAGTACGTGAAAAAAGAAATTCAAGCATTTGGGTAAAAAAAAATTCTTGCAAATAGTGATGGCGAAAAAAAATTCATACTCAGAAGAAATTGACCAACCCCCCCCCCCCCCCCCCCCCCCAACAAGACTTAAATGGTCCGTCCCTTCCATGTCTTGAGTAATCATTGCACGTCGGCATGTTTGGGGTCAGAACAATGAAATTGTCATGCTTTGGGAATAAATTTATATTCTTATGCAAATGATTTATATTGTTAGGGATATGGCCCACGTGCAAACCACCAATACTAGTGATCAGTATTTTTACTATGTGCCAGTAGTTCATTATGCGAACAGGTTTGAAGTACAAAGGTTCTTATTTCGAAATAACTGAATCCAGTCACGTACTAGGTAAAGTAACACAATTCACTACATCATCCAGTAAATTTAATCCATTTTTTACAAGTGGGGAATTATGAAAAGAGTAATGAAGAGCTGATAGAGGACAAAAAAATCACTGCGTGAATTCATCGAACGAATTATGTTATGTCAAACATCTCTTTCGCAATGAGATAATTACTGGTGTTTTCACAGATGTCAATTAACACATAAAAAATAGATCAAGCTTCGTTAACCGCGTTAGGTTATTTATGCAATTAGCTGAGTTATTTGCATAACATTTCAAAGCACTCGTCAGTCAATTCCCGGCCCAATTCCCACGCCTTTCCAACGTGGAAAGAGTAATGCCACGTGATAATTGTGAAACCTAGCCCCGCTGTACTATGGCGTCAAACGAGGTTGTCTCCGTTCAATCGATTATTCAAGAAGCCCAAAATTGTAAAATTCCTTGGAATGAAGTGGCCAAACCTGCAATCGGAGAATGGCTCTCCCTATTTCCTAAAGCGAAAGGAACTTGCAAGGAGTTTCTACTCGCAAGTTGCCTTCCAACCGTAAGTGCGTTGATGGGAAATTCGGTGGTGGAAATTTTTCAAGACTACGAGGAGCGTGTCAATCTTTATATGCTGGCACTTGGTGGACCGTCTACAGGCAAGACGCAGAGCCATAAAAACTGTGTCACACAACTTATTTTAAATAGTCTTGAAGGAAAAGTCGGCGGGGAATTACTTCTTGAAGGTCTTGAAGATGCCACCTCAAGGGGCTTGTTTAAGTTCTTCTCACGCAGTGAAAATCGTGTCGCGTTGTGTGCCATCGACGAATGCCAGGAATGGTTCAAAGAGGTAGTGGGTTTTAAAAGCAGTGCTTCAGCTCCATCGATGAAACGATTGCTTCAGTGTTATGATGGATCACACTGGTATGAAGCGAAGGGAAACACCAACAAAAGGGTCGGGGTTCCATCAGCGGCTCTGGCTCTTTCGTGTTTTACGCAACCAGATGCATTTCTGAAGTTCATAATGCCAAGGATGGTAGCCAATAATAATGGTTTGCTTGACCGTTTCCTGATTTTGTTGCCATCAACAGCACCCGTGTCTATCTCTGCAAGGATGGAAGGTAGCAGAAACTTGAGAAATACCAACCTTACCTCATTTGAACGATTGTATGAAAGAATCTACGCGAAGCACAACACGGCAGACAGAGTCAAGTATGGTCTCTCACAAGAAGCACTCGATGTGTACGTTAAGCATATGGGCGACAGCGAAAGTCAGGCAGTCACTGCAACAGGTGGGCATTCTAAAGACGACAAAAACATTATACGACTGGCTGCAGTCATGCACGTGTTGTACTCTGTGATGGAAGAAGCCCTTAACCAGAGGACTGGAGATATCCCCAGCAAAATAAGTGAGCGCACCTTAAACGAAGCCATAGCACTTTCCGGCTATTTCGAGAAGCAACGGGCCATTCTACAACAGGTCAGTTGGTTCCTTATTTCTACATTTTGCAAGTCGGCCTAACTATATAGTAGATGGATGTCTGTTATAGTTCTGCTGCGAGCCAAAAAACGTTTTTATTGATCTTTATTAGTCATCAAAAAAATTTCCTTTTCCTGCGGCTAAGCATTTATTTTAAATTAAAATCCCTTCCCTTGGATTATGATTACATGCGCAGGCGTGCGGAAATCGCCTGCCCCGTTAGACTGCAGGTAGTCTCTTATTTTTGTCAGGGATAGTGGAGTGGGTGACGCACTCCACGCACTATCCCTGACAAAAATGAGAGACTACTCGCAGGCGACTGTCACGTGGGATACTGGTGCGGGGAGCGGCTCCCCAGCCAGCCCGCGCGTCGTGTTTCCACGCTAGCTTCCATGTTTTTCGATCGCCCCTGCCCACTTGACACCCATCGATTTTAAATATAGCATATCATTCTATTTATAAATTTCACAAGTTTTGTATTAGTTATAACAGTGGCGATCGCTCCTTACAACTGTTGTGACGTCTTTGTTTTCACATTCTCTGTAGTGTTCTGCACTTGTCGAGGTGAGGGCGAGAAACGTGATCAGTGATCAGGAAATACAGGAGGCCATTCTAAAACATCCTGGTCCGTTTGTCACACCAAAAAGGATCTACAGGAAATTCAGTTCCAGGACCAGACCAGACGGGGATAATGTTCGAAGCCAAATGCTTCATTTGGAGGGAGTCGGCCTGGGTACTGTGAAGCAGGTTGAAAGGTCGGTTATGTTTTACAAACATTTACCTGGAGTAGCCAATACCGAAACGTTAGCAACGTTTGGTGTATCAGCTGAGGCTTACGCACAAACATTTAACAAGGTAGACGAGGGATTGACAGACTCGCAAAAAGAGGCCGCGGTTGCTGACCATCCAAATGGCGAAGCTTACGACAACTACATCGATTCCCAAAAGTGATGAAAAGGCTCCACTACAAGACACTGGCCTAACACTCAGCATTAGTTGGACACTGACAATGTTTTCAACAAATATACAGTTTTATTTTAGAAATGTTGTGTTTGTTGAAGTCAATTTCAGTTAGATGCACGATTTCTACTCGCTATATCCAGGCATATCTAAATGATCAATTCCATCAATGAGTAATCAATGATTAATCAAAAAGTATAATGATTCAACTGACTACTCACTGAGTATTGCCAAAGACTATTGTATATCACCTATTGATTACTTATTGATCATTGATTACTCATTGACGTCAATGATTATCCATTGAGTACCTATTGATTACTCATCGAGTAGTATGTTTTCTTCAAAAATGTCACTGAAGTTACAACGACGTCTCCGTCAGCAGCGTAAAGTATTAATGTAATTGACCTATGTTAAATAAGGATATAAACTCTTTCATGTGACATTAAAGTAAATGTACCATTTTTATATGCGATCAGATCGATGAGTAATCAATGAAAACAATGATCAGTGATTCATCAATATAGTGGCTAAAACTTTTGTAGCCTTAATTGCTTATTCAGTGATTAAGTATTGAGTATAACTCAGTATTATAGTGTTGCAAAATAACTGAGTAAACTACTTCTCTCTTGCTCTCTTTTTGTCGACAGAGACCAAGTTTGTTCTTTTGTGCTAGTTAAAAATTCAGAGGTTTCTCGCTTTAATAATACAGACAAAATTTTCCAAAGGCCAATTAAATCAGTTGAGACCATTCAATTAATTGGTGCGTTTTTTATTAAACTAAGCTGTTTCAGTTTTGAAAAATGAATTAATTTCATTGGTCATATTTGACGAGAGCGGTTTTGTTGTTCATGGTAAACGTAGTTCGTTTGCATGATCATTGTGGAAAATATCGTGGTCAGTGATTCGTAATTAATTGACAAATAAAGTTAGCCCTTAAGGGGTGAGAGCTCTATAACAAAACTCTCTAAGCCGAACAACAATCACGTATGTTGTATTTCTTACACGTTTGAAGGTTGTTATTTGCATGACCTGTAATCTGACCTGTAACATTGCCTGTAAATGCATGTTGTCAGTGAGACTTCAATGATCTTCCACAAAGTTCTCAATTAGAGACCCAAACGCCAAGAAAAAATGTTAGTATTTGTCCGTTTACAGATTCCACGATTAAGACATAAAGTTACTGTTCTAGTGCAACTTTCATTTCGGGTACAAGCTTATCAGTATTTTTAAAAATTGTTAAATTTAAATAAAGTTGTTGTTGTTGTTATTGAAAATCCGCTCTGAGGAATGCTTTTTTAATTTCACATAGTTTACGCTCTGCGTGCAAATAATATTTGAAAAATAGGGATGAATAGAAAAACCTTCATATTATAAGACCCAGAGTCCCAAAGACCCAGAGACCCAAAGACCCCAGAGACCCAAAGACCCCAGAGACCCAAAGACCCAAAGACCCCAGAGACCCAAAGACCCAGAGACCCAGAGACCCAGAGACCCAAAGACCCCAGAGACCCAAAGACCCAGAGACCCAGAGACCCAAAGACCCAGAGACCCAAAGACCCCAGAGACCCAAAGACCCAGAGACCCAAAGACCCTAGAGACCCAAAGACCTAGCGACCCCTGAGACCCAATAGACCCCAAAGACCCCAGAGACACCAGAGAACCAAAAGAGCCAGTGACCCTTATACTTTAAGTTTCCAATCAATCTCTGACGTTATGATCTCTGACGTCACTGGTGCGTTTTACACCGCACATAAGCCCAAAAACCGACCCGCGATTCAACACGGACGAGAACGCGTGGTAAATTTGTAAGCACGCAAAACTTAGAGCACTTTGTCTAACAGGGAATCGGCACACGTGGCGCGTCTCTGCGACAATTTCGCGTTAAAATGATCACTTTAACTGCTAAAAGATTGGACAAAAATCGCTTACCTTATCGCAGTACGAAGAAAACGTGTCACTTGCGAAGAAATCTGAAGTGAATGACTCTCTGTGAATTATGTCACGAGTGTTAAATTCCACAAAAGGTGGGGGGTCAATACATTGCAATACTCACACCCCTTAACCAGACCTGTCACGCATCTTGCATTGTCATGTAACGCTCTCTACACGTGTCTAACTTATATTAGCATTTGTCTCAATAATAAAGCATTAATAACCTGGGGAAAAAAGCATAAAAATTCTATTCGCGAGCAAATATTTTCTTTACTTTCTTTTCACCATACAAACTTATATATCTTTCTGTTTCATATTTTACAGCAATTTTCTTTTTAAATCCATGTATATTTGGCAAAACTTGACCTCTTCTACAATCCCACAAGTACAATTTCCCGATTAAAATTAGATAGTTTAAAAACTTTGTAGAAGGGGAGTTTTGTATTATCATTCCAACTAAAACATCTTGTAACGAAAGTCGAATGTTCTCATTTAAAAGTTCGTGCCACAATGTTTCGAAGTCACGCCAGAAATCTCTTGAATAAGGACAGAGATATAGGAAGTGATATAGCGTTTCTGATTCAGATGAACAAAATGAGCACGAATCACTCGTTTTAAAACCAATTTTGTAAAGTTTAGCATTAGTGTAAAGAATGGAGTTGAGAATTTTGTACTGAAATGCCTTAACATATGCTTCAAGAGCAACACTGTGCGGGATCGTAAAAATTTGTTTAACTTCCTCAAGTGTGAAATGAAATTCATCCTGCAATTTGTTTACAACAGTTGGAAAAAGAGCCTTTCTACTTACAAGTAAAGTATAATAGTCTTTTGATTTCTTCTTTGTCACATCAAATATGTTATCATCTATTTTTAGAGCGAGTTCACCTGTTGTTGATTTAGGAGAACTATTTTTTAAAATGGAAGGAATGGAGTGTCGAAGACCTGCCCAAACTAAAAAATTAGTTTTTGAAATCCTGTTAGAAACTAGGGAAAAGGAATCTTTGTTATTTAATTCAAAGGATAGATCACTGATATAAACTATACCAGCTTCGAAATAACTTTTATAATAAACTGTTTTATTATTAATGAGTATTTGTTTGTTATTCCAAAGAATATGTTGCCAATCTTTTTCTGAAGAGAACGAATCTCTAAATTCTGACCACCACTGCAATAATTCTAGATAGAATAGCGAAGTATTCAGTGGCAGGATTCTAACATCATAATTGCAATAAAACAAAAAAAGGCCGCCAAGGGGTTCTAGATGCCATGTCAGATACCGTTTCCAGGTACCATCATTTGAGCCAAATATTCTTTTTAGCCATGCCAATCGAAGCGATATTATCATGCTATCAAAATCAATCATCTTTAATCCTCCATTGGAGTAATTTTATTGCTACCTGACATCAACAGTTGGCAAATTGTGGGCGACAAATATTGTCACTTGTTTCTATTCCCGCCAACTTTTTCGCAAACATTTTGGATTTGGCAAACTCGCATGTGACGTGTGAACATTTGCTACAACTTCGGTTTCGGCAATTTTGTTTTCCAGGGTCTTCTCTCTTCCTCCTTCGAGAAAAGAGGATCCCAAGAACGAGGTTGAGTTGTGTGGAAGGTTTCGTGTGAAAACACGAGATTGCCAACTTTTTGGAGGTTTGCCGACACGCGTTTCCCAAACTTATGGTGTGTACCCTCTACACAACAATACCACAATAGTCTCCGTGAACAAAACATCTGCAGAAATTTTCAAAATGCTCCGGCCACAGCTTACGCAAACTATTTTTTGCTGCTATCTCCACTATGTTTAATGATGATATGATACGATAAACTCTCGTTTTTGGCGCTTGGTTGAATAAAAATAAATTGGTGGTGAAACAGATGCGATGCCAAGTATTTTGCAAGCACAATTGAAGTCAGTGAGATTGGAATATTATTTCCTAATTTGGCTAGATCAAAATTACATCGTTTTTCCTTAAGCATGGTTCTTAAAATTTGTTGATAAACAGAGCATTTTAAGTTTGAATCGGTATATTCCGTTTAGGAGCATTGCATTCACGAAACGGTTTCTAAGGGTGCGACAAACTTTATTAATTTATCTTTCTTCCCCTTAATTCCATTCCAAAAAATGTAAGGAACAGTGAAATAATAGCACGAGTCCCTTTGATAGTGTATTTCCAGGCTTTTTCGAGAGTTGCAAGAAGGTTTCGGCATGAAAAGTGCTAAAGATTCCGCCTGTCCCATTGAAAAATGTTGGAAGATTGTTAGGCCCTACTTCTTGAAATTTTAATATATTTCTATAAGTTGCGATGTACTCCTATGATCAAGGATTTATTCCAGTCAGAGATCCACAAATGCTTAGCACCATCCTTATGTTTTATTTCAATATTAAGCTATGTATTACAGCCATGCATCTAAATTAGCGAGTAACCCGAGACAATTTTGAAAAACAAAATTTCTTCTCCAAAACAGCGTAACCTTGAACTATTTATTGACAAGTAATCTACCAGCTTTTAAGTCCGTCAATTTATTAGGTTATGGTGCAGATGGGATACGACATTAAATAAGAAACGCGCCAAAGTAGCTGTGATAGCTATACATAAAGATTTTGCAATTGTTGTATCCTGAAGTGAACGTGATGACGTCACCAGCCTTCAGGATGAACATCCCGCCAGTGTACAAGGAACCTTGGTCTTTTCCTGAAGATGGCGATTGAATCATGGTTATGGCTTTGTTGTTCACACGAAAATAGACCCTTCCACTGCTGTGGTAGAAAATTTGTACGTAGATGTAGTACCGTCCAGGGGTGGGCACAGTTAGTTTTCCATCCTGGTACTTCATGCCGCCTACAAGATGGCTAAATGGAGCACTGACAGACCAGTCTTTTATCACTAGAAGGCAAAGTATATACATTTGAGTTCAGTAATTATAATTCACTCAATCTACACCAGAACTTATAGAATTTCGCTTACTGACTGATTGTGACTTCAAAAAGCATTTCGCTTTAGGTGTGTAGACAATTTTCCAATAAGGTTCAGCATGGCGTACTAATGTCTAGTTTGGTTACATTTGAGTTGAATAAACTTCATCTCAAAACAGTATTTTTCTGTAATAACTGAAGTATTTTTAATCATGGCAAGCCTTTAAGGGCGAAGTTACTTTCTAAACAATATGCGATTGAGTAGTGAAAAGTGTTTAATTTGGAATTAATTCTAAATTTTCAGTTTCAAACATACTGAAGCAAATAAAGGGAAAAGGCAAAACAAATTACTTTGATTGGCCTGGTAAGTCACTTCTTGTTTATTGGCAGCTTCGATATGAGCAGATGGCTTGTTTGGATTCTGCAATGGAAAAGATAAAAGATGTCGGTAATATCAACGTGTCTATTGATAACTGACAAACCGACACGACAGAGCTGGTTTCATGAAATATTGGCTTATTGTGTCATCTAACAGCATAGAAACGACGGTCTCTGAGGAATCTAAATAACTTTCAATTCATAATTCATTATTTTTAATTTTCAATTCAAACTTTTGCTATGTTGATAGCTACTGATGGATGGTCCATATTTTATCTGACTGCAACTGAACTTTTGTATATATTATTGTTCAAATACTCTTGAATGCTTTGCTGACGACTCAGGAACTCTTAACTTTGGGCCCCTTAGGACTAAAATTTATTTTCCGGCTAGCTACCGGTGGCGATTTGTTTAAGAGTCTGGCCTATATATCAGTATTAATAACTCATCAAAGACCTTGTGACTATAGACTTCAAGACAGTAACTAAAACATGTCTAGAAAAGCTAGGCCACTTTAAATTATCTTTATCTATGCTATTCAGGAATGCATATATTCTTTGAAATTCGTCTGCGCAAATTTTTCAACTGGAACTTCAGACGTTTTGTACTTGAAGTGTACTTAGAGGTTAGCGGGTATTTCTTACTAGGCCATTTAATACATGTTACTTTTGGCCACTTGCCATTTACCATTTCTATCATTTTGATATTTGTTTAGAACTAAATTTCATTGATATAACTTAGTTTCATAGCTGTAAGTCATACTGCAGCTGGCACCATTTACTTTTAATAATTTTGTCGAGAAACATACCTTTATATTCTGGTCGAGATTTTGAAAATCAAATTCATTTCTAGAATGTTTATTGGTGGCTCTTACCTGTAAAGGACATTGGCAAGGTGTTCCATTGTCACCTTTAGCTCCAGTGTCTCCTTTCATACCCTTCTCACCCTAAAAAAATGATACATTTATTGGGTTTTTACTAGTGGATTATAAATAATGAAAGACGACGGTATCTTTTTTTAAAAAAAGAAAAAGGCAGTCAGAGTTATAAAATTTGTTGTTACCTTTATGCCTACATTGCCGTGAACATTGATGTTAATGGGACAGGCGCGAGTTGTACAAACGTTCTGTGAAACAAAACAGAAAGGTCGATCAGAATTATTCTCGATATGAAATAAGACTTCCTTTGAATGATTGAAGTGGTAAGTCTATGTATCAGGATAAATCTGAATTTAATAAACCAAGAGTTCTTAATTTTGGAGCCGCGTATTTTAGTTTGTGTCGCCAAGTTGGCAACACGGTTGCTGAATAAAAGCGCGGCAATTTCACGTTTAGGACAGGAAGCGATATAAAGCAAACGAAACCGTCGCCTGTATTCCTATAAACAGATTCAAATATTCTTACTGCTGACCTTCTTGTTATTGTTAATTTTAGTGAAGCCGCAAGTCTTCCTATCAATTTTTTGTAACCTTGATCTACAGTAGCTGTGAGACTGCGAGGAACAGGGGTGAATATATTATTTAAGATAGAGCAACGTATCAATATAAATGTCTGAAATGTATTAATACAACTAGTTTAACGCATTTTTTCAAGCAATTAAATTTCTTCTTGCTCTTGATTTTAAACTGTTAATTCAATTAAATTCCAGATCTTCTAGGCTAAGTGCGCTTTAAATCTTCAACTGGTCCTGACGAGAAGCCGAAGCCTGTATCGCCGATCCGAACTTAATGTACAATGAAAGAAATCAAAATCGAAGTCAGACGTTGTTAGTTGGAATAAAAGTTGGGGCATCCAATGATGAATGTGTAGTCAAAGACTTGGAATGGCGTTCTACTGTTTTCCCACACCATTTTTTAAAATGAGACTTATTTTTGTGAAAGCTAATACAGCTTTTCGGTTCTTTTAGCGGAACTTTTCAGCAGCAGAAAATTTTAGGGAATCAAAGGAATTGGATCTCCATAACTTTCTCGCTACTTTGTTCACTGATTCCGAACATCCCAGCTGACATTATTTCGTACCCAAAACGACACTTTTTATCCCTCAGAAAACAAAGTACGGTTAATTTCCCGATGTTGTTAAAGTTTGAGGTGAGATTTTACAAAAGAAATCTGAATTTTTAAGGCGACTATTGAACAGCTTTCCACCGAAACGATTTGTTTGTTGCTCCAAGAAATTGAAGCCGAAGGACGTTGTTAGTTGGAGTAAAAGGAAATTATCGACACTTACTTGATTTCCAGATGTATTTCCCCCTTGGCAAAAGTACAAGTTGGTACAAACCAGGGCAACACAGATAAAAACGAACTCCATCTCGCAATCGAATGCGCTTAATTTGTCTCTTTCAAATAAGAACGTAGAATGAGGCGCAGGGTGAAATGATTTTACTATAGGTCACTGAATTGTTTGTTAGTTTTAAGCGCAAGTAAAAACAAGAACTACTCCAGGGCATGATGCAATAACGTAGTATGACGAGGCATCGATATTTTATTCATATTCATAGGACTTGAATTTCGTTCCCCTTGAGGAATTCATTTTTCAGTCTACACGTGTCGTGTATAAAATGTTATTGGTAAGTGGGTTGGAAAAGCTGAAGCAATAGTATTATAACAAAATCTTTTACGATTCGGTCTGTAATATAGCTCTCGTGTTTTTTATGGGTTGTGTTTCGCACATTAATCAGCACTTTTTGGTAAAGGTATAGCATAGAACTGAACAAAAATTAGATTAACATGTTTATCAGACATTTCTTCGCTATTCAAACACTGGTCCGCCGGTTGTTCGGTACAGCCCAGTCAAGGAAGTGCTGTAGTAGTTAATTAAATATTAGCTTTAAACATTTCAGTCATCGTATGTTAAAAAAGTGGTCTCACTTCAAGTTAGTTGCGAAAAAAATCCGATATCTTTGATTTTTTTATCTTTAAAGGAGACTTTTCTTATTGCATTCCTCGCCGAGACTTACCAATCGATCCGTCACACGCAGTTGCTAAATATTTGTACATTTGATAAAATTTGTAGATAATCTGACTCTGAAGATAAACAACTTGACATATTCAGATTCCCACATGGATTTTGCAGACAACTGGGTACATTGTGCTATCTACTTAGATTTGAGAAAGCAAACTTAAGATATTTCAGACCTTTGTTTTGTTAGAAGCAAGCACATTTTTCGATCCTTTTTTCAACTACCTTATGGAAAGCTATTATAGAAATTTCTGAGCAAGGATGATTTGTGTCATGTGAAAAGAGGAAATCACTTTTTAAATTGCACGACTTTAGAATCGTCTAAAATGGCAAAGGTGTGGAACCTTGAACGTTACAAACTTTCATTATATATGGTGGCGACAATTTAGAAATCCCTTTTTATCCGCCGAAAACAAGCGATGGTCAAGAAACTACGTCACCACACCATGAGCTTTTTACACAACGTAATCAATTTTTGTCTGGAAACAATAGTCTTAGTCTTTTTATTTACGGATCAACCACAAAGAAGATCAATTTATAAAATATTCATGTCATTACTTTCATCTCAAAGAACAAAATGTTTCTTTGCACAGTAACTTCTTGTTTGCCAGGTTGGTAAACGAACTTTTGTTAGTAATTTATCCCCGTGAGAATTATTCGTGACGCAAACTAACTAAAAATAATGTTTCCAAATTTTCCAAATTTGAAAACCATTTAACGTAGTTCGAGCGAATAGCACCCATACAAAGCACGAAAATAACTTTGTCAGTACTAAGCGCTAAACGACATGCAAGACCGTCGAAAATAAGCTAGGGTTGAAAAGTACGGTCGAGCGTAATAGCTCAGTTTCATAGTTAACACTCTCTTTCCAGAGTAAACAAACTAGCCGAAAAAATAGATATTTTTCTGGTAGTGGACTGAAAATGCTAGGAATCTAGGGAGTCATTCGAGAGAACCTGGCCTCGCTCTTTCTCGAGTTATTTCCCGTCGTCAGTACTCGCAATATGATGTTTTCTTCGGGTGCTGCCTTATTTTCGCTACCTTCTATCCGAAATCATTAAATTAAAACAGGCTACTTACCGGCTACTTATCAGTTCGGTCAGAGCACGGTCCAGTTCCAAGGCAGGATGCCTCGATAACCGTTTAGCACCTCTTTCGTTGAAAGTTATTTTTCAGAGAGCAATCGAACGGAAATGGCCAACATTTCCTAGTTGTTCGGCTCAAGACCACAAATTAGGCTTAGATACAAAATTCCAGAATTTTTTTTTGAGGATTTTAGACACCGAAAAGAATTTAAGAAAATCTCAGGAATTTTAGACAATGAGTAAAATTTGGTAGAATTTTAGAATATCAGCTTCCAGGTGACACTGACAACGCCGCGAAAGCGTTTATTTTGTGTTACCGCTGACCAACTTGGCGGCTAAACCTCACAGTAGTGCCTACAGTGCAACTTAGCAGTGGTTTCCCATTCAAATTATGCTTTCTATGAATTCCATCTCTGTTGGTAGCAAAAATGGCCGATTCCAGTAAGCCATCTGCCAGCTCATAGTCAGAAACGAGAGAGAAATTTTACGAATTTTCGAGAATTTTAGAAATTTTTGAAGAATTTCAGCAATTTTTTAAATAATTTTAGGGCTTTTCTGGAGAAATTCGGCAAAGAATTTCAGCCCATTTTTCGAAATTTTGTACCTAAGCCTATCTCCAATAACTGAGGTACATTTTTAAGAAAGTACCCCAGCTGGCAAGACAAACAAAGCTGGCCAGAGATCGATTGATCGTTATTAACATAAAATTTGTTCTCTTGTCTTTATCTACTTCTTTTTTATGATTCACTAGAGAGTAAGATGTTTCCCCAACAAAAATGAAATGATCGCAGGGGGTTTCGGCATGAACACTGCTAGGGATTTCGACTTTGTCCTTTTCAATAAAAAAATTTTGGAAGATTGTTCAAGAACATACTACATGAAATTTTAATCCATTTCTTTAAGTTTCGATGTACTCCTAAAATCAAGGGTTTCTTCCAGTCAGAGATTCACAAAGACTTAGCACCATCATTTTGTTTTATTTCAATATTAAGCTATGTATTACAGCCATGCATCTAAACTAGCGAGTAACCCGAGGCAATTTTGGAAACCAAAATTTCTGCTGCAAAAACAGCGTAACCTTGCAATATTCATTGCAAGTAACCAAGCTTTTAAGCCCGTCAATTTATTAGGTTATGGTGCAGTTGCGACACGACGTTAAATAAGAAACGCGCCAAAGTAGCTGTGATGGCTCCACATGTAAATTTTCCAATTGTTAGTCGAAGTGAACGTGATGACGTCACCAGCCTTCAGGATGAACACTCCGCCTGCGTACAACGTACCTTCGTCTTTTCCTGAAGATGGTGATTGTATCATGGTTATGATTTTGTTGTTCACACGAAACTCGACTCTTCCACTGTGTGGACGACGGTAGTAAATCTGAGCGTAGATATAGTACCGTCCAGGAGTGGGCACAGTCAGTTTTCCATCCTGGTACTTCATGCCGCCTGCAAGATGGCTAAATGGCGCACTGACAGACCAGTCTTTTATCACTAAAAAGGCAAAATATGAACATTTGAGTTCAGTATTTATAATTCACTCAATCTACACCAGAACTTTAAAAAGCAGTCTGCTTTAGTTATTTTAGACAGTTTTCATACAGAAAGAAATGGGCCAATAAGCTTCATTATGGTGTACGAAAGTATAATTTGTTTACATTTGAGATGAATAAGCTTCAACTCAAAAACAGTATTTTTCTTTAATATTGTTTTTTTTAATCATCGCAAGCATTTAAAGGCCAAGTTACTTTCTAAATAATATGTGATTATAAAGTAGTGAAAAGTGTTTAATTTGGAATTAATTTTAAATTTTAGCTTCTGACATACTGAAGCAAATAAAGAGAAAAAGAACAAACAAATTACTTTGATTGGCCTGGTAAGTCACGTCTTGTTTATTGACAGCTTCGATATGAGCAGATGGCTTGTTTGGATTCTGCAATGGAAGATAAAAGATGTCGGTTCCACGTGTTCATTGATAACTGACAAACTGACATGACAGAGCTGGATTCATGAAATATTGGCTTATTGTTTGTCATATAATAGCTTAGAAACGACGATCCTTGAGGAATTTAAATAATGAATATGAAGTTTTGTGGAAGGTTAGCGGCCAAATCATGAATTTATTTGTTATTTTTGCCATTTACCATTTCTATCATGTTGATAATTGTTTAGAACTGAATTTCATTGCTATAACTTAGTTTCATATCTGCAAGTCATACAGCTTGCACCATTTACCTTTAATAATTTTGTCGAGAAACATACCTTCATATTCTGGTCGAGATTTTCAAAATCAAATTCATTTCTGGAATGACCATTCAGTAGTGGCTCTTACCTGTAAAGGACATTGGCAAGGTGTTCCATTATCACCTTTAGCTCCTGTGTCTCCTTTCACACCCTTCTCACCCTAAAAATGATACATTTATTGGGTTTTACTACTGGATTATAAATAATGAAAGACGGTATCGTTTAAAAAAAAATGAAAGAAGGCAGTCAGAGTTATAAAATTTGTTGTTACCTTTATGCCTCCATTGCCGTGAACATTGATGTTAATGGGACAGGTGGGAGTTGCACAAACGTTCTGTGAAACAAAAAAAAGATTGACGAGAATTATCTAGTCTCGATATGAAATTAGACTTTCGATTCTTTGAATGATTGAAGTGGTACTTCTAGTGTAATAAATCTGAATTTAATGAACCAAGAGTTTTTTTGGAGCCGTGTATTTTGGTTTGTGCGGCCAAGCTGGCAACACGGTTGTTGAATAAAACCGCGGCAACTTGATCTTTAGGACAACAAGTGATATAACAGATTCAATTATTCTTGCTGTTGATTTTGTTATTGTTAATTTTAGTGAAGCCGCAAGTTTGCCTATCAATTTTTTTAACCCTGATCTACAGTAGCTGTGAGACTGCGAAGAACTGTTGTTTGCGTTAGAACAATAGACGCTGAAAAACTCACGAAAATTTCACTTTTTTCAAATATTTTCTTTTTGATTTGAAGAAATTAATGGGATATTATACATTACAAAATGAGTAAGTTTCGAATTTAAACACGAAAAATTCAAAGTTTCAAATAGGAGCTGAACGGTCTAAGGCAACCTTCGTGAGCTATCAAGGACAAGGGTGAATTATAATTTAGAAAGAGTAGCTTAACAACATAAATATCTGAATTAAAAATGTACTAATATAACTAGTTTAACGCATATTTTCTAGCTATTAAATTTCTTCTACTCCTTAACTGATTTTAAACTGTTAATTCAATTAAATTACAGAGCTTCTAGCCTAAGTTCGCTTTAAATCTTCAACTGGTACTGACAAGAAGCCCAATACTGTGTCGCCGATCCGGACTAATTACAAAAGAAATTAAAATCGAAGTACCAACGTTGTTAGTTGGAGGAAAAGGAAATTATCGACACTTACTTTGTTTCCAGATGTATTTCCCCCTTGGCAAAAGTACAAGTTGGTCCAAACCAGGGCAACACAGATAAAAACGAACTTCATCTCGCGATCGAAAGCGCTTAGTTTGTCTCTTCGAAATAAGAACGTAGAATGAGGCGCAGGGTGAAATGATTTTTACCATAGATTACATGATTTTTACCATAGATACATAGATACATAGATACATACATAGAACATACATAGACCACATAGATACATAGATCATAGATACATAGATACATAGATCACATCATTAGTTTTAAGCGCAAGTAAAAACAAGAACTACCCCAGGGTTAAAATTTAACTTAATATGACGAGGCATTCATATTTTTAATATTCATATTCATAGGACTTGAATTTCTTTCCTGTTGAGGAAGTCAATTTTCAGTATCCACGTGTCGCGTTAAAATTTTATTTGTAGGTGGGTTTGGAAAGCTGAAGTAATAGTGTTATAAAAAACTTATACGATTCACTCTGTAATAGATCGCACTAGCTTTTGGGTGTTTTTTTATGCGTTGTGTTTCACACATTAATTTATCAACACTTTGTGGTAAAGGTAGCGTACAGCTAAACATGCATGACGATTAACATATTTCATTATCAGACATTTCTTCTCATTACAAACATTCGTCCGCTGCTTCTCTGCATTCTCGGTACAGCCTAGTCAAGAAAGTTCTGTAGTAGAAATTAAATATTAGATTTTAACGTTTGAGACATCTTTTGTTAAAAAGATGGTCTCGCATTGAGTTATTTGCGAAAAAAACAACACATCTCTGAATACTTTATCTTTCTGGCATCCCTCGCAGAAACTTACCCGGTGAATCAATTTGAGATATACACGGCAAAATATAAACTGACAACCATATCACAAGCCGTTGACAAATATCTGTAAATATTTGTACATTTGATACAAATTGTAGACAGTCAGACTCTGAAGATAAACAATTTGACATATTTAGATTCTACTTTATTTGCTCTACCATACAGATTTTGGAGACAGCTGGGTACACTGTTATTTACTTAGAGTTGAAAAAGCAAAGACATTTCAGACCTTTCTTTTGTTAGAAGCATGTATTTTTTTTCGAGCCGGTTTTTATCTACCTTATTGGAAGCTACTTTAGAAATCTGTTACCGAGATTGATTTGTGTCATGTGAAAAACGGTTTGGCAAAAAGCAAAGATTGTGGTGTTTTGTGTTGTTACCGAAACTGTTGTTGGTTAGCAATTGTGTTGTGCTGTGTTGTGTTGCGACGTGGATACTATGTTTTTACTTATTTGAATATTTTTTAACGTCATTTGGTAGTCGCAAACTCCACAACATCAAGAAACTGCCATTTACTGAAACAGTTGTTTGTCAATCAAACAATGAGAATCCGAGTATACGAGAAAGGTATTCAAGTTTACCTGATAAATGATTTTAAACTAACATTCTCGTAATCAATAGTACAATTGACTACTCTGTGCCCGGCTTGCTCGCGCGATCGCGCGCGCATTTCACGAGAGACAAGAGAGACGACTGTCTCGTCATAGTCGTCTGTTTTGTCTCTTGCTTGCGCGCCTTACTTAATAGACAAAACAGACGACTGGAAATAAACAAATGAGACGATAACACTGACTCATACCAGTCGTCTGTCTTGCTCGCGTGCGTTTTTCGTGGGAGACAAGAGAGACGACTGGAAACAGGTCAGACGAAAACACTGACTCCTCCCCCGTCGTCTCTCTTGTCTCTTGCTCGCGCGTCTGTCATGAGAAACATGAAAGACAACTGGCAACAAGTGAGACGATGAAACTGAATCGTCCCCAGGTCGTCTGTCTTGTCTCTTGCTCGCGCTCCTTTCTTAAAAGACAAGAGAGACGAATGAAAACAAGTAAGACGATTAAACTGACTCGTTCCCAGTCGTCTGTATTTTCTCTTTCTCGTGCTCCTTTGTCAAGAGACATGAGAGACGACTGGAAACAAGTGAGACGATATCACTGACTCGTCCCCAGTCGTCTGTCTTGTCTTTTTCTTTACGTGCCTTTCTTAAGAGACAAGGGAGACGACTGGAAACGAGTGAGACGATCAGACTAGTGAAACTAAAATGTGTGGCATAAATTTGCATGCACTAGTGTGACACACGACGTTTCATTATTCGTCGGCTACGCCACGAGTAATGAAACGTAACGTACGTAACCACACTTAACGCACGTAACCACACTTTACGCACGTAAACACAGGTAACGCACGTAAACACACGTAGCGCACGTAACCACACGTAACGCACGTAAACACAAGTTTTGCTGGGAATTTTGAAGATGAAACTCATTTTTTCGTACAGGCTGTTGTAAGTAATGATTCTACATCAACAAAGGTATGTGAAGCTAAACTGTTGTTGTATGTGTTTTTTCCTTCTTTTTTCTCGAATAAATAGCTCCTCTATAGGGTAACCAATATGGATATATTTTCTGACTGAAGAGTACTTGAAACAAGTAAGAAGTATCTGTTCATGCCTGAGACTGCTGTAGATCTTAAGTCGAAGTACAATAATCAGAGAACACGTTCCTAGTAAATAATTAACACATCGCTACATCCTTGAACTTACGCAACATCAAACTGGCGATTTTTTTTCGAAGATCACTGAAAAGTGCATGGTCTTTTTGATGATCTATCTCTCATTAAAAAAAAAACACTTTTCTCATTGAGTCTTTGACGACGCTTCCGTTGACTATCTTTGTTACGCGTTTCAAACTTTCGTAACATGTAAATTTAATGGCGGCCGAAAAAAGACTAAATGTATAATCGAACAAAACAGCCTTCTGTGCTTATTGGATTGATAAACGGTTTGGACTGGTAAGTATATACCGTGTTTACTTTTTTATAGAAAACGCAAAGATAGCAAATTCGAAAAAAAAAAAAATGAACAGATCGAACTGGCACTTATTTCCTTAAAAAAAGAACCGATATTTTGCTTTTCAGGTGATGGTCATAATTAATGGAATGATATTTGGCTGGCTTTTCGTACTTACAAGTAAGTCAACTAAAAACAAAACATAAACCACATAACTACCATCAAACTTCTTATTTCATAACTTTGCGCCATCCTTTCACTGTCCCGGCTAAAATATCGTGTTTTCATGATTATGGCCAGGAGCTTGGTTTCAGCTTACTTTATTATCTTGAAATGGGAAGAAACCATCGCTAAAAGCGATAGAGGCAAAGAAATATGAACTAAATAAACAAAATAAAGGCTAGAAAGGTCAAAATTTCACAAGAATGGCAAGTTTGATCTATTGAAAGGTGGTCAATAAATCAAATTTTATGAACTGTAATCCACTTCAATCCTTGCAATCCTGCACTTTATCTCTAAACTACTACTTTTGTTTTGCTCTGTAGAATCTTTTTATCCAACTAAGTTGTATATTTGGTGGCATTTGGTGACATAACGTGGAAATAAGCTGAGAGAAATTTTGCTATTTCGGCGGCACAGTGCCCCTTTAAGTATTGATGGCAGAGTAGAGGCGCGGTGGCGTAGTGGAGGCGCGGTGTGTAGTATTTGGCGTCTCGGACTTTCAATTTGAAGGTCGGTGGTTCAAGCCTGCTCTCTGCCGTTTTTTTACACTGTTTCTCTCCATAATGTTGGAGGTAACATTTCGATGGACTAGCATACTATCCAGGGGGATTAGTAATACTCTCAGTCACTTCATCCTACGGAAACCGCGTTAACCCCCGGCACTTGTTAGCCACCAGGCTCGTGAAGACTTTACCTACCTACCTACCTACCTAATTTTTCAGCTTGTAACTGTTGCTTGTACCTGTACAAGTTTGAAGGGATGGGAACGGTTTTGCGCCATGGAAAAAATATTGTGAGATTGTTTGCATGTAAAATGTGTAGGGTACTCCCCTATATCAGCGAAATATGTGTGTACTGCCCCAAACGGGTATGATTTTTGAGACATTTTGTTCTGAAAACGGGTATAGACTCATTGTTCACCAGTTACAAAAAAAATCCGGAAATTTCGGTTGGTATGTAAACGGTAAGGCTGTTTTGGTTTGCCCGATCGGAAAATTTTCCAAAATAAAAGGGACGTCTTGAGAGATAGTCCAAAATTATCAACCGGAATAACCGAACGGAAATGTGTGTACCATTTGCTTTTGGGTAGTCCAGCACTTGTCCAAACGATGTCTGTGATTCGCTAAGAAAACAATAGATTTGTCCCGCTGGGATAGGGATTAGGGATAGGGGCATTGTTCAAGTAATATATCAATTATATCGTTCGCCAATCACAGACATCGTTTGGACAACTACGGGGTCCCACTTGCTTTTATCTACCAGTTCCAGGCCCTGCGCCAGCTTTGATGCGTCAGCGTGGTTACTCAACTCGTTTCTGGTGTCATTGGTAAATGGTACACGCCAATCTAAAACGGGATTTCCCTTACTAGAGTTTTGCTTCCCATTTCGCAAACCGTGGACCAACCGGTTTTTCCGTGTAAATGGTAAAACACTCACTGTGACCATTTTGGAGTGAAATTGAATATACTTTACATGTATATCAGAAGCTCATAACGTGATAAGCTTCTGTTTATATGTGAAGGGAACCATAGGGAACCCACGCGTTTATCAAGAATGATCATAGAATAAAGTTACAAATGGACTTACGTGATGTAGTGTTTCATTCCAAATGTGCCGTTACTTTTGTGCTGTTGAATAACCGGTGTTGAATAACTGAAATCAGTTTCTGCCGGGATTTTTAGCAACTACAACGGTTCGATCAAATCCGTTGATACGATTTCGAAACGATCGTGTCTGTAATTTTTTGAATGGTCTCGCATTTCACCGTCTGTTATTAAATTTTAACTTGTCAGCCGTCGAAACCATCCCGCATGACGGCTGACAAGTTAAAATTTAATAACAGACGGTGAAATGCGAGACCATTCAAAAAATTACAGACACGATCGTTTCGAAATCGTATCAACAGATTTGATCGGACCGTTGTAGCTGCTAAAAATCCCGGCAGAAACTGGTTTCAGTTATTCAACACCGGTTATTCAACAGCACAAAAGTAACGGCACATTTGGAATGAAACACTACATCACGTAAGTCCATTTGTAACTTTATTCTATGATCATTCTTGATAAACGCGTGGGTTCCCTCTCTCTCTCTTAACCGTTAAAAATTTAAACTCTTAACTAGAAATACGTGTCTCGCAGAACCTCGCGAAGCTCGGGGGAGGATGCACTGCAAAATTTTAGCGATGTGGGAGGGAGAGATGGAATTTCTGATTTAAGTGTAGAGGTTGGGTTGCTTTCTAGCAATGACCTCATTTAAAGTTGAGACATTTTCGTTCTCAGTCTCTTCAATTTAACTTGTACTTTGTGCCCTGTCTTCCTGGAGAGCTGGTGTTGGTCAGTGTTGGGTTTTGAGCTGTGGGTCGCTGTAACTGCCATGGGACTGCACCCCCCCCCCCCCCCCCCCCCCAACCCCCATCTTCGGTCCAGGACAATATGCAGTGGTGTTCTGTTTATTTTGATTGTCTCAATTAAATTCCATTTTTGAAACTTGTGAGCTAGTGCTATCTCCTGTTCCCTTTACATACTGCTGTAGTTTTTGTTCTATATACAAAGTGATGTTGTCCAAAAAATAACAACTCAATTGTGAAAGTGGCATGAGATTCTCCCAGCAGTAACAATACTATATTTTGGATACAGGTCATGGGAATTACAAAATTGATTACAAAACATGAATATTCAAGATGAAGCAACAGATTCTCTGCAAATACCATAAGCAATGTATAGAGACCTGGATGGAGAATTTGTAGGTTAAGACCAGGACTTAGGCCTTCATAACCAGTTAGCGCCTTTAAAAATCTTGAAATCAAAATTAATTTGTTGATGTACATTCTCCTTACTGGTGTCAATGCAGTTCACATAGCCATATAACTACAGTGAATTTGATGTATACTCTATGTACTTGCTCGTACACTGATATTGTGAGGAGATTTAAGATACTGATCACCGTTCCAATAATAAATGTCAATGCAGTTCACATAGCCATATAACTACAGTGAATTTGATGTATACTCTATGTATTTGCTCGTACACTGATATTGTGAGGAGATTTAAGATACTGATCACCGTTCCAATAATAAATGTGAAGCAGTAATGTTGATGTGTCATGTGTTTAGCTACATGTATACGGTTGCTACACATTGACATTAGCTGGTCATGATTGCTAACACAAAATTGTTTTTTCCTAACAAAATGTTTTTATCCAAATTGTAAACAGAAATTCTCCTTACTAAACCATTCGAATGTTATTTCTTATTGAACTATTTTATGAATGCTTTAAACTCAAGATACTGTATACGTATACAACTCGATCACTGTTTCACTCACAAACAATACTACATCATGTAAATGTTGTATATTTAGAAAATAATTTCCACCTGTGTGATCTGTAGTTTTGATCATTTAAAAGTTCCTTAGTGACGTTAATGAGAATATCAATAAACATCAAATTACAGTGTGTAGTAAGTGAATTATTTTTCAGTGTTTGATTATCCTCTCAGTAGTTTAGCCGGTGATTTGAGCTACATTTCTTAATCGCTCTTCTTCTCTGAGCCTTTCCTGTAATCAGTGTTTGCTTTTCCCTACGTACCGTATCAGGTATGAAAGATATTCGTCACGAGTATTTAGCTGATCGTGTAATTCTTGCCGCCTCTCGTTGCGTCTACAAACAGAATCATTTTGTCCAACACTTCCAGTCGGTGTCGCCACTCCTGATCGATTTCGTTCAGAATTCTAATGGCGGCATTTTGTCAAGGCGTTTGAACCTAGTCAAACGGTGTGCCTAGGCTGTTCGAAGTCTTTGTAATGTATGCTCTCGTTGTCCGTCTTCGTTGCCCGATCGCGATCGCGCTGAATTTCAAGTCACCGTTCAGCGGAGTTTCGGTAGTTAATTTTCACGGACAAGGATTTCCAGCCACTTCTGGAATCCAGCGTTGTTGTCTTTGCTGTTCTTTCTCATTTGCATCAGAAATTGGTTGTGTTTCATCGAGAGTAAACATTTTTTGACAGACTATGAGTAAGGTTAAACGGCCGCCGGCACGGACGCCATGAATAAATAACGCCATTGTCAGCGGTCGCGATTTTTGTTGCCAGGCAACTGCCGGACACCATCAACTATATATATATATATATATATATATATATATATATATATATATATATATATATATATATATATATATATATATATAAATTCTTGAACTTGATTTGAATGTATTTCAGAGAGCGCTCAACTCTTAGAGGTAATAAAACGATGAACTACCTCTGAAGTCTTGAACCAATTTATTATAATTATATATATATATATATATATATATATATATATATATATATATATATATATATATATATATATATATATATATATATAAATATCTTTTTCGCTCGAATTCACGCGGCTCAGCTCCCGAGGGACGACCAATTTATTTTAAACCTCGCTACGCTCGGACCTTCGGCCCCCGCTTCGCGAGGAATTAATTAATAACAAACGGTTACGTGATATGCCGCATCCCGCATGACGGCTGACAAGTTAAAATTTAATAACAGACGGTGAAATGCGAGACCATTCAGAAAATTACAGACACGATCGTTTCGAAATCGTATCAACGGATTTGATCGAACCGTTGTAGTTGCTAAAAATCCCGGCAGAAACTGATTTCAGTTATTCAACACCGGTTATTCAACAGCACAAAAGTAACGGCACATTTGGAATGAAACACTACATCACGTAAGTCCATTTGTAACTTTATTAAAGAAATAAAAAACGCGCCGAGTGCATTATTGAGTTATAAAGCACGCGGGAATTTTTAAGAACACGAGAGAAGTGCAGAGAAGCACGAGCCAAAGGCGAGTGCTTCTCGCACTTCTCGAGTGTTCTTAAAAATTCCCAAGTGCTTTATAACTCAATAATGCACGAGGAACAAGTTTTTTTATTTCTTTTATAAAATGAAAACGGTTTTAATGAAGCTTACGTCACGCGCGTGCTTTATCGAGTTATAATGAACTCGGTTTGACCAATCATAGCGCGCGCATTTCCTTGAGCATTTTATAATCTATGATCATTCTTGATAAACGTGTGGGTTCCCTATGATTCATGCTAATATTTTCCCATTTCGTCATCAATAGCCTATGGCATGCGCCACATCATCAAAGTTCATGATGTGGTGGCGTTCGCCTGTTTTCGACGGATTCAAAGGATTTCTAAATTTTCGCCACCATTTAATAAAAGTTTGTGACATTTAAAAGGACATATTGTACCACACTTTTGCCATTTTAGACTATTCTAACGTCATAGCACTTAAATTATATTAAAGCGATTTTCTCATTTCGCGTGAAAAATAATTCCTTGCTAAGAAATTTCTACAACCTCCAATAAGGTAGATACAAACGCGCTCGAAAAAAAGCACGCATGCTTCTAGCAAAAGCTAACAAAACAAAGGTCTGGAATATCTTTACTTTTTCAACTCTAGGTAAACTAGTAATAGCTGCCACTAAAGCTGCCCCCGTTGTTTATACTAGAACTTGACAGCTATAGAGTAACTAATGTCATAACTAATTTTGCATAAATTTATTCTAACTTTTATGGTCGATTAAACATGATCACAAAATCTTTTCTTTTCAGTCACTGCTTCGATTTAGTGATTGCGTGTCTGCAAAATCTTGTCAGGTTTCTTTACATGCTATAATAACGGCAAAACCACAACGACAAATCAATGAAGAGTGTCGGATCTATCGTAGACTTGTATCAGTAAAAATCTTAACAGTTGAACTGTTTATTATTATTATTATTATTATTATTATTATCTCCCTTATTAATTAATCTGCCTTAGAGGATCGAGATTTAGAAGGAAAGCCTTTTGTGATTTTAAGAACATAGATATTGACATTGAAACCCAAGAAGGAGCCATAATGTAATGTTAAGAATTCTTTATTGCCGTCACTTTGTGAATACAAACGTCTTATATAAATTTTATTTTTATTGAAATTTTTTTTAGTAACACTTTTACGATATTTTATGGATTGTAATTATGAATATTTTTAGCATTCTAGTAGATTAATAATTATTATATATTATTATGTTATTATATAAATGAACTTTTATAGCTTTTTCCTGCGAGTGTACATAAAATTGATGTTAAGGCTTAATCGATTTTTAAGAAATTTGTTAATAAAGTATTGCTTTGGTTGTTATTAATAAAAAAAATATTATTATTATTATTATTATATTATTATTATTATTATTATTTTTATTATTATTATTATTATTATTATTATTATTATTATTATTATTATTTCACCTTTTTTGTTCTGTCTCAATCTCTTCTCCTTGCCGTAAGGATCAGTTTGCCATTTTTACCTATACTTTTTTTACATGCTGCGTTCTTATTATGAGAAAAAGAGAACGATTTCAACATGAAATGGCGATGAGGTCCAGTGGTTTGAGATTCAAATGAAATTTGTTCACCGGTTATTGATAAAGATGACGAACACGGCTACATTTTACTGGTCGCTCAGGTATATTTCCGACAAAACAAAAAGATTGACCAGACGCAAATTGCTTTTCAGCTCGGGATCGCATGTTCTCGGTGGGAAAAGGCGTCTTATGTCGCAGGCTGTGGGATAAAATTATGTTCCATTATCGACAGAAGTGAATTATGTCAATTATATTGTAAAAAGTATGAAAACAACTGATCAAAATTCGAACAACCGTAATACTGTCGCGAGGGCCACTGAAATTAAGCTTAAAACACTGGCTAGAATCAATCTGGAACGTCCAAAAAGAATCTGGAATGGACTGATAAGTCTAAAATAAACCAATCACTGACCACCTACTCATTGAGTCATCTTCTAATACTAAATAAGTATCAATTAACGAATCAGCTAGCAGTATTTTGACAGGGTATCATAGATAAACTCATTGAGTACAAAACAAAACTCTTTGACTACAAAATCGACTTATTCAGTACGAACGTGAACTGAAAAAGTCTTTTTCAACGAATAAAAAGCCGCATTGAAGATTATCCAATTTTCGTTCCTATTACGTTCATCGATCCATTCGTACACGTTTTGGCGCCTTATTATTCTGACTTAGCGCCAAAAAGATAATTAATTACAATCACGGTACACTTAAAATTATTCAGAAAAACTGTGCACTGTATTAAATTCTTCAGAAAAAAGGCAGTTTTGTATTAAAATATGCGTTTTCCCCGCAATAGCAAAGCCAAACGGTTACAAACAAACGCAGTTAGATCGTTGACGCGTATTTTAAAAAACCGCTCTTGTACTGTGAAGTGTATCTTTGTTTATGTTTCATGTGATGGTAAAATTAGCAACTCTACATTGTACATTGCTAAAACAATATTAATTTTTTACGTACCTTGCGAGGACGCCAAGAGTGAATCATGCTCCTATGACATTATCCGCTGGACCCGCTAGTAGCTAGATCCCATAAAAAATCCTTGTCAGGCGGTCCTGCTGCCTTAGTTTTAGGCCGCTCTCCCGTTTTTGCTGTAGAAGTCATCGATGAAAACAATGTCAGAAATAAGTCAGGGCTGCCGGTAAACCGATCCCACGCGCGTAAGAAACAAAATCGGAACTAATTTGATACACTCTGATTGTCATTGTCAGAAGGAAAGCAAATGTTCACTTTCGCAACATTCGTATTCCCTGAAGATTAGATGATCACAGATAGTATACGGTTCTTTTCCACTTTTTTGGTAAAAGGTTGGTCAATACAACAAAGGAATGTGCTAACATATTCATGTTAACACATTCATCCATTCACCTCGTGCTTACTTGTGTCACACTTCACACTTCTTCAGATATCGGAACAATTTATACTTTTTAAGTAGGGTTTCCGATTTAGCGGAAAATTCACTTAAATGGAACACATTATTCCGCCTATTAAAAAAATGTAATTGAACCCATATTGTTTGCCATTAAATGCACATTTATCTGTTTGCTTGTTTCATAAAGGGAGCCCAGACAAATTGCATCACGGTGGTCATAAGTTACTCCAAAAGAAGGCATAAACTATCCGTAAAATTCTAAAACCATTTGAACTCATTTAACCTGGATCAAACTTTACTAAAAACTCAGTTTCCGTGCTTTGTGAAAGCCGTCCGGGGTGCGTAAGCATCCAGTTAGTTCACTGATGCAAATAGTATCAGACAACGAGTAATTTCTTATTTTTACATTGATAGCGGTTGTGGCGAAACAAATCAACAAATCGGCAAATATGAAAGGTACAGCACTGAAACTTTGAGGGTGCATAGTATGTCCGAAATTGTTGAAGGTGCGACAAGCAAAAAGACTATAAAGATGCGTGATTTTCACCCGTGGAATTTAAAGGTGCGAAGAAAAAGAAAAAAATATTCTGACACTTCACAAGTCTTAGAGTTCAGTCCCGTTCTAAAATTCTCGGCGAGACACCGGCCAGATTCAGGCCATAAAAAAAAATCTGCTAATCAGCGGGAATCAAACGTGACAAGTCATAGCGATAATTCAGCTGACACGAGCGAGACAAACAAACGAGAATCGAGCAAGAATAGAGCGAGACATGTGTACCGCCGCATCTTCTCTGTACTCGGGCGAGAATTGAACGTGACAGAGCGAGACATTTTAGAATGCGTATATTTAGGCTAACTCGAGCACTCACCAAATTCACCGCACGCAAAACGGCAAGGAATTCGAAAAATACATTGGCAAATAATTTTCCCAGTCTATGAAATTCCGAAAAGGGAAAGTTTCTCATGCGGATCAATAACTGTTAACGTACTGTTACGTATTTTAGTGGAATTTTGCAATGTCGCGCGGAAAGGAACCGCATCCGATTTGACTGCAACATTTTTTAGCAAGCTTGTAAAAGGGAAGCAGTTTCATGACAATGTTGTAAGATGTAAATTAAAGAGATTGTTTATATATTTTTTGGAAGATGCGTTTTTACTGCACGTAGACTGATCTCCATCTAAGTGAGAAAAACATTCATCGCTTGATTCGTTAAGAGCGCGACTTTGGCTTGCTTGAATCTCGCTCGTGTCTGGCCATAAATTTTCGAACAGGATGGCTTGAATATGGCCCGATTCTCACTCAGTCAAGCCATCCAAATGTCACGGCGGTACACATGTCTCGCTCTATTCGTGCTCGATTCTCGTTTGTTTGTCTCGCTCGTGTCAGCTGAATTATCGCTATGACTTGTCACGTTTGATTCCCGCTGATTAGCAGATTTTTTTTTTATGGCCTGAATAATAACTTTATTTATTCACGGAGTCCTTATCACTAAAAAGTGGTCTTCTAAAGAGCCGTGCACATTTAACCTAGTAGAAAAAGTTAAGACTTAAAAATTACAAAACTCCTATAATAAATGCTAAACTAAGTTTAGAATCTGGCTGGTGTCTCGCCGAGAATTTTAGTACGGGACTGAACTCTAAGACTTGTGAAGTGTCAGAATATTTTTTTTCTTTTTCTTCGCACCTTTAAATTCCACGGGTGAAAATCACGCATCTTTAAAGTATTTTTGCTTGTCGCACCTTCAACAATTTCGGACATACTATGCACCCTCAAAGTTTCAGTGCTGTACCTTTCATATTTGCCGATTTGATAGGGGGCTTTTGGAGCCCCTTGGTCCCAGAAGGTCGAAAAAAGCCCGGTCCGAACAGGGTTAATACAAAGGAAAATTTGTTAGCCTCTGTCGATCAAACCCAATATTTGGCTTAACTTGTAGAATTTTGTATTTCTAAGAGACAGTTGAGCAGACGAAACAAGTCTCTTATTTTCTCCTATTGTCCCTTCCCTCGATGGTGGCGACTTTCCCGTGCGCTTTTTGTTTCGCCACAACCGCTATCAATGTAAAAATAAGAAATTACTCGTTGTCTGATACTATTTGCATCAGTGAACTAACTGGATGCTTACGCACCCCGGACGGCTTTCACAAAGCACGGAAACTGAGTTTTTAGTAAAGTTTGATCCAGGTTAAATGAGTTCAAATGGTTTTAGAATTTTACGGATAGTTTATGCCTTCTTTTGGAGTAACTTATGACCACCGTGATGCAATTTGTCTGGGCTCCGTTTATGAAACAAGCAAACAGATAAATGTGCATTTAATGGCAAACAATATGGGTTCAATTACATTTTTTTAATAGGCGGAATGATGTGTTCCATTTAAGTGAATTTTCCGCTAAATCGGAAAACCCTACTTAAAAAGTATAAATTGTTCCGATATCTGATAGTGCTATTTTAAACACACGAGAGTATTGTAAAGAGCAAATAGAAGTGTGACACAAGTAAGCACGAGGTGAATGGATGAATGTGTTAACATGAATATGTTAGCACATTCCTTTGTTGTATTGACCAACTTTTTACCAAAAAAGTGGAAAAGAACCGTATACTATCTGTGATCATCTAATCTTCAGGGAATACGAATGTTGCGAAAGTGAACATTTGCTTTCCTTCTGACAATGACAATCAGAGTGTATCAAATTAGTTCCGATTTTGTTTCTTACGCGCGTGGGATCGGTTTACCGGCAGCCCTGACTTATTTCTGACATTGTTTTCATCGATGGCTTCTACAGCAAAAACGGGAGAGCGGCCTAAAACTAAGGCAGCAGGACCGCCTGACAAGGATTTTTTATGGGATCTAGCTACTAGCGGGTCCAGCGGATAATGTCATAGGAGCATGATTCACTCTTGGCGTCCTCGCAAGGTACGTAAATCAAAGGGCTCTTAAAGCCATCTCGTTAAAGCGTTAGAACGTGAGGTTAATAAAAACAAAATAGAAGAATTGATAGTGAATATGGTAAAGATGCCGTTGTAGCGCACCTTTAGAATAAGTCTACTTAAAATACGTACATGAAAACATCACATGATGCAAATCAGTCAATAGAAATTTATGTTCACGAAATGGGCGTAGTTTACATTTTCAAAAAAAAAAAAACTTTAACATGCAAGGCTGATCAGACAGCAAATTTGTTCGATTTATTTTAATAAGATATGCCCGATATTTCGGTTAGACAAAACTAACCTTCATCAGGGGCTAGGAAAGCTTAGTGAAGATGGAAACAAACGGTTACAATATTTAAAATGGGCTAAGATAAATTGCTGGCACACGATAGGCTAATAAACAAGTAACGGTCCAACTATATATTGCTACTGTTTGTTCTAGTGGTCCTTGCATTTTTACAGAAGTTATTTACATTTTCACGCTGGTGACTAAAATGGGGTCCTATTATTTGGTTATACAATAGACGTGTTTAGAAAATGTTATAGGCTGGGCCTTATCATTATTATTATTATTATTATTATTTATTTATTTATTTATTTTTTTTTTGCAAAAGGAGGGGAACCCGTGCCCCTCTGCTAACAACTTCTCTGTACAGCATTGGGGGATCTGTTCTCATCAGTGCCCCACTTTTTCAAGACCAAAAGCCAGAATAGTCCTAAACTTCGACGACTAAGGAGAGCTTTTTTTCACAAGATTTGGTGCCGTTTTTTCACCACAAGCAAGAAAGCGTCTGGTAACTATCTGTCTTCGCTTTGGTGAGTGCGTGCTTTTCAATTTTGTGGTTTTGGTTTTGGTTTCACGAGTTTTCTCGCCCTCGCGTTACGTGGAGATGGCCGCGAGTCCCGCACACCAGCCGTTCTTACTGTCCGCTTGATAGCGGAGGAAAACCTGGATCTTGACTCGCTCAGTATAGCGCAGTCGTTACCGAACTTTAAGGAAGAAATCGTTGGGATTGTACCCCTCTACGGAGGAAAGTGCTTCGACATCAGCCTCCGATCTACAGAATCGGCCACGCGGTTCGCGGCATCGGTCTTTGACTGCGAAAGCCGCGTTATCCCTTTACGCCTTTTAGGGCAAAAAGCACTACACGTGTCATGCTTCATTCCCGTTGAATTCCCCGATGAAAACCTGCTACAACTCGTGGAACAATACGGCGACCTCAAAGCTCGAGCACGGTCCGCCGGCTTTGCTTCAAAGCCACGGGCTACAAGCACATCGAGAACAGCATCCGTGTCGTAGAATTCACACGTTTACAAAAGGCAGTGTCACGCAAATAATAATAGTCACGCAAATAATAATAGTCACTCAAGGGCTCGAGTTATTTTTTAAGTACACGGGCCAGCCAATACTATGCTACCGGTGCCAGTCTTCCGAGCTCGTTGATAAAGACTCCCCGAAGGCGAAACGCCGCGAGGCGAACCGCGAGGCTCCAGCGCCCGGAGGTGGGGAGGGGGGGGGGGGTGGACACCAGAGGCCCCCCGGCCCCCACTACAGCAACCAGCAACGACACTCCCCCTGTAACCACAATAGGCCATTTGCACGATAGCGTCATTTGACTACAACTACCAGAACTCATTTCGTTTTTCCTTTCTTATTTAAATTTTGTAATCCCAGTGAGGTTTAAACAACAAAGGCCCTAATTTGCACTACAAAATAAAAAATGAACCTCCGTGCGACCCTTCTTATGACTTTTACAAAAAAAAAAGAAATAGTTATTGTTGAAACTGCATGTCTTAAAGTATTTAACAAGTAATGAAGATTAAATTTCAACTTGCATTCGCCTTTCATGTTCTCAGATAAAGCATTTTCTACTTCACCCTATACTAGTTACTGAGCGTGAAGGGTCCATAACCCGGGATCACAAATCCCATTTCCCACGCACACAACACACACACACACACACACACACACACACATTCATGACCAGCAAAGCCGCGTAATCAACTGGCTCGAACTCACGTAAGCGTGCAAACATTAACTTTAAAATACATTGATTACCGTTACTCCTTGTTTTTACATTGCCTTATATAACTTATGGTATCAGTCGTAAAAAGTTCGTACGGGTCACAATAAGTCAATATTCATCCCGGGGGGGTACTCAGCAAAGTTTCGTACGGGGATGCTCCGCCCCGAGGTTCAAACCCTTACCCTTTCATATACCGATTTTGACAGAAAAGGTACCCCTTTCATATACCTTTCATTGAAAATGGTACCCCTTTCATATACCTTTCAATAAAAATGGTACCCCTTTGAGAGCCTTTAAGTGTGTCTGTTTGAGATATTTTGAAAGGCCATTTTTATAATAGTTAAATGGCAGTTTTCCCTACCTTTTTTATGCTTCAACGGCGTGGCTTCGCTTCCCTTTCCTATTCTTCGTAAAATCCCTACCCTTTCATATACTTCAACTCGTGAAATCCCGACCCTTTCATATACCTCTAGCCTAAAAAAGGTACCCCTTTCGGGCGGAGCATCCCCGTATAGCCCATTATAGGGAGTACCCCCCCCCCCCCCCGGGATATTCATTCCAATGTACGAAAACAAATTCAAAACTGTAACTGCAACACGAACGTAACTCACAGTGTTTACCGTATACACGGTACCTCACCCCTAGAAATATATTTTCAGAATTAACTCTATGTACATTGAATAGTTGAATGGTAAAATATTTCTTGTTTTCAACCGGTCGCGTTTGTGAGTTTATTTTTAGAGATTTGAATTTACAAAATGGTAATTAGATGACGCCAACCCGGGACTTTGCCATTATTTCTACGCCAATTTACAATGCGCAGTTTACAGCTTTAGGATAATAATTTGATAAATACTAAAAAATAAACTTTGGAAAAACGTAAGAATTCACTAGCATCCGTGAGATTTTCAAAACAGATCACTACATCTGTACAAGCCATTGTCGGGATGCAATCCCGAACGCCATTATGAAACAACGGATCAGGAGGTTCTTCAAGCTACAAGAAACACTACTCAAAAACAGAATAAAACAAGGAGCTAAAACATAAACTGCAAGAAGTCATTATTCCAGTAGAGATACGGCAGCTTCAGACTTTGATCTTAGACACTTACATCCGTGATAAAGATCCACTTTCTCACAAGTCTTGCACACCGCAGACTTAGACACTAAATCACCGGCTGAGAAATTGACTGATCCAAGCATATTCATAAAAATTAACAAAAACTGCAGCCAATCACTACTTATCTTGCAACAAAAGTTAGCCAAAGACGCCCCAACATATGCCAAGAGAGCTAGCATAACGAAGGCATAGAGAAACAATAATTCTATAAATGGCAGTGAGTGTGCACAGCATGTAAACTGACCTCCTGTCATTAAAGAGATTTATATCCCAAAGATCAAAGAGTCATACAATACATCGAGCATTTGTCAAAGCTATTCTAGAGGTTTCTTTATACATTTTGCAACTAGCGGGAGTCGTGTTTGGCCTGTCACTTTTATAATACTGATATTCTCAAATTAATATATGTATCGTATGTTTAATAGATAAAATACTACATGTAAAGAAAGCCAAATTTAAAAAACGTGAAAAGTATGATTTTCTAGTACTTAGGAAACAAAACTCTTTCACCCCTGACGAAGTTAACTTTAAATATATATAACCAGTTATTCAGATTCCCGTTTTGGCGATTATAAATAACACAGGAATGAATGATCGTGCCAGTGGAACACTCAAAAAGGTCTTTAATATCTGAATACACATGCATTCCAAAGATATCCATAACGGAAACTAGTGTAGTAATTAACCCTTTTAACATATCTATGATAAAAACACTCAATTACAAATCAAATCAAAAGTTTATTAGCATTCCCATTTACATACATGGTATTGCCTATTACACTAACAGATTAAACTAGAATATAGTGATTGCAGTCTTTGCTAACAGAGTGTTTAGTCTCTCTGAAGCTTCATATATAAAGTGACCCACCTGTGTCAACATTGTTAAAAAAGAAATTAATTCTATATGTATTTTGTAGGTTCAAAAAACTTTTACAATGTAGTGAATTTCTTAGGTCAGAATATGAAACACAGTCGAAAAAGAAATGAATTTCTTCTTCAACGTCATTTGGTAAGCAGCATTCGCAGTGCCTCAAATCTCTTGGAATTTTTGGTTTTGCATGTCTACCCGTTTCAACACGTAGGCAATGATTTCCTGTTCGAAACTTAGCCAGTGTTCGTCTGTGTTTCATATTTTTTATTACGTCATAACAGTTACTAGAACTTCCTGTGTCATTTGTGAATTTAGAATAAAAATTAAGCTTGATGTTTAGTTGAACAAGCTTCATCTGATGTACCTTAGATTCTGATTCTATATTATTAATAATTCTATTTAAGAAAATTTTCATGGATTTCTGACTATTTTCCACGAAAAGAGAATTTGTATCTGATATACCTTGGAAGGTTTCTAAAATTTTGTTTATTGAGGTCATAAAACTCGGATTGTCATGCAATGCAAGGGTATTTGATATGGATAGACACTGTTTTGCAATTACTACTACAAACAGACTCAGTAGATGGGGTTTAAACGGATGTTTATTCAAAATTGATACTGCACAAGAGATAACACCCTAGACCGCCAAACCCAAAGGGGAAAAAAGAATGAAATAAGGGTTTGAGAAGAAGAAGTTACGATGTGGGAGAAAGTCTGGTTGTGATAGAATGGAGAATTTTAAACTTATTTTCGTTGGAAAGAGTGAGATAGACTAAATATGCGTCACTCTTCCAATCGCCATGCGATTTAATAAAAGCTGTAGGCGCTCGATTACAAAAAGCAAATGTAGCGCCCCCGCGACGAAAACTGTGCGAGGAATACTGTGCGGGATTAAACCCAATGGCTGAAAGTGACTTCTTAATAAAAGCGTTATACTGGTGAGCCAAGATAGGCTTGTTCGATCCCCGAGATTGACAAACGAATAATGGTGGAGGGCGACAATTGTACACTAGCTAAATACTGCCTAAGCGCGGTGACAGGACAAAGGGGCGAACCGGGAATAAACGGCAAGGGAATTTCTAAAACCCGCTCCCGAAACTGGAGTGTCTCCGTGCGCGTGATGCGCAACAAAACCCCTTGCGGTGTGAAAGTCACGCTAGATAGCGTCAAAAAATACGCCTGGGAATCGCCAATTTCAGACAACTTATACGGTACTAAATTAGAGATACGTAAAAAAGAAAATAAGGCTACTAAAAATAAAGCACGCATGCAGACGTGCAAATGATTATCTAAATCGAAAATACGGGACAATTGTAAAAGGATCTCAACAGTGATCGGTTCTTTTCGTGCGACACAATCACCCAAGATCCGACGCACCGCTCGTTTGGCAAGATAAACGTCATAATCGTGAAGAAAGGCAAAACTGGCACCACACGAGCGGTTAATATGTGAAATAATGCTCAAATAATTAACGATCGAACGGTATGACGTTAAAGAACGTGACAAAAAAAAACTAAATAAAGCAAATAAACGGATTTGGAAACTGGAAAAGGTAAGAAATCGAAATATTGGCAAAACAATAAATATGTTCGCATATAGCATCTCATAGAGCGCTTTGTGTAGTCGCAAAAAGCATGGACCTGAATAGTTCCTAAATACTGCTAGCGCTGCAAAGCGTCGATGTGATCTGCGAGATTAAATTGAAAAACAGAAAGAAAAAAAAATCAATAAACTTAATAAGGATTTATGAAAATAAATGGAAGTAGCTACTTAATATACATTAAAAACGAACTTAGAGTCGCTAGGAAATACTTGGGTAATGTTCAAGGTAGCTACGGCATGCTGCACATATTCTGAGTTCGAGGAGTCTAAGTGAGAACGACTCAACGCATCCGCTAAAACGTTAGACTTCCCGCTAATGTAACGCGCAGATAAACGGATATTGTTAAGAGACAGCAACAACCAAAGTTCACGTAGACAACGCTGCATGAAGGCGTTCGTTGAACGTTGATTGTTCAGTGCGTATACGCTGACCTGATTGTAAGCAGTTCGAGCTGGTTAATGTTCAAATGTTGACTAGCAATAAAAGGAGGAAACTTGGCATGGAAGAATTCCCCAAAACACACTGCACCACAAGCATCAAGACAAGCATCACATGCCAACAGTTCTGGATCGGACACAGTAATGGCGGTCGGAATCACTGAGACACCATTGTAGTGTTGCTCTTGCTTTCACAAAGGATAACACAGGAATGAATGATCGTGACAGTGGAACACTCAAAAAGGTCTTATCTGAATACATGCATTCCAAAGATATCCATAACGGAAACTAGTGTAGTAATTAACCCTTTTAACATATCTATGATAAAAACACTCAACTGCATCACCTTCCTGACTCTTCAACGAACCAGATACAAACACGAATAAAAAGTCAGCAAAGATTGTTTGTGAAGCAAAGTAACAGGTGAAGTTAAATCGAATTTAAGAACTCTACTAACTTACCGTTTCCTAAACACAGATTTTAAAAGCCCGTAATCGTCACACTCGTCGGACTCCATCCTCAAACACGTGCAGACTGCACAATCGGTCAAACCTAGGGGAGGGGCTCGAAACGCAACATTCATATATTTTCCAACTAGGGTTGAGTGAGGCATGAAGTGGAACTTGAAGACAGTTTGGACAATAAAGTTACTGTTTCGTGTTTTTGTTTCGTGCCATTTTAAAGTTATTTCTGCTTTTCTTTCTTTGTTTTTTTTTTTGTAAAAATCGTAAGGAATTATTTTTCTGTTGTTTTTTTCATCCGCATTTTATCATCCGCATTTTGTTATCCGCATTTTATTATCCGCCGTCCGCCATCCGCCATCCGCCATCTGCCGCCATCCGGTCCGCGTTTTACAGAACGGTGAACTCTCATAACTCATAATTCTCATAACAGTGAACTCCGAGACGACCGGCACAACAGTCATTTGTATTCCTGATTCAACTCCAGACACGTCCTCAAACGAACCAGAGACTGTTATCATAATACTGATACGTTTTTACAACAACGTACAATAATTCACTCACTAGTTTTCTCGTTGTTTATGTTCATATTGGCGCCAGAACAGCAACCATAACTATGGGAACTATACAAACCTCCGGTCAGGAAGTAAAATTGCAGTTTAATACCGATGCCTTGGATTTTATTTATACTTGCCCAGAAATCCGCAAGCATTTCCTTCCAGCAAATTTTAGCTGTCTCCGCGACCCGCAAAAATATCCTCCCGCAAAACAAATTCAGTCGCACAATCCGCATAATATCCTTGTGCACGGTAGCTAAATAAACAAAACTATGACGTCGTTCCCATACTATTGCATAATCAAACCGTAATAGCAATGAATCAAAATAGAACAAACGCAATTTTGCTCTGCCATATCGCTCATATTAAAACACAAACTTTCCCGTCCCATTTAACTTTCTTAAAACGTCTCCATTCGTAAAAATACACCGTGAAATTCTCAAACTGCGTTTGCCAAAAAAAAAACGCAATGCAGCTTTAATGGCTTTACGACAAATGATTGAAACTGATAGGTAACGTGAGATATCGAAACTTAAGAAGAACTTAATACCTTTGCGGTAACGTAATGTAAGATATGACAAGTTCGTCACAAGTTTTGACATCCCGATACCCAAGGGAAATTAACAATAGGTCCGGGGGTGCTCCCCAAAAATTTTAGGAGCAGTATGTGATGCCCTTCTTGAAATCCTAACCGGTTTAACCAACCATATCCTCGATGCCCTAATATAGCTTCTATAAAGAAGAAACAACTAACCCCCCCGGACAAAAGTCCACAAAAATTTGTTAACAACTTTTGTCCCCATATTCTAGTGACTCCTATATCTCGTTATGCGCGCATGCGCTTTAACGAGATAAAAATTAATATTGTTTTAGCAATGTACAATGTAGAGTTGCTAATTTTACCATCACATGAAACATAAACAAAGATACACTTCACAGTACAAGAGCGGTTTTTTAAAATACGCGTCAACGATCTAACTGCGTTTGTTTGTAACCGTTTGGCTTTGCTATTGCGGGGAAAACGCATATTTTAATACAAAACTGCCTTTTTTTCTGAAGAATTTAATACAGTGCACAGTTTTTCTGAATAATTTTAAGTGTACCGTGATTGTAATTAATTATCTTTTTGGCGCTAAGTCAGAATGATAAGGCGCCAAAACGTGTACGAATGGATCGATGAACGTAATAGGAACGAAAATTGGATAATCTAATATGCGGCTTTTTATTCGTTGAAAAAGACTTTTTCAGTTTACGTTCGTACTGAATAAGTCGATTTTGTAGTCAAAGAGTTTTGTTTTGTACTCAATGAGTTTATCTATGATGACCTGTCAAAATACTGCTAGCTGATTCGTTAATTTATACTTATTTAGTATTACAAGATGACTCAATGAGTAGCTGGTCAGTGATTGGTTTATTTTAGACTTATCAGTCCATTCCAGATTCTTTTTGGACGTTCCAGATTGATTCTAGCCAGTGTTTTAACTTATTCATTCGCAATCCTCTTGTTTTCTTCTTGATCGCGTCATGTCGTCAGGTTTCTTCAACACTAGCTTTTGTTACTGCAAAATAATGTTAGCGCAACTCTTTGGACATGTTTGGAATTAAGTTTGCTTAACAAAGCTTTGAAAAGCTTAAATTGGTCATGGATTTACGGTATGTCTCTTAAAGAGTCCAGAAACGTCGTTGTTTTGGATGACAAAATGACTGACAAATCGTTGTTTTGCAGCGACACATTCCTTTTACTGCAAAAGAAATCAAGATTTTCAAGTTCTTAAATTTTTGAATAACTGAAATCGCTCATATTGTGACGTAAACATTACGCATATATTCCGTTCGGACATTTACTAATGCCACGTCATCATTACCCATCTATTCCGTGCGCGCCCTGTTCAGGTAAATCGAGATTTGATCTCGGCTGGTATACCGACTGTATACTTTAACTGTAAGTACTTTATTTTATATACGCGCGGACTACAAGGACGCCTCCCCGGGATTTTACTTCTCGGTAAAAATCCCTGCATGGGCAATAACATTGTATCCAGCTGTGTGCAAAATCTATATGGTATAGCAGATATAGGGAATCTAAATATGTCAAATGGTTTATCTTGAGAGTTAAATTATCTACAAATTGTATATCAAGCTCAAGCAATATTTAGCAACTTCATGTGAAATAATTGTCATTTTATATTTTGCTATCCCCTGAATGGACTGATTGATAAGGCTTAGCGAGCGACATAGGAAGAAAAGTCCACTTAAAACATAAATATTCAGAGATGTCTGGTTTTTTTTTTCCGCAAATAACATCACATGTAAGACCATTTTTTTTAACATACGACGCCTGAATCGTTTAAAACTAACATTAAATTACTACTGCAGAACTTTCTTGACTTGGCTGTGCCGAATTGAAGAACCGGCGGACCAGTGTTTGTATCTATGAAATGTCTGAAAAATATGTTAATCATCATGTTTGTTCAGTTCTTCGTAATTACCTTTACCGCAAAAGTACTGATTAATTAATATGTCAAACACAACGCATAAAAAACCCAGAGCTAGTGCGCTATACCTACAGACCAAATCGTGTAAGTTTTTCTTATAACACTATTACTTCAGCTTTCCTAACCCCAATTACAAACAACATTTTATTTATTTTTCAGTTTCCACTTTTTCAAGTGGAAACTGAAAAGTAAATTCCTCAACAGGAACGAAATTCAAGAACCATGAATATGAATAAAATATAAATGCCTCGTCATATTAAATTATTGCATCATACCCTGGGGTAGTTCTTGTTTTTACTTGCGCTTAAAGTTAATAAACAATTCAGCGACCTATGGCAAAAATCATTTCACCCTGCGCCTCATTCTACGTTATTATTTCGAAGAGACAAACTAAGCGCTTTCGATCGCGAGATGAAGTTCGTTTTTATCTGTGTTGCCCTGGTTTGGACCAACTTGTACTTTTGCCAAGGGGGAAATACATCTGGAAACAAAGTAAGTGTCGATAATTTCCTTTTCCTCCAACTAACAACGTTGGTACTTCGATTTTAATTTCTTTTGTAATTAGTCCGGATCGGCGAAACAGGATTGGGCTTCTTGTCAGTACCAGTTGAAGATTTAAAGCGAACTTAGGCTAGAAGCTCTGTAATTTAATTGAATTAACAGTTTAAAATCAGTTAAGGAGTAGAAGAAATTTAATAGCTAGAAAAAATGCGTTAAACTATATTTTTTTTAGTACATTTCTAATTCAGATATATATGTTGTTAAGCTACTCTTTCTAAATTATAATTCACCCTTGTCCTTGATAGCTCACGAAGGTTGTCTTAGACCGTTCAGCTCCTATTTGAAACTTTGAATTTTTAGTGTTTAAATTCGAAACTTACTCATTTTGTAATGTATAATTTCCCATTTCTTCAAATCAAAAAGAAGATATTTGAAAAAAATGAATTTTTCGTGAGTTTTTCAGCGTCTATTGTTCTAACGCAAACAACAGTTCTTCGCAGTCTCACAGCTACTGTAGATCAGCGTTAAAAAAATTGATAGGCAAACTTGCGGCTTCACTAAAATTAACAATAACAAAATCAACAGCAAGAATAATTGAATCTGTTAGAGATAGAGACGACGGTTTCGTTCGCTTTATATCACTTGTTGTCCTAAAGATGAAGTTGCCGCGGTTTTATTCAGCAATCGTGTTGCGAGCTTGGCCGCACAAAACAAAATACGCGGGTCCAAAATAACTCTTGGTTCATTAAATTCAGATTTATTACACTGAAAGTTCCACTTCAATCATTCAAAGAATCGAAAGTCTAATTTCATATCGAGACTAGATAATTCTCGTCAATCTTTTTTTTGTTTCACAGAACGTTTGTGCAACTCCCACCTGTCCCATTAACATCAATGTTCACGGCAATGGAGGCATAAAGGTAACAACAAATTTTATAACTCTGACTGCCGTTTTTTATTATTTTTTTTTGTAAAAACAGATATCGTCTTTCATTATTTATAACCCACTACTAAAAACCCAATAAATGTATCATTTTCAGGGTGAGAAGGGTGTGAAAGGAGACGCTGGAGCTAAAGGTGACAATGGAACACCTTCAAGTTGCCAATGTCCTTTACAGGTAAGAGCTACCAATAAACATTCTAGAAATGAATTTGATTTTCAAAATCTCGACCGGAATATTAAGGTATGTTTCTCGACAAAACTACTAAAAGTAAATGGTGCAAGCCGTATGACTTGCATATATGAAACTAAGTTATATCAATGAAATTCAGTTCTAAACAAATTTCAAAATGATAGAAATGGTAAATGGCAAATGGCAAAAAATAACTTTAATTGACCTTGTAAGAAATACCCGCTAACCTCTAAGTACACTTCAAGTACAAAACGTCTGAAGTTCCAGTTGAAACATTTGCGCAGACGAATTTCAAAGAATATATGCATTCCTGAATAGCATAGATTAGCCTGCGAGCAGGCTCACTTGTTTGGGGTATCGCGCGAGTATCTTGGCGGCGGAGCTGTGAGCCGGCGAAGCCGGCGAGAAGAATGGGGCGAGGAAAAGTGAGCCTGCACGCGGGCTATTGATTTTTTAATTCCCTCCGTTCGCCGACGAACGCAGCAATCTGATTGGTGAAATATGACAGGTGTCATGGCTTTTGAAAGAAAACAAAGAAAGCGTCACTCATCGCCACTTCAACGGCCGGCTTGTCAAGTGAGAACCAGGCGGTTTCCAGCTTCATGCAGACGTGTATCACTTTTTGTAGTGGACGATGGTTTTTCTATTATTTTTAAAAGCACTGAAATTTATTGAGCTTGTCTTAAAACGACTTATGAGCAAAACATATTCAGTGACTGTTTTGCAATTACTCCTCCTTGTACGTGACCGGAAGTCGGGCAGTGACAAATGCTCTATTTGCGGTAAAATTTTCACATTTTTTTTTCAAATTTTTCAATACCCACGGGCCAGCTTAAATTAGTTGCCGAATTGATTCATTTTTCTTTCGTTTACTGGTCGATCTTCTTTTTTTAATTGATATTCTTGCAGACTATATATACATAATTATGTGTTGTAGATAACTTATAGTATAGTATGAAATGTTTGAACTTTTATTGAGTGTTTTCCCTTGCGGAACTACTATACTTAAGCCAATTACATAAGCAATTAAAATCTGCATAATGACAAAGTGATGACAGCCAAAAAAAGCCTTTTTCCGTTGGGGGCGGAATTCGTGAATCGGGGCCTTGCGTGCAGGCTCTACTTTTCTCGCTCGTATTAAATTCGCAGCTTCATGATCATCGCTCGCATAATACTCGCGCGCGAAACTCAAATAGTAGAGCCTGCTCGCAGGCTAAGCATAGATAAAAATAACTTAAAGCGGTCTAGCTTTTCTGGACATGTTTTAAGTTACTGTCTTTAAGTCCATCAAATACCTTTTTGAAAAAGGTATTTGATGAGTTATTAATACTGATATAGAGGCCAGACTCTTAAACAAATCACCACCGCCGGAGAATATATTTTAGTCACAAGAGGCCCAAAGTTAAGAGTTCCTGAGTCCTCAGCAAAGCATTCAAGAGTATTTGAACTATAATATATACAAAAGTTCAGTTGCAGTCAGATAAAATATGGACCATCCATCAGTAGCTATCAACATAGCAAAAGTTTGAATTGAAAATTAAAAATAATGAATTATGAATTGAAAGTTATTTAGATTACTCAGAGACCGTCGTTTCTATGCTGTTAGATGACACAACAAGCCAATATTTCATGAAACCAGCTCTGTCATGTCGGTTTGTCAGTTATCAATAGACACATGGAACCGACATCTTTTATCTTTTCCATTGCAGAATCCAAACAAGCCATCTGCTCATATCGAAGCTGTCAATAAACGCGACGTGACTTACCAGGCCAATCAAAGTAATTTGTTTTGCTTTTTCCACTTATTTGCTTCAGTATTTTTGAAGCTAAAATTTAAAATTATTCCAAATTAAACACTTTTCACTTCTTTATAATCACATATTGTTTAAAAAGTAACTTGGCCCTTAAATGCTTGCGATGATTAAAAAACGCTATTAAAGAAAAAAATACTGTTTTGAGATGAGCTTATTCATCTCAAATGAAACCAAATTAGACATTATATTAATACACCATGCTGAACCTTATTGGTCCGTTTCCCTCTGTGTGCAAATTGTCTAAATAACTAAAGCGAACCGCTTTTTGAAGTCATAATTTAAGCGCAGTACTATAAGTTCTGGTGTAGATTGAGTAAATTATAATTGCAGAACTCAAATGTTTATACTTTGCCTTCTTAGTGATAAAAGACTGGTCTGCCACTGCTCCAATTAGCCATCTTGCAGGCGGCATGAAGTACCAGGATGGAAAACTGACTGTGCCCACCCCTGGACGGTACTACATCTACGCTCAGATTTACTACCGTCGCCAACACCATGGAAGAGTCTATTTTCGTGTGAACAACAAAGTCATAACCATGATTCATTCGCCATCTTCGGGAAAAGACGACGGTTCCTTGTACGCAGGCGGCGTATTCATTCTGAAGGCTGGTGACGTCATCACGTTTACTTCGGTTTACAGCAATTGCAAAATTTACATGTGGAGCTATCACAGCTACTTTGGCGCGTTTCTTATTTAACGTCGCGTCGCAACTGCACCATAGCCTAATAAAGTGACGAACTTTAAAAGCTAGTTTTCTTGTCAATGAATATTGCAAGGTTACGCTGTTTTGTAGAAGAAATTTTGTTTTTCAAAATTCTCTTGGGGTACTCGCTAGTTTAGATGTATGGCTGTAATACATAGCTTAATATTGAAATAAAACAAAAGGATGGTGCTAAGTCTTTGTGGATCTATGACTGGAAGAAACCCTTGATCATGGGAATGCATAGAAACTTAAAGAAATAGATTAAAATTTCAAGCAGTATGGCCTAAAAATCTCCCACATTTTTCATTGGAAAAGGAAAAATCTGTAGCACTTTTCATGCCGAAACCTTCCTTCAATTCTCGAAAAACTCTGAAAATAAACTATCAAAGAGACTCGTGCTATAGGCCACTTCGAAAAATACCATAATAATCTTTTATGTGCAGGCTCAGCCTCACCGGGGTGTAATTATTCAAGTCTCCTTTGTTAGAATGGCACAATGGAATTCAGAGCACATGTAGGAACGCTAGGACGTAGCATTGTGTGTTCGTATAGAAATGTGCACAGTATGCAAATTGCCAAGAAGTTGAAGCAGTCCGTGCTGAAAACAAAAGAAATTGGAAAAATCAGGCTTACATCAAGCACTACCCAAACCTGCACTTTAAAGAGTATTATGGTATTTTTCGAAGTGGCCTATTATTTTCCTATTTCTTATCTTTTTTTTTGTGACGGAGGGGGGAGAAAGATGAATTTATAAAGTTTGGCGCGCCCTTAAACCCAATGCTCCCAAACTGAATATACCGATTCAGCTTAAAATGCTCGATGTATCAACAAATTTTAAGAACCCAGCTTAAGGAAAAACGATGTAATTTTGATCTAGACAAATTAGGAATAAATATTCCAATCTTACTCATTTCAATTGCGCTTCCAGCTGAAATACTTGGTATCGCATCTATTTTACCGCCAATGACTTGATTCAACCAAGGCATATTAACTGGTGTTTCCCTCCAGTTTCCATGTAGCCGCACCGACCATTTTTAAGCGGCCGTTTAACTAACTTTCCTTTATTGAATTAGTATGAAACTTACACAAAATATTGTGCTTAGTTTGAAGTTTATATGATTGTAACAATTTTGTAAATCAGATTTAAAATTGCGGAGATAAACGGGAAACATTGAAATCACTTGAGTCTAAATTCCGAGCGATTGCGATGGCATCTAGAAAAATCAAAACTATTACGATAAACTATAACATATGGCAAACAAAATATCTAAAAATTAGAAACTTTTGTCAAGCCGATTTTGAGTAAATCAGAAAAACATTTCGAACTTGTGATTTTGCATGTGTATGAGCACATCTACAAAATCCTCAATTAAGCTTATAAAAGTTTAATTTCTCAATCTCAAATTTACGCCAAAATGTGTGTTTATAGTATGAAATGAAACTATGAAAGTTTGAAAGCGTTTCTCGTTTTATTTTTGGAGATTCGATTTTCTATAGGAAACCATAGTTTTTTGACCGAGTCCTTGATATTGTAGTTTTAGCGCATTTCTATATATTTCAAAAACCGCGAGATAGATTTTTTTCAAACTTTTATAGTCGTTTCTTTCTAATATGAACAGCATTATCTCAAAGTTTCATCTTGATTGAAACATTGCAACATGGTCAAATAAAATAATAAAGTTCACCCAAAACGCGATTGAGACTTTGTGTTTTGATTGCACGGTTGAAGGCGCGCAAAGACGCTTTAATTAATTAATTCAGGTGAAGCGCAACGCATTTCTGCGTGACCATCATGTTTTGCGGAGTAATGTTTAGGGGCTGTGTTCCACGTTATTTTTATCATTCCCACGAATTTCAGTGGGACGTTTATTTGAAAGCAGTTTTTTTATTCGCATTTGACGTGCACTGGACACTCTCGACATTTTGAATTGTAGGGAAAAGAAAGAAGTCAACTCGATTTGCATAATTCTCAACACGCAGAAATGCGTTACACTTCATCTGAATTAATTAAAGCGTCTTTGCGACGTGCGCCTTCAACCGTGCAATCAAAGCACAACTTCTCAATCGCGTTTTAGGTGAACTTTATTATTTTATTTGACCATGTTGCAATGTTTCAATCAAGATGAAACTTCGAGACAATGTTGTTCATATTATAAAGAAACGACTATAAATGTTTAAAAAAAAATCTATCTCGCGGTTTTTGAAATATGTAGAAATGTGCTAAAACTACAATATCAAGAACTCAGTCAAAAAACTATGGTTTCCTATAGAAAATCGAATCTCCAAAACTAAAACGAGAAACGCTTTCAAACTTTCATAGTTTCATCTCATACTATAAACACACATTTTGACGTAAATTTGAGATTGAGAAATTAAACTTTTATAAGCTTAATTGAGGATTTTGTAGATGTGCTCATACAAATGCAAAATCACAAGTTCGAAATGTTTTTCTGATTTACTCAAAATCGGCTTGACAAAAGTTTCTAATTTTTAGATATTTTGTTTGCCACATGTCATAGTTTATCGTAATAGTTTTCATTTTTCTAGATGCCATCGCAATCGCTGGGAATTTAGACTCAAGTGATTTCAATGTTTCTCGTTTATCTCCGCAATTTTAAATCCGATTTACAAAATTGTTACACTATTATAAACTTCAAACTTTGTGCAATACTTTTGTGCAAGTTTCATACTAATTCAATAAAGGAAAGTTAGTTAAACGGCCGATTAAAAATGGTCGGTGCGGCTGCACGGAAACTGGAGGGAAACACCTTAATTAGCGCCAAAAACAAGGGTTTATCGTATCATATCATATCATCATCAGACATTGTGAAGATAGCAGCAAAAAATAGTTTAGTCACGTAGTTTGTGGCCGGAACAACATTTGAAAATTTCCGCAGATGTGCTGTTCAGACTATTGTGGTATTGTTGTGTAGAGGACACACACGACAAGTTGGCAAACGCGCGTGTTGGCAAACCTCCAAAAAGTTCAAGGCAATCTCGTGTTTTCACACGAAACCTTCCACACAACTCAAATTTACTTCGTTCTCGTGATCCTGTTTTCTCAAGGGATAAAGATAGAAGACCCTGGAAAACGAAATTTCGCAAACTGAAGTTGTAGAAAATGTTCACACGTCAAATGCGAGTTTGCAAAATCTGGAAAGTTTGCAACTCTCTCTTAAGCGACCAACCTTGGTGCAGGAAAAAGTGGTCGCTTAGAGAAAAATCAAGACAAACAGTATTTGACTGAGAAACTCATACTCATACTCATACTCATTTCATACTCATTTCAAATCTGTCCAAGCGGGGAAAGGTGCAATGAGGTTAACCCTATGTGAAGTACCAACCCGTGAAACAAGGCCAGACCACTACACCGGGAACTCCGTGCCCTGCTCTTTACAACAAGTGTGTGGGTTCTTTAACGTTCCCTGCTAACCATATAACACTGAAGATGCAGGAGACGGGACCTACGATTTTTCGTCCTTATCCGAGAAGACTAGAACATCTAACCATTTGCGGATACCATTGCAAAGGCACGTGTTCTCCTCAGTTATTTTAAGACCCTGAGTGTTGGTCCGGTCTGGGGCCCGAACCCGAGACCTCCCGCACAGTAGTCCGGCGCTCTACCAACTGAGCTACCGGTCGGCGGTCTAAACGGTTATTTATAAAGTGGTCGCTTAAGAGAGTGGTCGTTAATCGTAATTTTAACATGTCATTAAATCTTTAATATTTCATATATTTCTAAATTTCGCAAATACCTCCCATCCCCCAAACCTCTTTTCTTTTATTTTCACATGCAGTCAACTCTCTCTTAACGACTATTCTCTTTAGCGACCACTTCCTCTAAGCGACCACTTTGTAAATCACCGTTTTGTTTCTCAGTCAAATACTGTTTGTGTTGATTTTTCTCTTAAGTGACCACCTCCCTTAAACGACCACTTTTTCCTGCACCAAGGGTGATCGCTTAAGAAAGAGCAGAAAGAGCAGTGGGTTGAAACGTGTAACGCGCATTCACAGCTTTCGAATATTCATTTTTTGCTTACGCAGCTCTTAACAACCTCTAATTTCATTGGACCTGGGTATTACGCAGCTCTATTGTTTTCAGGGCCAGGGTCCATTGCTGTGTTTTTTGTTCCATTGTTTTCTTAGCAAATCAGAGAAGACCTTGTAAGAGCTGCGTACTGCCCCTTGAGGTTGGAAGCAAGTTGTTCTAGCGAATTGATATTTGGTTAATATAAGCAGCTCTATTGTTTTCAGGGCCTCTATTGTTTTCTTAGCAAATCAGAGAAGACCTTGTAAGAGCTGCGTACTGCCCCTCGAGGTTGGAAGCAAGTTGCTCTAGCGAATTGATATTTGGTTAATATTTTTATCTTGATTTTCCAAATATGGCTGCAACAACTTCTTAGCAAACTGAATAATCGGAAACTTGTTTTGAATGCAGCGTGCAAGAGACAGTTGCACGTTTCAATCCACTTATGGGTTTCTCGAGAGAGTTGACTGTACTCACTTATGCATAAAAATCCATTATTATCTTGCGGTCTTGGCTTGTAGGCTTTCAGCTTTCATCCGACAAAGTTAATTGAAATGGCTGTTTATGCGACAACAATAGTCCCACACCAGGAAGTTATACATTAAACAGTGAAATGAGTCCGACAACTGGGTACTACATGATGAATGTCATCAATCCTACTTTGTCCCTAGTCCGGAAACTTATATCACAATTAAAGATTGTCACAGCCAAACAAATTCACCTTCAAACTAAATAAAAGGCAAAATAAATATTAGGTCATAAAAGAAGTATGCGGGATGGATACAAAGTTAAAAAAAGATTAAAACCAGATTTCTTTCGTGAAAACTGACATTCATAAAGTTTGCGTCGATTTGAATTGCTTGAGAACGTGGTCTGCGCCTGAAAGATACGTGCAGTAGGTAATAGTTCATTGCTTACTGAATACTTCAATGTCACGTTTTGTAGTTTATGGCTTAATCCAAGGCTCATATTAGGCGATCAAATGCCCCTCCGGGAAAGATATAAGATTCTTCACCCCCATTTTGATGTTTCATGTAACACGTCTTTTAGATTTTCCTGGGAAACTCGCGACAATCGGGAAACCGGCCGTTTCGTTCAGATCTTTCGTAGTCCTTTTTTCACTGCATCAGCCAGTTGGTAACAAGAAGCGTTGATTTGAATTGCTTGGGAAAGTGGTCTTCACCTGAAATGCTTGTAAATCCTCTTAGCTTATTACGTGCGGTAGGTAACAGATCATTGTTTACTGAGTACTTTAATGTCACGTTTTGTAGTTTTTATCTTAATCCATGGCTCGCATACCCCTATCCACGGGAAAGTGATTAGCTTCTTCACACCATTTTGATGTTTTATACGACAGGTCTTTTAGATTTTTCTGGGCAACTCGCTGCAATCAAGTCAACCGGTCGGTTTAATTGTCAGAGTCTTTGTAGTCCTTTGTTCTTCAGCCAGTTGGAAAGAAAAGCCAATCCTTGGCCTTTATAAACTTCTAACGCGTCCTCGGGGTCGCAGTTTCGCCATGATTTTGAACAGGAATACCACCGTCATTTCGTCATTTCCGCCGTCATTTTACTCACTGAAGCAAAAAGCTCGGAAATTTCCATCGTCATAAGTTGAGGGTGTTTGGCAAAATTTTGTTATTTCATGCATTTCTTGACAAAAATATTTAAATCCGTCAAAAATAGGGTGTTTTAAAGTATTTTTTCTCTGATGAGGTGAAACATTTCATCGGTTTTGGAAAATTACTTACCTTCTTTTGAAATTTTGCCACATTTTTCATTTCATGGCAAGAACTCGCTTAATTCTCTAATTTAGTCCAGCTTCTTTAGGACAAAAATTGAGAGTTTTAAATTTTGTTTTGCTATGTAACTACACAAATCCAAAAATATGGCAATTTGGGCATGGATTCATGACTTTTGTGACATGACGGTCTGGGCAAAAAACAATAAAAAAGAATTATTTTGTATCCGATGTACAGTGGCCACGGTAAAAAAAGCCCTAGAAATCGATATTTTGCCAACATTTCTGCATATTTTGGCAAAAAACACACCAAAACTGCGATTATTTGCCAGAATTTGGCCCATTTAGAATACCCCGTTTGCTTTTAGAACGTGTTGTTTATTTCCAAGCGTCCTTTGGGGTTTCACTGCTAATTTTATCCGTGTTATAAAGAGAGCACTGCGCAAGCGATCATTCTGTGCAATTTCCAAGGCTTGAGCTCCTGTTGAAACGGAGAAATCTTATTATATTATTTTTAACAAAAAAAATTTGGTTTTCCGACTAGTTTATGGAAGGTCGTGGGTTCGAATCACATCTGAAACTCAGAAAAAAATTTTCTGAGTTTCTTTATCTCCACATTTATCATTCTATTTATGAAAATATTTAATGACCAAAAATGAGCCATTTTTTTTTCACAAATCTAAGAGGACCCTTCTTTTTTTTATTAATCTTTGACTATTGACTTATCCCTGCGTTATCTTTGACTGATCCTTGACTAATCACTGAGTGATCCTAGTATAATAGTAAAGAACATGTAGTTTCCAGCAAACCCCTTCTAGAGACGGAATCTACTTTGCGGCTCAATGAAGTGTCAGCAGTAGTCCTGTTCAGCGATTTTCCTCGCGAATATTATATCCACGAGTCCTAATAAGTCTGGTAGTTACTTTGTATATAGCTATTTCAATTGGAAGAATCTAGATTCCATAGCTCAGAAAGATGTTGGACACCTTATTGAGACTTATATAACGGAGTAACTGGTTAGCTTTCAGTTGAGGTTAGGATTACCCGTGAAAGTAGGTGGTACTGTGGTATGGTAGGCTATGTATAAGTCTAAGCCCAGCTGAGGTCACAGGTTCAATCCTGAGTGGGTATTTTAGACTTTCTTTTTTACAATTAAAAATGTATTGAAAATAAAATTCTTAGTGTCGACATTTAACGTTATATAATTCTCAATAAGTGTCAGACCTCTTTCTGAGCTATAGAAAGTAGACTCTACCATTTCAATTTGGGCTGTCAGATGATAGCTTCAAGCGTACGCAACGAGGCCGCAAGATACTTTTGATAGATTTTTTTCGAATACGATAAATTGACGAAAGCAAATTAATATGCCTTCTCCATTCAGCGAAGGAAAACATTTATGGTACTAACATCCACCTCACCTCATCGCGCTAACGAACGCAAAAACCTCGAACTTAAGCCGAGACCAATTTACAACCACCCATAGTAACTGGCGGTCTCGTCTCAAGCATGTTAAGGCATGGTTCGTCCCTTGGTGTGGACCCCCCCGCGAAGTAAATTCTTTTTCCCTTTGGAAGTAATTTTTTTTTAGCCATAACAATCACCAAAAGTATACATCAAATTGGATTTAGCGTCCTTAAATACCTTAAGGTTTAATTATTGTGGTCACGTGTCTGATGACGTCATAATTTGGACAAAAAGGAAACTTCAAATGGGGTAAGGATGGTTAACTTTGGATAAGAGAAAATCATACGCAATTTTTTGCCTTTATATATAAAGACTATCCGTGCCCGGAATGGACAACTTTTTCATTTTCTTAACAAGATATTAAGAGACAAAATATGTCACGTGACCTCTTTTACGAAATAACCCTTTAACTGCAAATCATAGTCAACCATTCCGGCCAGATTCATATAAGGAAGAACCATACAAATACATTAACGGTTTAATTTATATCCACCACCCCATTTTTAATTTTCTTTTTGTGTGATAAAACAATGATAACAGGTCACGTGATGCAAATATTCGACATTTTAAGTAAACAATGGTTTAAGGTTACCGAGTTTTATCCTGCTGCTAAGTTTGAGCCTGTTTGGGTAAATCACCTCAAAGTAACGATCGTTTTCAGATTTTATGCAAATTAGGCTCTGAACCATGCCTTAACATGCTTGAGGTTGCGTACGCTTGAAGCTCTCATCCGACAACCTAAATTAAAATAGCTGTAGTCTGTGACACATTCCCGTCTTGCAAATAAATGATGTTTTTGATTTTATAAAGTCGTTATTGTGATAATATATAGAAAAATGTTAAAATTTTTGGGATATTAGAATTTTTCAAGATATTTAGGAGGGGAGGGGGGGAGGGGGAAGCGAAATATTTAGGGAGAATATCGGGAATTTCCGGAAAGATATTTAAGCGATTTTACGTGATATCTGTAGCTAGGCCAAGCCCATCATTTTTGAAAGTTGAAAGGGCCCAAAGGATTATGGAACCCTCTCCCAGGCTCGGGTAGTAAAAATTAAAACGAAACACCATAAGCAACTTTTTAAAACTGCCAACATCTTTTATTTTATTACCCAAAACTAAATAGTCCATTAGTATTAACTTTATGCCCTGCACTATAATATTATAAAGAAGTCACCTGTTGTGAAAGTCGTAAAATGGTAGATTTGAAGGCAGTATGTGAATATTTAACTTGGTTTTCCAAAAATGTCGGCAACGGATTCTTTAAAGTTTTTTTTTTATTAGTAACAATCTGAAAATCAGCAAGAAAAAACGAAATTTGATTATTTTGGTACCAAATTTTCCCTAAATTTAAATTTCATTTCACTTTTTTAATTTTTTTCTCGACGGTTATTTTTCCGGTGATTGATGACTGGTCGCTGAAGGCTTATTTTGTTCTTATATTTCAATCAGGAGCAAGACTTGGTGCAAGAAATTCTGCAGACTACAGACCACTAATTCTGAAATCTAACAGGTAATAAATCCTAATCTCCTAACTGTAGCCCTAAGTCCTAACTATTGCTATTACTGTAAACCTAACCTTCATATTCTAACTCCTTTACACTAACACTTTCTATAAATCCTATACCCTATCCCTAATCCAAACTGCAGCCTAACTCCTATCGGCCCGCAGTCTGCGTTTGTCTAGCACCAAGTCCTACGTCAAATTTGATTGCCAAGTGAATAAATCTTAATTTCGTAGCCGCATTTTAGTTACTTGGAACAGCTAGAAATCTTCCTGCATAAGCAGGTTATTTTACTTTGTTAGATTGATTACGTAATTAATGTTAAAATCAGCTTAGATTACAAACAACTTGATCAGGAAGAAAACCGATGTTCCAAGTCTAGCCAAAAATCTGGGCGAGTTACTAAGAATTTTGATAATTGTCATTTAATTTGCAACTCGGATAAGGATTTCACAAACTAAATCAATACTGTACAATTTCGTTTTTGTTTGGTTCTCTGTATTTATCTTCAGCCAGGCAGAGAAACAAAATTAAAAAAATCGATCATGGCATACAAAACAAAAATGGAAACATGAAGAAAAAACATACTGCCGTTCAAAATTTGTGTTTAGTTATTATCATTATTATCGTTCAATCTAATCTAATCAATCTTTTATTATCTTAATAATAACACTAAATACATAAAGCGATACAAAAAATCCATTAAAACCGCTTTCACATGTCAAACTTTAGTTGGCAATCTCGTGTTGGCGAACTTCAAAAAGTTGACATGTCAATCTCGGTTTTCTGCACGACAAACTTCCAGAATCCTTAATGTCAATTCCCGAGATGTGTTTGTGAGTTTTGATTCTTTCACACATCAAATGGAGTTTGCCAACACAAAAACGTTGGCGAGAATTAAAACTTGTTATAATGGTTGCCAAAAGTTTGTCAACGCATGTTTGCCAACTCAAGGAGGAGTCCCCGGGCGCGTGTACAATGCCAACAGCTACGCGATTTACGCCACCACACTAGGATATGGCTCGCAATGTTGCATAAATAATGATGCCATGAAACCATAAAAAATGAACTTTCGCGTCCTCATGCACTGAATTGTAAGCTGCATCTTGGGAATCTCAGGGGTAAATAACCGACACGAGTGGAATTTAGTATGATCAAAAACGCAAGTCAGCAGCAGTTTCTAAGAGAAAACTAAAGAGCGAAGTTCCTCCAATTCTTTGTAAGGTTTCTTAGGCATCACCATAACATTCAGTTTCTCCATTAGTTAGAGTTAAACTTGTTTCCTTTAATAGTTGCTCGGTGAAATGCAAGTCCACAGAAAATAACAAAATGTTTTTCTGAAGTCATTCCCAGAACATCAAAAACGACCTTGAAAGACTGCAGTAACTTAATGCTTGAAAACTAGTAAGCTATTTCTGGATGACTTGTTTTTATCATTCCTGTATGATGCTATACTACTAGTTACACAAGAACCGTTTCGAACTTTAAATACTACTTTAAAAGAATACATTTTTAGTAGCTGTCCGCTCTAGGAAAACCTTACTTCGAAATCGTGAGTCTAACGAAGAGAGAATAATGAGCTAAGTTCTTTCAAAAATTAAGTGCAGGCTAGTTCTTTTCCAATCTTATCTCTCCTTGCTCGTTTCTTTCTAAAAATGGAAAATGACTTAATACAATACTAATTATTCACTTTATAAGTGACCACTGTCTTTTATTAACGATAGACCACGGAAATAATCCAATTGATAACAACTGTTACTTATAGACATATTATATTATTATTATTTTAGGCATAATTAATTTATCCAAAACTTATAATTCATGCAAGCACGTTCAGCCAATGCAAAAAATAAATTGGAATAAGAAAAGTTAAAATATGTTGACATACGATCACCACGACTGACGGTTGTAAACTAATGATTGTACGCCTATCGTAAAGTTGTACCGAGTACTACCTCAAGGAGTTGCCAGGAGGCGTGGGAAATATGGGGATTATTTCAGATGGTTCTGAGGTGATGAAGTTAGAAATAACGCAAGACTAATTGAAAGGGATAATACTAGCTCAAATTACAAGTCTATTTTGATATCTCAATAACGTACTAGATAGTCCACAAGAGGCTATGACAAAATTATATGTCAATTAGGTCATTGAAAGGCTGCCAGTGCAAAACGTTCCTATCTGTTAGGGTTATAGATACATGGACAGAGTACAGCTAGGAACCTTTTGCACAAAGTCCTTCAACTGAAAAGTCGGATATCTCTCTTGAGCTATATTACCCCTTTACCTTATTTAATATGATCTCATGAGGAACAAAGAATAACAATTAAATAATGGTGCCATGTTTATGTACTGCACTTATATACTTAAAATTGTTATTATATGGAGATGAGGTGGGAGGATCGGTGGGGTAGTTGAGGGGAGTAGCAGATAGTGGTTGTGTTGGGTTGGTAGTGGCGGTAATGAAGGGTAGAAGCGGAGGGTAGAAGCAGGGTGGGGGTTTGAGAACACCTTTTGGCACTTCCATGAGTAAGTAGACAATACACTCTCATTCCGGACCAGTAATCTTGCATTTTGTTTTGGTAATATTGCCTTGCAAATTTCTATTCAGGCTGAATCGTGCATGCAAAATAATAAACAATTATTTTAAAGGAACTTATTGTACATGACTCCAAGGATGTGTACAATACAGAAAATAAGGTGAACTGTGATACTTTTAGACAGACGTGGTCACTCACAAAGGTTGTTGTGAATACAACTTTTTTTGTTGTGCTATATACTAACACGTTCCAAACCGTTGGGGGATATTCCAAAGTTGAAAAATTTCAGCTGGAAATGGCTTTAAACTGTCATTCTTTGACGGAATCGTAATATTCGGCTGAAATGTTTCAAACACTACTGATTTTCGCCGGACAAAATGCCGTTTCAGCTAGAAAACATCATTATCCATTTTTTTCAGATGGACTTTAAAAAATATTTTCATCCACGATTGGTTTCAGAAATTCCCAAAACCGTTTTCATTCCCTCTTCATTTGTTTCAACAATCTTGAAACTAATGATTGATTTCAAAAATTTCCAAAACCATTTTTATTTCAAATTTCTGAAACTTTTTTTTAACCCAATTGGTTTCAGAAATTTCTGAAACCATTTTCACTAAAAATTGGTTGCAGAAATTTCTGAAACCCTTTTCAAACCCGATGGTTTCAGAAAATTCTGAAACCATTTTAATTTCTCGGACTAATGGTTTCAGAAATTTCTGAAACCCTTTTTCAAACCCGACTGGTTTCAGAAATTTCCGAAACCAGTTTTGTTCACGTTTGCCTTTAGAACGTTCGAACCTTCACACAAAATAAGCAAATAAATACATATTTGAAAGTGTTTTAATTATATTATAGAAATGCTTTGACTGACTTTTATGCTAAAAATAAAATATTTAGTACAAAGACAGCAAAAAAGGATTTCATGTAATAACTGGTTAAATTTACTAAGTGAAAACTGGCGAAAAGAAAATTGTTATACAGTTTATAGATAGCTTTATTAATATGTAAACAAAAGTTCACAAAAAAAGCTAAAGCAAAAAAGGTGAAAGTGTTCTAATGCTGTCTAACTATGAAATTCGGCAAAACAGACAGTCGTACGCCTCTTACCGAACCGAGAGCCAAATATTTGTATTGGCCAAACGTGAGGTCAAGATGGGAAAAAAATTGGCCAAGTTCTTTATTTTACCGTTTGAGCAAAAATACTGCGTTCTTCTCCATGAATAAATGTGGTGCAAATTACCCTAGGCCCGGTTGTTCGAAAGCTGGTTAAGTCGGTTAACGCTAAGTTTTTTATAGAAGTGTTTTTAAAAGCTAATTAAGTTACATGCGAAGACAAGTCACAGATGAAACTAAAGGGATCTAAAGGGCAAAAATACTTTGGAAAAATCTCCATTGATTAATTATTTAACTGGAATCAAAATTGATGCTAACCCTGGGTTAGCTTAATCGCGCTTTGAACAACCCGGCCCTGTATAATTACAAAAACTAATGAGAGCGCAAACATTCTGCGCTCAACTCCATAAATAAATTTAGTGCAAAACACACTATATAATTACAAATACAAATGAGGGCGCAAAAATTCTGTGTCTGCTCCATAAAAATCAGTGCCAATTACTCTGTATAGTTATGAAAACTAGTGGGGCGCAAACATTCTGCGCACTGCTCCATGAATAAATTTAGTCCAAATCACATTTAGTGCAAATCACACTGAATTAATAATTATATTGCTTTGCTTCATTAATATTTTTAAATCTGCACTTTCTTCCATATATGAACTAAGTGCAGATTACTCTGTATTAAACTTTAGACCAATGAAGGGAAAAATTTATGCAGTTTGCACCAAATAAATTCAGAGTAAAATCACGCTGTATAATAAGGAAAATTCTGCATCCAGCTACATAAATACTTTGAATGGAAACTACACAGTTTTTACATCATGAAAGGTGCAGTGCAAACTCTCACATTAAATAATTAGTTATGGTGGAAGCAAAAGTTCTGCCTCCATTTATGAATATATGAATAGAAATTCTACATCTGACAGGGAATAAATAACTCAATAAATGAGTATATACTTTCCGACTTCAAAGACATGGCATATCCCAGCATGTATGTATGGACGAATGGTTGGACCTGAAACTTAAAATAAAAACGCGAAGTCAGGCAATGTTTTTTTATTATAGCTGGGAGAACTAAGCTCACTTGCGTTAACGTTAAGCTAATAAATGCACTGTACATTGAACATTTTTTTGGCGAACAAATTAAAATCTGTTGGTTTATAATTCGTAACTTATCAGTTGCATGTAAACAAGGCTTATCATCTACGGAAGTCGTTATTTTACTGTATGTAATCAATTTTTGGTTCAGCATGTTTCAAATTATCCAGCTTCAGGAAAATAAGCCGCCATGAACGGAAGCGTGTTTATGAACTTACCTTTATGGTGGGAAATAAAGTGGCGCACAATTTGTAGAATTAGATACTACACACGATCGATGCCTTTTTACCGAAGCAAACATTTCTCGAGCCTTGCATGTATCGTGTTAAATTTAATACAGCACGTTATGAAGCTTACCTGGAGTACGAAGGACATACGCGGCATATTTTCACACCAGTGATAAACAGCAGAATATCCAACCATTTTCGCTGTTTACATCCATATTGTAGTCGCAGATTGAACTACACAGGTTTATCACAGAACTTGTCGAACGGAGTGGTCCATCATATTTCCAAACTTCTATTTCAAACAACAGCTTTTAGAGAGAGAATTACTCGAACCGCACTGCGCCCCTGGAGCGGTTTTTAACTGGTTTGAATTGGATTGAATGCTTGCGTGTACTTGTGGTGTGGTCACGAGTGAGCAAAGCATACCATCGTCACGTGAGCGATAAGAATAAAAGGTCACGTATCTTCCACAAAAATGAACTGGTTTATTTACTATTCTAGCTGTTTGAATTATTTAAAATCTACTGCTTTTATGTCGGAATGAAACTGTAATATCGTGGTTTAGTTTAGTTTTAGGGAGAAAAAATCTGTCACAGAACATTGTGTCACACGTAAAGTGACACTTTATTCGTTTGTGGTCAAACGGTTGAAATGTTTGTCTCTCATTACATATACAAAGGCTATTCTATTCACCAGTTTTGAAAACAGATCGTTACTGATTTGCCCGCCATTTATCTGTATCGTGAGCTAACAACTTACAACGATCAGTTGTGGAAACAGTCACGTACAAGCTGAACAACTGAAGCGGGTTCCGGAGTAATCGAACAGCTGCTGGTATGTATATACTGTTTTATAATATAACTGACACATGTTTTATAATATAACTGATTGCTTGGGTTTGTTTGTAATCGGGAGGGAAGGAAACGTTGAAATAATCGGTTTGTAGTTGTGCCATGTGAATCCCGCTTTTAAAGCGTTTTATAAAGTCCGGATAAAATAAGAACAAGATTTCAGTGTTAAATAGTCAGTAGAGCGCTTTAGATTTTAAGCAGTCACTGGCAGCGAGAGTACAACCTTTCTTACTTTGTCATTTGGAGATAAGCACTTTTAAATTCTGGTTCCGTTTGTTCAAAGAAAGATTAATTAGGGTGATCCAGGGTCAACGCCGGCTATGAATAGAAATTTTTGGCGGATTATAATCGTGAACGTCGATTCCTAACTTAACGAACTCTTAAAATAAGCCAATGATTTTATAGTTAGCAGCCAATCCTTGTAATACCGTAGAATCCCGTCCCAGTTATAAGCCCTGGGCTTGAACAACTTCGTAAGGGTTTTTGGGTGGGCCTATAATCGGGGGGGGGGGGGGGGGTGGAGGGGGAGCGCTGATAACCCGTGGGGCTTATAATAGGGAGGAAAAAGAACGTCTGAAATCCATTCTGTTTAAAAAATAAAATGAAATTTTTAATTATTGTTTCCTGTATACGGTACAGGTCGGCTTATAATCGGCTTATAACCGGGATTCTACGGTATTTAATAATGCTTATGGGATTTTGACATGTTGAGATATTTGGGGACGTTTAGAACTTCACTGAATAATGAACTGGTATCACATCTGGTTATTCTTGAAAACAGGTGTTTAGAACATAACAAGTCACTGAGCTCTATTGTTTCAGGTCCATACTGGAAGGCACAGACCTCCACAACAAAGAGAAAATCCCGTCCAAACTGTGGAGAACTGTTTGGACGACATCACTGTGGGCGCGTTTGTCGCGGTTCATCTGCTCCGGCGACTGGGAAAAAAATCCAGTTATTGGAAAAGCGGTGGCAATTACAGAAAATAACATCACGATACATTATTGGAAATGGCTCTTTAACAAAGGAAATATGCCTTTTAGAAATGGTTCTTGTTACCTGCAGAACTGAACTATTCGGAGCTACTGACGAATACAGAAGCTGTATGTAATTTAAAGTCAAACTCGGCCCTGTCTAGAATTAGAGAAATATTGTATGCTTAACGTTATCAGAAATATTGTTTGTGTAATTATATTTCTCATGCTAATGTTTTTTTGTAACCTAATATTTCATTTCCGAATCCTTTTTGATTATCGCTTGGTTTCAGAAATTTCCGGAACCATTTTCATTCGCGATTGGTTTCAGAAAATTCCGAAACCACTTTTATTCACGATTGGTTTCAGAAATTTCCGAAACCATTTTCATTCACGATTAGTCTCAGAAATTTCCGAAACCATTTTCATTCACGATTGGTTTCAGAAATTTCCGAAACCATTTTTTAAGCCTGGTTGGTTTTAGAAATTTCCTAAACCAATTTTATTCACGATTAGTTTAAAAAATTTCCAAAACCATGTTTAAGCACCGTTGGTTTCAGAAATTTCCGAAGCCTTTTTCCTTTTGAGTGGTTTCAGAAATTTCCAAAACCATTAATTGGCTTCAGCAATTTTCGAAACCAATCGTTATGTTTTAAGACGGATAAAATACCTTCTGTCAGAAATATATGTTTGCTAGCGTGATTTGTGCCGATGTCAGTGGCGTAAAATTTGGTTTAAAACTGAAATTCTTGCCGAATTTCGCAATTCGTCTTGAAAACGCTAAGAAAGTGATAAAATTGGCCGATCAAAATTAGGCTGCTTTTGACCTTTGAGAGCTTAATTTCAGCGAACAATTTAAAATTCAGTAAAAAAGGGATTGAGGACTGTGATTTTCACCGAATTTGTCGCCAAATTCGGATGAAAAGAGGCTATAAGAAGCTATTTTAACCGAATTGTGAACTTTGGAATATCCCCCAACGGTTTGGAACGTGTTAATGCCATTGGAGAAAGCAGCGTAAAAACGAAATTACACTGATGCGAATCTTTGTGCTATATTGGTATTTTACGTTGAAATAGACAGACTAACTAGTAAAAGATTTAAAGTTCCTTTAACTTTAATAAAGAAGAAAATGTTATGTCTATATTTCCTTTGCCGCGGAGTAAACAAAATTTAAAATCCGCGAAAAAGGAATTTTAAAAGATATATCATAAGCTTTGTCCCTGTAATTTTGAACGAAATATAGATTAAATAACCCTAACCCGAGTGAAACCTTTTTGTAAATTTTAATAACTACATTTACGCGATCCTTTTAATACAGCTTTGGTCCATTGAGTGTTCCAGTTTAGAAACGTTAATAAAGGAGCCATGTCATGCACCAGTTTTAATGTTAAAAAGCGAAAAGTCAGATATAAAATCAGTGGAACCGCAAACGTAATGGTCCAGTTTTGTTTAACATTGTTCTCCTGGTGCTTTTATTAGCTATCTAAAGATGTAAATTTCTCAATTATGGATGTAAATAAAGGTTGTTGTTGTTGTCTAAAAGTAAAAAATGTCTTGGGCTGCAGATGTCAAGGATAGAAATGGTTGTAACTTGAAAACCATATAGACCACTTTTTATCGCCTACAAATGTAGCTACAGCTATGATTGCAGTTCAGTGTCTCTTCCAAAATTCATTTGATATCTTAGTTTCTGTTAGTTCTTTAAGCACTTCGTATCTTAAGAGCAGTTTTGACGCATAAACGTCAAATTCCTATGACATAGCTCCTTTAGTCCAATGTTACAAAATCTGTTAATATCTATGCGGCTTAATTAATAAGTCACCTTGAAGCTCGAGTGAACGTCTTGTCATTTTGAAGTGCGACAGCTTTGTTCTCTGATTCCACTCGATCTTTATGTACACCAAGCTAAATTGCAATGGCGACGTCAAAGATGATTCCTGGGAAACAACGACATGGTTTGTATTTTGCAATCTGTTTGTAATTTTCTGGGCGGAGTGATCCTAGCGGAAAACAAATCAAATATATTAGTAACGTAAAATTGCCACCACGTGTTCGTTTTGCAGGCAGATTTTTTTTCCTTTGTAAGACTCGACACTTTCAGAACCACATTCCACTAGTTGTCACGCGGAATCATTACTTTCACAGTACCTCCCTTTTGTGTGTGAAGGCAGAGAGTGGGCCTTTTCTAATCATCATGGTTCTTTCTGTCCTTTTCGTGAAGTATGCTTTTTTTAATGCTTATCTTGACACTTTCACTTCAGAGTCAATTATGAAGATATGTAGTGCACTTTAACTTTCGAGTCTGGCAACGAAAGCCAATGGAGTGACCATTTGAATGAAACCTCTCCAGTAGTCATTTTGCATTGTACCATTTGTTTTTGAACATTTTGGTAAATGATATTCATGTTTGAAACTCGTGGGTGTAAATTAAAAGAATTCAACAGGCATTTTCATATATTGCATACTTTTCTTTCTGATGGTTCCAAAATAATTGAATTTGGCGCCATCTGATCTCCCATTTTCACGATTGTTCTTATCGCTGGTCTCATTAATACCTGACACCTGACCAATCATTGAACATTTGTGGAATTCAAAATAGAACTTACAGTGATTGCTCACCTCTTAATGTAGACACCTATATAGCAAGGGGTTTCTGCACTTGATGGATGCTGTTATGGATGTAGATCTTGAAGGAACACGAAGTGTGGAAATAGCTTTTTCTGTAAGAGAGGAAAGGTGAAGTAAATCAGCTCACGCGCTTATGGTTTCCCAAAACTGACTTAGATGCATGTATGACAAGACTAGATGTATCTCACAACAAATTCATCGTAATAATGTCATCCAGTTCTCTCGTTATATATTTATGGGACGCTAAAATGTTTTCGTTTTGGAAACAAAATTTGCTCTATTAAGTTCAAATAGCTCCCGATCCACCATCTACTAACTATAGAAATAATGTTTCATATTCGCTAGTTGGCTCATGGGAGTCTGTAAGATCTTTAACAATCAGGACCTATATGAATCAATTACTTGATATGGAACGTTCTAAATAAATGATTCTGCACATGTTCGGACCCTTCCTCTCGTAGGCGTTTTCTCTTCACCGACCAAACTCCCTGTGTCTAACTTTTCTCTCTCCAACGTCATCCCGTGGGTAATGCAGGTGACCATTGCATATCGTGGGCTCAATGTTTAAGCCGATCGAACGATCGAGTGAAATTTCTACCCAGATGCCACAACTCGTTCAACTCTTCGCGTATTCACGAGTTAAAAAAGGACACAGAAAAAGGATCTCTGATCTCCACTTACAAAATCTGAAGTAGCATTGCAAGCAAGTGACAGTCGATCGTCAACAGGATTAGCACTGTGATGTTAACTGTGTCCGGCACATCTTCGGAACCTGAATTCCACAGAAAATATAACAAAACATAAACAAAGGCATGTTAGTTAAGTAATGCTTCACATACGAACTATAGTAAACTTCATTGTTCTGCGCATTGGCTCTTTCCCACATAGAATACCTTTGATTTCAAGAATAGAGGAGGGGCTGATGGTTCATAATTATATTTCATTATAAAAATACAGAAAATCCATTTGCGTCAAATATATTTTAGGAAATGTTCGTGTTTAACCAATCAGAATAGCAGAAGATAAAAGCTACTAATTTTGCTTTTTTGATGAAGTTCCCCAAAAAACAATATCTTTTAAAAATTGCATGTTGTGCGATTGGGTCTCAAGATACTTGAAACCTTAAAAACATAAGACTTAGTGCACCTTGAACCTTAACTTTTTAGCGGTTTTTGAGTCCAGGCCAATGAGATCACTAATTGTAACAATGAAAAAAGTTGACATTCCATCGCGCATTGCCGTTCAGCATTATCCTTCTTATGCGGATCATTACTTAAATACTCTTAAACACGAAGTTCCGGTATAAAAGGCTTAGCTCCTCCCCCATTTCACACCTTTTGGGTGTGAAATGCAAATTTAGGCGTCTTTCAGTCACAAAACGTGGTTAACTTGCGCGTCCTTTGAACATAATTTGCTTCAAAAATCTGATAAAACCAAGATTTTACCTAAGCTAAAAAAGAAATAGAAGTTCATCAAGACTTCTGATATAGCTTTCATAAAGTTTTTCCAAATTGTTAGCAATGGTCTCAGTAATGACGCATGTTATTTGTCAGTTGTTTATGCTTCAGTGGTTGATTGACGACTGGAGGTGAGAATGGCCAGGCCAGGCTCCTTTTATACCGGAACTTCGTCTTTAAGACTGTTCCCAGTGGCGGACGTATGGGAGGCGATTGAGTGGGGGGGGGGGGGGGGGGGGGGGGCGCTCAATTTCACGCCGCTCCCGCCCCCCTCTCCAGTCTCTCCAGTCCCCTCTTATTCATCATGTGTTAATGCCTCTGTGATTTAATTAATCACCTTGAAGCTTGAGTTAACATCTTGTTGTGTTCAGCATTTTTAACTCCGGCGGCCTGGTTCTCTAATTCCACTCTTGATGCACAAGGAACTAAAGTACAATGGCAACATACGTCAAACGTGATCCCTGGAAAAAAGCACAGGGTTTCTCGTTTGAAATCTCAAAGTAATTTTCTGGGCGGGGTGATCCTAAAGGAAAACAAATCAAATACAAGTAACGTAACATTAATTATGCGATCGTTGTAATTACCATCACTTGTTCCCGCCAATTAAAACTGAAGACACTATCAGAACCAGACTCCACTAGCTGTCACGCAGTATTATTGCTTTCAGTCCTTCCTTTTGTATGCTGAATTAACCTACACAATAACCGCTTTTGGGGTTGCTCACGCTTTGCGTTTGCAAACTGGTTTCAACAAGTGTGACATTAGGGTAGCATGAACCTTTGATTTCTGTTACCTGAAGTGGCGGTGAAGGATATCCACGGCTACTTATTTATCCGAGTCATATCCCAAATTCAGAATGGCGTCCTTTATCTACCTGCATAGGTGGAAAGAGCAAATGGAGGACACAAAACAAAGAACAGAACATGTCACGGTTGGTATGGAAAACAATTGCACCAGTAACAAAGCGGAACTACAGCGAAAAAGTTTATTTAAGAAAGCACTTAAAGCACATTTTAATTAATTTTATGAAACGTTTATCTTTTTAATCGCAATTATAGTTATAGTCTTTTAGCTTTTTATCTTATAGTTATAGTTTTTTACTGTATCTTATAACTTTTATCTTTTAGTTATTTAGTTACATTTATTTACTTACAGGACCCCATTGATAACAGTGTTTTTTTTTAAATACTGATGGGTTTAATCCTGTTTAAATATTCGTCATTATTATTATCATCATTATTATCATTATTATCATCATTATCATCATTATCATCATCATTATTATTATTATTATTATTATTATTAAGCCTGTAAGGTTTCGTTTGTCCTGCTCCCATATGCAAGTATTTTATCATGAATCGACTTTTGCATTATTGTTACGAAAATGGCAAATAGAGACTTCCCAGTTCATACAAACAGGTCGTTGGGTTTTAATCCCATTAAGTGACATATTTTGGTCCGGGATTTTACTTGTCTTCCAGTGGCCCACTTACGTAATATATCAAACACGAGGAACAGTGTTTCATCAGATTTCCAAACACCGAGAAGTGGATTGGAAAAACGAGGCGCAGCCGAGTTTTTTTAAACCACTTCAAGGTGTTTGGAAATCTGATGAAACACTGTTTCGAGTGTTTGATATAGCTTCTCAAACTGATCGTTAAATGCGGAGAAAACGAAGGAATAAAATCGCCAAAATCTATGCAAATTAAGAAACGATTTCAAAACCTCCTTCACGGTAGTGATTTCCTTTGTGTTCTCGTCATGAATTATTAATGAGTTTGAGAAATAAGTTGTCACCAGAGTATAAATACAAGTAAGGAAAACATCGTAGCAGTGACAAAGAGGCTGGGTATGAAACCCATTGAAGCCACAGATTTCGGTCTGGGCTTTTACCTCTCTTTAGCTGCCCCCTTATAAACATGGCACAAGCTAGTACTAAAAGGATACTACTTACATTCCAGTCTGTGTTCCAATGTGATCTTCGTATTTTTTTGTCTGGTGTTTGTCTCTGATGGACCGCAGCAGGTAAGTATTGGTACCGCTTACTGATAACTTATGGAAGCGCGCACAAAACCACTGCGACACCGTGAAACTCCAAATCTGACGCGATTGAGATTATGGTTCTTGTAAGACTTTCTCTTCATTGCACTCCACTCTCTGCTATGATGATTCATTCAATTAATTGACCAAAAGTGTGCTAAAAACATAAAAGCTTATAATATTATACGATCTTGTAATTATCGTCAATAGGCTTCGTGCGCCTTGATTTCGCACACCAAAAAAGTGATGAAACCAAAAAAAAATGAAGTCAGTAGTGGCGATGTCTGTGACTGACTAAAACATCACTGAAGGTGATTCGAGACGTCGTTGTGTTCAGACGCTGCGAGATGTTTCTGAAATTGAAATATTAGTGACACAAATGAAACACAATGACGAATTTTTATTTTCAACTGCGTTTTATTATTACAACTTGGCTTGCACATTTGTCATACTGATTCTTCGAATGAATAAAACATCCGTCAGGCGGTGATAAACACACAAAAGACACGAATAAAGCACACAAACAGACTTAACATTTTCTATCTTTTATTCTCAGCAATACGTGCCATAACATGGTTTGCACACAAATATCACACTTTTGAGACGCAAATAACTGAACACACTGCAACACGTTTATTTCAAACTTTATTTTCAACAAAAATGCATCATAAGATGGTTTACACACTCATATCTTATTTTTAAAATGCTTAACGGTACCGATCACAAGTTGAAGTACGTGGAATTTTGACGAAAGCGTACAAGCTGCGTCAGAGATCGACCAAAACAATGAAACGGATTCGTACGAAACTGAGGGCTTCCCGAAAAAGGTGATTCATTTGAAGAAAAATACGACGTTTTTTTTACCTGAAATTTAACCATTGGATTAGTATTCTCCCTGAAAAAAATCATCTATTAGTATCGTTGCTTAGCTAAATAGATAATGTTTCAGAAAAAGACACAAGACACAAGTTGTTTAACTAAGTTTTATTATCTTAGATTTTTTAATACAAAGCTTTTACACTTATCTTTAACTATGACACAGGACCTACAAACTATACATGAGGGGGTGCGCTCCTAAATGAAAAATCTAGCGTCCAGGAAAACCGAAGAGTGTTCCAGTGTACATAAAACGGAACACCCCAGGGTCCCCAAGACGGTACGAAGGGGTCATCTATCAGCTTCCTATCGAGATTTTCTCGATACCAAGCCTTTATTTGTTCACAGTTAAATCGTGAACTAAGAAACAAGCTGGACTGGGAAACAAAATCGTAAGTTAGTCGATAACGTTTTGGAATAAGGACACAAGACACAATTTTTTTAGGTTTTATTGTTACACATTACCCTGTCCTATACAGCTGTTTCAACAAACGTTGCTGGGCGTTAGCTTCAAGCTGCAATAAAGATGCGAGCGCGCGACTTTTGTCGATACCAAAAGGTTTGTCTTCCGCCTGTACGGAATCCAGCTTTTTCTTTTTCCAAATTACCTCTCGAAGCTTATCCAACGATATTAGTTAAAACAGCTGTAAATTTATGCTATCTGCTATATATAAATGCTATATACACCTAATTCAATAAAGGTTGCTTTGGCAGTTGGTCATTGGTAATTGGGAATTTGCATTTGCATACGGAACACAATGCAATGCTTCGCTTGAGTGACCGCCAAACAATAGCTTCACAATGCCCAATTACCAATGACCAAAGCAACCTTTATTGAATTAGGTATATACGACTACGATTCCTAGACGATCTAACGTCTCTCGCTCGCGTGGTGCAATGCAGGCCTTTATTGAATGAGACTCCCATCACAAGGCAAGATAATAAAAAGAGACAATTCTACGCGATCTTACCTGTATTTCGCCTGTGTGTCACCGCGAGATTGTCTCAGTGTTGACGCTGCCATAGTGAGAAAAACCTCCCAATGATTGACGTACTCCATGTTGATCCAATGATACTGCATGCATCGTAGAATTGTCTCTAAAACTTACAATTTGTAAACTATCTACACTAAGGTGTGTGCATTGTCCCATCATAACCCTAACTGTCATGATTAACCTGCTATCTAATGTATGCTGGCTAATTTGGCAGTGAGCTGTTACCTTTGTTTATAATCCAACTCCTATCAAGCCGTTATTGGTGTTCTGTTTTTGGACTGAATGCACTACAAATGTATCTAGTAATCCATCGTTTTGTCAGCCAATTTTGTTGTGTAGCCAATTTCATAGACGTAACAGCCAACCAAAAATAGCAGCCTACCTAACTATCTGTCTGTAAACAAGAGAGGCCACTAAACCCGTAAGGAGTGGCCAAATGAGGTCTCCTTCCAACAGTTGAATGCCCTACAGTCTCCAGTTTCCTTAGTTTTATCATAACATATCTGGGTGAACCTTACGGAAGAAAGAGAAAGAGAAAGAGACAGAAAGCTTCACTTAAACACAGCGCTTGGACTGTCAAGTGAAATGTAATTGACCAACCTAATTTCGCGCAACAATGCGGGAGAACGAAATAGCGACGACGACGAAGAATGTTTTCCGAAAAAAGCCGAAGCCGAATCACTTTCGGAGAAAAAAATAGCCGATCGAACACAGTACTCGAATAACGTGAAAAGAAACCCAAGGCCCAAATGAAAGCCTTTCATTTGGGCCTTGGGTTTCTTTTCACGTTTCTTTTCACGTTTCTTTTCACGTTCCGTTTTCTTTTTCACGGGGAAAGGGGGAAAAACCGCACCAACCCAGGGGTCCCACTTATTAATTTCATTAGCTACAACTAAGTTAAGCCGAATAAGAAGTCCGAAAACGTCTGGCCGAACGTGTGTGCGTCAGTGAGGTATGCGTTGTAAGGTTCATCCAGAGCTTTATTTACCCACCATTCCCAACCAACAAGGAATAGGCCATTTGCACGATGGCGTCATTTGACTACAACTACCAGAATTCATTTCGTTTTTCCTTTCTTATTTAAATTTTGTAATCCCAGTGCGGTTTAAATAACAATAGCACTAATTTGCACTACAAAACAAAAAACTGAAGGATTCTGGTAGTTGTAGTCATATGACGTCATCGTGCAAATGGCCTATTGACTGACCAAATCACTGAGATGACCATTGAGTGTGCTGTGGAACCGACGAAGATCATTGGGCATGCTGTGGTACTGGCGTGAACCATTGGTTTGATTGGTTGACCACTGAGTATACTGTGGTGCTGAGGATTACAGTCATTGCTTGATCTGAACTTGGTGGATGAAACAGTATGAGCCAAGAACAAATGACCTTCGGGAAGTAGAAGGAAACTAGAAACCAAGTGAATAAAGCATACATTAATTTACGAATCACAGTTAACTCCAGTCAAAGATAAAAATCAAAGCTTCCTTTGAGCCAACTTGTGAAAACGAAACAGTCCTAGGACCCTCCCCTCTCCTGGCCGATTTGCTCAACCGACCTCACCCCCTGTGTCCAACCCCCACCCTCCCCTCCCTCCTTTGAGCCAACTTGTGAATACGAAACAATCCTCTTCCCCTCCCCTCTCCTGGCCGTTTTGCTCAACCGACCCCACCTCTCTCCCAACACTTGAGTCAAACTCCGTAACCTCTCCTCCCTCCAACGCGATATTTTCTTCGCGTATTCACGAGTTAAAAACGGTATTTTAAAAGGGGCACTGTCCAACCGAAATAACGAAGCTTTGTTTGCTAAATTTCCATGTTATATCGGCGAGTGAACAACAGAATGGTCCAATTCCTTCGTCAGGGTAACGTCGTCCTATGGGTAACGCAGGCGACCATTGCATATCGAGGGCTCAATGTTTAAGTCGATCGAACGATCGAGGGAAATTTTTACTCAAATGCTGCAACTCGTTTAACCCTTCGCGTATTTACGAGTTAATACCCCGACACCCCCACCCCCCCACCCGACCTTCAAGGGTGTGTGTATAAAGTGCCACGATCGAGTGAAATTTCTACTCAAATGCTGCAACTCGTTTAACCCTTCGCGTATTTACGAGTTCATACCCCGACACCCCCACCCCCGCTCCCCCTCCCCACCTAGACCTTCAAGAGTGTGTGTGTATAAAGTGCCACTTTAGTTGGTCATTGAACAGCTTGCTTGGTCGTATGTGTTGTTGATTTTTTATCAATGTCATCCCCAATTCTGTTTTTTTTTTCCCTCATTGCCGTTTTTTATCTAGCCGTTTCTAAAGTATTGTCATTCTTGTTAGTATTGGTTAGTATTTGTATTACAATTTTTCCTTTTTTTTTGTCTTTTCTGTGAGTGATCCAGGTCTCTTGGCGAAGTTCATCAATAAATAAATAAATAAAGGACACAAAATAAGAATCAAGCTCTGATCTTCACTTACAAAATCTGAAGTGGCATTGCGAGCAAGTGACAGTCGATCGTCAACAGGATTAGCACTGTGATGTTCAGTGTACCCGGCACACTTTCGGAACCTGAATTCCACAGAAAATACAACAAAATGTTAGTCAGTTAATACTCTAAGACTGTTCCCAGTGGCGGATATAAGGGAGGGACTTTTTTTTGGGGGCGGGGGGTCTCTCCCTCCCCCAATCTTGCAAACAATTATCTTGCAAACAAAAGGTGGAAAAAAAGTACAGTCTAACAATTCCACTCCTATCCCTCCCTCCCCTCCCCTCTTATTCATCATGTGTTAATGCCACTATGATTTAATTAGTCACCTTGAAACTTGAGTTAACATCTTGGCTTGTTCAGCATTTTTAATTCCAGCGACTCGGTTTTCTGATTCCAGTCTCTTGATGAACAACAAACTAAAGTACAACGGCAACATACGTCAAACATGATTCCTGGGAAACAAGAACACGGTTTTTCGTTTGAAATCTCAAAGTAATTTTCTGGGCGGAGTGATCCTAAAGGAAAACAAATCAAATTCGAGTAACTTAAAATTAATTGTGCGATCGTTGTAATTACCAGCACTTGTTCTCGCCAATTTAAACTGCAGCCCAGGGGGATACTCCGCTATACAGGTGTACAGGTACGTGCTTCCCGATAGGGTAGGGTTTCTGAGATGCTCAGTCCTAAAATAGGGTATCCTTTTTCGTAGTTTTGGTATTGTGATCCTTAGATAGGGTCACTAAGTTGCATAAGCTATTGTTTTTAAATGCTCTTGGGAGGACTGCATATTCGCAAGAGCGTTTCAAAACAATACTTTATACAAAATTTTGGGGGGCAAACAAAGTGTATTATGGGCAATTCGAAAATAGCAAAAGAGCGCTTTTGGGGTCGTTGCTCACGCTTCGCGTTTGCGCACCCTAAATGTCTCAAACTGGTTTCAACAAGTGTGACATTAGGGTAGTATGTACCTGTGATTTCTGTAACGTGAAGTGGCGGTGAAGGATATCCACGGCTACTTATTTATCCGAGTCATATCCCAAATTCAGAATGGCGACCTTTATCTACCTGCATAGGTGGAAAGAGCAAATGGAGGACACAAAACAAGGAACAGAACATGTCACGGTTGGTATGGAAAACAACTGCACCAGTAACAAAGGGGAACTACCACGTAAAAGCCTGTAAGGGGTTCGTTAGACCTCCTCCCATATGCAAGCATTTTATCATGAATCGACTTTTGCATTGTTAAGAAAATGGCAAATAGAGATTCCTCAGTTCAAACAACAAAGAGGTCGATGGGTTTTAATCCCATTAAGGCACAGATTTTGGTACGGGCATTTACTTGCCTTTCTTGACACCGGAGTATAAATAAGTAAGGAAAACATCGTAGCAATGACAAAGAGGCTGGGTTTGAATCCCATTGAAGACACAGATTTCGGTCCTGGATTTTACAAGTCTTTCAGTTGCCCCTTATATAACATGGCACCGCTAATACTAAAAGGATACTACTTACATTCCAGACTGTGTTCCAATGTGATCTTTGTATTTTTTGTCTGGTGTTTGTCTCTGATGGACCGCAGCTGGTAAGTATTGGTACTGCTTATTGATAACTTATGGAAGCGCACACAAAACCACTGCGACACCGTGAAACTCCAAATCTGACGCGATTGAGATTATGGTTCTTGTACGACTTTCTCTTCATTGCACTCCACTCTCTGCTATGATGATTCATTCAATTAATTGACCAAAAGTGTACTAAAAACATAAAAGCTTATAATATTATACGATCTTGTAATTATCGTCAATAGGCTTCGTGCGTCTTGATTTCGCACACCAAAAAAAAGTGATGAAACCAAAAAAATGAAGTCAGTAGTGGCGATGTCTGTGACTGACTAAAACATCCCTGAAGGTGATTTGAGACGTCGTTGTGTTCAGAAGCTGCGAAATGTTCCTGAAATTGAAATATTAGTTGTCTTAAAAAAAAACACACGTGACACAAATGAAACACAATGACGAATTTTTATTTTCAACTGCGTTTTATTATTACAACTTGGCTTGCACATCTGTCACATTGATTCTTCGAATGAATAAAACATCCGTCAGGCGGTGATAAAAACACAAAAGACACGAATAAAGCACACAAACAGACTTTACATTTTTATCTTTTATTCTCAGCAATACATGCTATAACATGGTTTGCACACTAATATCACACTTTTGAGACGCAAATAACTGAACACACTGCAACACGTTTATTTCAAAAAATTGATGTTTAGTAGCAATGTCTGTGACTGACGGAAACATCCCTGAAGGTGATGTGAGACGTCGTTGTGTTCAGAAGCTGCGAGATGTTCCTGAAATTGAAATATTAGTTGTCTTGAAAAACACACATGACACAAATCAAACAAAATGGCGAATTTTTATTTTCAACTGCGTTTTATTATTATAACTTGGCTTGCACATTTGTCATACTGATTCTTCGAATGAATAAAACATCTGTCAGGCGGTGATAAAAGCGCAAAAGACACGAATAAAGCACACAAACAGACTTTATATTTTCTATCTTTTATTCTCAGCAATACGTGCTATAACATGGTTTGCACACTAATATCACACTTTTGAGACGCAAATAACTGAACACACTGCAACACGTTTATTTCAAACTTTATTTTCAACAAAAATGCACCATAACATGGTTTACACACTCATATCATATTTTTAAAATGCTTAACGGTACCAATCACAAGTTGAAGTACGTGGAATTTCGACGAAAGCGTACAAGCTGCGTCAGAGATCGACGAAAAAAATGAAACGGTTTCGTACGAAGCTGAGGGCTTCCCGAAAAAAGGTTGATTCATTTGAAGAAAAATACGACGTTTTTTTACCTGAAATTTAACGATTCGATTAGTATTCTCCCTGAAAAAAACATCTATTAGTATCGTTGCTTAGCTAAATAGATAATGTTTAAGAAAAATACACAAGACACACGTTTTTTTTAACTCAGTTTTATTATCTTAGATTTTTTTGAATACAAAGCTTTTACACTTATCTTTAACTATGACACAGGACCTACAAACTATACATGAGGGGGTGCGCTCCTAAATGAAAAATCTAGCGTCCAGGAAAACCGAAGAGTGTTCCAGTGTACATAAATCGTAACGGAACACCCCAGGGCCCCCAAGACGGTACGGAAGGGTCATCTATCAGCTTCCTATCGAGACTTTCTCGATACCAAGCCTTTATTTGTTCACAGTTAAATCGTGGACTAAGAAACAAGCCGGACTCGGAAACAAAATCGTAAGTAAGTAGATAATGTTTTGGAATAAGGACACAAGGCACAATTTTTTTAAGGTTTTATTGTTATACATTACCCTGTCCTATACAGCTGTTTCAACAAACGTTGCTGGGCGTTAGCTTCAAGCTGCAATAAAGATGCGAGCGCGCGACTTCTGTCGATACCAAAAGGTTTGTCTTCCGCTTGTACGGAATCCAGCTTTTGCTTTTTCCAATTTACCTCTCGAAGCTTATCCAACCATATAAGTTAAGACAGCTGTAAATTTATGCTATCTGCTAAATGCTATATATACGACTACGATTCCTAGACGATCTAACGTCTCTCGCTCGCGTGGTGCAATGCAGGCCTTTCTTGAAGGAGACTCCCATCACAAGGCATGATAATAAAAAGAGACAATTCTACGCGATCTTACCTGTATTTCGCCTGTGTGTCACTGCGAGATTCTCAGTGTTGACGTTGCCATAGTGAGAAAAACCTCCCAATGATTGACGTGCTCCATGTTGATCCAATGATACTGCATGCACCGTAGAATTGTCTCCAAAACTTACAATTTGTCAGCTATCTATACTAAGGTGCGTGCATTGTCCCATCATAACCCATACTGTCATGATTAACCTGCTATCTAATGTATGCTGGCAAATTTGGCAGTGAGCTGTTACCTTTGTTTATAATCCAACTCCTATCAAGCCGTTATTGGTGTTCTGTTTTTGGACTGAATGCACTACAAATGTATCAAGTAATCTATCGTTTTGTGAGCCAATTTTGTTGTGTAGCCAATTTCATAGAGGTAACAACCAACCAAAAATAGCAGCCTACCAAACTATCTGTCTGTAAACAAGAGAGGCCACTAAACCCGTAAGGAGTGGCCAAATCAGGTCTCCTTCCAACAGCTGAATGGCCTGCAGTCTCCAGTTTCCTAAGTTTTATCATAAGTAACATATCTGGGTGAACCTTACGGAAGAAAGAGAAAGAGAAAGAGAAAGAAAGCTTCACTTAAATACAGCGCTTGGACTGTCAAGTGAAACGTTATTGATCAACCTAATTTCGCGCAACAATGCGGGAGAACGAAACAGCAACGACGACGAATAATTTTTTCCGAAAAAAGCCGAAGCCGAATCACTTTCGGAGAAAAAATAGCCGATCGAAAATAGTACTCGAATAACGTGAAAAGAAACCCAAGGCCCAAATGAAAGGGAAAGGGGGGAAACCGCACCAACCCAGGGGTCCCACTTATTAATTTCATTAACTACAACTAAGTTAAGCCGAATAAGAAGTCTGCGGACTTCTGGCCGAACGTGTGTGCGTCAGTGAGGTATGCGTTGTAAGGTTCATCCAGAGCTCTATTTACCCACCATTCCCAACCCACAAGGAATTGACTGACCAAATCACTGAGATGACCATTGAGTGTGCTCTGGTACCGGCGAAGATCATTGGGCATGCTGTGGTACTGGCGTGAACCATTGGTTTGATTGGTTGACCACTGAGTATACTGTGGTGCTGAGGATTACAGTCATTGCTTGATCTGAACTTGGTGGATAAAACAGTATGAGCCAAGAACAAATGACCTTCGGGAAGTAGAAGGAAACTAGAAACCAAGTGAAAAAAGCATACATTAATTTAAGAATCACAGTTTACTCCAGTCAAAGATAAAAATCAAAGGCTCGTTAGAGCCAACTTGTGAACACGAAACGATCCTAGGACCCTCTCCTCTCCTGGCCATTTTGCTCAACCGACCCCACCCCCTGTGTCCAACTCCCCACCCTCCCCTCCCTCCTTTGAGCCAACTTGTGGATACGAAACAATCCTCTTCCCCTCCTCTCTCCAAGCCGTTTTGCTCAACCGACCCCACCTCTCTCCCAACACTTGAGTCGAACTCCCTAACCTCTCCTCCCTCCAAAGCGATATTTTCTTCGCGTATTTACGAGTTAAAAACGGTATTTTAAAAGGATTAAAGAGACACTGTCCAGCCGAAATAACGAAACTTTGTTTGCTTAATTTCCATGTTATATCGGTGAGTGAACAACAGAATGCTCTAATTCCCTCGTCAGGGTAACGAAGTGAGAAAGAATACAACGAAGAAAGACAAAGAAAATTAAACAGATTCAGGCTATCGCCGAGCATGGAATACACCACTTTCATAATGGCGGCCGATTTATTTATTCTTTTATATGTATGTTAATTAGCCTCACTGGCCTCGTTTTAGAGTAAAAATTCTTTTGAATTTTGCACACGCCAGCGAGGCCAGAAAGGCTAATTAACATACATATAAAAGAATAAAGAAATCGGCCGCCATTATGAAAGGGGTGTATGGGGCCAAATCCTTCAATTCTGCCGTGTACTCCTAAAAGGTCTCAGATTTTCGCTACATATCAATAGTATATTTGTCTTGATTTCATTAACGTTACTTCCCCGAATCTGAAATCATACGCCTCAGAACATGTCAGTATCTCAATGTCTAGTAGTTGCATTCAGCATATGTTAATCAGTTGAGAAAGGACGAATGTTCTTCTCGCGATAAAGCCACTTAAAGCAGTAGTCGAACTTTATAAGCTTAACACTTGCGGAGAAAAAGTCATTAAACCAAAAATTGTCAGAAATGAATGTGCGTTGAACTTGTATAGTTGTTGGTGTATTTTGTCCCGCGCGCACGTGCGACTGATTTCCCACGAAATCTATTCTATTTTAGTATAAATATACCAGCGTTCTATCACGAATGCTGTTCTCTTATTGGCTACGCCACTCACCAACTATTTTGTTGTAGAAAGTGAGTAGAGTGCATGAGTAGCCTTTTTGAAGTTTTTATAAAAAAAATTAAAACTTGTTTGTCGTGCATTGTTGAGTTATATAAGCACTTGAGAATGTTTAGTAACACTCGAGAACTTCTCCGCACTTTTCTTACCTTGTGTTCTTAATAATTCCCGTGTGCTTATTAAACTCAATAATGCATTCGGTGCGTTGTTTTATTTCTTCAGTAGTTGACGCGAAGGGGTGCTGCTGATTGCTTTGAAGTGATGTAATATCCTGTGGAGACGCCCTGTTGTTTGCAAAACTTTTATACGAGCGAAAACTCGCACTTGATTTTTGGGAGAATATGTCTACTTTTAACGAATTTATAGGTTATATAGATGTAATGGATTTTCTCAGTGAAATTTGGCCAAAAACAGAAATGGTCAGGAAATTCTGGTTTTCAAAATATTTTTCCCGTGGCGACCATTTACGCAACACGTCTCGCTTGTTTTAAATTTCTCCAACTGTTGACAGTATCTCGCTAGCCAATCAGAATATATGAAAAAAGTGATACCGTTTCTTCGGATTGAACCCAACACTGTGTAGCTCAGCTCAGCTCTTGACCGATAAATTTAATTGAAGAACCCCTTGTCGTTTGACGGTCATTGGCTCCTGGGCGTTTGTAAAAGAAAAATATAGTTTTCATCGCAAACTACATATATTAAGCTTTCTATTGATATATAGTTTGTTATATTACTCTTAAACTTGCGCGTGTACAATTTCTTTTTCCGAATGACACCCGCGAAGGGTACTCTTGCAGTTGTAAATGTACTATTCACGAATACAAAAGGTTTAATTCTTCACCCCTTCGTCTATAATTGAAATATGAAAAGTGATGCTTTCCCAAACTGTAAGTTCGAAAAGTCAAATGCTCGTGCGTTGATTAAATGTTACCATAAATAAATTATAAATGTCCGGTAAAACTAATGTCACCTTCATAAAATTTTCTGTCAACCTGCTGAAAAACTAATGAAAACCTTCCGTCCAACAAAGGATATTGTCAATCGCCACAAATTCAAGTTTCTCGGTCAAAAATGTAAACAATACTTGTTGCTCACAGCAAGCATTAAACGGCTTAACTTAAATGTATCAGTAAGCACTTGTTCGATTCTGCAATCAGTACTTGTGCCTGACTTGTGCCTGACTTGTGCCAATTCTTGCATTTCAGTGTGCGTAAGTTTGAAGAAAGTTAAGTGTAGCAGAACAATAATTAAGCTTACCTCTAAAATTTCTCAGCTTTGAATTGTAAAGCAACACGAGCGTTCAAGTTGCCTGAACTTGTTTCCAACGAACGCTGACGTGCAAACGGCTTTCCATACTTCTGCTGAAAACGTTAAAATCATAAATATAAGTTAGAACTAATGTCACCTTCGTAAATGTTCCTATAAATCTGTTGAAAAAAAAACTAATGAAACCTTCCTTAGCAAAAAATATCTGTCAATATAACATTCAAATTTCGCGGTTAAAGATTTGAACAGTCCATACTTGTTGATCCATATAAGCACTTCAGTGTTCAGTAATCTTATTTGTGTTTGCTGCGCCAATTCTTGCATTTCAGTGTTGCATACGTTTCGAGAAATATCAAATACTTGTTCATTTGAAATGTAGGAGAACAACAATTAAGCTTACCTCTAAAGTTGTCGCTGCTTTGGAGTGAAAAGCATTACACCAGCGTTCAAGTTGTTTGAACTTGTTTCCAACAGACTGCGTGAAAACGGTTTTCCCGCATACTTCTGCTGGAAAGGAGAGTTGTTCCACTGGACATTTCTGCAAACAAATTTGTCTTAAATTTAATGAAAAGACACATTCTCAGAAAGTCCGGTAAAAACAAATGAGGAGTAAGCAAACATGGTGATTATTGAAATACAATATGAAATGCGCAACACCGAACAAATGTTAAATGTGTTTAGTAAAAACTTATGCAGCACCTAACCTTAGGTTTTTTCTTTCTTTTCCTCTACGGCAGTCCTCCAAATTGCGGCTGAATTCCTTGTCTTGTTTCGTTGTATTCTTTCTAATTTCGTTACCCTGACGAAGGATTTAGAGCATTTTGTTGTTCACTCACCGAGTTGTCGGTCAAATCTGGAGAAACATTCTTGTCCCCAGGAATGCGCGCTAGATCACCTCTTTGCACGCGCTCAATACTCTTCTCTGGTTGGCTCGTGGTTGCTTTGCCTATGCATTGCATTATGTAAATAGCTTCCACCAAAAGTATTGGAATTCAAAGAGAATTCAAAGAGATGTGAAGTAATATATCAAACACGTACACGAGGGAGAGTGTTTCATCAGGATATCCAAACATCAAGGATGGGTTGAAAAACAAAGGGGGGGGGGGGGGGAGGGGAGGAGGGGGGAGGAGGGGGGGAGGAGGGGGGAGGGGAGAGTAATATATCAAACACGAGGAAGAGTGTTTCATCAGGGGTCAATTTAATAAAACTTTTACAAGTGTAATTTACAAGTGTAGCCATTGTTTCAGAGGTTGAAAACAATAGCTACACTTGTTAATTACAAGTGTAAAAGTTTATTAAATTGACCCCAGGATATCCAAACATCAAGAATGGGTTGAAAAATGAGGCGTATATCGCGTAACCACGTTTTTTTTAAACCACTTCGAGGTGGGTTAAATCAATTTGCTTTATAAACCCACTCGTATAAAATTTGGCATAGAAAAGTAGTATTTTAGAGATTCGTTTACAATATTTTTAGACTAACAGACATTGGGGCCATATACGGTAAGGAACACCAATTTTTCAAAATTAGAATCGCCTTCAGGTAATCTTATCTCGGAAACAAAGTCAGTGATACCCAATTTTTTTTCATTGCATTTCTGACGCGAGTAACTCATTACCCAGCTGTAGCAAAAGTTTTATAAAAAAAAATAAATGTTAGAAGATTTTTGCGCGAATGCCTTTACCGGAATCAAAATTTCCGTTCACCCTGCAATACAAGACATAATTACTTGGAACACTTCACGAAAAGTCCAGATTTGTCAGTACAGAAATGTAGTCACATGCGGGCCCTCTCCTCTCCCCCCAATGTTGCTCCTCTCTCCACAATGTTGCGTCCGCATAAATTTTATTTGACTCTAGCATCTTGAACATCAACATTGAAGGGGAAAGAAGGGAAGAAAGCGGACACCGTTCCAACAAATGTGACCGATATTGTGGGTTAGCTCAATCGCGAATTGAACAACTCGGCCCCAACCTCTGAATTCCATACCCGTTTTCACATATGGCTATGTTTTTACGCTCTCGTGGTTCCCTCATAGGGAACCCACGCGTTTATCAAGAATGATCATAGAATAAAGTTACAAATGGACTTACGTGATGTAGTGTTTCATTCCAAATGTGCCGTTACTTTTGTGCTGTTGAATAACCGGTGTTGAATAACTGAAATCAGTTTCTGCCGGGATTTTTAGCAACTACAACGGTTCGATCAAATCCGTTGATACGATTTCGAAACGATCGTGTCTGTAATTTTCTGAATGGTCTCGCATTTCACCGTCTGTTATTAAATTTTAACTTGTCAGCCGTCATGCGGGATGCGGCATATCACGTAACCGTTTGTTATTAATTAATTAAGAGTTTAAATTTTTAACGGTTAAGAGAGAGAGAGGGAACCCACGCGTTTATCAAGAATGATCATAGAATAAAGTTACAAATGGTACTTACGTGATGTAGGTGTTTCATTCCAAATGTGCCGTTACTTTTGTGCTGTTGAATAACCGGTGTTGAATAACTGAAACCAGTTTCTGCCGGGATTTTTAGCAGCTACAACGGTCCGATCAAATCCGTTGATACGATTTCGAAACGATCGTGTCTGTAATTTGTTGAATGGTCTCGCATTTCACCGTCTGTTATTAAATTTTAACTTGTCAGCCGTCATGCGGGATGGTTTCGTATTTCGGCGTCTGGAAATAGGGAGAAGAGAAAATTGACAAGGGACGAAACTCATTTGAGAACAAATTTCTTCGGAAGCTGTTCCACCTCTTAACCGTCGGAATTAGGCCGTAAACCACACTGAGTAGCATCTGGAAGGTTGAAGTTGATGTCAGACCGTTTATTTTCCGTGGAAAACACGTTATTCACTAGTGAAATAAACAAAAATCTTTAGCTCCTTTATCGTGGTATCAATGACTTAACTTGAGTGGACCAGAAGTTGCCCTACACGGTGTGGCGTTGTGTTTATCAATCAATATCTTTTGTTCAAGTGACGTTTTCCACGCGCTAAATCATGCCAGAATATTTGTCGCGCTATGTTCCTGGTTGTCTCGCGTGTAATTTATTTTCCTCTTCTTTCTTGGTGCACGCTCTGCGTTCAAATACTCGATTTTAAATCGTCTATAACAGAATATCCAAGTTAGAGTTTGCCACTGTTTTTGAAATGTGACCACAAATATATCCGTAAGTGGAATTTTTCAATATCTTGTCTTTCCTGTCGCGTTTCAAATTTATCAAATGCAGGCATTATCTCAAAGATATTTTGTGTTATCACAGGGTCCTAAATTTGTGCCAACAGAACGCGTTAGATCTAATTCTTCAGGAGCATAACGCCTTCATCACAGGAGAAGCTGGTACGATCAAGTCGTACTTGTTAGGAAGAGTGCTAACCCTGGAGCTTTCGAGTACCTCGCGCATTGCGTGGGCGACGTGGTCCACTCAAGTTCAGTCACTGATATGTCGATACAACCTCTGGAGTTTCGACCCTTGTCACTCTCTCTCTCTCTTAGGGCCTCTTCATAGGAGCCCGGTTGACCGGGCTGGCCCGGTTTCCGAGATCTCGCCTTACCTTTAAATCCTTTGTAAAATTTTTGATGTGTTCATATGTGAGGGTGGGCTGGCTCGGTTACCGAGATCTCGGTTTTTCCAACCGGGATCTCGGTAAGCGGGCTGGAAAATTTTGCCATATGAACACTTCATCCCGGTTACCGGGACGAATTCTTCGCAACAGCGCATGCGTTACGTGGTCGATGACGTAGCAGCGCGGTTGGTAAACATGGTGGGAAGTGAGGAATGTTCTTCTCTCTCGATTTCTAGGAAGTTCCGTTGGCAAACAGAGATGGTCAGCCAATTGATCGACTGTTTACTTAACTACAAGTCTAAAATGGCGTACAGAAGCCTTGATTTTGACGCGGACAAGCAAATTCAATACCAGGAATTGCGAGTGGAGATGGCGAAGCTTCATATCGATGAAGAGTTCATGTTCGGGCCTGTGGTTGCTTGCCATTTACCGGATGATAAACACACTTTCAGAAGAAGAGAAAGCTAAAGCAAAAAACTCGTACCCAGGATCTTTGGCCTTTTCTCATCTCGGAAACCGGGCTGAATTTTCGCATATGAACCCAAGGCGAAATCCGTCCCGGTACGCGAGCCAGCCCGGTCAACCGGGCTCATATGAAGAGGCCCTTAACCGTTAAAAATTTAAACTCTTAATTAATTAATAACAAACGGTTACGTGATATGCCGCATCTCGCATGACGGCTGACAAGTTAAAATTTAATAACAGACGGTGAAATGCGAGACCATTCAAAAAATTACAGACACGATCGTTTCGAAATCGTATCAACGGATTTGATCGAACCGTTGTAGTTGCTAAAAATCCCGGCAGAAACTGATTTCAGTTATTCAACACCGGTTATTCAACAGCACAAAAGTAACGGCACATTTGGAATGAAACACTACATCACGTAAGTCCATTTGTAACTTTATTCTATGATCATTCTTGATAAACGCGTGGGTTCCCTATGCATGAATTTGAGACATGCTAAATAATGAAACAATAATAGCGGAGCTCTCGCCGGGCCGAAGGCCCGGCTGCGCAGCTCCATACTCATAGAACCAGAGAACCATAGAACCCATGGCCGTCATTTTTCATGGTCATGGCTAGCGGAATGTTTCGCGGGCGCGTTGTCACACCGCCGCCGTCGCTGACCGCCGCCGTCGCTTAGGGCTAACTCGCAGGCGCGTAGACCGTCGCAAAACATGCGCGTATGACGCCACCCAACAACATTGCAATTTCACGTCACCTGGGAAAACACTGATGTGTTTAGCGGAGAAAACCGTTTAAATTAAAGTCGTTATTCTCCTGAATTTTTTCGCGGTTTGCTTCTCAAGACAGGGATACTAATTAAGGGATATTCAGAAGCCGCTATAGTGGAAATAGAAGAGCTTTCAGAGATAAAATCTTGCTTCGAGGATGGGAGCAATGCGGGAAGATGTTTGTCACTTCGGGTTTCAGAACTGAAGAAGCGGAGATTTAAACAATTTCCAAGCAGTGGAGGGACTTATAAAAGGTAAAACAAAATACATTTTTCGATGGGAATTTATGTTGATATCAATCTGTGATTGACTTTTTTGTGTTCTCGCTAGTTTTCGGGAGAATTGTTTATAACGCGCTCAATTAAATTCAGTTGTTTTGATTTCTTTCATCGGAGACATCTCGGCCTCGAATCATGAGCTCTTAATGGTTCGCGTTTGCTTTTAAACATACACTTATGGAGATTTGAATTAAATTTTTCGAAAGAAGATTGTGTTGTCCATTTTTATGTGTTTGTTCATTCATTACATAGATTGAAAAGCGATTTTATGTAAACAAAACAAGACTTAAATTTTCTGTGTATTGTGTATTTTTGCAATTTTGATTTCCAAATCAGTTTCTCGGGCAATTTTTGACAAACAAAAACTGTATTTTATTCGGAAAGTAGTCGTTCTAGTTATTCTAGACAGAGAAAAGTTGTTTTGTGAACTTTTCTACGGTCTAAATGTACTGTGTAGACTGTCGGGTAATACTGTTTTTTTGAGAATTGCTAAAATTGAAAATAGCCCGTTCGTCAATCTTAATTCTTGTGCTTCCGACCTTTCACCTTAGTTTAGTTTCACCTTGGCTAAGCTTGTTCCTTTTCTCCGGCTCATTTCGATTTTTACCGTAATTTGTACTTGCAAGAACCTGTTAATTTAACAGTCCAAACCGAATTTTTGAACAAGAATTTTACGCTAAATTCCGCTATTCTGTTCGAAATTATAAATTTAGTTTGGAAAATAATTCTCTCAGTGATTCAATGCAAGGAATATGATAAGAAAAACCTCAAAAATTGGTGGCCCGGCCGTTTCGCTACTCGATGTTCATTACAACATTTGTTCAAAAGCTCTTACAAACAAACTTTCAAAAGTGTTACCCTCGATTATTTCAAGAAGATCAAACTTGTTTCCTCCCAGGTAGGACGATTTTTGAAAATTTAATTCTCTTGCGTGACCCTCTAGATTATATAAATATTACCAATGAAACTGGTATCTTGCTGAATATCTACATTATACTGTCTAGCAAATATGAAAATTATAGTTAATGGTTTTTTGACTAAAGAAATTCCACTCGAGTGGGGGGTGAAGTAGGGAGATCCCCGGTCTCCACTTTTGTACATTTTATGCGCAGACGTTTTGGCTACCAGTATAAGAAAGGATGATACTATTGAAGGTTTTCTCCTTCCAGAAGCCTGAGGAAAGCGTTTTAAAATTCGCCAATATGCGGATAACTCCACATGTTTTGTAAACGACATTTTTTCTTTAGACAAATTGTTTATCTTACTTCACAAATACGAGACAGGTACAAGGACTAAATTAAATGTGGCAAAGAGTACTTAAGCCATGTAGTTGGGAGCTTGGTGCTCACGTCCGGACACTCCTTATGGCCTGACGTGGGTGTCAAGAATGCGAATCTTGGGTGTCTGGTTTAGCAATGGTACTGCAAATGTGAAACCAGATAACTGTTTACCAGGCCTTTCCAAGCAACATTAAAATTTGAACCTGTGGAAGGGTGTGGGGTGTTTTCACTCCCACCCTATCGGCACTACTGAATACTAGGTTTATAGTTAATGTTAAGACTATTTTCTTTTACCTAATGGACTTCTGCTGTCGACGAGAATGACATGCGAGCACGCTTTTTCATTAAGACCATACTTTATGGTATATGGGTTTTTTTGAAATAAAGCAACTTTTCACAATAGCACCGAGAACTCTCGGGCCACTGTAAGGGACATAAGGAATGACATCACAACACAGTTGCAAATTGACTGAGGGGGGGGGGGGGGGGGGAGGGGGGTACTTTGCAAATTTTTGGGCGGGGGTGTGCTGTTGGGACTCTGAGACCCTAAACCTATACTAGACCATTTTAGCTGCATTTTGCAACCGTATTCTAGACTAAACACCGCAAATTCCTACCCTATCCTAGACCTTTTCTAGACTCGCTATTTTGCAGAAACTCATTCACTATCACAGTCTAAGATACTAGGGGTCCGTAAAAATGTCATACAGCACACCTTACCGATCAGTTATTAAATGTCATTTGCCAGTAAACCTCGTCTAGACTAAATTCTTCATGCAACTGATCAGTTTCGTAGAAAATGATACCCTATTCTAGACCAAAAATCTCTGATTACTATACCCTATCCCAGACTAAACTGCCTGAAAACCATACCCTTCACAGCGGCACATACCTATATAGCTCATAATTATATGGGAGTACCACCCCCCCCCCCCCCCACCCCACTGCAAACAGAAATTTTCTGCTTTGTGGTGTCATCCGAATATTTGTGAAATACAACAGTCAAAGCTTGTGACTCTAATAATTTAGCTACTGGCAACTCATCATTCATTACCAGAAATGACTAAAGTAATCATGTGCAAACCAGAAAGGACTTTCAAGTGGACCAAACGACCGGAAATGAACTTTATAAATAATCCCTTATGGACTAGACTTTCAAGTGACTGTAAACCGGAACTGACCTTGTATTATTGTAACCGGAAATGACTAGCTTTAACTCAGGATGCCTTGTAACCGGAAATAACTAGCCTCTCAGGATAATATTGTAAACTTTAGGGATTTGTTATTGATAAATAAAACATTTTAAAAGGAAAAAACACCGTTGTGTTTAGCGGAGAAAACGGTTTGCAAAATCGTTTTTTCCTGCTTTTTTTTCGCGGTTTGCTACTCGAGAGAGGTTTCACATTTCTCAAACAGTGAGCTTTTGTGGAATTTGTGCAGTCTAAATGTTCTGTGCAGACGGTCTCGTAATAACCTTGCTGTTTTTGAGAATTGCTAAAATTGAAAAATAGCCTGTTCATCAATCTTAATTCTAATTTTTCTTGTGCTTCCGACCTTTCACCTAAGTTAAGCTTATCATCATCGTTTCTGTTCAGAGAGCTCCGCTGTTAGGCTAAGCCTATCTATATATATATATTATTTATCCTATTTTATACAGCTTTTACACAGGGTAATCACTTTCTTTGTGAAAGCAATAGTCTTAGTCCTTTTTTGTACGGATCAACCACAAAAAGAACAATTTATAAAACAATCATGTCATTAATTTTATCCCAAAGAATAAAATGTTTCTTTGCACAGTTAAGTTAACTGTTTTTGATCCATTCTGTAAACCAACATTTGACAGTAATTTATCCCGTTGATAATTATTCGTGACGCAAACTAAATAAAAAGGTTTACCAAATTTTCCAAATTTGAAAACCATTTAACGTAGTATGAGCGAATGGCACCGATACAAAGCACGAACATAACTTTGTACGCCGCTAAACGTCATGTAAGACCGCCAAAGAGAGGCTTGGGATGAATAGTACGGTCGAGTCTAATAGCTCAGTTTCATAACAAACACTCTCTTTCTCGAGTAAACAAACTTAACTAGCCGAAAAAATAGATAGCGGGGAGGAACGCGAAGGGGAACTTGCTGCTAACATATAATGGACCAAAAGGCTAGGAAACTAGAGAGTCATTCGAAAGAACCTGGCCTCGCTCTTTCGCGCCTTATTTCCCGTCGTCAGTGCTCGCAATATGTTTTCTTCGCGCCTTTCCTTCGCTTCCCTCTTTCTGAAATCATCAAATAGGCTACTTACCGGCTACTTATCAGTTCGGTTAGAGCGCGGTCCAGTTCCAAGGATGCCTCGATAACTATTTAGCACCCTTCAGTTTGTTGAAATTATTTTTTCGGAGAGCAATCGAAAGGAAATGGCGGACATTTCCGAGTTTTTCGGCTCAAGACCTCTGATTGAGGATTGGAATTGAGGATTTTAGACACCGAAAAGAATTTTAAGAAATCTGGGGAATTTTAGACAATGAGTAAAATTTGGTAGAATTTTAGAGAAATATTATCTTCCAGGTGAAACTTTGACAAATTTGCACAAGCAAAAACGCCGCGAAAACGTTTATTTTGTGTTACCGCTGACCAACTTGAGGGCTCCAGTCACCCTCACAGTAGTGTCTACAGTGCAACTAATCAGCGGTTCCCCACTCAAATTATGCTTCTCATGAATTTCATTTCTGTTGGTAGCAAAAATGGCTGATTCCAGTGAGCCATCTACGAGCTCATAGTCAGAAACAAGAAAATTTTAGAAATTTTTGAAAGAATTTTAGACATTTTTAAAATAATGTTAGAGCTTTACTGGAGAAATTTCGCAAAGAATTTTAGCTCAATTTTAGGGAATTTTGTACCTAAGCCTACCTCCAATAACTGAGGCACATTTAATAAAGTACCCCAGCGAGCAAGACAAACGAAGCTGGCCAGATTGATCTTTATCAAGATAAAATTTGATCTCCTGTCTTTATCTACTTCTTTTCTATGATTCAGTAGAGAGTAAGATGTTTCCCGAACAAAAAAAAAAATTGGGAAGATAGTTCAAGAACATACTACATGAAATTTTAATTTTAATCTGTTTATGTTTCGATGCACTCCATTGATCAAGGGTTTCTTCCATTCAAAGATTCAGAAAGACGTAGCACCATCCTTTTGTTTTATTTCAATATTAATCTATGTATTACAGCCATGCATCTATAAACTAGTGAGTAACCCGAGACAATTTTGGAAACCAAAATTTCTGCTGCAAAAACAGCGTAACCTTGCAATATTCATTGCATTTAACCTAGCTTTTAAGTCTGTCAATTTATTAGGTTATGGTGCAGTTGCGACACGACGTTAAATAAGAAACGCGCCAAAGTAGCTGTGATAGCTCCACATGTAAATTTTGAAATTGTTGTACGCCGAAGTGAACGTGATGACGTCACCAGCCTTCAGGATGAACACGCCGCCTGCGTACAAGGAACCTTCGTCTTTTCCTGCAGTTGGCGATTGAATCATGGTTATGACTTTGTTGTTCACACGAAACTGGACTCTTCCATAGTGTGGGCGAAGGTAGTAAATCTGAGCGTAGATATAGTATCGTCCAGGGATGGGCACAGTCAGTTTTCCATCCTGGTACTTCATGCCGCCTGCAAGATGGCTAAATGGCGCACTGGCAGACCAGTCTTTTACCACTAAGAAGGCAAAGTATAAACATTTGAGTTCTGTAATTATAATTTACTCAATCTACACCAGAACTTATAGTACTGCGCTTAAATTGTGACTTCAAAAAGCGGTTCGCTTTAGTTATTTAGACAATTTGCACACAGAGGGAAACGGACCAATAAGGTTCAGCATGGTGTACTAATATAATGTCTAATTTGGTTTCATTTGAGATGAATAAGATCATCTCAAAACAGTATTTTTTCTTTAATAGCTTTTTTTAATCATCGCAAGCATTTAAGGGCCAAGTTACTTTTTAAACAATATGTGATTATAAAGAAGTGAAAAGTGTTTAATTTGGTATTAATTGTAAATTTTAGCTTCAAATATACTGAAGCAAATAAGTGGAAAAAGCAAAACAAATTACTTTGATTGGCCTTGTAAGTCACTTCTTTTTTATTGACAGCTTCGATATGAGCAGATGGCTTGTTTGGATTCTGCAATGGAAAAGATAAAAGATGTCGGTTCAACGTGTCTATTGATAACTGACAAACCGACAGAGCTGGTTTAATGAAATATTGGCTTATTGTGTCATCTAACAGCATAGAAACGACGGTCTATGAGGAATCTGGCTAAAGAACTTTCAATTCATAATTCATTATTTTTAATTTTCAATTCAAACTTTTGCTATGTTGATAGCTACTGATGGATGGTCCATATTTTATCTGACTGCAACTGAACTTTTGTGTAGTTAGAGGTTAGCGGGTATTTCTTACAAGGCCAATTAATACATGTTAATTTTTGCCACTTGCCATTCACCATTTCTATCATTTTGAAATTTGTTTAGAACTAAATTTCATTAATATAACTTAGTTTCATAACTGTAAGTCATACTGCAGCTGGCACCATTTACTTTTAATAATTTTGTCGAGAAACATACCTTTATGTTCTGGTCGAGATTTTGAAAATCAAATTCATTTCTAGAATGTTTATTAGTGGCTCTTACCTGTAAAGGACATTGGCAAGGTGCTCCATTGTCACCTTTAGCTCCAGTGTCTCCTTTCACACCCTTCTCACCCTAAAAGATGATACATTTATTGGGTTTTCATTTGTGGATTATAAATAATGAAAGACGGAATCTCTTTTTACAAAAAAGATAAAAAAGGCAGTCAGAGTTATAAACTTTGTTGTTACCTTTATGCCTACATTGCCGTTAACATTGATGTTAATGGGACAGGCGTGAGTTGTACAAACGTTCTGTGAAACAAAACAAAAAGGTCAATCAGAATTATTCTCGATATGAAATAAGACTTCCTTTGAATGATTGAAGTGGTAAGTCTATGTATCAGGATAAATCTGAATTTAATAAACCAAGAGTTCTTAATTTTGGAGCCGCGTATTTTAGTTTGTGTCGCCAAGTTGGCAACACGGTTGCTGAATAAAAGCGCGGCAACAAGCCATTTGCACGATGACGTCATTTGACTACTACTACCAGAATTCATTTCGTTTTTCCTTTCTTATTTAAATTTTGTAATCCCAGTGCGGTTTAAATAACAATAGCCCTAATTTGCACTACAAAACAAAAAAACTGAAGGATTCTGGTAGTAGTAGTCAAATGACGTCATCGTGCAAATGCCTATTTCACGTTTAGGACAGGAAGCGATATAAAGCAAACGAAACCGTCGCCTGTATTCCTAACAGATTCAATTATTCTTACTGCTGACCTTCTTGTTATTGTTAATTTTAGTGAAGCCGCAAGTCTTCCTATCAATTTTTTGTAACCTTGATCTACAGTAGCTGTGAGACTGCGAGGAACAGGGGTGAATATATTATTTAAGATAGAGTAACGTAGAGTGTAAGATAGTGTAACGTATAAATGTCTGAAATGTACTAATGCAACTAGTTAAACGCATTTTTTCAAGCAATTAAATTTCTTCTTGCTCTTGATTTTAAACTGTTAATTCAATTAAATTCCAGATCTTCTAGGCTAAGTGCGCTTTAAATCTTCAACTGGTACTGACGAGAAGCCCAAGCCTGTATATATCAGTAGTGTAGCAGCTCTCCGAAACCTCTATTTTCATTGGCCTTGTAAAACACAGCTTCTATTGTTTTTAGGTCTAGAGCCCATTGTTGGGTTATTTGTTCTATTGCTCTCCGAACCAATGGTGTGAGACCTTACGAGAGCTGCTACATGCCCGTATATATCGCCGATCCGGACTTAATGTACTATGAAAGAAATCAAAATCGAAGTCAGACGTTGTTAGTTGGAATAAAATGTGAGGCATCCAATGATGAATGTGTAGTCAAACACTTGGAATGGCGCTGTATTGTTTTCCCATACCATTTTTTAAATGAGACTTTGTGAAAGCTAAAACAGCTTTTTGGTTCTTTTAGCGGAACTTTTCAGCGGTAGAAAATTTTAGAGAATCAAAGGAATTTGATTTCCCTAACGCTTTAGCTACCTTCTTCATTTCGAGAATCCTAGCTGAGACCTTATTTCGCACCCAAAACAACACTTTTAATTCCTCCAAAAACAAAAGACGTTAAATTTCCCGATGTTATGAAAGATTGAGGCGACATTTTACAAAAGCGAACTCTAGTTCATAGCGTAATTTATTACGAATTTTTAAGGCGACTATTGAAGGCTTTCCGCCGAACAGCTTTCACCCGAAACGATTCGTTTGGTGCTCCAAGAAATTGAAGCCGAAGGACGTTGTTAGTTGGAATATAATAATAGGACATTATCGACACTTACTTGATTTCCAGATGTATTTCCCCCTTGACAAAAGTACAAGTTGGTACAAACCAGGTTAACGCAGATAAAAATGAACTTCATCTCGCGATCGAAAGCGCTTAGTTTGTCTCTTCGAAATAACAACGTAGAATGAGGCGCAGGGTGAAATGATTCTTACTATAGGTCACTGAATTGTTTATTAGTTTTAAGCGCAAGTAAAAACAAGAACTACCCCAGGGCATGATGCAAATAACTTAGTATGACGAGGCATTCATATTTTATTCATGTTCATAGGACTTGAATTTCGTTCCTGTTGAGGAACTGATTTTTTAGTCTCCACGTGTCGCGTATAAAATGTTATTTGTAAGTTGGCTGACGTAATAGTGTTATAACAAAATCTTTAACGATTCGGTCTGCAATAGGTCACACTAGCGCTCTTGTTTTTTTATTATGCGTTGTGTTTCGCACATTAATCAGCAGTTTGTGGTAAAGGTAACGTTGAACTGAACAAACATGACGATTAACATATTTAGCAGACATGTCATTCTCTATTCAAACACTGGTCCACTGGTTCTTCGGTACAGCCTAGTCAAGGAAGTCTAGTCTAGTCTAGTCTCCCTCTCCCCAGCCCCCGCCCTTCCAACCCCAGTCCCCACTCTTGTTTTCTTCGCTACCAACGTTTTTCGCTCGCCCCCACTATCTGAGAGCCTGGAACAGGCTAAGTGGTGCAATGCGAGGTCGCTTGAACTAGAGCGGGACCGGACGGCTTTTTCCGGACCGGCTCACTTCAACCCGTCCGGCCCCGCTCACGTCACCTTGCGATTCTATTTTCTGTAGGATTGCGTCAGCGGGGCCGTACGATCATATTATGAATTAACTTATTTGCAAAAAATACCCTGCACATCTATGAATACTTTATCTTCAAAGTAGACGTTTCTTATTATATTCTCACTCAGCCTTACCAATTAGTCCATTAAAGACTGATGCATTGCAAAATATGAACTGACAATCATTTCACATGCAGCTGCTAAATATTTGTATATTTTGAGTATAATTTGTAGATAATCTGACCCTGAAGATAAACAATTTGACATATTCAGATTCCCACATCGGTTTTACAGACACCTAGGTATACTTTGTTATTTTCTTAGATTTGAAATCTGGTTTTTTTAGAAGCATGCGCAATAAACTACCTTATTGAAAGCTATTGTAGAAATTTTTGACATTTCTAGGCAGGAATGACTTGTGTCATGAAAAAAAAAAAGGAAAAGAAAATCGCTTTATTTTGATTAAATGTTACGACGTAAGAATCGTCTAAAATGCAAAAGTGAAGTACAATATGTCCCCTTGAACGTCACAAACTTTTATTATAATGGTGGCGAAAATTTTAGAAATCATTTTCTATCCGCCGAAAACAGGCGAACGTCAAGAAACTACGCCACCACAACATGAGCTTTGATGACGTGGCGTATGCCGTAGGATTGATGTCGGAAATGAATTGGAGTTATGCCAAATAATGAAACGACAACATTTACCTATTTTGTACAGCTTTTACATAGCTTTTACACAGCGTAATCAATTTTTATCCGGAAACAACAGTCTTAGTCTTTTTTTACGGATCAACCACAAAGAAGATCAATTTATAAAACAGTAGTTTACGTAGTTCTATCGAATGGCATCCATACAAAGCACGAAAATAACTTTGTACGGCGCTAAATGTCATGTAAGACCGTCAGAGAGAAGCTGTGGTTGAATAGTACGGTCGAACTTAATACTAGCTCAGTTTCATTATAAACACTCTCTTTCCAATAGTAAACAAACTTAACTAGCCGAAAAAATAGACAGCGGGGAGGAACGCGAGGGAGAACTTGCTGCTAATAGACCAAAAGGCTAGAAAACTAGAGAGTCATTCGAAAGAACCTGGCCTTGCTCTTTCGCGCCTTTTTTCCCGTCGTCAGTACTCGCAATATGTTTTCTTTGGGCGCTGTCTTATTTTCTCTCCCCTCTATCTGAAATTATTAAACAGGCGCGGCTACTTATCAGCTATTTATCAGTTCGGTTAGTAGGATGCCTCGATAACCGTTTAGCACCTCTTTCGTTGAAAATTATTTTTTCGGAGAGCAATCGAACGGAAATGTCCGACATTTCCGAGTTTTTCGGCTCAAGACCTCCAATAAGGCTTACAAACAAAATTCCGGACTTTTTTTTGAGGATTTCAGACACCGAAAAAGTACAAGTTGGTACAAATCAGGGCAACACAGATGAAAACGAACTTCATTTCGCGATCAAAAGCGCTATAATTTGTCTCTTTGAAATAAGAACGTAGAATGAGGCGCATATCGCCATAGGTCACTGAATTGTTTATTAGTTTTAAGCGCCAGTAAAAACAATAACTACCCCAGGGCATGATGCAATAACTTAATATGACGAGGCATTCATATTTTATTCATATTCATAGGACTTGAATTTCGTTCCTGTTGAGGAATTCAATTTTCAGTATCCACGTGTCGCGTTAAAATTTTATTTGTAAGTGGGTTTGGAAAGCTGAAGTAATAGTGTTATAAAAAACTTATACGATTCACTCTGTAATAGATCGCACTAGCTTTTGGGCGTTCTTTTATGCGTTGTGTTTTACACATTAATTTATCAGCACTTTTGTGGTAAACGTAGAACTAAACAAACATGACGATTAACATAGTTATCAGACATTTCTAATCTTCTCAATACAAACATTGGTCCGCTGCTTCTCGGTACAGCCTAGTCAAGGAAGTTCTGTAGTAGTAAATTTAACGTTTTTAATCTCTGAATACTTTATCTTTTAATTAGACTTTTTTTCTGGCATCCTAGCAGAAACTTACCAATCAATTTGAGACATACACGGCAAAATAAAAACTGACAAATATCTGTAAACATTTGTACATTTCAGATACAATTTGTAGACAGTCAGATTCTGAAGATAAACAATTTGACATATTTAGATTCTACTTTATCTGCTCTATCGTATAGATTTTGGAGACAGTTGGGTACACTGTTATTTTCTTAGAGTTGAAAAAGCAAAAACATTTCAGACCTTTCTTTTGTTAGAAGCATGTATGTTTTTTTTTTCGAGCCGGTTTGTATCTACCTTATTGGAAGCTACTTTAGTAATCTTTTACCAAGAATGATTTGTGTCGTGAAAAAAGGAAATCGCTTTACTTTAAATGTTACGACGTAAGAATTATTTAAAATGGCAAAAATGAGGTACTATACGTCCCCTTGAACGTCACAAACTTTCGTTATAATGAACGGGGCATGATGACGGAAAATTTAGAAACCCTTTTCTATCCGCCGAAAACAGGCGAACGTCAAGAAACTACGTCGCCATACCATGAGCTTTGATGATGTGGCGTACGGCATGGGCTATTGCAGACGAAATGGAGAAATATTAGCATAAATTTAAGACATGCTAAATAATGACACGATAACATTTACCTATTTTGAACAGATTTTACACAGTGTAATCGATGCTTGTCCGAAAACAAGGTGTTAGTCTTTCTATTTGCGGATCAACCACCAAGAAGATCAATTTATAAAACAATCATGTCATGACTTTTATCTCTAAGAACAAAATGTTTCTTTGCAATGTTGACTCCTTGTTTATTCGGTTGATAAACCATCTTTTGAAGGTATTATTCATGACGCAAACTAAATAAAAAGAAGGTTTGCCAAATTTTCCAAAATAAAAAAAAAAACATTTAACTTAGTTCGAGCGAATGGCACCGATACAAAGCACGAAAATAACTTTGTAGAGCGCTGAACGACATGCAAGACCGTCGAAGAGAGGCTGGTGTTGAAAACTACGGTAGAGCCCAATAACTCAGTCAACACTCTCTTTCCAAGAGTAAACAAACTTATTTAGCCGAAACAAATAGATAGCGGGGAGCAACGCGAAGGAGAAATTTCTGGTAGTGGACCAAAAGGCTAGGAAACTAAAGAGTCATTCGAAAGAACCTGGCCTCGCTCTTTTGCGCCTTATTTCCCGTCGTCAATACTCGCAATATGTTTTCTTGGCGCCTTTCTATCGCTTCCCTCTTTCTGAAATCATCAAATAGTCTACTTACCGGCTACTTATCAGTTCGTTAGAGTGCGGTCTATTCCCAAGGATGCCTCGAAAACCGTTTAATAGATTTTTTGGAGCGCGATTGGAAATGTCCAACAGTTACGAACTTTTCTTCTCAAGACCTGCAAATGACTGAGGCACATTTAACCCTCACGCAAACTTATATCCTCGCCGTGGTACATGGGGGGGGGGGGGGGGGTTGGGTTGGGTTGGGGGGGTAGTGGTACAAAGGGGGGGGGGAGGGGATGTAACCCCTCGACTGTATTTTTGTGGTGTTACAATATATCGGAAATATTTCACATGTAATAGACAGCCGGTGGTGTGCTATATGATATACAAGATAAGGTAATTAATATGGGTTATGGTGCTGCTGGGGGTCCGCGACGTCATCCAAATGGCCGCCAAGATTTTATGAAAAGTTCAACTATATCGGAAAAATGCGAAAATTGCAAATAATGTTCGCTAGAGTAGTTTTTTAGTAAAAGATTTTGCTATAAAAATTAGCGATAAAAAATCACGACGCTTCGACCTCTCCGAGGTCATTTTCAAGTAGATGTAAAAATACAGAATTAGCATAAATATATTACAGTATAAAAAGATAAGAATGTAGAGAACGCTAAAATGTGGTAAAATATGTAAGTATAGGTGATAAAAATTACATAAAAACAATTAAACTAATAAATAAATAAACAAACAATAAATAAATAAACAAACAAATAACTTAGCGCGGATTGAGTCGCACTGTTTGTTCAGTGTTGGCTTGAGTTCTTTGATATAAAGCATTTCAAAAATAAGACAATCAAATTTGTTCTGGCACTTCTTTAAAATCTTAAAACTTCGCGCAATGAAGAACACAACGCATTGAAGAACACAAGGGGTCGGCAGTCGGAAACCACCTCAGACAGCAACATGATATGGACTTGAGTGACATTGCGCGAAGTTTTAAGATTTTAAAGAAGTGCCAGAACAAATTTGATTGTCTTATTTTCGAAATGCTTTTTATCAAAGAACTCAAGCCAACACTGAACAAACAGTGCGACTCAATCCGCGCTAAGTTATTTGTTTAGAAAGTCCTTTAACGCTTGGTTTTATTTATTTATTAGTCTAATTGTTTTTATGTAATTTTTATCACCTATATTTACATATTTTATTAAGTTTTAAATTCATTAAGTTTTTTTATTAAGTTTTAAACTCATTAAGTTTTTGACGACACTTCCGCTGACTATCTTTGTTACGCGTTTTAAACTTTCGTAACATGTAAATTTGATGGCGGCCGAAAAAAAAGACTAAATGTATAATCGAACAAAACAGCCTTCTGTGCTTATTGGATTGATAAACGGTTTGGATTGGTAAGTATATACCGTGTATTACTATTTTATAAAAAACGCAAAGATAGCAAATTCGGGTATGATTTTTGAGACGTTTTGTTCTGGAAACGGGTATAGACTCATTGTTCACCAGTTACAAAAAAAATCCGGAAATTTCGGTTGGAATGTAAATGGTAAGGCTGTTATGGTTTGCTCGATCGGAAAATTTTCCAAAATAAACGGGACGTCTTGAGAGATAGTTCAAAATTACCAACCGGAATAACCGAAAGGAAATGTGTGTACCATTTGCTTTTGGGTAGTCCTGCACTTGTCCAAACGATGTCTGTGATTCGGTAAGAAAACAATAGATTTGTCCCGCTGGGATAGGGATTAGGGATAGGGGCATTGTTCAAGTAATATATCAATTATATCGTTCGCCAATCACAGACATCGTTTTGGACAACTACGGGGTCCCACTTGCTTTTATCTACCAGTTCTAGGCCCTGCGCCAGTTTTGATGCGTAAGCGTGGTTACTCAGCTCGTTTCTGGTGTCATTGGATGTCATTGGTAGATGGTACACGCCAATCTTAAATGGGATTTCTCTTACTGGAGTTTTGCTTCCCATTTACCCAAAACCAACCGGTTTTTCCGTGTAAATGGTAAAACACTCACTGTGACCATTTTGGAGTGAAATTGAATATACTTTACATGTATATCAGAAGCTCATAACGTGATAAGCTTCTGTTTATATGTGAAGGGAACCACAAGAGCGTAAAAACATAGCCAGATTTGAAAACGGGTATGGAATTCAGAGGTTGGGGCCGAGTTGTTCAATTCGCGATTGAGCTAACCCAGGGTGAACGGAAATTTTGATTCCGGTAAAGGCATTCGCGCAAAAATCTTCTAACATTGATTTTTTTATAAAACTTTTGCTACAGCTGGTAATGAGTTACTCGCGTCAGAAATGCAATAAAAAAATTTGGGGATCACTGACTTTGTTTCCGAGATAAGATTACCTGAAGGCGATTCTAATTTTGAAAAAATTGGTGTTCCTTACCGTATATGGCCCCAATGTCTGTTAGTTAAAAAATATTGTAAACGAATCTCTAAAATATACTTTTCTATGCCAAATTTTATAGATGGGTTTATAAGCAAATTGATTTAACGCACCTCGAATTGGTTTAAAAAAACTTGCTTACGCGATATACGCCTCTTTTTTCAACCCATTCTTGATGTTTGGATATCCTGGGGTCAATTTAATAAAACTTTTACACTTGTAATTTACAAGTGTAGCTATTGTTTTCAACCTCTGAAAAAATGGCTACACTTGTAAGTTACACTTGCAAAAGTTTTATTAAATTGACCCCTGATGAAACACTCTCCCTCGTGTACGTGTTTGATATTACTTCACATCTCTTTGAATTCTCTTTGAATACCAACTACTTTTGGTGGAAGCTATTTACATAATGCCATGCATAGGTAAAGAAACCACGAGCCAATCAGAGAAAAGTATTGAGCCGCGTGCAAGAGGTGATCTGGCGCGCATTTTCCCTGGGGACGAGAATGTTTTTCCAGATTTGACCGACAACTCGGTGAGTGAACAACAAAATGCTCTAAATCCTTCGTAGGGTAACGAAATTAGAAAGAATACAACGAAAAAAGACAAGGAATTTAGCAGCAATTTGGAGGACTGCCGTAGAGGAAAAGAGAGAAAAAACCTAAGGTTAGGTGCTGCATAAATTTTTACGAAGCACATTTAACATTTGCTGGGTGTCGCGCATTTCAGATTGTATTTCAATAATCACCATGTTTGCTTACTCCTCATTTGTTTTAACCGGACTTTCTGAGAATGTGTCTTTTCATTAAATTTAAGACAAATTTTAATTTGTTTGCAGAAATGTCCAGTGGAAGAACTCTCCGCGTTTCCAGCAGAAGTATATGCGGGAAAACCGTTTGCACGCAGTCCGTTGGAAACAAGTTCAAACAACTTGAACGCTGGTTTAATGCTTTTCACTCCAAAGTCGCGACAACTTTAGAGGTAATTAAGCTTAATTGTTGTTCTCCTACACTTCAAATGAACAAGTATTTGATATTTCTCGAAACTTATGCAACACTGAAATGCAAGAATTTGCGCAGCAAACACAAATAAGATTACTGAACACTGAAGTGCTTATATGGATCAACAAGTATTGACTGTTCAAATCTTTAACCGCGAAGTTTGAATGTTATATTGACATATTTTTTGCTGAAAGGAAGGTTTCATTAGTTTTTTTTTCAGCAGATTTATAGGAACATTTACGAAGGTGACATTAGTTCTAACTTATATTTATGATTCTAACGTTTTCAGCAGAAGTATGGAAAGCCGTTTGCACGTCAGCGTTCGTTGGAAACAAGTTCAGGCAACTTGAACGCTCGTGTTGCTTTACAATTCAAAGCTGAGAAATTTTAGAGGTAAGCTTAATTATTGTTCTGCTACACTTAATTTTCTCCAAACTTGCACACTGAAATGCAAGAATTGGCACAAGTCAGGCACAAGTACTGATTGCAGAATGAACAAGTGCTTACTGATACATTTAAGTTAAGCCGTTTAATGCTTGCTGTGAGCAACAAGTATTGTTTACATTTTTGACCAAGAAACTTGAATTTGTGGCGATTGACAATATCCTTTGTTGGACGGAAGGTTTTCAATAGTTTTTCAGCAGGTTGACAGAAAATTTTATGAAGGTGACATTAGTTTTACCGGACATTTATGATTTATTTATTGTAACATTTAATCAACGCACGAGCATTTGACTTTTCGAACTTACAGTTTGGGAAAGCATCACTTTTCATATTTCAATTATAGACGAAGGGGTGAAGAATTAAACCTTTTGTATTCGTGAATAGTACATTTACAACTACAAGAGCACCCTTCGCGGTTGCCATTCGGTAAAAGAAATTGTACACGCGCCAGTTTAAGAGTAATATAACAAATTATATATCAATGGAAAGCTATATGTAGTTTGCGATGAAAACTATAATATTTTTCTTTTACAAACGGCCAGGAGCCAATGACCGTCAAACGACAAGGGGTTCTTCAATTAAATTTATCGGTCAAGAGCTGAGCTGAGCTGCACAGTGTTGGGTTCAATCCGAAGAAACGGTGTCAGTTTTTTCATATATTCTGATTGGCTAGCGAGATACTGTCATCTAACAGTTGGAGAAATTTAAAACAAGCGAGACGTGTTGCGTAACACTCTTAAACCAATTTTGTTAAAACAAATCGACAGGTAAGAACTTTTTTGTTGTTAAATGAAATTTCTTATTTTAAGAATTTAATTCTTATTTTAAGAAAATTTTCTTCTTTAAAATCAATTTCTTAAGACTTAAAGTAAGAATTAAATTCTTAAAATAAGAAATTTAATTTAACAACAAAAAAGTTCTTACCTGTCGATTTGTTTTAACAAATTTGGTTCTTAAAATAACAATTCGAGTTTAAGAGTGTAAATGGTCGCCACGGGAAAAATATTTTGAAAACCAGAATTTCCTGACCATTTCTGTTTTTGGACAAATTTCACTGAGAAAATCCATACATCTATATACCCTATAAATTCGTTAAAAGTAGACATATTCTCCCAAAAATCAAGTGCGAGTTTTCGCTCGTATTAAAGTTTTGCAAACAACACGGCGTCTCCACAGGATATTACATCACTTCAAAGCAATCAGCAGCACCCCTTCGCGTCAACTACTGAAGAAATAAAAAAACGCGCCGAATGCATTATTGAGTTTAATAAGCACACGGGAATTATTAAGAACACAAGGTAAGAAAAGTGCGGAGAAGTTCTCGGGGCAGTACGCAGCTCTTACAAGGTCTTCTCTGATTTGCTGAGAAAACAATAGAACAAACAACACAACAATGGCTAACAATAGACCCTAGACCTAAAAACAATAGAGCTGCATGATATACAGGTCCAATGAAATTAGAGGTTGTAAAGAGCTGTGTGGTCTCTGAAGTTCTCGAGTGTTACTAAACATTCTAAGTGCTTATATAACTCAACAATGCAGGACAAACAAGTTTTAATTTTTTTTATAAAAACTTCAAAAAGGCTACTCATGCACTCTACTCACTTTCTACAACAAAATAGTTGGTGAGTGGCGTAGCCAATAAGAGAACAGCATTCGTGATAGAACGCTGGTATATTTATACTAAAATAGAATAGAATTCGTGGGAAATCAGTCGCACGTGCGTGCGGGACAAAATACACCAACAACTATACAAGTTCAACGCACATTCATTTCTGACAATTTTTGGTTTAATGACTTTTCCTCCGCAAGTGTTAAGCTTATAAAGCTCGACTACTGCTTAAAGTGGCTTTGTCGCGAGAAGAACATTCGTCCTTTCTCAACTGATTAACATATGCTGAATGCAACTATTAGACATTGAGATACTGACATGTTCTGAGGCGTATGATTCCACAATCGGCGAAAAAACGTAAATGAAATCAAGACAAATATACTATTGATATGTAAGGAAAATCTGAGACCTTTTCGGAGTGCACAGCACGGCAGAATTGAAGGATTTGACCCGATTCCACGGCGATAGCCTGAATCTGTTTAATTTTCTTTGTCTTTCTTCGTTGTATTCCTTCTCATTTCGTTACCCTGACGAAGGAATTAGAGCATTCTGTTGTTCACTCACCGATATAACATGGAAATTATGCAAACAAAGTTTCGTTATTTCGGCTGGACAGTGTCTTTTTAAGCCTTTTAAAATACCGTTTTTAACTCGTGAATACGCGAAGAAAATATCGCGTTGGAGGGAGGAGAGGTTAGGGAGTTTGACTCAAGTGTTGGGAGAGAGGTGGGGTAGGTTGAGCAAAACGGCTTGGAGAAGGGAGGGGAAGAGGATTGTTTCGTATCCACAAGTTGGCTCAAAGATGGGAGGGGAGGGTGGGGAGTTGGACACAGGGGGTGGGGTCGGTTGAGCAAAACGGCCAGGAGAGGGGAGGGTCCGAGGATTGTTTCGTGTTCACAAGTTGGCTCAAAGGAGCCTTTGATTTTTATCTTTGACTGGAGTTAACTGTGATTCTTAAATTAATGTATGTTTTTTTCACTTGGTTTCTAGTTTCCTTCTACTTCCCGAAGGTCATTTGTTCTTGGCTAATACTGTTTCATCCACCAAGTTCTGATCAAGCAATGACTGTAATCCTCAGCACCACAGTATACTCAGTGGTCAACCAATCAAACCAATGGTTCACGCCAGTACCACAGCATGCCCAATGATCTTCGCCGGTACCAGAGCACACTCAATGGTCATCTCAGTGATTTGGTCAGTCAATTCCTTGTGGGTTGGGAATGGTGGGTAAATAGAGCTCTGGATGAACCTTACAACGCATACCTCACTGACGCACACACGTTCGGCCAGAAGTCCGCGGACTTCTTATTCGGCTTAACTTAGTTGTAGTTAATGAAATTAATAAGTGGGACCCCTGGGTTGGTGCGGTTTTTCCCCCTTTCCCTTTCATTTGGCCTTGGGTTTCTTTTCACGTTATTCGAGTACTATTTTCGATCGGCTATTTTTTCTCCGAAAGTGATTCGGCTTCGGCTTTTTTCGGAAAAAATTCTTCGTCGTCGTTGCTGTTTCGTTCTCCCGCATTGTTGCGCGAAATTAGGTTATCAATTACGTTTCACTTGACAGTCCAAGCGCTGTATTCAAGTGAAGCTTTCTTTCTCTTTCTCTTTCTCTTTCTTCCGTAAGGTTCACCCAGATATGTTACTTGATAAAACTTAGGAAACTGGAGGCTGCAGGCCATTCAGCTGTTGGAAGGAGACCTGATTTGGCCACTCCTTACGGGTTTAGTGGCCTCTCTTGTTTACAGACAGATAGTTTGGTAGGCTACTATTTTTGGTTGGCTGTTACCTCTATGAAATTGGCTACACAACAAAATTGGCTCACAAAACGATAGATTACTTGATACGTTTTTAGTGCATTCAGTCTAAAAACAGAACACCAATAACGGCTTGAAAGGAGTTGGATTATAAACAAAGGTAATAGCTCACTGCCAAATTTGCCAGCATACATTAGATATCAGGTTAATCATGACAGTATGGGCTATAATGGGACAATGCACACACCTTAGTGTAGATAGTTTACAAATTATAAGCCTTCGAAACAATTCTACGATGCAAGCAGTATCATTGGATCAACATGGAGCACGTCAATCATTGGGAGATAATATAATATCTAATATCGTTGGATAAGCTTCGAGCGGTAAATTGGAAAAAGAAAAAGCTGGATTCCGTACAGGCGGAAGACAAACCTTTTGGTATCGACAGAAGTCGCGCGCTCGCATCTTTATTGCAGCTTGAAGCTAACGCCCAGCAACGTTTGGCGAAACAGCTGTATAGGAGGGGGTAATGTATAACAATAAAACCTTAAAAAACTTGTGTCTTGTGTCCTTATTCCAAAACATTATCTACTTTAGTTACTTACGATTTTGTTTCCGAGTCCGGCTTGTTTCTTAGATCACGATTTAACTGTGAAAAATAAAGGCTTGGTATCGAGAAAGTCTCGATAGGAAGCTGATAGATGACCCCTTCGTACCGTCTTGGGGACCCTGGGGTGTTCCGTTACGTTTTATGTACACTGGAACACTCTTCGGTTTTCCTGGACGCTAGATTTTTCATTTAGGAGCGCACCCCCTCATGTATAGTTAGTAGGTCCTGTGTCATAGTTAAAGATAGTGTAAAAGCTTTGTATTAAAAAATATCTAAGATAATAAAACTGAGTTGAAAACAACGTGTGTCTTGTGTCTTTTTCTTAAACGTTATCTATTTAGTAAAGCAACGATACTAATAGATGTTTTTTTTCAGGGAGAATACTAATCAATCGTTAAATTTCAGGTAAAAAAACGTCATATTTTTCTTCAAATGAATCAACCTTTTTTCGGGAAGCCCTCAGCATCGTACGAAACCGTTTCATTTTTTTCGTCGATCTGACGCAGCAGTTTGTACGTTTTCGTCGAAATTCCACGTACTTCAACTTGTGATCGGTACCGTTAAGCATTTTAAAAATATGATATGAGTGTGTAAACCATGTTTATGGTGCATTTTTGTTGAAAATAAAGTTTGAAATAAACGTGTTGCAGTGTGTTCAGTTATTTGCGTCTCAAAAGTATGATATTTGTGTGCAAACCATGTTATAGCGCGTATTGCTGAGAATAAAAGATAGAAAATGTAAAGTCTGTTTGTGTGCTTTATTCGTGTATTTTGTGTTTTTATCACCGCCTGACGGATGTTTTATTCATTCGAAGAATCAATATGACAAATGTGCAAGCCAAGTTGTAATAATAAAACGCATATGAAAATAAAAATTCGTCATTGTGTTTCATTTGTGTCACGTGTGTTTTTTTTAAGACAACTAATATTTCAATTTCAGGAACATCTCGCAGCTTCTGAACACAACGACGTCTCAAATCACTTCAGGGATGTTTTAGTCACTCACAGACATCGCCACTACTGACTTCATTTTTTTTGGTTTCATCACTTTTTTGGTGTGCGAAATCAAGACGCACGAAGCCTATTGACGATAATTACAAGATCGTATAATATTATAAGCTTTTATGTTTAGCACACTTTTGGTCAATTAATTGAATGAATCATCATAGCAGAGAGTGGAGTGGAATGAAGAGAAAGTCTTACAAGAACCATAATCTCAATCGCGTCAGATTTGGAGTTTCACGGTGTCGCAGTGGTTTTGTGTGCGCTTCCATAAGTTATCAGTGAGCAGTACCAATACTTACCAGCTGCGGTCCATCAGAGACAAACACCAGACAAAAAATACAAAGATCACATTGGAACACAGACTGCAATGTAAGTAGTATCCTTTTAGTATTAGCGGTGCCATGTTATATAAGGGGCAACTGAAAGACTTGTAAAATCCAGGACCGAAATCTGTCTCAATGGGATTCAAACCCAGCCTCTTTGTCACTGCTCCGATGTTTTCCTTACTAATTTATACTCGGTGTCAAGAAAGGCAAGTAAATGCCCGTACCAAAGTCTGTGCCTTAATGGGATTAAAACCCAACGACCTCTTTGTTGTTTGAACTGAGGAATCTCTATTTGCCATTTTCTTAACAATGCAAAAGTCGATTCATGGTAAAATGCTTGCATATGGGAAGAGGTCTAACGAAACACTTACAGGCTTTTTACATGGTAGTTCCCCTTTGTTAAAGGTGCAATTGTTTTCCATACCAACCGTGACCTGTTCTGTTCCTTGTTTTGTGTCCTCCATTTGCTCTTTCCAGCTATGCAGGTAGATAAAGGACGCCATTCTGAATTTGGGATATGACTCGGATAAATAAGTAGCCGTGGATATCCTTCACCGCCACTTCACGTTACAGAAATCACAGGTACAGACTACCCTAATGTCACACTTTATGAAACCAGTGTGAGACAATTTGGGTGCGCAAACGCGAAGCGTGAGCAACGACCCCAAAAGCGCTTATTCGCTATTTTCGAATTGTCCGTAATACACTTTGTTTGCACTCCAAAATTTTGCATAAACTATTGTTTTGAAATGCCCTTGGGAATATGCAGTCCTCCCAAGGGCATTTACAAACAATAGCTTATGCAAAATTTGGGGCAAACAAAGTGTATTATGGACAATCCGAAAATAGAGAATTGTGTAGGTTAATTCAGCATACTAAAGGAAGGACTGCATATGAATGCAATAATACTGCGTGACCTATAGTGGAGTGTGGTTTTGACAGGGTGCTTTCCATAATGTGAGACCTAACGGTCAGGGACCGTTCGGACCAACCGCTGAATAATGGAACGACATTTTCCGATCGAAGCGACCAACCGAATTTAATTCCCACTTCTCCAACTTTGTACCGGTACTGGTCTGGTCTGGTCTGTCAGCGAGGAAAAAGCCGGATCTGAAGCATGGGGCATCATTTGGCTTTCACCACTCGTAGAGACATTCAGAATATTCAACTTCTGTAAACAGAAATTGAGAAAACTCGCGGAAAAATGACAACATGAGCAATGGTTAAAGATTAACCTTTAAAATCGCAAAACTTTGAACATTTCATAATACAGTCACGTACCGGAAATCGTGGAACATGCATGCATGAGCAGCACTGTCAAATTTGTAGTTTTATAGTCACAAATAGAACACTGATAACAAGTAGGCTTGTTTTTCATGGCCGCCATGATAGTGAATTCAGTGAGGGAGACAGAAGAGCGGTACTGAAAACAAGAATTTGTGAAAATGGAACGGTAAATTTCGGTCCGACCGGTCCAACCGGTCCAAGTGGACCACCTCTAGAGGTGGTCCACTTGGACCGGTAATTTTTCGCTTGGTCCGAACCGTTCCATTAAATTTCCAACCGAAATTTCCGGAAATTTTGGCATAATGGTAAGCACTCATAGTGTCTGCAGTTCCCGGGGGGGGGGGGGGGGGGTACTCCCGACAATTTAGGATAGGTGTGTGCCGCCAAGGTTCTCAAACCCTGACCCTATTTAAGGGTAGAAAATCGAGATTTGATACCCTTTAAGGCTCAGATTTAACAGAACATATCTTTTTCGATTTGCGCGTTGGGCTGGATAATGCAACTTAGTGACCCTATCTAAGAAATATCTAAGGATCACAATACCAAAACTACCAAAAGGGATACCCTGTTCAAGGACTGAGCATCTCAAAAACCCTACCCTATCGAGCGGCATGTACCTGTACAAATGTATAGCGGAGTATCCCCCCGGGCTGCAGTTTAAATTTGCGAGAACAAGTGCTGGTAATTAAAACGATCGTACAATTAATTTTACGTTACTTGTATTTGATTTGTTTTCCTTTAGGATCACTCCGCCCAGAAAATTACTTTGAGATTTCAAACGAGAAACCGTGTGCTTGTTTCCCAGGCATCATGTTTGACGTACTTGCCGTTGTACTTTAGTTTGTTGTGCAGCAAGAGACTGGATTTAGAGAACCGAGTCGCTGGAATTAAAAATGCTGAACAAGCCAAGAGGTTAACTCAAGCTTCAAGGTGACTAATTACATCACAGAGGCAGAGGGGAGGGGAGAGAGGGATAGGAGTGAAATTGTTCGACTGTTTTTTTTTTTCCACATTTTGTTTGTAAGATAATTGTTTGCAAGATTGGGGGAAGGAGACCCCCCCCCAAAAAAAAAAAATAAAAAATTCCCTCCCTTATATCCGCCACTGGGAACAGTCTTGGAGTATTAACTGACATTTTGTTGTATTTTCTGTGGAATTCAGGTTCCGAAAGTGTGCCGGGCACACTGAACATCACAGTGCTAATCCTGTTGACGATCGACTGTCACTTGCTCGCAATGCCACTTCAGATTTTGTAAGTGAAGATCAGAGATTCTTATTTTGTGTTTTTTTTATTTATTTATTTATTTATTTATTTATTTATAAACTACGCCAAGAGGCCTGGATCACTCACAGAGCAAGCTCCACACTACCAGATCCAGAAAAGACAAAAGAAAAAAAAAAAAGAAAAATTGTAATACAAATACTAACCAATACTACCAAGAATGACAATACTTTAGAAACGGCTAGATAAAAAACGGCAATGAGGAAAAAAAAACAGAATTGGGGAGGAGATTGATAAAAAAATCAACAACACATACGACCAAGCAAGCTGTTCAATGGCCAACTAGAGCGGCACTTTATACACACACTCTTGAAGGTCTGGGGGTGTCGGGGTATTAACTCGTGAATCGCGAAGGGTTAAACGAGTTGCAGCATTTGAGTAGAAATTTCACTCGATCGTTCGATCGAATTAAACATTGGGCCCACGATATGCAATCTCACCTGCGTTACCCATAGGACGACGTTACCCTGACGAAGGAGTTAGAGCATTCTGTTGTTCACTCACCGATATAACATGGAAATTATGCAAACAAAGTTTCGTTACTTCGACTGGACAGTGCCCTTTAAGCCTTTTAAAATACCGTTTTCAACTCGTGAATACGCGAAGAAAATATCGCGTTGGAGGGAGGAGAGGTTAGAGAGTTTGACTCAAGTGTTGGGAGAGAGGAGGGGTCGGTTAAGCAAAACGGCCTGGAGAGGGGAGGGTCCGAAGATTGTTTCGTATCCACAAGTTGGCTCAAAGGAGGGGGGAGGGTGGGGGTTGGACACAGGGGGTGGGGTCGGATGAGCGAAACGGCCAGGAGATGGGAGGGTCCGAGGATTGTTTCGTGTTCACAAGTTGGCTCAAAGGAGCCTTTGATTTTTATCTTCGACTGGAGTTAACTGTGATTCTTAAATTAATGTATGCTTTTTCACTTGGTTTCTAGTTTCCTTCTACTTCCCGAAGGTCATTTGTTCTTGGCTCATACTGTTTCATCCACCAAGTTCTGATCAAGCAATGACTGTAATCCTCAGCACCACAGCATACTCAGTGGTCAACCAATCAAACCAATGGTTCACGCCAGTACCACAGCATGCCCATTGATCTTCGCCGGTACCAGAGCACACTCAATCGTCATCTCAGTGATTTGGTCAGTCAATTCCTTGTGGGTTGGGAATGGTGGGTAAATAGAGCTCTGGATGAACCTTACAACGCATACCTCACTGACGCACACACGTTCGGCCAGAAGTCCGCGGACTTCTTATTCGGCTTAACTTAGTTGTAGTTAATGAAATTAATAAGTGGGACCCCTGGGTTGGTGCGGTTTTTCCCCTTTCCCTTTCATTTGGGCCTTGGGTTTCTTTTCACGTTATTCGAGTACTGTGTTCGATCGGCTATTTTTTCTCCGAAAGTGATTCGGCTTCGGCTTTTTTCGGAAAACATTCTTCGTCGTCGTCGCTATTTCGTTCTCCCGCATTGTTGCGCGAAATTAGGTTTATCAATTACGTTTCACTTGACAGTCAAGCGCTGTGTTTAAGTGAAGCTTTCTGTCTTTCTCTTTCTCTTTCTTCCGTAAGGTTCACCCAGATATGTTACTTATGCTATAACTTAGGAAACTGGAGACTGCAGGCCATTCAGCTGTTGGAAGGAGACCTGATTTGGCCACTCCTTACGGGTTTAGTGGCCTCTCTTGTTTACAGACAGATAGATAGGTTGGCTGCTATTTTTGGTTCACAAAACGATAGATTACTTGATACATTTGTAGTGCATTCAGTCCAAAAACAGAACACCAGTAACGGCTTGATAGGAGTTTGATTATAAACAAAGGTAACAGCTCACTGCCAAATTTGCCAGCATACATTAGATAGCAGGTTAATCATGACAGTATGGGTTATGATGGGACAATGCACACACCTTAGTGTAGATAGTTTACAAATTGTAGGCCTTCGAGAGGCACGTCAATCATTGGGAGGTATTTCTCACTATGGCAACGTCAACACTGAGAAAATCTCGCGGTGACACACAGGCGAAATACAGGTAAGATCGCGTAGAATTGTCTCTTTTTATTATCTTGCCATGTGATGGGAGTCTCCTTCAAGAAAGGCATGCATTGCACCACGCGAGCGAGAGACGTTAGATCGTCTTGGAATCGTAGTCGTATATATAGCATTTAGCAGATAGGATAAACTTACAGCTGTCTTAACTAATATCGTTGGATAAGCTTCGAGAGGTAAATTGGAAAAAGAAAAAGCTGGATTCCGTACAGGTGGAAGACAAAGCTTTTGGTATCGACAGAAGTCGCGCGCTCGCATCTTTATTGCAGCTTGAAGCTAACGCCCAGCAACGTTTGTTGAAACAGCTGTATAGAAGGGGTAATGTATAACAATAAAACCTTAAAAAAATTGTGTCTTGTGTCCTTACTCCAAAACATTATCTACTTACTTACGATTTTGTTTCCGAGTCCGGCTTGTTTCTTAGTTCACGATTTAACTGTGAACAAATAAAGGCTTGGTATCGAGAAAGTCTCGATAGGAAGCTGATAGATGACCCCTCCGTACCGTCATGGGGACCCTGGGGTGTTCCGTTACGTTTTATGTACACTGGAACACTCTTCGGTTTTCCTGGATGCTAGATTTTTCATTTAGGAGCGCACCCCCTCATGTATAGTTTGTAGGTCCTGTGTCATAGTTAATGATAAGTGTAAAAGCTTTGTATTAAAAAAATCTAAGATAATAAAACTTAGTTAAACAACTTGTGTCTTGTGTCTTTTTCTTAAACATTATCTATTTAGCTAAGCAACGATACTAATAGAGGATTTTCTTTTTCAGGGAGAATACTAATCCAATCGTTAAATTTCAGGTAAAAAAAAACGTCGTATTTTTCTTCAAATGAATCAACCTTTTTTCGGGAAGCCCTCGGCTTCGTACGAAACCGTCTCATTTTTTTCGTCGATCTCTGACGCAGCTTGTACGCTTTCGTCGAAATTCCACGTACTTCAACTTGTGATTGGTACCGTTAAGCATTTTAAAAATATGATATGAGTGTGTAAACCATGTTATGGTGCATTTTTGTTGAAAATAAAGTTTGAAATAAACGTGTTGCAGTGTGTTCAGTTATTTGCGTCTCAAAAGTGTGATATTAGTGTGCAAACCATGTTATAGCACGTATTGCTGAGAATAAAAGATAGAAAATATAAAGTCTGTTTGTGTGCTTTATTCGTGTCTTTTGCGCTTTTATCACCGCCTGACAGATGTTTTATTCATTCGAAGAATCAGTATGACAAATGTGCAAGCCAAGTTATAATAATAAAACGCAGTTGAAAATAAAAATTCGCCATTTTGTTTGATTTGTGTCATGTGTGTTTTTCAAGACAACTAATATTTCAATTTCAGGAACATCTCGCAGCTTCTGAACACAACGACGTCTCACATCACCTTCAGGGATGTTTCCGTCAGTCACAGACATTGCTACTAAACATCAATTTTTTTGGTTACATCACTTTTCTGGTGTACGAAATCAAGACGCACGAAGCCTATTGACGATAATTACAGCGTATAATATTATAAGCTTTTATATTTTTAGCACACTTTTGGTCTATTAATTGAATGAATCATCAAAGCAGAGAGTGGAGTGCAATGAAGAGAAAATCTTACAAGAACCATGATCTCAATTGCGCCAGATTTTGAGTTTCACGGTGTTGCAGTGGTTTTGTGTGCGCTTTCCTTAGATCAGTAAGCAGTACGAATAGTTACCAGCTACGGTCGATCAGCGACAAACACCAGACAAAAAATACAAAGATTACATTGGAACACAGACTGGAATGTAAGTAGTATCCTTTTAGTATTAGCTGTGCCATGTTATATAAGGGGCAACTGAAAGACTTGTAAAATCCCGGACCGAAATCTGTGGCTTCAATGGGATTCATACCCAGCCTCTTTGTCACTGCTACGATGTTTTCCTCACTTATTTGTACTCTGGTGACAACTTATGTAAGTGGGCCACTGGAAGACAAGAAAAATCCCGGACCAAAATATGTCCCTTAATGGGATTAAAACCCAACGACCTGTTTGTATGAACTGGGAAGTCTGTATTTGCCATTTTCTTAACAATGCAAAAGTCGATTCATGATAAAATGCTTGCAGATGGGAGCAGGACAAACGAAACCTTAAAGGCTTAATAATAATAATAATAATAATAATAATAATGATAATGATAATGATAATGACGAATATTTAAACAGGATAAAACCCATCAGTATTTAAGAAAAAACACTGTTATCAATGGGGTCCTGTAAGTAAATAAATATAACTAAACAACTAAAAAATAAAAGTTGTAAGATACAGTAAAAAACTATAACTATAAGATAAAAAGCTAAAAGACTATAACTATAATTGCGATTAAAAAGATAATCGTTTCGTAAAATTAATTAAAATGTGCTTTAAGTGCTTTCTTAAATAAACTTTTACGTGGTAGTTCCCCTTTGTTACTGGTGCAATTGTTTTCCACACTAACCGTGACATGTTCTGTTCTTTGTTTTGTGTCCTCCATTTGCTCTTTCCACCTATGCAGGTAGATAAAGGACGCCATTCTGAATTTGGGATATGACTCGGATAAATAAGTAGCCGTGGATATCCATCACCGCCACTTCACGTAACAGAAATCACAGGTACATGCTACTCTAATGTCACACTTGTTGAAACCAGTTTGCAAACGCGAAGCGTGAGCAACCCCAAAAGCGGTTATTGTGTAGGTTAATTCAGCATACAAAAGGAAGGACTGAAAGCAATTATACTGCGTGACAGCTAGTGGAGTCTGGTTCTGATAGTGTCTTCAGTTTTAATTGGCGAGAACAAGTGATAGTAATTACAACGATCGCATAATTAATTTTACGTTACTTGTATTTCATTTGTTTTCCTTAAGGATCACCCCGCCCAGAAAATTACTTTGAGATTTCAAACGAGAAACCCTGTGCTTTTTTTTTCCCAGGGATCACGTTTGACGTTTGTTGCCATTGTACTGTAGTTCCTTGTGCATCAAGAGTGGAATCAGAGAACCCGCGCCGCCGGTATTAAAAATGCTGAACAAGCCAAGATGTTAACTCAAGCTTCAAGGTGATTAATTAAATCACAGAGGCATTAACACATGATGAATAAGAGAGGACGGGAGGGGGTTGGAGGGGGGAGCGGCGTGAAATTGTCAGAGACTGTAAATTTTTTCCACCTTTTCGGACATATTTGTTTGCAAGATTGAGAGCGCTGTATTTTTATAATGAAATATAATTATGAACCATCAGCCCCTCCTCTATTCTTGAAATCAAATATATTCTATGTGGGAAAGAGCCAATGCGCAGAACAGTGAAGTTTACTATGGTTCGTATGTGAAGCATTACTTAACAAACATGCCTTTGTTTATGTTTTGTTATCTTTTCTGTGGAATTCAGGTTCCGAGGATGTGCCGGGCACAGTTCGCATCACAGTGCTCATCCTGTTGACCATCGATCTTCACTTGCTTGCAATGCTACTTCAGATTGTGTAAGTAAAGATTAGTGATTCTTTTTCTGTAATTTTTAAGTCGTGAATACGCGAAGCGTTCAACGAGTTGTAGCATCTGGGTAGAAATTTCACTCGATCGTTCGATCGGCTTAAACATTGAGCCCACGATATATGCAATCGTCGCCTGCGTTACCCACGGGACGACGCTGGAGAGAGGAAAGTTAGACACAGGGGGTTTGGTCGGTGAAGAAAAAACGCCTACGAGAAGGGTCCGAACATGTGCAGAATCATTTAATTAGAACGTTCCATATCCACTAATTGATTCATATAGGTCTTTATTGTTAAAGATCTTACAGACTCCCATAAGCCAACCAGCGAATATGAAACGTTATTTCTATAGTTAGTAGATGTTGGATCGGCAGTTATTTGAACTTAATAGAGCAAATTTTGTTTCCAAAGAGATGAAAACATTTTAGCGTTACATAAATATATATAACGAGAGAACTGGATGACATTATACGATAAATTTGTTGTAAGATACTTCTTGTCTTGTCATGCATACATCAAAGTCAGTTTTGGGAATCCATAAGCGCGTGAGCTGATTTACTTCACCTTTCCTCTCTTACAGAAAAAGCCATTTCTACACTTTGTGTTCCTTTAAGATCATTATCCATAACAGCATCCATCAAGTGCAGAAACCCCTTGCTATATAGGTGTCTACATTAAGAGGTGAGCAATCACTGTAAGTTCTATTTTGAATTCCACAAATGTTCAATGATTGGTCAGGTGTCAGGTGTTAATGAGACCAGCGATAAGAACAATTCGTGAAAATGGGAGATCAGATGGCGCCAAATTTAATTATTTAGGAACTATCAGGAAGAAAAGAATGCAATATATGAAAATGCCCGTTGAACCCTTTTAATTTACACCCACGAGTTTCAAACATGAAAACTCAAAAATAAATCCCAAATTTCATTTACCAAAATGTTCAAAAACAAATGGTACAATGCAAAATGACTACTGGAGAGGTTTCATTTAAATGGTCACTCCACTGGCTTTCGTTGCCAGACTCAAAAGTTAAAGTGCACTACATGTCTTCATCATTGACTCTGAAGAAGTCAAAGGGTCAAGATAAGCAGTAAAAAAAGCATACTTCACGAAAAGGACAGCAAAAACCATTTTGATTTAAAAAGGCCCACTCTCTGCCTTCACACACAAAAGGGAGGTACTGTGAAAGTAATGATTCCGCGAGACAACTAGTGGAATTTGGTTCTGAATGTGTCGAGTCTTACAAAGGAAAAAAAACTCTGCCTGCAAAACGAACAAGTGGTGGCAATTTTACGTTACTAATATATTTGATTTGTTTTCCGTTAGGATCACTCCGCCCAGAAAATTGCAATGAGATTGCAAAATACAAACCCTGTCGTTGATTCCCAGGAATCATCATTGACGTCGCCATTGAAATTTAGCTTGCTGTGCATAAAGATCGAGTGGAATCAGAGAACAAAGCTATCGCACTTCAAAATGACAAGACGTTCACTCAAGCTTCAAGGTGACTTATTAATTAAGCCGCATAGATATTAAAAGATTTTGTAACATTGGACTAAAAGAGCCATGTCATGGGAATTTGACGTTTATGCGTCAAAACTTTTCTTAAGGCACGAAGTGCTTAAAGAACTCTAACAGAATTTAAAGAACTCTAAATGAATTTTCGAAGAGACACTGAACTGCAATCATAGCTGTAGCTACATTTGTAGGCGATAAAAAATGGTCTATATGGTTTTCAAGTTACAACCATTTCTATCCTTGTCATCTGCAGCCCAAGACACTTTTTACTCTTAGACAACAACAACAACAACCTTTATTTACATCCATAATTGAGAAATTTACATCTTTAGATAGCTAATAAAAGCACCAGTAGAACAATTTTACACAAAACTGGACCATTATGTTTGCGGTTCCGCTGATTTTATATCTGACCATGTTTTCGCTTATTAACATTAAAAATGGTGCATGACATGGCTCCTTTATTTACGTTTCTAAACTGGAACACTCAATGGACCAAAGCTGTATTAAATGGATCGTGTAAATGTAGTTATTAAAATTTACAAAAAGGTTTCACTCAGATTAGGGTTATTTAATCTATATTTCGTTCAAAATTACAGGGACAAAGCTTATGATATATCTTTTAAAATTCCTTTTTCGCGGATTTTAAATTTCGTTTACTCAGCGGCAAAGGAGATATAGACATAACATTTTCTTCTTTATTAAAGTTAAAGGAACTTTAAATCTTTTACTAGTTAGTCTGTCTATTTCAACGTAAATACCAATGTAGCACAAAGATTCGCATCAGTGTAATTTCGTTTTTTCGCTAGCTTTCTCCAATGGCATTTGTATATAGCACAACAAAAAAACAACCTTTGTGAGTGACCACGTCTGTCTGAAAGTATTACAGTTCACCTTATTTTCTGTATTGTACACATCCTTGGAGTCGTGTACAATAAGTTCCATTAAAAATAATTGTTTATTATTTTGCATGCACGATTCAGCCTGAATAGAAATTTGCTAGGCAATATTACCAAAACAAAATGCAAGATTACTGGTCCGGAATTAGTGTATTGTCTACTTTCTCATGGAAGTGCCAAGAGGTGTTCTCAAACCCCCACCCTGCTTCTGCCCTTCATTACCGCCACTACCAACCCAACACAACCATTATCTGCTACTCCCCTCAACTACCCCACCGATCCTCCCACCTCATCTCCATATAATAACAATTTTAAGTATATAAGTACAGTACATAAACATGGCACCATTATTTTATTGTTATTCTTTGTTCCTCATGAGATCATATTAAATAAGGTAAAGGGGTAATATAGCTCAAAAGAGATATCCGACTTTTCAGTTGAAGGACTTTGTGCAAAAGGTTCCTAGCTGTACTCTGTCCATGTATCTATAACCCTAACAGATAGGAACGTTTTGCACTGGCAGCCTTTCAATGACCTAATTGACATATAATTTTGTCATAGACTCTTGAGGACTATCTAGTACGTTATTGAGATATCAAAAAAGACTTGTAATTTGAGCTAGTATTATCCCTTTCAATTAGTCTTGCATTATTTCTAACTTCATCACCTCAGAACCATCTGAAATAATCCCCATATTTCCCACGCCTCCTGGCAACTCCTTGAGGTAGTACTTAGTACACCTTTACGATAGGCGTACAATCATTAGTTTACAACCGTCAGTCGTGGTGATCGTATATCAACATATTTTAACTTTTCTTATTCCAATTCATTTTTTGCATTGGCTGAACGTGCTTGCATGAATTATAAGTTTTGGATAAATTAATTATGCCTAAAATGAATTATAAGTAACAGTTGTTATCAATTGGATTATTTCCGTGGTCTATCGGTAATACAAGACAGTGGTCACTTATAAGGTGAATAATTAGCATTGTATTAAGTCATTTTCCTGCATTTTTAGAAAGAAACGGGCAAGGAGAGATAAGATTGGAAAAGAACTAGCCTGCACTTAATTTTTGAAAGAACTAAGCTCATTATTCTCTCTTCGTTAGACTCGCGATTTCTTATAGCGGACAGCTACTAAAAATGTATTCTTTCAAAGTAGTATTTAAAGTTCGAAACGGTTCTTGTGTAACTAGTATAGCATCATACAGGAATGATATAAACAAGTCATCCAGAAATAGCTTACTAGTTTTCAAGCATAAAGTTACTGCAGTCTTTCAAGGTCGTTTTTGATGTTCTGGGAATGACTTAAGAAAAACATTTTGTTATTTTCTATGGACTTGCATTTCACCGAGCAACTATTAAAGGAAACAAGTTTAACTCTAACAAATGGAGAAACTGAATGTTATGGTGATGCCTAAGAAACCTTACAAAGAATTGGAGGAACTTCGCTCTTTAGTTTTCTCTTAGAAACTGCGCTGACTTGCGTTTTTGATCATGCTGAATTCCACTCGTGTCGGTTATTTACCCCTAAGATTCCCAAGATGAGTGCAGCTTACAATTCAGTGAGGACGAGAAAGTTCCTTTTTTATGGTTTCATGGCATCATTATTTATGCAACACTGCGAGCCATATATCCTAGTGTGGTGGCGTAAATCGCGTAGCTGTTGGCATTGTACACGCGCCCGAGGACTCCTCCTTGAGTTGGCAAACATGCGTTGACAAACTTTTGGCAACCATTATAACAAGTTTCAATTCTCGCCAACGTTTTTGTGTTGGCAAACTCGCATTTGACGTGTGAAAGAATCAAAACTCAAACATATCTCGGGATTTGACGTCCCGTCCAGAGAATAACACAAAGGATTCTGGAAGTTTGTCGTGTGGAAAACCGAGATTGACAACTTTTTGAAGTTTGCCAACACGAGATTGCCAACTAAAGTTTGACATGTGAAAGCGCTTTATGTATTAGTGTTATTATTAAGATAATAAAAGATTGATTAGATTAGATTGAACGATAATAATGATAATAACTTCACACAAATTTTGAACGGCAGTATGTTTTTTTCATGTTTCGATTTTTGTTTTGTATGCCATGATCGATTTTTTTAAATTGTTTCTCTGCCTGGCTGAAGATAAATACAGAGAACCAAACAAAAAATGAAATTGTACAGTATTGATTTAGCTAATGTGAAATTCTTATCCGAGTTGCAAATTAAATGACAATTATCAAAATTCTTAGTAACTCGCCCGGATTTTTGGCTAGACTTGGAACATCGGTTTTCTTCCTGATCAAGTTGCTTGTAATCTAAGCTGATTTTAACATTAATTATGTAATCAATCTAACAAAGTAAAATAACCTGCTTATGCAGGAAGATTTCTAGCTGTTCCAAGTGACTAAAATGCGGCTACGAAATTAATATTTATTCACTTGGCAATCAAATTTGACGTAGGACTTGGTGCTAGACAAACGCAGACTGCGGGCCGATAGGAGTTAGGCTGCAGTTTGGATCAGGGATAGGGTATAGGATTTACAGAAAGTGTTAGTGTAAAGGAGTTAGAATATGAAGGTTAGGTTTACAGTAATAGCAATAGTTAGGACTTAGGGCTACAGTTAGGAGATTAGGATTTACCCGTTAGATTTCAGAATTAGTAGTCAGTAGTCTGTAGAATTTCTTGCACCGAGTCTTGCTCCTGATTGAAATATTAGAACAAAATAAGCCTTCAGCGACCAATTATCAATCACCGGAAAAATAACCTTCGACAAAAAAAGTCAAAAGTGAAATGAAATTTAAATTTAGGAAAAATTTGGTACCAAAATATTCAAATTTCGTTTTCTCTTGCTGAGTTATAGATTGTTACTAATAAAAAAAAAAAACTTTTTAAAGAATCCGTTGCCGACATTTTTGGAAAATCAAGTTACATATTGACATACTGCCTTCAAATCTACCATTTTACGACTTTCACAACAGGTGACTTCTTTATAATATTATGGTGCAGGGCATAAAGTTAATACTAATGGACTATTTAGTTTTGGGTAATAAAATAAAAGATGTTGGCAGTTTTAAAAAGTTGCTTGTGATGTTTCGTTTTAATTTTTACTACCCGAGCCTGGGAGAGGGTTCCATAATCCTTTGGGCCCTTTCCACTTTCAAAAATGATGGGCTTGGCCTAGCTACAGATATCACGTGAAATCGCTTAAATATCTTTCCGGAAATTCCCGATATTTTCCCTAAAATTTCACTTCCCCCCCCCCCTCCTAAATATCTTGAAAAATTCTAAATATCCCAAAAATTTTAACATTTTTCTATATATATCACAAAATATAACGACTTTATAAAATCAAAAACATCATTTATTTGCAAGACGGGAATGTGTCACAGACTACAGCTATTTTAATTTAGGTTGTCGGATGAGAGCTTCAAGCGTACGCAACGAGACCGCCAGTTACTATGAGTGGTTGTAAATTGGTCTCAGCTTAAGTTCGAGGTTTTTGCGTTTGTTAGTGCGATGAGGTGAGGTGGATGTTAGTACCATACTATGTTTTCCTTCATATGCATATTAATTTGCTTTCGTCAATTTATCGTATTCAAAAAAATCTATCGAAAGTATCTTGCGGCCTCGTTGCGTACGCTTGAAGCTATCATCTGACAGCCCAAATTGAAATGGAAGAGTCTACCTTCTATAGCTCAGAAGGAGGTCGGACACCTACTAAAAATTATATAACGTTAAATGTCGACACTTAGAATTTTATTTTCAATACATTTTTAAGTGTAAAAAAGAAAGTCTAAAATACCCAATCAGGACTGAACCTGCGACCTCAGCTGGGCTTAGACTTACATGGTAGAGTCTACTTTCTATAGCTCAGAAGGAGGTCGGACACTTACTGAGAATTATATAACGTAATGTCGATACTTAGAATTTTATTTTCAATAAATTTTAAGTGTAAAAAAGAAAATCTAAAATCCCCACTCAGGATTGAACCTGTGACCTCAGCTAGGCTTAGGCTTACATAGCCTACCGTACCACTATACCACCTAGCTTCTCGGGCTGCTTAGTCCTAAATTTAAGTATATAAACTGCTGACCCCAACCTCAACTGCAAGCTAACCAGTTACTCCGTTATATAATTCTCAGTAAGTGTTCGACCTCCTTCTGAGCTATGGAATCTAGCAATTTCCGACTTACATAGCTTACCATACCACAGTACCACCTACTTTCACGGGTAATCCTAACCTCAACTGAAAGCTAACCAGTTACTCCGTTATATAAGTCTCAATAAGGTGTCCAACATCCTTCTGAGCTATGGAATCTAGACTTCTCCAATTGAAATAGCTATATACAAAGTGACTACCAGACTTACTAGGACTCGTGGATATAATATTCGCGAGGAAAATCGCTGAACAGGACTACTGCTGACACTTATTGAGCCGCAAAGTAGATTCCGTCTCAAGAAGGCGTTTGCTGGAAACTACATGTTCTTTACTATTATACTAGGATCACTCAGTGATAAGTCAAGGATCAGTCAAAGATAAGGCAGGGATAAGTCAATAGTCAAAGATTAGTAAAAAAAAAAAAAGGTCCTCTTAGATTTGTGAAAAAAATGGCTCATTTTTTGTCATTAAATATTTTCATAAATAGAATGATAAGTGTGGAGAGAAAGAAACTCGGAAAATTTTTTCCTGAGTTTCAGATGTGATTCGAGCCCACGACCTTCGGTAAACTAGTCGGAAAACCAAATTTTTATTGTTAATAATATTTAGAGGAGATTTCTCCGTTTCAACAGGAGCTCAAGCCTTGGAAATTGCACAGAATGATTGCTTGCGCAGTGCTCTCTTTATAACACGGATAAAATTAGCAGTGAAACCCCAAAGGACGCTTGGAAATAAACAACACGTTCTAAAAGCAAACGGGGTGTTCTAAATGGGCCAAATTCTGGCAAATAATCGCAGTTTTGGTGTGTTTTTGCCAAAATATGCAGAAATGTTGGCAAAATATCGATTTCTAGGGCTTTTTTTTACCGTGGCCACTGTACATCGGATACAAAATAATTCTTTGTTATTGTTTTTTGCCCAGACCGTCATGTCACAAAAGTCATGAATCCATGCCCAAATTGCCATATGTTTGGATTTGTGTAGTTACATGGCAAAAAACATTTAAAACTCTCAATTTTTGTCCTAAGGAAGCTGGACTAAATTAGAGAATTAAGCGAGTTCTTGCCATGAAATGAAAAATGTGGCAAAATTTCAAAAGAAAGTAAGTAATTTTCCAAAACCAATGAAATGTTTCACCTCATTAGAGAAAAAATACTTTAAAACACCCTATTTTTGACGGATTTAAATATTTTTGTCAAGAAATGCATGAAATAACAAAATTTTGCCAAACACCCTCAACTTATGACGATGGAAATTTCCGAGGCTTTTTGCTTCAGTGAGTAAAATGACGGCGGAAATGATGGCGGAAATGATGAAATGACGGTGGTATTCCTGTTCAAAATCATGGCGAAACTGCGACCCAGAGGACGCGTTTAACGCGTCCTCTGGCGTCTCTAACTTAGAAGTTTATAAAGGCCAAGGATTGGCTTTTCTTTCCAACTGGCTGAAGAACAAAGGACTACAAAGACTCTGACAATTAAACTGACCGGTTGACTTGATCGCGGCGAGTTGCCCAGAAAAATCTAAAAGACCTGTCGTATAAAACATCAAAATGGTGTGTAGAAGCTAATCACTTTCCCGTGGATAGGGGTATGCGAGCCTTGGATTAAGATAAAAACTACAAAACGTGACATTAAAGTACTCAGTAAACAATGATCTGTTACCTACCGCACGTAATAAGCTAAGAGGATTTACAAGCATTTCAGGTGAATACCACTTTCCCAAGCAATTCAAATCAACGCTTCTTGTTACCAACTGGCTGATGAAAAAAGGACTACGAAAGATCTGAACGAAACGGCCGGTTTCCCGATTGTTGCGAGTTTCCCAGAAAAATCTAAAAGACGTGTTACATAAAACATCAAAATTGGGGTGAAGAATCTTATATCTTTCCCGGAGGGGCATTTGATCGCCTAATATATATGAGCCTTGGATTAAGCCATAAACTACAAAACGTGACATTGAAGTATTCAGTAAGCAATGAACTATTACCTACTGCACGTATCTTTCAGGCGCAGACCACGTTCTCAAGCAATTCAAATCGACGCAAACTTTATGAATGCCAGTTTTCACGAAAGAAATCTGGTTTTAATCTTTTTTTAATTAACTTTGTATCCATCCCGCATACTTCTTTTATGACCTAATATTTATGTTGCCTTTTATTTAGTTTGAAGGTGAATTTGTTTGGGTGTGACAATCTTTAATTGTGATATAAGTTTCCTGACTAGGGACAAAGTAGGGTTGATGACATTCATCATGTAGTACCCAGTTGTCGGACTCATTTCACTGTGCTGTGTGTAACTTCCTGGTGTGGGACTATTGTTGTTGCATAAACAGCCATTTCAATTAACTTTGTCGGATGAAAGCTGAAAGACCGCAAGATGATAATGGATTTTTATGCATAAGTGAGTACAGTCAACTCTTTCCAGAAACTCATAAGTGTTTTGAAACGTGCAACTGTCTTTTGCACGCTGCATTCAAAACAAGTTTCCGATTATTCAGTTTGCTAAGAAGCTGTTACAGCCATATTTGGAAAATCAAGATAAAAATATTAACCAAATATAAATTCGCTAGAACAACTTGCTTCCAATCTCGAGGGGCAGTACGCAGCTCTTACAAGGTCTTCTCTGATGTGCAAAGAAAACAATAGACCAAAAAGCACAACAATGGACCCTGGCCCTGAAAACAATATATAGAGCTGCGTGATACCCAGGTCTAATGAAATTAGAGGTTGTTAAGAGCTGCGTAAGCAAAAAATGAATATTCGAAAGCTGCGAATGCGCGTTACACGTTTCAACCCACTTATGGGTTTCTGCTCTCTCTTAAGTGATCACCCTTGGTGCAGGAAAAAGTGGTCGTTTCAGGGAGTTGGTCACTTAAGAGAAAAATCGAGACAAACAGTATTTGACTGAGAAACAAAACGATGATTTACAAAGTGGTCGCTTTGAGGAAGTGGTCGCTTAAGAGAGTAATCGTTAAGAGAGAGTTGACTGCGTGAGAAAATAAAAGAAAAGGGGTTTGGGGAATGGGAAGGATTTGTGAAATTTAGAAATATATGAAATATTAAAGATTTAATGACATGTTAAAATTACGATTAACGACCACTCTCTTAAGCGACCACTTTGTAAATAACCGTTTTGTTTCTCAGTCAAATACTGTTTGTCTTGATTTTTCTCTAAGCGACCACTTTTTCCTGCACTAAGGTTGGTCGCTTAAACCAAAATACCTGGTGTGCTCTGCATGGGTATCAACTGTTTGTTGATGTTGCAAAAACTATTTTCTTTCTCCTATTCATAACACTCCTAATCATATGCAAATTTGAAATATGCTTCAACAATGCAGCCAGTTAGGCCAAGTGAGAATATTTCGCGATGATTACGTAAGAGCAGTGTCATAATTGACCGCTGGTCAATCATTATTCCCATGCCTTTTTTCAACTGAGTATGAATGGGAGTGTTATGAAATAGAATACTATCTCTTCCATCCATGTCGCCATTTTATTGCTACCTGACATCAACAGTTGGCAAATTGTGGGCGACAAATATTGTCACTTGTTTCTATTCCCGCCAACTTTTTCGCAAACATTTTGGATTTAGCAAACTCGCATATGACGTGTGAACATTTGCTACAACTTCGGTTTCGGCAATTTCGTTTTCCAGGGTCTTCTCAGTCTTCCTCCTTCGAGAAAAGAGGATCCCGAGAACGAGGTTGAGTTGTGTGGAAGGTTTCGTGTGAAAACACGAGATTGCCAACTTTTTGGAGGTTTGCCGACACGCGTTTCCCAACTTATCGTGTGTACCCTCTACACAACAATACCACAATAGTCTGCGTGGACAAAACATCTGCGGAAAGTTTCAAAATGCTCCGGCCACAGCTTACGCAAACTATTTTTTGCTGCTATCTCCACTATGTCTAATGATGATATGATACGATAAACTCTCGTTTTTGGCGCTTGGTTGAATAAAAATAAATTGGTTGTGAAACAGATGCGATGCCAAGTATTTTGCAAGCGCAATTGAAGTCAGTGAGATTGGAATATTATTTCCTAATTTGTCTAGATCAAAATTACATCGTTTTTTCTTAAGCGTGGTTCTTAAAATTTGTTGATACACAGAGCATTTTAAGTTTGAATCGGTATATTCCGTTTAGGAGCATTCCATTCACGAAACTATTTCTAAGGGTGCGACAAACTTTATTAATTTATCTTTCTTCCCCTTAATTCCATTCCAAAAAAAGGTAAGGAACAGTGAAATAATATAGGGGTCCCTTTGATAGTGTATTTCCAGACTTTTTCGAGAGTTGCAAGAAGGTTTCGGCATGAAAAGTGCTAAAGATTCCGCCTGTCCCATTGAAAAATGTTGGAAGATTGTTAGGCCATACTACTTGAAATTTTAATCTATTTCTATAAGTTGCGATGTACTCCTATGATCAAGGATTTATTCCAGTCAGAGATCCACAAATGCTTAGCACCATCCTTATGTTTTATTTCAGTATTAAGCTATGTATTACAGCCATGCATCTAAATTAGCGAGTAACCCGAGACAATTTTGAAAAACAAAATTTCTTCTCCAAAACAGCGTAACCTTGAACTATTTATTGACAAGTAACCTAGCTTTTAAGTCCGTCAATTTATTAGGTTATGGTGCAGATGTGATACGACGTTAAATAAGAAACGCGCCAAAGTAGCTGTGATAGCTATACATAAAGATTTTGCAATTGTTGTATCCTGAAGTGAACGTGATGACGTCACCAGCCTTCAGGATGAACATCCCGCCAGTGTACAAGGAACCTTGGTTTTTTCCTGAAGATGGCGATTGAATCATGGTTATGGCTTTGTTGTTCACACGAAAATAGACCCTTCCATTGTTGTGGTAGAAAATTTGTACGTAGATGTAGTACCGTCCAGGGGTGGGCACAGTTAGTTTTCCATCATGGTACTTCATGCCGCCTACAAGATGGCTAAACGGAGCACTGGCAGACCAGTCTTTTATCACTAGAAGGCAAAGTATATACATTTGAGCTCAGTAATTATAATTCACTCAATCTACACCAGAACTTAATATAGAATTTCGCTTACTGACTGATTGTGACTTCAAAAAGCATTTCGCTTTAGGTGTGTAGACAATTTTCACACAGAAAGAAACGGACCAATAAGGTTCAGCATGGCGTACTAATGTCTAGTTTGGTTACATTTGAGTTGAATAAACTTCATCTCAAAACAGTATTTTTCTGTAATAACTGAAGTATTTTTAATCATGGCAAGCCTTTAAGGGCGAAGTTACTTTCTAAACAATATGCGATTGAGTAGTGAAAAGTCTTTAATTTGGTATTAATTCTAAATTTTCAGTTTCAAACATACTGAAGCAAATAAAGGGAAAAGGCAAAACAAATTACTTTGATTGGCCTGGTAAGTCACTTCTTGTTTATTGGCAGCTTCGATATGAGCAGATGGCTTGTTTGGATTCTGCAATGGAAAAGATAAATGATGTCGGTAATATCAACGTGTCTATTGATAACTGACAAACCGACATAACAGAGCTGGTTTCATGAAATATTGGCTTATTGTGTCATCTAACAGCATAGAAACGACGGTCTCTGAGGAATCTAAATAACTTTCAATTCATAATTCATTATTTTTAATTTTCAATTCAAACTTTTGCTATGTTGATAGCTACTGATGGATGGTCCATATTTTATCTGACTGCAACTGAACTTTTGTATATATTATTGTTCAAATACTCTTGAATTGAATGCTTTGCTGACGACTCGGGAACTCTTAACTTTGGGCCCCTTAGGACTAAAATATATTTTCCGACTAGCTACCGGTGACGATTTGTTTAAGAGTCTGGCCTATATATCAGTATTAATAACTCATCAAAGACCTTGTGAATATAGACTTCAAGACAGTAACTAAAACATGTCTAGAAAAGCTAGGCCACTTTAAATTATCTTTATCTATGCTATTCAGGAATGCATATATTCTTTGAAATTCGTCTGCGCAAATTTTTCAACTGGAACTTCAGACGTTTTGTACTTGAAGTGTACTTAGAGGTTAGTGGGTATTTCTTACTAGGCCATTTAATAGATGTTAATTTTTGCCACTTGCCATTTACCATTTCTATCATTTTGATATTTGTTTAGAACTAAATTTCATTGATATAACTTAGTTTCATAGCTGTAAGTCATACTGCAGCTGGCACCATTTACTTTTAATAATTTTGTCGAGAAACATACCTTTATATTCTGGTCGAGATTTTGAAAATCAAATTCATTTCTAGAATGTTTATTAGTGGCTTTTACCTGTAAAGGACATTGGCAAGGTGTTCCATTGTCACCTTTAGCTCCAGTGTCTCCTTTCACACCCTTCTCACCCTAAAAGATGATACATTTATTGGGTTTTCATTTGTGGATTATAAATAATGAAAGACGGAATCTCTTTTTACAAAAAAGATAAAAAAAAGGCAGTCAGAGTTATAAACTTTGTTGTTACCTTTATGCCTACATTGCCGTTAACATTGATGTTAATGGGACAGGCGCGAGTTGTACAAACGTTCTGTGAAACAAAACAAAAAGGTCGATCAGAATTATTCTCGATATGAAATAAGACTTCCTTTGAATGATTGAAGTGGTAAGTCTATGTATCAGGATAAATCTGATTTAATAAACCAAGAGTTCTTAATTTTGGAGCCGCGTATTTTAGTTTGTGTCGCCAAGTTGGCAACACGGTTGCTGAATAAAAGCGCGGCAATTTCACGTTTTGGACAGGAAGCGATATAAAGCAAACGAAACCGTCGCCTGTATTCCTAACAGATTCAATTATTCTTACTGCTGACCTTCTTGTTATTGTTAATTTTAGTGAAGCCGCAAGTCTTCCTATCAATTTTTTTTAACCTTGATCTACAGTAGCTGTGAGACTGCGAGGAACAGGGGTGAATATATTATTTAAGATAGAGTTACGTATCAATATAAATGTCTGAAATGTACTAATGCAACTAGTTTAACGCATTTTCTCAAACAATTTAATTTCTTCTTGCTCTTAATTTTAAACTGTTAATTCAATTATATTCCAGATCTTCTAGGCTAAGTGCGCTTTAAATCTTCAACTGGTACTGACGAGAAGCCCAAGCCTGTATCGCCGATCCGGATTTAATGTACTATGAAAGAAATCAAAATCGAAGTCAGACATTGTTAGTTGGAATAAAAGTTGGGGCATCAAATGATGAATGTGTAGTCAAAGACTTGGAATGGCGTTCTACCGTTTTCCCACACCATTTTTTTAAATGAGACTTATTTTTGTGAAAGCTAATACAGCTTTTCGGTTCTTTTAGCGGAACTTTTCAGCGGCAGAAAATTTTAGGGAATCAAAGGAATTGGATCTCCATAACTTTCTCGCTACTTTGTTCACTGATTCCGAACATCCCAGCTGACATTATTTCGTACCCAAAACGACACTTTTTATCCCTCAAAAAACAAAGTACGTTTAATTTCCCGATGTTGTTAAAGTTTGAGGTGAGATTTTACAAAAGAAATCTGAATTTTTAAGGCGACTATTGAACAGCTTTCCACCGAAACGATTTGTTTGTTGCTCCAAGAAATTGAAGCCGAAGGACGTTGTTAGTTGGAGTAAAAGGAAATTATCGACACTTACTTGATTTCCAGATGTATTTCCCCCTTGGCAAAAGTACAAGTTGGTACAAATCAGGGCAACACAGATAAAAACTAACTCCATCTCGCAATCGAATGCGCTTAATTTGTCTCTTTCAAATAAGAACGTAGAATGAGGCGCAGGGTGAAATGATTTTACTATAGGTCACTGAATTGTTTGTTAGTTTTAAGCGCAAGTAAAAACAAGAACTACTCCAGGGCATGATGCAATAACGTAGTATGACGAGGCATCGATATTTTATTCATATTCATAGGACTTGAATTTCGTTCCCCTTGAGGAATTCATTTTTCAGTCTACACGTGTCGTGTATAAAATGTTATTGGTAAGTGGGTTGGAAAAGCTGAAGCAATAGTATTATAACAAAATCTTTTACGATTCGGTCTGTAATATAGCTCTCGTGTTTTTTATGGGTTGTGTTTCGCACATTAATCAGCACTTTTTGGTAAAGGTATAGCATAGAACTGAACAAAAATTAGATTAACATGTTTATCAGACATTTCTTCGCTATTCAAACACTGGTCCGCCGGGTTGTTCGGTACAGCCCAGTCAAGGAAGTGCTGTAGTAGTTAATTAAATATTAGCTTTAAACATTTCAGTCATCGTATGTTAAAAAAGTGGTCTCACTTCAAGTTAGTTGCGAAAAAAAATCCGATATCTTTGATTTTTTTATCTTTAAAGGAGACTTTTCTTATTGCATTCCTCGCCGAGACTTACCAATCGATCCGTCACACGCAGTTGCTAAATATTTGTACATTTGATAAAATTTGTAGATAATCTGACTCTGAAGATAAACAACTTGACATATTCAGATTCCCACATGGATTTTGCAGACAACTGGGTACATTGTGCTATCTACTTAGATTTGAGAAAGCAAACTTAAGATATTTCAGACCTTTGTTTTGTTAGAAGCAAGCACATTTTTCGATCCTTTTTTCAACTACCTTATGGAAAGCTATTATAGAAATTTCTGAGCAAGGATGATTTGTGTCATGTGAAAAGAGGAAATCGCTTTTTAAATTGCACGACTTTAGAATCGTCTAAAATGGCAAAGGTGTGGAACCTTGAACGTTACAAACTTTCATTATATATGGTGGCGACAATTTAGAAATCCCTTTTTATCCGCCGAAAACAAGCGATGGTCAAGAAACTACGTCACCACACCATGAGCTTTTTACACAACGTAATCAATTTTTGTCTGGAAACAATAGTCTTAGTCTTTTTATTTACGGATCAACCACAAAGAAGATCAATTTATAAAATATTCATGTCATTACTTTCATCTCAAAGAACAAAATGTTTCTTTGCACAGTAACTTCTTGTTTGCCAGGTTGGTAAACGAACTTTTGTTAGTAATTTATCCCCGTGAGAATTATTCGTGACGCAAACTAACTAAAAATAATGTTTCCAAATTTTCCAAATTTGAAAACCATTTAACGTAGTTCGAGCGAATAGCACCCATACAAAGCACGAAAATAACTTTGTACTAAGCGCTAAACGACATGCAAGACCGTCGAAAATAAGCTAGGGTTGAAAAGTACGGTCGAGCCTAATAGCTCAGTTTCATAGTTAACACTCTCTTTCCAGAGTAAACAAACTAGCCGAAAAATAGATATTTTTCTGGTAGTGGACTGAAAATGCTAGGAATCTAGGGAGTCATTCGAGAGAACCTGGCCTCGCTCTTTCTCGAGTTATTTCCCGTCGTCAGTACTCGCAATATGATGTTTTCTTCGGGTGCTGCCTTATTTTCGCTACCTTCTATCCGAAATCATTAAATTAAAACAGGCTACTTACCGGCTACTTATCAGTTCGGTCAGAGCACGGTCCAGTTCCAAGGCAGGATGCCTCGATAACCGTTTAGCACCTCTTTCGTTGAAAGTTATTTTTCAGAGAGCAATCGAACGGAAATGGCCAACATTTCCTAGTTGTTCGGCTCAAGACCACAAATTAGGCTTAGATACAAAATTCCAGAATTTTTTTTTGAGGATTTTAGACACCGAAAAGAATTTAAGAAAATCTCAGGAATTTTAGACAATGAGTAAAATTTGGTAGAATTTTAGAATATCAGCTTCCAGGTGACACTGACAACGCCGCGAAAGCGTTTATTTTGTGTTACCGCTGACCAACTTGGCGGCTAAACCTCACAGTAGTGCCTACAGTGCAACTTAGCAGTGGTTTCCCATTCAAATTATGCTTTCTATGAATTCCATCTCTGTTGGTAGCAAAAATGGCCGATTCTAGTAAGCCATCTGCCAGCTCATAGTCAGAAACGAGAGAGAAATTTTAAGAATTTTCGAGAATTTTAGAAATTTTTGAAGAATTTCAGCAATTTTTTAAATAATTTTAGGGCTTTTCTGGAGAAATTCGGCAAAGAATTTCAGCCCATTTTTCGAAATTTTGTACCTAAGCCTATCTCCAATAACTGAGGTACATTTTTAAGAAAGTACCCCAGCTGGCAAGACAAACAAAGCTGGCCAGAGATCGATTGATCGTTATTAACATAAAATTTGTTCTCTTGTCTTTATCTACTTCTTTTTTATGATTCACTAGAGAGTAAGATGTTTCCCCAACAAAAATGAAATGATCGCAGGGGGTTTCGGCATGAACACTGCTAGGGATTTCGACTTTGTCCTTTTCAATAAAAAATTTTGGAAGATTGTTCAAGAACATACTACATGAAATTTTAATCCATTTCTTTAAGTTTCGATGTACTCCTAAAATCAAGGGTTTCTTCCAGTCAGAGATTCACAAAGACTTAGCACCATCATTTTGTTTTATTTCAATATTAAGCTATGTATTACAGCCATGCATCTAAACTAGCGAGTAACCCGAGGCAATTTTGGAAACCAAAATTTCTGCTGCAAAAACAGCGTAACCTTGCAATATTCATTGCAAGTAACCAAGCTTTTAAGCCCGTCAATTTATTAGGTTATGGTGCAGTTGCGACACGACGTTAAATAAGAAACGCGCCAAAGTAGCTGTGATGGCTCCACATGTAAATTTTCCAATTGTTAGTCGAAGTGAACGTGATGACGTCACCAGCCTTCAGGATGAACACTCCGCCTGCGTACAACGTACCTTCGTCTTTTCCTGAAGATGGTGATTGTATCATGGTTATGATTTTGTTGTTCACACGAAACTCGACTCTTCCACTGTGTGGACGACGGTAGTAAATCTGAGCGTAGATATAGTACCGTCCAGGAGTGGGCACAGTCAGTTTTCCATCCTGGTACTTCATGCCGCCTGCAAGATGGCTAAATGGCGCACTGACAGACCAGTCTTTTATCACTAAAAAGGCAAAATATGAACATTTGAGTTCAGTATTTATAATTCACTCAATCTACACCAGAACTTTAAAAAGCAGTCTGCTTTAGTTATTTTAGACAGTTTTCATACAGAAAGAAATGGTCCAATAAGCTTCATTATGGTGTACGAAAGTATAATTTGTTTACATTTGAGATGAATAAGCTTCAACTCAAAAACAGTATTTTTCTTTAATATTGTTTTTTTTAATCATCGCAAGCATTTAAAGGCCAAGTTACTTTCTAAATAATATGTGATTATAAAGTAGTGAAAAGTGTTTAATTTGGAATTAATTTTAAATTTTAGCTTCTGACATACTGAAGCAAATAAAGAGAAAAAGAACAAACAAATTACTTTGATTGGCCTGGTAAGTCACGTCTTGTTTATTGACAGCTTCGATATGAGCAGATGGCTTGTTTGGATTCTGCAATGGAAGATAAAAGATGTCGGTTCCACGTGTTCATTGATAACTGACAAACTGACATGACAGAGCTGGATTCATGAAATATTGGCTTATTGTTTGTCATATAATAGCTTAGAAACGACGATCCTTGAGGAATTTAAATAATGAATATGAAGTTTTGTGGAAGGTTAGCGGCCAAATCATGAATTTATTTGTTATTTTTGCCATTTACCATTTCTATCATGTTGATAATTGTTTAGAACTGAATTTCATTGCTATAACTTAGTTTCATATCTGCAAGTCATACAGCTTGCACCATGTACCTTTAATAATTTTGTCGAGAAACATACCTTCATATTCTGGTCGAGATTTTCAAAATCAAATTCATTTCTGGAATGACCATTCAGTAGTGGCTCTTACCTGTAAAGGACATTGGCAAGGTGTTCCATTATCACCTTTAGCTCCTGTGTCTCCTTTCACACCCTTCTCACCCTAAAAATGATACATTTATTGGGTTTTACTACTGGATTATAAATAATGAAAGACGGTATCGTTTAAAAAAAAATGAAAGAAGGCAGTCAGAGTTATAAAATTTGTTGTTACCTTTATGCCTCCATTGCCGTGAACATTAATGTTAATGGGACAGGTGGGAGTTGCACAAACGTTCTGTGAAACAAAAAAAAAGATTGACGAGAATTATCTAGTCTCGATATGAAATTAGACTTTCGATTCTTTTGAATGATTGAAGTGGTACTTCCAGTGTAATATATCTGAATTTAATGAACCAAGAGTTTTTTTGGAGCCGCGTAATTTGGTTTGTGCGGCCAAGCTGGCAACACGGTTGCTGAATAAAACCGCGGCAACTTCATCTTTAGGACAACAAGTGATATAAAGCGAACGAAACCGTCGTCAATATTTCTAACAGATTCAATTATTCTTGCTGTTGATTTTGTTATTGTTAATTTTAGTGAAGCCGCAAGTTTGCCTATCAATTTTTTTAACCCTGATCTACAGTAGCTGCATGTGAGACTGCGAAGAACTGTTGTTTGCGTTAGAACAATAGACGCTGAAAAACTCACGAAAAATTCACTTTTTTCAAATATTTTCTTTTTGATTCGAAGAAATGGGAAATTATACATTACAAAATGAGTTAGTTTCGAATTTAAACACTAAAAATTCAAAGTTTCAAATAGGAGCTGAACGGTCTAAGGCAACCTTCGTGAGCTGTCAAGGACAAGGGTGAATTATAATTTAGAAAGAGTAGCTTAACAACATAAATATCTGAATTACAAATGTACTAATATATAGTTTAACGCATATTTTCTAGCTATTAAATTTCTTCTACTCCTTAACTGATTTTAAACTGTTAATTCAATTAAATTACAGAGCTTCTAGCCTAAGTTCGCTTTGAATCTTCAACTGGTACTGACAAGAAGCCCAATACTGTGTCGCCGATCCGGACTAATTACAAAAGAAATTAAAATCGAAGTACCAACGTTGTTAGTTGGAGGAAAAGGAAATTATCGACACTTACTTTGTTTCCAGATGTATTTCCCCCTTGGCAAAAGTACAAGTTGGTCCAAACCAGGGCAACACATAAAAACGAACTTCATCTCGCGATCGAAAGCGCTTAGTTTGTCTCTTCGAAATAAGAACGTAGAATGAGACGCAGGGTGAAATGATTTTTGCCATAGCTCGCTGAATTGTTTATTAACTTTAAGCGCAAGTAAAAACAAGAACTACCCCAGGGTATGATGCAATGATTTAATATGACGAGGCATTTATATTTTATTCATATTCATGGTTCTTGAATTTTGTTCCTGTTGAGGAATTTACTTTTCAATAAAATGTTGTTTGTAATTGGGGTTAGGAAAGCTGAAGTAATAGTGTTATAAGAAAAACTTATAAGATTTGGTCTGTAGGTATAGCGCACTAGCTCTGGGTGTTTTTTTTATGCGTTGTGTTAACGAAGAACTGAACAAACATGATGATAAACATATATTTCTTCGATACAAACTCTGGTCCGCCGGTTCTTCAATTCGGCACAGCCAATTCAAGAAAGTTCTGCAGTAGTAGTAATGTAATATTAGTTTGAACGATTCAGGCGTCGTATGTTAAAAAAAATGGTCTTACATCTGATGTTATTTGCGAAAAAAAAAACCCAGACATCTCTGAATATTTATGTTTTAAGTAGACTTTTCTTCCTATGTCGCTCGCTAAGCCTTATCAATCAGTCCATTCAGGGGATACACGCATGGCAAAATATAAAATGACAATTATTTCTCATGAAGTTGCTAAATATTGCTTGAGCTTGATATGCAATTTCAGTGTAGATAATTTAACTCTCAAGATAAACCATTTGACATATTTAGATTCCCTATATCTGCTATACCATATAGATTTTGCACACAGCTGGATACAATGTTATTGCCCATGCAGGGATTTTTACCGAGAAGTAAAATCCCGGGGAGGCGTCCTTGTAGTCCGCGCGTATATAAAATAAAGTACTTACAGTTAAAGTATACAGTCGGTATACCAGCGAGATCAAATCTCTCGATTTACCTGAACAGGGCGCGCACGGAATAGATGGGTAATGATGACGTGGCATTAGTAAATGCCCGAACGGAATATATGCGTAATGTTTACGTCATAAAATGAGGGATTTCAGTTATTCAAAAATTTAAGAACTTGAAAATCTTAATTTCTTTTGCAGTAAAAGGAATGTGTCGCTGTAAAACAACGATTTGTCAGTCATTTTGTCATCCAAAACAACGACGTTTCTGGACTCTTTAAGAGGGTCTAAGAGACATACCGTAAATCCATGACCAATTTAAGCTTTTTAAAGCTTTGTTAAGCAAACTTAATTCCAAACATGTCCAAAGAGTTGCGCTAACATTATTTTGCAGTAACAAAAGCTAGTGTTGAAGAAACCTGACGACATGACGTGATCAAGAAGAAAACAAGAGGATTGAATGAATAAATTAAGCTTAATTTCAGTGGCCCTCGCGCCAGTATAACGGTTGTTCGAATTTTGATCAGTTGTTTTCATACTTTTACAATATAATTGACATAATTCACTTCTGCCGGTAGTGGAACATAATTTTATCCCACAGCCTACGACATAAAACACCTTTTTCCACCGAGAACATGCGATCCCGAGCTGAAAAGCAATTTGCGTCTGGTCAATGTTTTTGTTTTGTCGGAAATATACCCGGGCGACCAGTAAAATGTAGCCGTGTTCGTCATCTTTATGAATAACCGGTGAACAAATTTCATTTGAATCTCAAACCACTGGACCTCATCGTCATTTCATGTTGAAATCGTTCTCTTTTTCTCACAATAAGAACGCAGCAAGTAAAAAAAGTATAGGTAAAAATTACAAACTGATCCTTACGGCAAAGAGAAGAGATTGAGACAGAACAAAAAAGGTGAAATAATAATAATAATAATAATAATAATAATAATAATAATAATAATAATAATGATAATAATAATAAAAATAATAAGAGCAAAGACATCCTTTGCTCTATTAAGATCCGCATTAATCTGCCTTAGAGGATCAAGAGTTAGAAGAAAAGCCTTTTGTGATTTTAAGAACATAGATATTGACATTGAAACCCAAGAAGGAGCCATAATGTAATGTTAAGAATTCTTTATTGCCGTCACCTTGTGAATACAAACGTCTTATATAAATTTTATTTTTATTGAAATTTTTTTAGTAACACTTTTACGATATTTTATGGATTGTAATTATGAATATTTTTAGCATTTTAGTAGGTTAATAATTGTAAACGTGAAATTATTTGAGAATTTTTTTAATTAATTGTAAACGTAAGATTGTTGGAAATTTTTAATAAAGGTTTTATAAAAAAAAAAAAAAATTAGGGATATATTAGGGATATTTATATGCTTTGCTTATAGTTTTTTTATACGAAGAATGAGAGATATTAGAGACATCTATATGCTTAGATTATAGTTTTTAGATTTGTATATATAAGTTTTTTTTTATTTATTTAGTAAGTTATTTACACGTAGAATGAGAGATATTAGTGACATTTATATGTTTAGATTATATTTTTTAGATTTGTAGATATAAGGTTTCAGTAACTTATTTATTTATTTATTTATTTATTTATTTATTTTTTATTATTATTTTTTTAAGTTTCGCTCTTGCGCACAGGTTACGCTTTGCGCCCTGTGTTGCTTTATAACACTATGCATACAGATAGTTTTACTGCATAATAATAATAATAATAATAATAATAATAATAATAATAATAATAAACAGTTCAATTGTTAAGATTTTTACTGATACAAGTCTACGATAGATCCGACACTCTTCATTGATTTGTCGCTGTGGTTTTGCCGTTATTATAGCATGTAAAGAAACCTGACAAGATTTTACAGACACGCAATCACTAAATCGAAGCAGTGACTGAAAAGAAAAGATTTTGTGATCATGCAAAAATCGACCATAAAAGTCAGAATACATTTATGCAAAATTAGTTATGACATTAGTTACTCTATAGCTGTCAAGTTATAAACAACGGGGGCAACTTTAGTGGCAGCTATTACTAGTTTACTTAGAGTTGAAAAAGCAAAGATATTCCAGACCTTTGTTTTGTTAGCTTTTGCTAGAAGCATGCGTACTTTTTTTTTCGAGCGCGCTTGTATCTACCTTATTGGAGGTTGTTGTAGAAATTTCTTAGCAAGGAATTATTTTTCACGCGAAATGAGAAAATCGCTTTAATATAATTTAAGTGCTATGACGTTAGAATAGTCTAAAATGGCAAAAGTGTGGTACAATATGTTCCTTTAAACGTCACAAACTTTTATTAAATGGTGGCGAAAATTTAGAAATCCTTCGAATCCGTCGAAAACAGGCGAACGTCACTGTGAAACAACGCCACCACATCATGAACTTTGATGATGTGGCGCATGCCATAGGCTATTGATGACGAAATGGGAAAATATTAGCATGAATTTGAGACATGCTAAATAATGAAACGATAATATTTATCCAATTTTATACAGCTTTTACACAGGGTAATCAATTTCTGTGTGAAAGCAATAGTCTTAGTCCTTTTTTGTACGGATCAACCACAAAAAGAACAATTTATAAAACAATCATGTCATTAATTTTATCCCAAAGAATAAAATGTTTCTTTGCACAGTTAAGTTAACTTTTTGTTGATCCATTCTGTAAACCAACATTTGACAGTAATTTATCCCGATGATAATTATTCGTGACGCGAACTAAATAAAAAGGTTTACCAAATTTTCCAAATTTTAAAACCATTTAACGTAGTATGAGCGAATGGCACCGATACTGAAAGCACGAACATAACTTTGTACGCCGCTAAACGTCATGTAAGACCGCCAAAGAGAAGCTTGGGATGAATAGTACGGTCCAGTCTAATAGCTCAGTTTCATAATAAACACTCTCTTTCTCGAGTAAACAAACTTAACTAGCTGAAAAAATAGATAGCGGGGAGGAACACGAAGGGGAACTTGCTGCTAATATATAATGGACCAAAAGGCTAGGAAAGTAGAGAGTCATTCGAAAGAACCTGGCCTCGCTCTTTCGCGCCTTATTTCCCGTCGTCAGTGCTCGCAATATGTTTTCTTCGCGCCTTTCCTTCGCTTCCCTCTTTCTGAAATCATCAAAGAGGCTACTTACCGGCTACTTATCAGTTCGGCTAGAGCGCGGTCCAGTTCCAAGGATGCCTCGATAACTATTTAACACCCTTCTTGTTGAAAATTATTTTTTTCGGAGAGCAATCGAAAGGAAATGGCGGACATTTCCGAGTTTTTCGGCTCAAGACCTATGATTGAGGATTGGAATTGAGGATTTTAGACACCGAAAAGAATTTTAAGAAATCTCGGGAATTTTAGACAATGAGTAAAATTTGGTAGAATTTTAGAGAAATATTATCTTCAAGGTGAAACTTTGACAAATAGCCCTTATCGTAGATGAGTACGCAATGTCAACATATCAGCGGTTTCTCGCTTTCTTGACCCTATAGTCTCGTTTTGATGTTTACGCTCATCGTCGTCAGAGGTTCTTGTAAACATCAAAACGAGACTATAGGGTCAAGAAAGCGAGAAACCGCTGATATGTTGGCGTGGCGTACTCATCTACGATAAGGGCCATTTACACAAGCAAAAACGCCGCGAAAACGTTTACTTTGTGTTACCGCTGACCAACTTGAGGGCTCCAGTCACCCTCACAGTAGTGTCTACAGTGCAACTAATCAGCGGTTCCCCACTTAAATTATGCTTCTCATGAATTTCATTTCTGTTGGTAGCAAAAATGGTTGATTCCAGTGAGCCATCTACGAGCTCATAGTCAGAAACAAGAAAAGTTTAGAAATTTTTGAAAGAATTTTAGACATTTTTAAAATAATGTTAGAGCTTTAATGGAGAAATTTCGCAAAGAATTTTAGTTCAATTTTAGGGAATTTTGTACCTAAGCCTACCTCCAATAACTGAGGCACATTTAATAAAGTACCCCAGCGAGCAAGACAAACGAAGCTAGCCAGATTGATCTTTATCAAGATAAAATTTGATCTCCTGTCTTTAAGTTCTTTTCTATGATTCAGTAGAGAGTAAGATGTTTCCCCAACGAAAAAAAAAATAATAGCACGAGTGTGTTTGATGGATTATTTTCACATCTGAGTTCTTTGAGAGTTACAAGAAGGTTTCGGCATGAACACTGCTTGGGATTTCGACTTTGCCTTTTCCAATGAAAAATTTGGGAAGATTGTTCAAGAACATACTACATGAAATTTTAATTTTAATCTGTTTAGGTTTCGATGCACTCCATTGATCAAGGGTTTCTTCCATTGAAAGATTCAGAAAGACGTAGCACCATCCTTTTGTTTTATTTCAATATTAATCTATGTATTACAGCCATGCATCTATAAACTAGTGAGTAACCCGAGACAATTTTGGAAACCAAAATTTCTGCTGCAAAAACAGCGTAACCTTGCAATATTCATTGCATTTAACCTAGCTTTTAAGTCTGTCAATTTATCAGGTTATGGTGCAGTTGCGACGCGACGTTAAATAAGAAATGCGCCAAAGTAGCTGTGATAGCTCCACATGTAAATTTTGAAATTTTTGCCCGCCGAAGTGAACGTGATGACGTCACCAGCCTTCAGAATGAACACCGCGCCTGCGTACAAGGAGCCTTCGTCTTTTCTTGAAGTTGGCGATTGAATCATGGTTATGACTTTGTTGTTCACACGAAAAAAGACTCTTCCATGCTGCGGGGGACGGTAGTAAATCTGAGCGTAGATATAGTACCGTCCAGGGGTGGGCACAGTTAGTTTTCCATCCTGGTACTTCATGCCGCCTGCAAGATGGCTAAATGGAGCACTGGCAGACCAGTCTTTTATCACTAGATGGCAAAGAATAAACATTTGAGTTTTGTAATTATAATTTACTTAATCTACACCAGAACGTTTAGTATTGCGCTTAAATTGTGACTTCAAAAAGCGGTTCGCTTTAGTTGTTTATAATAGACAATTTGCACACAGAGGGAAATGGACCAATAAGGTTCACCATGGTGTACTAATATAATGTCTAATTTGGTTTCATTTGAGATGAATAAGCTCATCTCAAAACAGTATTTTTTCTTTAATAGCGTTTTTTAATCATCGCTAGCATTTAAGGGCCAAGTTACTTTTTAAACAATATGTGATTATAAAGAAGAGAAAAGTGTTTAATTTGGAATTAATTTTAAATTTTAGCTTCAAAAATACTGAAGCAAATAAAGGGAAAAAACAAAAGAAATTACTTTGATTGGCCTGGTAAGTCACGACGCGTTTATTGACAGCTTCGATATGAGCAGATGGCTTGTTTGGATTCTGCAATGGAAAAGGTAAAAGATGTCGGTTCCATGTGTCTATTGATAACTGACAAACCGACATGACAGAGCTGGCTTCATAAAATAATATTGGTTTATTGATGATCCTCTAATAGCATAGAAACGACGGTTCTATAAATTATTCATAATTTGTTCATAATTTATTATTTTTAATTTTCAATTCAAACTTTAGCTTTGTTGCGTTGTTTGATAACTGATGGTTGGTCCATATTTTATCTGACTGCAACTGAATTTTTTTTATATTTTTGTTATTCAAATCCTCTTGAATGCCATGCATGCTGAGTGCTTAGGAACTCTTTATTTTGGGCCCCTTGGGACTAAAACATATTCTCTGGCTAGCTGCCGGTGGCGATTTGTTTAAGAGTCTGGCCTCTATATCAGTATCAATAACTCATCAAAGACCTTATGACTATGGACTTAAGGACAGTAACTTAAAAAACATGTCCAGAAAAGCTAGGCCACTTTAAGTTATCTTTATTTATGCTATTCAGGAATGCATTATTTCTTTGAAATTCGTCTGCGCAAATGTTTCAACTGGTACTTCAGACGTTTTGTACTTGAAGTGTACTTAGAGGTTAGCGGGTATTTCTTATTATTTTTTGCCATTTGCCATTTGCCATTTGCCATTTGCCATTTGCCATTTGCCATTTCTATCATTTTGATATTTGTTTAGAACTAAATTTCATTAATATAACTTAGTTTCATAACTGTAAGTCATACTGCAGCTGGCACCATTTATTTTTAATAATTTTGTCGAGAAACATACCTTTATATTCTGGTCGAGATTTTGAAAATCAAATTCATTTCTAGAATTAATAATTATTGGATGAAGTTGAGCATGATAGCGATAATTATCAAGGCCAAAGTTTGTGTTATCTGCCGAAGCCGAAGGCTGAGGCGGATAACACAAACTGAGGCCTTGATAATTATCGCTATCATGCGAAAACCGAATCCAATAATTGTTTTATTATGCATATTCCCGAGCTGCACTTGTAAAGACAAGAGCGCGCACTAAAAAGTTATCAATGCACAGCAGTCAACTTGTAAGTAAACAACTTACGTCACTTCTGCATGCATAAAACTATTGTCTGTAGGTATGACGTCACTTCTGCATGCATAAAACTATTGTCTGTAGGTATGACGTAACAGAAACAGCAAGCAATAATTAGCTGCGTGCTTATAGCCAATCAAAATCGAGCTAGTGACACCAATGTATAATAATGTTTATTGGTGGCTCTTACCTGTAAAGGACATTGGCAAGGTGTTCCATTGTCACCTTTAGCTCCAGTGTCTCCTTTCACACCCTTCTCACCCTAAAAATGATACATTTATTGGGTTTTTACTAGTGGATTATAATTAATGAAAGACGACGGTATCTTTTTAAAAAAAAGAAAAAGGCAGTCAGAGTTATAAAATTTGCTGTTACCTTTATGCCTCCATTGCCGTGAACATTGATGTTAATGGGACAGGTGGGAGTTGCACAAACGTTCTGTGAAACAAAACAATAAGGTCGATCAGAATTATTCTCGATATGAAATAAGACTTCCTTTGAATGATTGAAGTGGTACGTCTCTGTATCAGGATAAATCTGAATTTAATAAACCAAGAGTTCTTAATTTTGGAGCCGCGTATTTTGGTTTGTGTTGCCAAGTTGGCAACACGGTTGCTGACTAAAAGCGCGGCAATTTCACTTTAGGACAGGAAGCGATATAAAGCAAACGAAACCGTCGCCTGTATTCCTAACAGATTCAGTTATTCTTACCGCTGACCTTCTTGTTATTGTTAATTTTAGTGAAGCCGCAAGTCTTCCTATCAATTTTTTGTAACCTTGATCTACAGTAGCTGTGAGACTGCGAGGAACAGGGGTGAATATATTATTTAAGATAGAGCAACGTATCAATATAAATGTCTGAAATGTACTAATACAACTAGTTTAACGCATTTTTTCAAGCAATTAAATTTCTTCTTGCTCTTGATTTTAAACTGTTAATTGAATTAAATTCCAGATCTTCTTGGTTAAGTGCGCGTTAAATCTTCAACTGGTCCTGACGAGAAGCCGAAGCCTGTGTCGCCGATCCGGACTTAATGTACAATGAAAGAAATCAAAATCGAAGTCAGACGTTGTTAGTTGGAATAAAATGCGAGGCATCCAATGATGAATGTGTAGTCAAACACTTGGAATGGCGCTCAACTGTTTTCCCATACCATTTGAGACTTTGTGAAAGCTAAAACAGATTTTTGGTTCTTTAAGCGGAACTTTTCAGCGGCAGAAAATTTTAGGGAATCAAAGGAATTTGATCTCCCTAACATTTTAGCTACCTTCTTCATTCCGAAAATCCTAGCTGAGACCTTTTTCCGCACCCAAAACAACACTAATAATTCCTCCAAAAACAAAAGACGTTAAATTTCCCGATGTTATGTAAGTTTGAGGCGACATTTTACAAAAGCCAACTCTTTTGACTAATTTATAATGTAATTTATTACGAATTTTTAAGGCGAATATTGAACAGCTTTCCACCGAAACATTTCGTTTGGTGCTCCAGGAAATTGAAGCCGAAGGACGTTGTTAGTTGGAGTAAAAAGAAATTATCGACACTTACTTGATTTCCAGATGTATTTCCCCCTTGGCAAAAGTACAAGTTGGTACAAACCAGGGCAACACAGATAAAAACGAACTTCATCTCGCGATCGAAAGCGCTTAATTTGTCTCTTTGAAATAAGAACGTAGAATGAGGCGCAGGGTGAAATGATTTTTACTATAGGTCACTGAATTGTTTATTAGTTTTTAGCGCAAGTAAAAACAAGAACTACCGCAGGGTATGATGCAATAACTTAGTATGACGAGGCATTCATATTTTATTCATTTTCATAGGACTTGCATTTCGTTCCTGTTGAGGAATTTATTTTTCAGTCTCCACGTGTCGCGTATAAAATGTTATTGGTAAGTGGGTTGGGAAAGCTGAAGTAACAGTGTTATAACAAAATCTTTTACGATTCGGTCTGTAATATAGCTCTCGTGTTTTTTATGGGTTGTGTTTCGCACATTAATCAGCACTTTTTGGTAAAGGTAGTATAGAACTGAACAAAATTAGATTAACATATTTATCAGACATTTCTTCGCTATTCAAACACTGGTCCGCCGGTTGTTCGGTACAGCCCAGTCAAGGAAGTGCTGTAGTAGTTAAATAAATATTAGCTTTAAACATTTCAGTCATCGTATGTTAAAAGAGTGGTCTCACTTCAAGTTAGTTGCGAAAAAAATCCCATATCTTTGAATTTTTTATCTTAAAGGAGACTTTTCTTATTGCATTCCTCGCCGAGACTTACCAATCGATCCGTCACACGCAGTTGCTAAATATTTGTACATTTGATAAAATTTGTAGATAATCTGACTCTGAAGATAAACAACTTGACATATTCAGATTCCCACATAGATTTTGCAGACAACTGGGTACATTGTGCTTAAATCTACTTAGATTTGAAAAAGCAAACTTAAGATATTTCAGACCTTTGTTTTGTTGAAAAAGCAAGCACGTTTTTTCGATCCTTTTTTCAACTACCTTATTGGATGTTATTATAGAAATTTCTGAGCAAGGATGATTTGTGTCATGTGAAAAGAGGAAATCGCTTTTTAAATTGCACGACTTTAGAATCGTCTAAAATGGCAAAGGTGTGGAACCTTGAACGTTACAAACGTTCATTATATATGGTGGCGACAATTTAGAAATCCCTTTTTATCCGCAGAAAACAAGCGATGGTCAAGAAACTACGTCACCACACCATGAGCTTTGATGATGTGGCGTAATGAGACGATAACATTTACCTATTTTGTACAGCTTTTACACAACGTAATCAGTTTTTGTCTGGAAACAATAGTCTTAGTCTTTTTATTTACGAATCAACCACAAAGAAGATCAATTTATAAAATAGTCATGTCATTACTTTCATCTCAAAGAACAAAATGTTTCTTTGCACAGTAACTTCTTGTTTGTCCGGTTGGTAAACCAACTTTTGTTAGCAATTTATCCCCGAGAGAATTATTCGTGACGCAAAATAAATAAAAATAATGTTTCCAAATTTTCCAAATTTGAAAACCATTTAACGTAGTTCGAGCGAATAGCACCCATACAAAGCACGAAAATAACTTTGTACTAAGCACTAAACGACATGCAAGACCGTCGAAAACAAGCTAGGGTTGAAAAGTACGGTCGAGCCTAATAGCTCAGTTTCGTAATTTACACTCTCTTTTCAGAGTAAACAAACTAGCCGAAAAAATAGATATTTTTCTGGTAGTGGACTGAAAATGCTAGAAATCTAGGGAGTCATTCGATAGAACCTGGCCTTGCTCTTTCTCGAGTTATTTCCCGTCGTCAGTACTCGCAATATGATGTTTTCTTTGGGTGCTGCCTTATAATATTTTCGCTACCTTCTATCTGAAATCATTAAACAGGCTACTTACCGGCTACTTATCAGTTCGGTCAGAGCACGGTCCAGTTCCAAGGCAGGATGCCTCGATAACCGTTTAGCACCTCTTTCGTTGAAAGTTATTTTTCAGAGAGCAATCGAACGGAAATGGCCAACATTTCCTAGTTGTTCGGCTCAAGACCACAAATTAGGCTTAGATACAAGATTCCAGAATTTTTTTTTTGAGGATTTTAGACACCGAAAAGAATTTTAGAAAATCTCAGGAATTTTAGACAATGAGTAAAATTTGGTAGAATTTTCGAATATCAGCTTCCAGGTGACACTGACAACGCCGCGAAAGCGTTTATTCTGTGTTACCGCTGACCAACTTGGCGGCTAAACCTCACAGTAGTGCCTACAGTGCAACTTAGCAGTGGTTTCCCACTCAAATTATGCCTTCTATGAATTCCATCTCTGTTGGTAGCAAAAATGGCCGATTCCAGTAAGCCATCTGCCAGCTCATAGTCAGAAACGAGAGAGAAATTTTAAGAATTTTCGAGAATTTTAGAAATTTTTGAAGAATTTCAGCAATTTTTAAAATAATTTTAGGGCTTTTCTGGAGAAATTCGGCAAAGAATTTCAGCCCATTTTTCGAAATTTTGTACTTAAGCCTATCTCCAATAACTGAGGCACATTTAAGAAAGTACCCCAGCTGGCAAGACAAAGAAAGCTGGCCAGATTGATCGTTATTAACATAAAATTTGTTCTCTTGTCTTTATCTACTTCTTTTTTCACTAGAGAGTAAGATGTTTCCCCATCAAAAATGAAATGATCGCACTAGTGTGTTTGATGTATTATTTCCACATCTGAGGTTTTAGAGAGTTGCAAGAAGGTTTCGGCATGAACACTGCTAGGGATTTCGACTTTGTCCTTTCCAATAAAAAATGTTGGAAGATTGTTCAAGAACATACTACATGAAATTTTAATCCATTTCTTTAAGTTTCGATGTACTCCTAAAATCAAGGATTTCCTCCAGTCAGAGATCCACAAAGACTTAGCACCATCCTTTTGTTTTATTTCAATATTAAGCTATGTATTACAGCTTTGGTTATTGTATTACAGCCATGCGTCTTAACTAGCGAGTAACCCGAGAGAATTTTGGAGACTAAAATTTCTTCTACAAAACAGCGTAACCTTGCAATATTCATTGCAAGTAACCTAGCTTTTAAATCCGTCAATTTATTAGGTTATGTTGCAGTTGCGACACGACGTTAAATAAGAAACGCGCCAAAGTAGCTGTGAAAGCTCCACATGTAAATTTTGCGATTGCTGTACGCCGAAGTGAATGTGATGACGTCACCAGCCTTCAGGATGAACACCCCGCCTGCGTACAAGGAACCGTCGACTTTTCCCGAAGATGGCGATTGAATCATGGTTATGATTTTGTTGTTCAAACGAAACTCGACTCTTCCATGGTGCGGACCACGGTAGTAAATCTGAGCGTAGATATAGTACCGTCCAGGGGTGGGCACAGTCAGTTTTCCATCCTGGTACTTCATGCCACCTGCAAGATGGCTAAATGGCGTACTGACAGACCAGTCTTTGATCACTAAGAAGGCAAAATAAAAATATTTGAGTTCAGTATTTATAATTCACTCAATCTACACCAGAACTTTAAAAAGCAGTCTGCTTTAGTTATTTTAGACAGTTTTCATACAGAAAGAAATGGGCCAATAAGCTTCATTATGGTGTACGAAAGTATAATTTGGTTACATTTGAGATGACATTTGAGATGAATAAGCTTCAAAAACAGTATTTTTCTTTAATATTGTTTTTTTTAATCATCGCAAGCATTTAAAGGCCAAGTTACTTTCTAAATAATATGTGATTATAAAGTAGTGAAAAGTGTTTAATTTGGAATTAATTTTAAATTTTAGCTTTTGACATACTGAAGTAAATAAAGAGAAAAAAACAAACAAATTACTTTGATTGGCTTGGTAAGTCACGTCGTGTTTATTGATAGCTTCGATATGAGCAGATGGTTTCTTTGGATTCTGCAATGGAAGATAAAAGATGTCGGTTCCACGTGTTCATTGATAACTGACAAACTGACATGACAGAGCTGGATTCATGAAATATTGGCTTATTGTTTGTCATATAATAGCTTAGAAACGACGATCCTTGAGGAATTTAAATAATGAATATGAAGTTTTGTATTTGAAGTATACTTAATATAAAGGTTAGCGGCCAAATCTTGAATTTATTTGTTATTTTTGCCATTTACCATTTCTATCATCTTGATAATTGTTTAGAACTGAATTTCATTGCTATAACTTAGTTTCATATCTGCAAGTCATACAGCTTGCACCATTTACCTTTAATAATTTTGTCGAGAAACATACCTTTATATTCTGGTCGAGATTTTGAAAATCAAATTCATTTCTAGAATGTTTGTTGGTAGCTCTTACCTGTAAAGGACATTGGCAAGGTGTTCCATTGTCACCTTTAACTCCTGTGTCTCCTTTCACCCTTCTCACCCTAAAAATGATACATTTATTGGGTTTTTAGTAGTGGATTATAAATAATGAAAGACGATATCTGTTTTTACAAAGAAGATAAAAAAGGCAGTCAGAGTTATAAATTTGTTGTTACCTTAATGCCTCCATTGCCGTGAACATTGATGTTAATGGGACAGGTGGGAGTTGTACAAACGTTCTGTGAAACAAAAAAAAGATTGACGAGAATTATCTAGTCTCGATATGAAATTAGACTTTCGATTCTTTGAATGATTGAAGTGGTACTTCCAGTGTAATAAAATCTGAATTTAATGAACCAAGAGTTTTTTTGGAGCCGTGTATTTTGGTTTGTGCGACCAAGCTGGCAACACGGTTGTTGAATAAAACCGCGGCAACTTCATCTTTAGGACAACAAGTTATATAAAGCGAACGAAACCGTCGTCTGTATTTCTAACAGATTCAATTATTCTTGCTGTTGATTTTGTTATTGTTAATTTTAGTGAAGCCGCAAGTTTGCCTATCAAGTTTTTTAACGCTGATCTACAGTAGCTGTGAGACTGCGAAGAACTGTTGTTTGCGTTTAATATGAGAACAATAGACGCTGAAAAACTCACGAAAAATTCACTTTTTTCAAATATTTTCTTTTTGATTTGAAGAAATGGGAAATTATACATTACAAAATGAGTAAGTTTCGAATTTAAACACTAAAAATTCAAATAGGAGCTGGACGGTCTAAGGCAACCTTCGTGAGCTATCAAGGACAAGGGTGAATTATAATTTAGAAAGAGTAGCTTAACAACATAAATATCTGAATTAGAAATGTACTAATATAACTAGTTTAACGCATTTTTTCTAGCTATTAAATTTCTTCTACTCCTAAACTGATTTTAAACTGTTAATTCAATTAAATTACAGAGCTTCTAGCCTAAGTTCGCTTTAAATCTTCAACTGGTACTGACAAGAAGCCCAATACTGTGTCGCCGATCCGGACTAATTACAAAAGAAATTAAAATCGAAGTACCAACGTTGTTAGTTGGAGGAAAAGGAAATTATCGACACTTACTTTGTTTCCAGATGTATTTCCCCCTTGGCAAAAGTACAAGTTGGTCCAAACCAGGGCAACACAGATAAAAACGAACTTCATCTCGCGATCGAAAGCGCTTAGTTTGTCTCTTCGAAATAAGAACGTAGAATGAGGCGCAGGGTGAAATGATTTTTGCCATAGGTCGCTGAATTGTTTATTAACTTTAAGCACAAGTAAAAACAAGAACTACCCCAGGGTATGATGCAATAATTTAATATGACGAGGCATTTATATTTTATTCATATTCATGGTTCTTGAATTTCGTTTCTGTTGAAGAATTTACTTTTCAGTTTCCACTTGAAAAAGTGGAAACTGAAAAAGAAAAAGAAAAATATATAAGAAAAACATATACGATTTGGTCTGTAGGTATAGCGCACTAGCTCTGGGTGCTTTTTTTATGCGTTGTGTTTGACATATATTTTGCGGTAAAGGTAACGAAGAACTGAACAAACATGATGATAAACATATTTTTCAGACATTTCCTCGATACAAACTCTGGTCCGCCGGTTCTTCAATTCGGCACAGCCAAGTCAAGAAAGTTCTGCAGTAGTAGTAATGTAATATTAGTTTGAATGATTCAGGCGTCGTATGTTAAAAAAATGGTCTTACATCTGATGTTATTTGCGAAAAAAAAAAAAACCCAGACATCTCTGAATATTTATGTTTTAAGTATACTTTTCTTCCTATGTCGCTCGCTAAGCCTTATCAATCAGTCCATTCAGGGGATACACGCATGGCAAAATATAAAATGACAATTATTTCACATGAAGTTGCTAAATATTGCTTGAGCTTGATATACAATTTGTAGATAATTTAACTCTCAAGATAAACCATTTGACATATTTAGATTCCCTATATCTGCTATACCATATAGATTTTGCACACAGCTGGATACAATGTTATTGCCCATGCAGGGATTTTTACCGAGAAGTAAAATCCCGGGGAGGCGTCCTTGTAGTCCGCCCGTATATAAAATAAAGTACTTACAGTTAAAGTATACAGTCGGTATACCAGCGAGATCAAATCTCTCGATTTACCTGAACAGGGCGCGCACGGAATAGATGGGTAATGATGACGTGGCATTAGTAAATGCCCGAACGGAATATATGCGTAATGTTAACGTCATAATATGAGGGATCAGCAGTTATTCAAAAATTTAAGAACTTGAAAATCTTAATTTCTTTTGCAGTAAAAGGAATGTGTCGCTGTAAAACAACGATTTGTCAGTCATTTTGTCATCCAAAACAACGACGTTTCTGGACTATTTAAGAGGGTCTAAGAGACATACCGTAAATCCATGACCAATTTAAGCTTTCTAAAGCTTTGTTAAGCAAACTTAATTCCAAACATGTCCAAAGAGTTGCGCTAACATTATTTTGCAGTAATAAAAGCTAGTGTTGAAGAAACCTGACGACATGACGTGATCAAGAAGAAAACAAGAGGATTGAATGAATAAATTAAGCTTAATTTCAGTGGCCCTCGCGCCAGTATAACGGTTGTTCGAATTTTGATCAGTTGTTTTCATACTTTTACAATATAATTGACATTATTCACTTCTGCCGGTAATGGAACATAATTTTATCCCACAGCCTACGACATAAGACACCTTTTTCCACCGAGAACATGCGATCCCGAGATGAAAAGCAATTTGCGTCTGGTCAATCTTTTTGTTTTGTCGGAAATATACCCGGGCGACCAGTAAAATGTAGCCGTTTTCGTCATCTTTATCAATAACCGGTGAACAAATTTCATTTGAATCTCAAACCACTGGACCTCATCGTCATTTCATGTTGAAATCGTTCTCTTTTTCTCACAATAAGAACGCAGCATGTAAAAAAAGTATAGGTAAAAATGACAAAGTGATCCTTACGGCAAGGAGAAGAGATTGAGACAGAACAAAAAAGGTGAAATAATAATAATAACAATAATAATAATAATAATAATAATAATAATAATAATATGTAATGTATTGCATACAGATAGTTTTTACTGCTTATAATAATAAACAGTTCAATTGTTAAGATTTTTACTGATACAAGTCTACGATAGATCCGACACTCTTCATTGGTTTCGTTGTCGCTGTGGTTTTGCCTGACAAAAAACCTGACAAGATTTTACAGCAGACACGCAATCACTAAATCGAAGCAGTGACTGAAAAGAAAAGATTTTGTGATCATGCAAAAATCGACCATAAAAGTTAGAATAAATTTATGCAAAATTAGTTATGACATTAGTTACTCTATAGCTGTCAAGTTATAAACAACGGGGGAAGATTTAGTGGCAGCTATTAATAGTTGACTTAGAGTTGAAAAAGCAAAGATATTCCAGACCTTTGTTTTGTTAGCTTTTGCTAGAAGCATGCGTGCTTTTTTTCGAGCGCGTTCAGTTGTATCTACCTTATTGGAGGTTGTTGTATAAATTTCTTAGCAAGGAATTATTTTTCATGCGAAATGAGAAAATCGCTTTAATTTAAGTGCTATGACGTTAGAATCGTCCTGTGTCCGCCTCGAATAGTCCTTGCTAATTGCGGACAAAACATTTGTAACTTAAACTTTAATTTGAAATAAAACTTGTTGTTGTTGTTGTTAAAAATGGCAAAAGTGTGGTACAATAGGTCCCTTTAAACGTCACAAACTTTTATTAAATGGTGGCGAAAATTTAGAAATCCTTTGAATCCGTCGAAAACAGGCGAACGTCACTGTGAAACAACGCCACCACATCATGAACTTTGATGATGTGGCGCATGCCATAGGCTATTGATGACGAAATGGGAAAATATTAGCATGAATTTGACACATGCTTAATAATGAAACGATAATATTTATCCTATTTTATACAGATTTTACACAGGGTAATCACTTTCTTTGTGAAAGCAATAGTCTTAGTCCTTTTTTGTACGGATCAACCACAAAAAGAACAATTTATAAAACAATCATGTCATTAATTTTATCCCAAAGAATAAAATGTTTCTTTGCACAGTTAAGTTAACTTTTTGTTGATCCATTCTGTAAACCAACATTTGACAGTAATTTATCCCGATGATAATTATTCGTGACGCAAACTAAATAAAAAGGTTTACTAAATTTTCCAAATTTGAAAATCATTTAACGTAGTATGAGCGAATGGCACCGATACAAAGCACGAACATAACTTTGTACGCCGCTAAACGTCATGTAAGACCGCCAAAGAGAAGCTTGGGATGAATAGTACGGTCCAGTCTAATAGCTCAGTTTCATAATAAACACTCTCTTTCTCGAGTAAACAAACTTAACTAGCCGAAAAAATAGATAGCGGGGAGGAACGCGAAGGGGAACTTGCTGCTAATATATAATGGACCAAAAGGCTAGGAAACTAGAGAGTCATTCGAAAGAACCTGGCCTCGCTCTTTCGCGCCTTATTTCCCGTCGTCAGTGCTCGCAATATGTTTTCTTTGCGCCTTTCCTTCGCTTCCCTCTTTCTGAAATCATCAAAGAGGCTACTTACCGGCTACTTATCAGTTCGGTTAGAGCGCGGTCCAGTTCCAAGGATGCCTCGATAACTATTTAGCACCCTTTTTGTTGAAAATTATTTTTTCGGAGAGCAATCGAAAGGAAATGGCGGACATTTCCGAGTTTTTCGGCTCAAGACCTCTGATTGAGGATTGGAATTGAGGATTTTAGACACCGAAAAGAATTTTAAGAAATTTCGGGAATTTTAGACAATGAGTAAAATTTGGTAGAATTTTAGAGAAATATTACCCTCCAGGTGAAACTTTGACAAATTTACACAAGCAAAAACGCCGCGAAAACGTTTATTTTGTGTTACCGCTGACCAACTTGAGGGCTCACCCTCACAGTAGTGTCTACAGTACAACTAATCAGCGGTTCCCCACTCAAATTATGCTTTCCATGAATTTCATTTCTGTTGGTAGCAAAAATGGCTGATTCCAGTGAGCCATCTACAAGCTCATAGTCAGAAACAAGAGAGAATTTTAGAAATTTTTGAAAGAATTTTAGACATTTTTAAAATAATGTTAGAGCTTTACTGGAGCAATTTCGCAAAGAATTTTAGCTCAATTTTAGGGAATTTTGTACCTAAGCCTACCTCCAATAACTGAGGCACATTTAATAAAGTACCCCAGCGAGCAAGACAAACAAAGCTGGCCAGATTGATCTTTATCAAGATAAAATTTGATCTCCTGTCTTTATCTACTTCTTTTCTATGATTCAGTAGAGAGTAAGATGTTTCCCCAACAAAAAAAATAAAATAAAATAATAGCACGAGTGTGTTTGATGGATTATTTCCACATCTGAGTTGTTTGAGAGTTACAAGGAGGTTTCGGCATGAACACTGCTAGGGATTTCGACTTTGCCTTTTCCAATGAAAAATTTGGGAAGATTGTTCAAGAGAACATCGATACTACATGAAATTTTAATTTTAATCTGTTTAGGTTTCGATGCACTCCATTGATCAAGGGTTTCTTCCAGTCAAAGATTCAGAAAGAAGTAGCACCATCCTTTTGTTTTATTTCAATATTTAGCTATGTATTACAGCCATGCATCTATAAACTAGTGAGTAACCCGAGACAATTTTGGAAACCAAAATTTCTGCTGCAAAAACAGCGTAACCTTGCAATATTCATTGCATTTAACCTAGCTTTTAAGTCTGTCAATTTATTAGGTTATGGTGCAGTTGCGACACGACGTTAAATAAGAAACGCGCCAAAGTAGCTGTGAATGCTCCACATATAGATTTTGCAACCGTTGTATCCCGAAGTGAACGTTATGACGTCACCAGCCTTCAGGATGAACACGCCGCCTGCGTACAAGGAACCTTCGTCTTTTCCTGAAGTTGGCGATTGAATCATGGTTATGATTTTGTTGTTCACAAGAACCTTGACTCTTCCATGGCGTGGGCGACGGTAGTAAATCTGAGCGTAGATATAGTACCGTCCGGGGGTGGGCACAGTCAGTTTTCCATCCTGGTACTTCATGCCGCCTGCAAGATGGCTCAATGGCGCACTGACAGACCAGTCTTTTATCACTAGAAGGCAAAGTATAAACATTTGAGTTCTGTAATAATAATACTCAATCTACACCAGAACTTATAGTACTGCGCTTAAATTGTGACTTCAAAAAGCGGTTCGCTTTAGTTATTTAGACAATTTGCACACAGAGGGAAACGGACCAATAAGGTTCAGCATGGTGTACTAATATAATGTCTAATTTGGTTTTATTTGAGATGAATAAGCTCATCTCAAAACAGTAGTTTTCTTTAATAGCGTTTTTTAATGATCGCAAGCATTTAAAGGGTTAAGTTAGTTTTCAAACAATATGTGATTATAAAAACGTGAAGAGCGTTTAATTTGGAATTAATTTTAAATTTTAGCTTCAAAAATACTGAAGCAAATAAAGGGAAAAAGCAAAATAAATTACTTTGATTGGCCTGGTAAGTCACGTCGCGTTTATTGGCAGCTTCGATATGAGCAGATGGCATGTTTGGATTCTGCAATGAAAAGATAAAAAAGGTCGGTTCCATGCATGTGTCTATTGATAACTGACAAACCGACATGACAGAGCTGGCTTCATGAAATAATAATGGTTTATTGTATCCTCTAATAGCATAGAAACGACGGTCTCTGAGGTACTTTTAGTTCATAATTTACTATTTTTAATTTTCAATTCAAACGTTTGCTTTGTTGTGTTGTTTGATAACTGATGGATGGTCCGGCCATATTTTATCTCACTGCAACTGAACTTTTTTATGTTTTTATTGTTCAAATCCTCTTCAATGCTTTGCTGAGGACTCAGGAACTCTTAACTTTGGGCCCCTTAGGACTAAAATATATTTTCCGGCTAGCTACCGATGGCGATTTGTTTAAGAGTCTGGCCGCTCTATATCAGAATAACTCATCAAAGACCTTGTGAATATAGACTTAAAGACAGTAACTTAAAACATGTCTAGAAAAGCTAGGCCACTTTAAATTATCTTTATCTATGCTATTCAGGAATGCATATATTCTTTGAATTTCGTCTGCGCAAATGTTTCAACTGGTACTTCAGACGTTTTGTACTTGAAGTGTACTTAGAGGTTAGCGGGTATTTCTTACAAGGCCAATTAATACATGTTGTTATTTTTTGCCATTTGCCATTTGCCATTTCTATCATTTTGATATTTGTTTAGAACTAAATTTCATTGATATAGCTTAGTTTCATAACTGTAAGTCATACTGCAGCTGGCACCATCTACTTTTAATAATTTTGTCGAGAAACATACTTTAATATTCTGGTCGAGATTTTGAAAATCAAATTAATTTCTAGAATGTTTGTTGGTAGCTCTTACCTGTAAAGGACATTGGCAAGGTGTTCCATTATCACCTTTAGCTCCAGTGTCTCCTTTCACACCCTTCTCACCCTAAAAATGATACATTTATTGGGTTTTTAGTAGTGGATTATAAATAATAAAAGACGGTATCTTTTTTACAAAGAAGATAAAAAAGGCAGTCAGAGTTATAAATTTGTTGTTACCTTTATGCCTCCATTGCCGTTAACATTGATGTTAATGGGACAGGTGGGAGTTACACAAACGTTCTGTGAAACAAAAAAAAAGATTGACGAGAATTATCTAGTCTCGATATGAAATTAGACTTTCGATTCTTTGAATGATTGAAGTGGTACTTCCAGTGTAATAAAATCTGAATTTAATGAACCAAGAGTTTTTTTGGAGTCGCGTATTTTGGTTTGTGCGGCCAAGCTGGCAACACGGTTGCTGAATAAAATTATCACTTGTTGTCAACAAGTGATATAAAGCGAACGAAACCGTCGTCTGTATTTCTAACAGATTCAATTATTCTTGCTGTTGATTTTGTTATTGTTAATTTTAGTGAAGCCGCAACTAGAGTTTGCCTATCAATTTTTTTTTAACCTAGATCTACAGTAGCTGTGAGACTGCGAAGAACTGTTGTTTGCGTCGGAACTATAGACGCTGAAAAACTCACGAAAAATTCACTTTTTTCAAATATTTTCTTTTTGATTTGAAGAAATGGGAAATTATACATTACAAAGTGAGTAAGTTTCGAATTTAAACACTAAAAATTCAAAGTTTCAAATAGGAGCTGAACGGTCTAAGGCAACCTTCGTGAGCTATCAAGGACAAGGGTGAATTATAATTTAGAAAGAGTAGCTTAACAACATTAATATCTGAATTGGAAATGTACTAATATAACTAGTTTAACGCATTTTTTCTAGCTATTAAATTTCTTCTACTCCTTAACTGATTTTAAACTGTTAATTCAATTAAATTACAGAGCTTCTAGCCTAAGTTCGCTTTAAATCTTCAACTGGTACTGACAAGAAGCCCAATACTGTGTCGCCGATCCGAACTAATTACAAAAGAAATTAAAATCGAAGTACCAACGTTGTTAGTTGGAGGAAAAGGAAATTATCGACACTTACTTTGTTTCCAGATGTATTTCCCCCTTGGCAAAAGTACAAGTTGGTCCAAACCAGGGCAACACAGATAAAAACGAACTTCATCTCGCGATCGAAAGCGCTTAGTTTGTCTCTTCGAAATAAGAACGTAGAATGAGGCGCAGGGTAAAATGGTTTTTGCCATAGGTCGCTGAATTGTTTATTAACTTAATTTAAGCGCAAGTAAAAACAAGAACTACCCCAGGGTATGATGCAATAATTTAATATGACGAGGCATTTATATTTTATTCATATTCATGGTTCTTGAATTTCGTTCCTGTTGAGGAATTTACTTTTCAGTTTCCACTTGAAAAAGTGGAAACTGAAAAATAAATAAAATGTTATTTGTAATTGGGGTTAGGAAAGCTGAAGTAATAGTGTTATAAGAAAAACTTATACTATTTGGTCTGTAGGTATAGGTTATGGGTTTTTTTTATGCGTTGTGTTTGACATATTAATTAATCAGTACTTTTGCGGTAAAGGTAATTACGAAGAACTGAACAAACATGATGATTAACATATTTTTTCAGACATTTCATCGATACAAACACTGGTCTGCCGGTTCTTCAATTCGGCACAGCCTAGTCAAGAAAGTTCTGTAGTAGTAATGTTATATTAGTTTTAAACGATTCAAGCGTCGTATGTTAAAAAAATGGTCTTACATATCATCTGATGTTATTTGCGAAAAAAAAGAAACACAGACATCACTGAATATTTATGTTTTAAGTAGACTTTTCTTCTTATGTCGCTCGCTAAGCCTTATCAATCAGTCCATTCAGGGGATACACGCATAGCAAAATATAAAATGACAATTATTTCACATGAAGTTGCTAAATATTGCTTGAGCTTGATATACAATTTGTAGATAATTTAACTTTCAAGATAAACCATTTGACATGTTTAGATTCCCTATATCTGGTATACCATATAGATTTTGCAGACAGCTGGATACAATGTTATTGCCCATGCAGGGATTTTTACCGAGAAGTAAAATCCCGGGGAGGCGTCCTTGTAGTCCGCGCTTATATAAAATAAAGTACTTACAGTTAAAGTATACAGTCGGTATACCAGCGAGATCAAATCTCTCGATTTACCTGAACAGGGCGCGCACGGAATAGATGGGTAATGATGACGTGCATTAGTAAATGCCCGAACGGAATATATGCGTAATGTTTACGCCATAATATGAGGGATTTCAGTTATTCAAAAATTTAAGAACTTGAAAATCTTAATTTCTTTTGCAGTAAAAGGAATGTGTCGCTGCAAAACAACGATTTGTCAGTCATCTTGTCATCCAAAACAACGACGTTTCTGGACTCTTTAAGAGACATACCGTAAATCCATGACCAATTTAAGCTTTTCAAAGCTTTGTTAAGCAAACTTAATTCCAAACATGTCCAAAGAGTTGCGCTAACATTATTTTACAGTAACAAAAGCTGGTGTTGAAGAAACCTGACGACATGACGTGATCAAGAAGAAAACAAGAGGATTGAATGAATAAATTAAGCTTAATTTCAGTGGCCCTCGCGCCAGTATAACGGTTGTTCGAATTTTGATCAGTTGTTTTCATACTTTTACAATATAATTGACATAATTCACTTCTGTCGGTAATGGAACATAATTTTATCCCACAGCCTGCGACATAAGACGCCTTTTCCCACCGAGAACATGCGATCCCGAGATGAAAAGCAATTTGCGTCTGGTCAATCTTTTTGTTTTGTCGGAAATATACCCGGGCGACCAGTAAAATGTAGCCGTGTTCGTCATCTTTATCAATAACCGGTGAACAAGTTTCATTTGAATCTCAAACCACTGGACCTTATCGTCATTTCATGTTGAAATCGTTCTCTTTTTCTCACAATAAGAACGCAGCATGTAAAAAAAGTATAGGTAAAAATGGCAAACTGATCCTTACGGCAAGGAGAAGAGATTGAGACAGAACAAAAAAGATGAAATAATAATAATAATAATAATAATAATAATAAAATTTTTTTTAGTAACACTTTTACGATATTTTATGGATTGTAATTATGAATATTTTTAGCATTTTAGTAGATTAATAATTATTATATATTATTATATTATTATATAAATGAACTTTTATAGCTTTTTCCTGCAAGTGTACATAAAATTGATGTTAAGGCTTAATCGATTTTTAAGAAATTTGTTAATAAAGTATTGCTTTGGTATTATTATTATAATAATAATGATAATGATAATAATAAAAATAATAATAATAATAATAATAATAATAATAATAATATTTGTTGATTATGACAAAGTTTTTTATATAATAATAATAATAATAATAATAATAATAATAATAATAAAAAAAGTTCAATTGTTAAGATTTTTACTGATACAAGTCTACGATAGATCCGACACTCTTCATTGATTTGTCGCTGTGGTTTTGCCGTTATCAGATAGCATGTAAAGAAACCTGACAAGATTTTACAGACACGCAATCACTAAATCGAAGCAGTGACTGAAAAGAAAAGATTTTGTGATCATGTTTAATCGACCATGAAAGTTAGAATACATTTATGCAAAATTAGTTATCACATTAGTTACTCTATAGCTGTCAAGTTAGAAACAACGGGGGCAGCTTTAGTGGCAGCTATTACTAGTTTACTTAGAGTTGAAAAAGCAAAGATATTCCAGACCTTTGTTTTGTTAGCTTTTGCTAGAAGCATGCGTGCTTTTTTTCGAGCGCGTTTGTATTTATCCTTGTTGGAGGTTGTTGTAGAAATTTCTTAGCAAGGAATTATTTTTCATGCGAAATGAGAAAATCGCTTTAATTTAAGTGCTATGACGTTAGAATCGTCTAAAATGGCAAAAGTGTGGTACAATATGCCCCTTTAAACGTCACAAACTTTTATTAAATGATGGCGAAAATTTAGAAATCCTTTGAATCCGTCGAAAACAGGCGAACGTCACTGTGAAACAACGCCACCACATCATGAACTTTGATGATGTGGCGCATGCCATAGGCTATTGATGACGAAATGGGAAAATATTAGCATGAATTTGAGACATGCTAAAAAATGAAACGATAATATTTATCCTATTTTATACAGCTTTTACACAGGGTTATCACTTTCTTTGTGAAAGCAATAGTCTTAGTCCTTTTTTGTACGGATCAACCACAAAAAGAACAATTTATAAAACAATCATGTCATTAATTTTATCCCAAAGAATAAAATGTTTCTTTCCACAGTTAAGTTAACTTTTTGTTGATCCATTCTGTAAACCAACATTTGACAGTAATTTATCCCGATGATAATTATTCGAGACGCAAACTAAATAAAAAGGTTTACCAAATTTTCCAAATTTGAAAACCATTTAACGTAGTATGAGCGAATGGCACCGATACAAAGCACGAACATAACTTTGAACGCGGCTAAACGTCATGTAAGACCGCCAAAGAGAAGCTTGGGATGAATAGTACGGTCGAGTCTAATAGCTCAGTTTCATAATAAACACTCTCTTTCTCGAGTAAACAAACTTAACTAGCCGAAAAAATAGATAGCGGGGAGGTAACGCGAAGGGGAACTTGCTGCTAATATATAATGGACCAAAAGGCTAGGAAACTATTTCCCGCCTTATTTCCCGTCGTCAGTGCTCGCAATATGTTTTCTTCGCGCCTTTCCTTCGCTTCCCTCTTTCTGAAATCGTCAAAGAGGCTACTTACCGGCTACTTATCAGTTCGGTTAGAGCGCGGTCCAGTTCCAAGGATGCCTCGATAACTATTTAGCACCCTTTTTGTTGAAAATTATTTTTTCGGAGAGCAATCGAAAGGAATTGGCGGACATTTCCGAGTTTTTCGGCTCAAGACCTCTGATTGAGGATTGGAATTGAGGATTTTAGACACCGAAAAGAATTTTAAGAAATCTCGGGAATTTTAGACAATGAGTAAAATTTGGGAGAATTTCAGAGAAATATTACCTTCCAGGTGAAACTTTGACAATTTTACACAAGCAAACACGCCGCGAAAACGTTGATTTTGTGTTACCGCTGACCAACTTGAGGGCTCACCCTCACAGTAGTGTCTACAGTGCAACTAATCAGCGGTCCCCCACTCAAATTATGCTTTCCATGAATTTCATTTCTGTTGGTAGCAAAAATGGCTGATTCCAGTGAGCCATCTACGAGCTAGTCAGAAACAAGAGAGAATTTTAGAAATTTTTGAAAGAATTTTAGACATTTTTAAAATACTGTTAGAGCTTTACTGGAAAAATTTCGCAAAGAATTTTAGCTCAATTTTAGGGAATTTTGTACCTAAGCCTACCTCCAATAACTAAGGCACATTTAATAAAGTACCCCAGCGAGCAAGACAAACAAAGCTGACCAGATTGATCTTTATCAAGATGAAATTTGTTCTCCTGTCTTTATCTAATTATTTTCTATGATTCAGTAGAGAGTAAGATGTTTCCCCAACAAAAAAAATAAAATAATAGCACGAGTGTGTTTGATGGATTATTTCCACATCTGAGTTCTTTGAGAGTTACAAGAAGGTTTCGGCATGAACACTGCTTGGGATTTCGACTTTGCCTTTTCCAATGAAAAATTTGGGAAGATTGTTCAAGAACATACTACATGAAATTTTAATTTTAATCTGTTTAGGTTTCGATGCACTCCATTGATCAAGGGTTTCTTCCAGTCAAAGATTCAGAAAGACGTAGCACCATCCTTTTGTTTTATTTCAATATTAATCTATGTATTACAGCCATGCATCTATAAACTAGTGAGTAACCCGAGACAATTTTGGAAACCAAAATTTCTGCTGCAAAAACAGCGTAACCTTGAAATATTCATTGCAGCATTTAACCTAGCTTTTAAGTCTGTCAATTTATTAGGTTATGGTGCAGTTGCGACACGACGTTAAATAAGAAACGCGCCAAAGTAGCTGTGATAGCTCCACATGTAAATTTTGCAATTGTTGTATCTCGAAGTGAACGTGATGACGTCACCAGCCTTCAGAATGAACACCCCACCTGCGTACAAGGAACCTTCGTCTTTTCCTGCAGTTGGCGATTGAATCATGGTTATGACTTTGTTGTTCACACGAAACTGGACTCTTCCATAGTGTGGGAGAAGGTAGTAAATCTGAGCGTAGATGTAGTACCGTCCTGGGGTGGGCACAGTCAGTTTTCCATCCTGGTACTTCATGCCGCCTGCAAGATGGCTAAATGGCGCACTGGCAGACCAGTCTTTTATCACTAAGAAGGCAAAGTATAAACATTTGAGTTCTGTAATTATAATTTACTCAATCTACACCAGAACTTATAGTACTGCGCTTAAATTGTGACTTCAAAAAGCGGTTCGCTTTAGTTATTTAGACAATTTGCACACAGACGGAAACGGACCAATAAAGTTCAGCATGGTGTACTAATATATTGTCTAATTTGGTTTCATTTGAGATGAATAAGCTCATCTCAAAACAGTAGTTTTTCTTTAATAGCGTTTTTTAATCATCGCAAGCATTGAGGGCCAAGTTACTTTTTAAACAATATGTGATTATAAAGAAGTAAAAAGTGTTTAATTTGGAATTAATTTTAAATTTTATGTTCAAACATACTGAAGCAAATAAAGGGACAAAGCAAAACAAATTACTTTGATTGGCCTTGTAAGTCACTTCTTTTTTATTGACAGCTTCGATATGAGCAGATGGCTTGTTTGGATTCTGCAATGGAAAAGATAAATGATGTCGGTTCCACGTGTCTATTGATAACTGACAAACCGACATGACAGAGCTGGGCTCATGAAATATTGGCTTATTGTGTCATCTAATAGCATAGCAACAACAGTCTCTGAGAAACTTTCAATTCATAATTCATTATTTTTAATTTTCAATTCAAACTTTAGCTTTGTTGCGTTGTTTAGTTGATAACTGATGGTTGGTCCATATTTTATCTGACTGCAACTGAATTTTTTTTATATTTTTGTTATTCAAATCCTCTTGAATGCCATGCATGCTGAGTGCTTAGGAACTCTTTATTTTGGGCCCCTTGGGACTAAAACATATTCTCTGGCTAGCTGCCGGTGGCGATTTGTTTAAGAGTCTGGCCTCTATATCAGTATCAATAACTCATCAAAGACCTTATGACTATGGACTTAAGGACAGTAACTTAAAAAACATGTCTAGAAAAGCTAGGCCACTTTAAGTTATCTTTATCTATGCTATTCAGGAATGCATTATTTCTTTGAAATTCGTCTGCGCAAATGTTTCAACTGGTACTTCAGACGTTTTGTACTTGAAGTGTACTTAGAGGTTAGCGGGTATTTCTTATTATTTTTTGCCATTTGTCATTTGCCATTTACCATTTCTATCATTTTGATATTTGTTTAGAACTAAATTTCATTAATATAACTTAGTTTCATAACTGTAAGTCATACTGCAGCTGGCACCATTTACTTTTAATAATTTTGTCGAGAAACATACCTTTATATTCTGGTCGAGATTTTGAAAATCAAATTCATTTCTAGAATGTTTATTGGTGGCTCATACCTGTAAAGGACATTGGCAAGGTGTTCCACTGTCACCTTTAGCTCCAGTGTCTCCTTTCACACCCTTCTCACCCTAAAAGATGATACATTTATTGGGTTTTTAGTAGTGGATTGTAAATAATGAAAGACGGTATCTTTTTTTTAAAAAAAGAAAAAGGCAGTCAGAGTTATAAAATTTGCTGTTACCTTTATGCCTCCATTGCCGTGAACATTGATGTTAATGGGACAGGTGGGAGTTGTACAAACGTTCTGTGAAACAAAACAAAAAGGCGATCAGAATTATTCTCGATATGAAATAAGACTTCCTTTGAATGATTGAAGTGGTACGTCTATGTATCAGGATAAATCTGAATTTAATAAACTAAGAGTTCTTAATTTTGGAGCCGCGTATTTTAGTTTGTGTCGCTAAGTTGGCAGCACGGTTGCTGAATAAAAGCACGGCAATTTCACGTTTAGGACAGGAAGCGATATAAAGCAAACGAAACCGTCGCCTGTATTCCTAACAGATTCAATTATTCTTACCGCTGACCTTCTTGTTATTGTTAATTTTAGTGAAGCCGCAAGTCTTCCTATCAATTTTTTGTAACCTTGATCTACAGTAGCTGTGAGACTGCGAGCAGCAGGGATGGATATATTATTTAAGATAGAGCAACGTATCAATATAAGTGTCTGAAATGTACTAATGTAACTAGTTTAACGCATTTTTTCAAACAATTTAATTTCTTCTTGCTCTTGATTTTAAACTGTTAATTCAATTAAATTCCAGATCTTCTAAATCTTCAACTGGTACTGACGAGAAGCCCAAGCCTGTATCGCCGATTCGGACTTAATGTACTATGAAAAAAATCAAAATCAAAGTCAGACGTTGTTAGTTGGAATAAAAGTTGGGGCATCAAATGATGATTGTGTAGTCAAACACTTGGAATGACGTTCTACTGTTTTCCCACACCATTTTTTTAAATGAGACTTATTTTTGTGAAAGCTAATACAGCTTTTCAGTTCTTTTAGCGGAACTTTTCAGCGGCAGAAAATTTTAGGGAATCAAAGGAATTGGATCTCCATAACTTTCTCGCTACTTTGTTCACTGATTCCGAACATCCCAGCTGACATTATTTCGTACCCAAAACGACACTTTTTATCCCTCAGAAAGTACGTTTAATTTCCCGATGTTGTTAAAGTTTGAGGTGAGATTTTACAAAAGAAATCTGAATTTTTAAGGCGACTTTTGAACAGCTTTCCACCAAAACAGCTTTTTACCAAAACGATCCGTTTGTTGCTCCAAGAAATTGAAGCCGAAGGACGTTGTTAGTTGGAGTAAAAGGAAATTATCGACACTTACTTGATTTCCAGATGTATTTCCCCCTTGGCAAAAGTACAAGTTGGTACAAACCAGGGCAACACAGATAAAAACGAACTCCATCTCGCAATCGAATGCGCTTAATTTGTCTCTTTCAAATAAGAACGTAGAATGAGGCGCAGGGTGAAATGATTTTACTATAGGTCACTGAATTGTTTGTTAGTTTTAAGCGCAAGTAAAAACAAGAACTACTCCAGGGCATGATGCAATAACGTAGTATGACGAGGCATCGATATTTTATTCATATTCATAGGACTTGAATTTCGTTCCCCTTGAGGAATTCATTTTTCAGTCTACACGTGTCGTGTATAAAATGTTATTGGTAAGTGGGTTGGAAAAGCTGAAGCAATAGTATTATAACAAAATCTTTTACGATTCGGTCTGTAATATAGCTCTCGTGTTTTTTATGGGTTGTGTTTCGCACATTAATCAGCACTTTTTGGTACAGGTATAGCATAGAACTGAACAAAAATTAGATTAACATGTTTATCAGACATTTCTTCGCTATTCAAACACTGGTCCGCCGGTTGTTCGGTACAGCCCAGTCAAGGAAGTGCTGTAGTAGTTAAATAAATATTAGCTTTAAACATTTCAGTCATCGTATGTTAAAAAAGTGGTCTCACTTCAAGTTAGTTGCGAAAAAAATCCCATATCTTTGAATTTTTTATCTTAAAGGAGACTTTTCTTATTGCATTCCTCGCCGAGACTTACCAATCGATCCGTCACACGCAGTTGCTAAATATTTGTACATTTGATAAAATTTGTAGATAATAAACAACTTGACATATTCAGATTCCCACATGGATTTTGCAGACAACTGGGTACATTGTGCTATCTACTTAGATTTGAGAAAGCAAACTTAAGATATTTCAGACCTTTGTTTTGTTAGAAGCAAGCACATTTTTCGATCCTTTTTTCAACTACCTTATGGAAAGCTATTATAGAAATTTCTGAGCAAGGATGATTTGTGTCATGTGAAAAGAGGAAATCGCTTTTTAAATTGCACGACTTTAGAATCGTCTAAAATGGCAAAGGTGTGGAACCTTGAACGTTACAAACTTTCATTATATATGGTGGCGACAATTTAGAAATCCCTTTTTATCCGCCGAAAACAAGCGATGGTCAAGAAACTACGTCACCACACCATGAGCTTTTTACACAACGTAATCAATTTTTGTCTGGAAACAATAGTCTTAGTCTTTTTATTTACGGATCAACCACAAAGAAGATCAATTTATAAAATATTCATGTCATTACTTTCATCTCAAAGAACAAAATGTTTCTTTGCACAGTAACTTCTTGTTTGCCAGGTTGGTAAACGAACTTTTGTTAGTAATTTATCCCCGTGAGAATTATTCGTGACGCAAACTAACTAAAAATAATGTTTCCAAATTTTCCAAATTTGAAAACCATTTAACGTAGTTCGAGCGAATAGCACCCATACAAAGCACGAAAATAACTTTGTACTAAGCGCTAAACGACATGCAAGACCGTCGAAAATAAGCTAGGGTTGAAAAGTACGGTCGAGCCTAATAGCTCAGTTTCATAGTTAACACTCTCTTTCCAGAGTAAACAAACTAGCCGAAAAAATAGATATTTTTCTGGTAGTGGACTGAAAATGCTAGGAATCTAGGGAGTCATTCGAGAGAACCTGGCCTCGCTCTTTCTCGAGTTATTTCCCGTCGTCAGTACTCGCAATATGATGTTTTCTTCGGGTGCTGCCTTATTTTCGCTACCTTCTATCCGAAATCATTAAATTAAAACAGGCTACTTACCGGCTACTTATCAGTTCGGTCAGAGCACGGTCCAGTTCCAAGGCAGGATGCCTCGATAACCGTTTAGCACCTCTTTCGTTGAAAGTTATTTTTCAGAGAGCAATCGAACGGAAATGGCCAACATTTCCTAGTTGTTCGGCTCAAGACCACAAATTAGGCTTAGATACAAAATTCCAGAATTTTTTTTTGAGGATTTTAGACACCGAAAAGAATTTAAGAAAATCTCAGGAATTTTAGACAATGAGTAAAATTTGGTAGAATTTTAGAATATCAGCTTCCAGGTGACACTGACAACGCCGCGAAAGCGTTTATTTTGTGTTACCGCTGACCAACTTGGCGGCTAAACCTCACAGTAGTGCCTACAGTGCAACTTAGCAGTGGTTTCCCACTCAAATTATGCTTTCTATGAATTCCATCTCTGTTGGTAGCAAAAATGGCCGATTCCAGTAAGCCATCTGCCAGCTCATAGTCAGAAACGAGAGAGAAATTTTAAGAATTTTCGAGAATTTTAGAAATTTTTGAAGAATTTCAGCAATTTTTAAAATAATTTTAGGGCTTTTCTGGAGAAGTTCGGCAAAGAATTTCAGCCCATTTTTCGAAATTTTGTACCTAAGCCTATCTCCAATAACTGAGGTACATTTTTAAGAAAGTACCCCAGCTGGCAAGACAAACAAAGCTGGCCAGAGATCGATTGATCGTTATTAACATAAAATTTGTTCTCTTGTCTTTATCTACTTCCTTTTTATGATTCACTAGAGAGTAAGATGTTTCCCCAACAAAAATGAAATGATCGCAGGGGGTTTCGGCATGAACACTGCTAGGGATTTCGACTTTGTCCTTTTCAATAAAAAATTTTGGAAGATTGTTCAAGAACATACTACATGAAATTTTAATCCATTTCTTTAAGTTTCGATGTACTCCTAAAATCAAGGGTTTCTTCCAGTCAGAGATTCACAAAGACTTAGCACCATCATTTTGTTTTATTTCAATATTAAGCTATGTATTACAGCCATGCATCTAAACTAGCGAGTAACCCGAGGCAATTTTGGAAACCAAAATTTCTGCTGCAAAAACAGCGTAACCTTGCAATATTCATTGCAAGTAACCAAGCTTTTAAGCCCGTCAATTTATTAGGTTATGGTGCAGTTGCGACACGACGTTAAATAAGAAACGCGCCAAAGTAGCTGTGATGGCTCCACATGTAAATTTTCCAATTGTTAGTCGAAGTGAACGTGATGACGTCACCAGCCTTCAGGATGAACACTCCGCCTGCGTACAACGTACCTTCGTCTTTTCCTGAAGATGGTGATTGTATCATGGTTATGATTTTGTTGTTCACACGAAACTCGACTCTTCCACTGTGTGGACGACGGTAGTAAATCTGAGCGTAGATATAGTACCGTCCAGGAGTGGGCACAGTCAGTTTTCCATCCTGGTACTTCATGCCGCCTGCAAGATGGCTAAATGGCGCACTGACAGACCAGTCTTTTATCACTAAAAAGGCAAAATATGAACATTTGAGTTCAGTATTTATAATTCACTCAATCTACACCAGAACTTTAAAAAGCAGTCTGCTTTAGTTATTTTAGACAGTTTTCATACAGAAAGAAATGGGCCAATAAGCTTCATTATGGTGTACGAAAGTATAATTTGTTTACATTTGAGATGAATAAGCTTCAACTCAAAAACAGTATTTTTCTTTAATATTGTTTTTTTTTAATCATCGCAAGCATTTAAAGGCCAAGTTACTTTCTAAATAATATGTGATTATAAAGTAGTGAAAAGTGTTTAATTTGGAATTAATTTTAAATTTTAGCTTCTGACATACTGAAGCAAATAAAGAGAAAAAGAACAAACAAATTACTTTGATTGGCCTGGTAAGTCACGTCTTGTTTATTGACAGCTTCGATATGAGCAGATGGCTTGTTTGGATTCTGCAATGGAAGATAAAAGATGTCGGTTCCACGTGTTCATTGATAACTGACAAACTGACATGACAGAGCTGGATTCATGAAATATTGGCTTATTGTTTGTCATATAATAGCTTAGAAACGACGATCCTTGAGGAATTTAAATAATGAATATGAAGTTTTGTGGAAGGTTAGCGGCCAAATCATGAATTTATTTGTTATTTTTGCCATTTACCATTTCTATCATGTTGATAATTGTTTAGAACTGAATTTCATTGCTATAACTTAGTTTCATATCTGCAAGTCATACAGCTTGCACCATTTACCTTTAATAATTTTGTCGAGAAACATACCTTCATATTCTGGTCGAGATTTTCAAAATCAAATTCATTTCTGGAATGACCATTCAGTAGTGGCTCTTACCTGTAAAGGACATTGGCAAGGTGTTCCATTATCACCTTTAGCTCCTGTGTCTCCTTTCACACCCTTCTCACCCTAAAAATGATACATTTATTGGGTTTTACTACTGGATTATAAATAATGAAAGACGGTATCGTTTAAAAAAAAATGAAAGAAGGCAGTCAGAGTTATAAAATTTGTTGTTACCTTTATGCCTCCATTGCCGTGAACATTGATGTTAATGGGACAGGTGGGAGTTGCACAAACGTTCTGTGAAACAAAAAAAAGATTGACGAGAATTATCTAGTCTCGATATGAAATTAGACTTTCGATTCTTTGAATGATTGAAGTGGTACTTCTAGTGTAATAAATCTGAATTTAATGAACCAAGAGTTTTTTTGGAGCCGTGTATTTTGGTTTGTGCGGCCAAGCTGGCAACACGGTTGTTGAATAAAACCGCGGCAACTTGATCTTTAGGACAACAAGTGATATAACAGATTCAATTATTCTTGCTGTTGATTTTGTTATTGTTAATTTTAGTGAAGCCGCAAGTTTGCCTATCAATTTTTTTTAACCCTGATCTACAGTAGCTGTGAGACTGCGAAGAACTGTTGTTTGCGTTAGAACAATAGACGCTGAAAAACTCACGAAAATTTCACTTTTTTCAAATATTTTCTTTTTGATTTGAAGAAATTAATGGGATATTATACATTACAAAATGAGTAAGTTTCGAATTTAAACACGAAAAATTCAAAGTTTCAAATAGGAGCTGAACGGTCTAAGGCAACCTTCGTGAGCTATCAAGGACAAGGGTGAATTATAATTTAGAAAGAGTAGCTTAACAACATAAATATCTGAATTAAAAATGTACTAATATAACTAGTTTAACGCATATTTTCTAGCTATTAAATTTCTTCTACTCCTTAACTGATTTTAAACTGTTAATTCAATTAAATTACAGAGCTTCTAGCCTAAGTTCCCTTTAAATCTTCAACTGGTACTGACAAGAAACCCAATCGCTGTGTCGCCGATCCGGACTAATTACAAAAGAAATTAAAATCGAAGTACCAACGTTGTTAGTTGGAGGAAAAGGAAATTATCGACACTTACTTTGTTTCCAGATGTATTTCCCCCTTGGCAAAAGTACAAGTTGGTCCAAACCAGGGCAACACAGATAAAAACGAACTTCATCTCGCGATCGAAAGCGTTTAGTTTGTCTCTTCGAAATAAGAACGTAGAATGAGGCGCAGGGTGAAATGATTTTTACCATAGATTACATGATTTTTACCATAGATACATAGATACATAGATACATACATAGAACATACATAGACCACATAGATACATAGATCATAGATACATAGATACATAGATCACATCATTAGTTTTAAGCGCAAGTAAAAACAAGAACTACCCCAGGGTTAAAATTTAACTTAATATGACGAGGCATTCATATTTTTAATATTCATATTCATAGGACTTGAATTTCTTTCCTGTTGAGGAAGTCAATTTTCAGTATCCACGTGTCGCGTTAAAATTTTATTTGTAGGTGGGTTTGGAAAGCTGAAGTAATAGTGTTATAAAAAACTTATACGATTCACTCTGTAATAGATCGCACTAGCTTTTGGGTGTTTTTTTATGCGTTGTGTTTCACACATTAATTTATCAACACTTTGTGGTAAAGGTAGCGTACAGAAACATGCATGACGATTAACATATTTCATTATCAGACATTTCTTCTCAATACAAACATTCGTCCGCTGCTTCTCTGCATTCTCGGTACAGCCTAGTCAAGAAAGTTCTGTAGTAGAAATTAAATATTAGATTTTAACGTTTGAGACATCTTTTGTTAAAAAGATGGTCTCGCATTGAGTTATTTGCGAAAAAAACAACACATCTCTGAATACTTTATCTTTCTGGCATCCCTCGCAGAAACTTACCCGGTGAATCAATTTGAGATATACACGGCAAAATATAAACTGACAACCATATCACAAGCCGTTGACAAATATCTGTAAATATTTGTACATTTGATACAAATTGTAGACAGTCAGACTCTGAAGATAAACAATTTGACATATTTAGATTCTACTTTATTTGCTCTACCATACAGATTTTGGAGACAGCTGGGTACACTGTTATTTACTTAGAGTTGAAAAAGCAAAGACATTTCAGACCTTTCTTTTGTTAGAAGCATGTATTTTTTTTCGAGCCGGTTTTTATCTACCTTATTGGAAGCTACTTTAGAAATCTGTTACCAAGATTGATTTGTGTCATGTGAAAAACGGTTTGGCAAAAAGCAAAGATTGTGGTGTTTTGTGTTGTTACCGAAACTGTTGTTGGTTAGCAATTGTGTTGTGCTGTGTTGTGTTGCGACGTGGATACTATGTTTTTACTTATTTGAATATTTTTTAACGTCATTTGGTAGTCGCAAACTCCACAACATCAAGAAACTGCCATTTACTGAAACAGTTGTTTGTCAATCAAACAATGAGAATCCGAGTATACGAGAAAGGTATTCAAGTTTACCTGATAAATGATTTTAAACTAACATTCTCGTAATCAATAGTACAATTGACTACTCTGTGCCCGGCTTGCTCGCGCGATCGCGCGCGCATTTCACGAGAGACAAGAGAGACGACTGTCTCGTCATAGTCGTCTGTTTTGTCTCTTGCTTGCGCGCCTTACTTAATAGACAAAACAGACGACTGGAAATAAACAAATGAGACGATAACACTGACTCATACCAGTCGTCTGTCTTGCTCGCGTGCGTTTTTCGTGGGAGACAAGAGAGACGACTGGAAACAGGTCAGACGAAAACACTGACTCCTCCCCCGTCGTCTCTCTTGTCTCTTGCTCGCGCGTCTGTCATGAGAAACATGAAAGACAACTGGCAACAAGTGAGACGATGAAACTGAATCGTCCCCAGGTCGTCTGTCTTGTCTCTTGCTCGCGCTCTTTTCTTAAAAGACAAGAGAGACGAATGAAAACAAGTAAGACGATTAAACTGACTCGTTCCCAGTCGTCTGTATTTTCTCTTTCTCGTGCTCCTTTGTCAAGAGACATGAGAGACGACTGGAAACAAGTGAGACGATATCACTGACTCGTCCCCAGTCGTCTGTCTTGTCTTTTTCTTTACGTGCCTTTCTTAAGAGACAAGGGAGACGGCTGGAAACGAGTGAGACGATCAGACTAGTGAAACTAAAATGTGTGGCATAAATTTGCATGCACTAGTGTGACACACGACGTTTCATTATTCGTCGGCTACGCCACGAGTAATGAAACGTAACGTACGTAACCACACTTAACGCACGTAACCACACTTTACGCACGTAAACACAGGTAACGCACGTAAACACACGTAGCGCACGTAACCACACGTAACGCACGTAAACACAAGTTTTGCTGGGAATTTTGAAGATGAAGCTCATTTTTTCGTACAGGCTGTTGTAAGTAATGATTCTACATCAACAAAGGTATGTGAAGCTAAACTGTTGTTGTATGTGTTTTTTCCTTCTTTTTTCTCGAATAAATAGCTCCTCTATAGGGTAACCAATATGGATATATTTTCTGACTGAAGAGTACTTGAAACAAGTAAGAAGTATCTGTTCATGCCTGAGACTGCTGTAGATCTTAAGTCGAAGTACAATAATCAGAGAACACGTTCCTAGTAAATAATTAACACATCGCTACATCCTTGAACTTACGCAACATCAAACTGGCGATTTTTTTTCGAAGATCACTGAAAAGTGCATGGTCTTTTTGATGATCTATCTCTCATTAAAAAAAAAACACTTTTCTCATTGAGTCTTTGACGACGCTTCCGTTGACTATCTTTGTTACGCGTTTCAAACTTTCGTAACATGTAAATTTAATGGCGGCCGAAAAAAGACTAAATGTATAATCGAACAAAACAGCCTTCTGTGCTTATTGGATTGATAAACGGTTTGGACTGGTAAGTATATACCGTGTTTACTTTTTTATAGAAAACGCAAAGATAGCAAATTCGAAAAAAAAAAAAAATGAACAGATCGAACTGGCACTTATTTCCTTAAAAAAAGAACCGATATTTTGCTTTTCAGGTGATAATCATAATTAATGGAATGATATTTGGCTGGCTTTTCGTACTTACAAGTAAGTCAACTAAAAACAAAACATAAACCACATAACTACCATCAAACTTCTTATTTCATAACTTTGCGCCATCCTTTCACTGTCCCGGCTAAAATATCGTGTTTTCATGATTATGGCCAGGAGCTTGGTTTCAGCTTACTTTATTATCTTGAAATGGGAAGAAACCATCGCTAAAAGCGATAGAGGCAAAGAAATATGAACTAAATAAACAAAATAAAGGCTAGAAAGGTCAAAATTTCACAAGAATGGCAAGTTTGATTTATTGACAGGTGGTCAATAAATCAAATTTTATGAACTGTAATCCACTTCAATCCTTGCAATCCTGCACTTTATCTCCAAACTACTACTTTTGTTTTGCCCTGTAGAATCTTTTTATCCAACTAAGTTGTATATTTGGTGGCATTTGGTGACATAACGTGGAAATAAGCTGAGAGAAATTTTGCTATTTCGGCGGCACAGTGCCCCTTTAAGTATTGATGGCAGAGTGGAGGCGCGGTGGCGTAGTGGAGGCGCGGTGTGTAGTATTTGGCGTCTCGGACTTTCAATTTGAAGGTCGGTGGTTCAAGCCTGCTCTCTGCCGTTTTTTTACACTGTTTCTCTCCATAATGTTGGAGGTAACATTTCGATGGACTAGCATACTATCCAGGGGGATTAGTAATACTCTCAGTCACTTCATCCTACGGAAACCGCGTTAACCCCCGGCACTTGTTAGCCACCAGGCTCGTGAAGACTTTACCTACCTACCTACCTACCCAATTTTTCAGCTTGTAACTGTTGCTTATACCTCTACAAGTTTGAAGGGATGGGAACGGTTTTGCGCCATGGAAAAAATATTGTGAGATTGTTTGCATGTAAAATGTGTAGGGTACTCCCCTATATCAGCGAAATATGTGTGTACTGCCCCAAACGGGTATGATTTTTGAGACATTTTGTTCTGAAAACGGGTATAGACTCATTGTTCACCAGTTACAAAAAAAATCCGGAAATTTCGGTTGGTATGTAAACGGTAAGGCTGTTTTGGTTTGCCCGATCGGAAAATTTTCCAAAATAAAAGGGACGTCTTGAGAGATAGTCCAAAATTATCAACCGGAATAACCGAACGGAAATGTGTGTACCATTTGCTTTTGGGTAGTCCAGCACTTGTCCAAACGATGTCTGTGATTCGCTAAGAAAACAATAGATTTGTCCCGCTGGGATAGGGATTAGGGATAGGGGCATTGTTCAAGTAATATATCAATTATATCGTTCGCCAATCACAGACATCGTTTAGACAACTACGGGGTCCCACTTGCTTTTATCTACCAGTTCCAGGCCCTGCGCCAGTTTTGATGCGTAAGCGTGGTTACTCAGCTCGTTTCTGGTGTCATTGGATGTCATTGATAAATGGTACACGCCAATCTTAAATGGGATTTACCTTACTGGAGTTTTGCTTCCCATTTACACAAACCGTGGACCAACCGGATTTTCCGTGTAAATGGTAAAACACTCACTGTGACCATTTTGGAGTGAAATTGAATATACTTTACATGTATATCAGACGCTCATAACGTGATAAGCTTCTGTTTATATGTGAAGGGAACCACGAGAGCGTAAAAACATGGCCATATTTTAATTCGCGATTGAGCTAACCCAGGGTGAATGGAAATTTTGATTCCGGTAAAGGCATTCGCGTAAAAATCTTCTAACATTGATTTTTTTATAAAAATTTTGCTACAGCTCGGTAATGAGTTACTCGCGTCGGAAATGCAATAAAAAAAATTTGGGGATCACTGACTTTGTTTCCGAGATAAGATTACCTGAAGGCGATTCTAATTTTGAAAAATTGGTGTTCCTTACCGTATATGGCCCCATGTCTGTTAGTCTAAAAATATTGTAAACGAATCTCTAAAATACTTCTTTTCTATGCTAAATTTTATACGAGTGGGTTTATAAAGCAAATTGATTTAACCCACCTCGAATTGGTTTAAAAAAAACTTGGTTATGTGATATACGCCTCATTTTTCAACTCATTCTTGATGTTTGGATATCCTGGAGTCAATTTAATAAAACTTTTACACTTGTAATTTACAAGTGTAGCAGGGGCGGATCTAGGGGGAGGGTGCAGGGGGTGCGCACCCCCCCCCCCCCCCCCAAGATGACCTGCGGTTTTCTAATACAGCTGGTATTCTGCAAAAAAAAAAAAAACTATGTGAAAAAAAAAGTACTCCTTAGTGGTGCACCCCCTCCTAAAAAAATCCTGGATCCACCCCTGTGTAGCTATTGTTTTCAACCTCTGAAACAATGGCTACACTTGTAAATTACACTTGTAAAAGTTTTATTAAATTGACCCCTGATGAAACACTCTCCCTCGTGTACGTGTTTGATATATTACTTCACATCTCTTTGAATTCTCTTTGAATTCCAATACTTTTGGTGGAAGCTATTTACATAATGCCATGCATAGGTAAAGAAACCACGAGCCAACCAGAGAAGAGTATTAAGCGCGTGCAAAGAGGTGATCTGGCGCGCATTTTCCCTGGGGACGAGAATGTTTTTCCAGATTTGACCGACAACTCGGTGAGTGAACAACAAAATGCTTTAAATCCTTCGTCAGGGTGACGAAATTAGAAAGAATATAACGAAAAAAGACAAGGAATTCAGCAGCAATTTGAAGGGATTGCCGTAGAGGAAAAGAGAGAAAAAACCTAAGGTTAGATGCTGCATAAGTTTTTAACATTTGTTGGGTGTCGCGCATTTCAGATTGTATTTCAATAATCACCATGTTTACTTACTCCTCATTTGTTTTTACCGGACTTTCTGAGAATGTGTACTTTCATTAAATTTGAGACAAATTTTAATTTGTTTGCAGAAATGTCCAGTGGAACAACTCTCGTTTCCAGCAGAAGTATGCGGGAAAGCCGTTTGCACGCAGTCCGTTGGAAACAAGTTCAAACAACGTGAACGCTGGTGTAATGCTTTTCACTCCAAATCCGCGACAACTTTAGAGGTAAGCTTAATTGTTGTTCTCCTACACTTCAAATGAACAAATATTTGATATTTCTCGAAACGTATGCAACACTGAAATGCAAGAATTGGCGCAGCAAACAGAAATGAAATTACTGAACACTGAAGTGCTTATATGGATCAACAAGTATTGACTGTTCAAATCTTTAACCGCGAAATTTGAATGTTATATTGACAGATATTTTTTGCTGAAAGGAAGGTTTCATTAGTCTTTTTTCAGCAGATTTATAGGAACATTTACGAAGGTGACATTAGTTCTAACGTATATTTACGATTCTAATGTTTTCAGCAGACGTATGGAAAGCCGTTTGCACGTCAGCGTTCGTTGGAAACAAGTTCAGGCAACTTGAACGGTCGTGTTGCTTTACAATTCAAAGCTGAGAAATTTTAGAGGTAAGCTTAATTATTGTTCTGCTACACTTAATTTTCAAACTTACGCACACTGAAATGCAAGAATTGGCACAAGTCAGGCACAAGTCAGGCACAAGTACTGATTGCAGAATCGAACAAGTGCTTACTGATACATTTAAGTTAAGCCGGTTTAATGCTTGCTGTGAGCAACAAGTATTGTTTACATTTTTGACCGAGAAACTTGAATTTGTGGCGATTGACAATAGCCTTTGTTGGACGGAAGGTTTTCATTAGTTTTTCAGCAGGTTGACAGAAAATTTTATGAAGGTGACATTAGTTTTACCGGACATTTATGATTTATTTATTGTAACATTTAATCAACGCACGAGCATTTGACTTTTCGAACTTACATTTTGGGAAAGCATCACTTTTCATATTTCAATTATAGACGAAGGGGCGAAGAATTAATTCGTGAATAGTACATTTACAACTGCAAGAGTACCCTTCGCGGGTGTCATTCGGAAAAAGAAATCGTACACGCGCCAGTCAAGTTAAGAGTAATATAACAAACTATATATCAATAGAAAGCTTAATATATGTAGTTTGCGATGAAAACTATAATATTTTTCTTTTACAAACGGCCAGGAGCCAATGACCGTCAAACGACAAGGGGTTCTTCAATTAAATTTATCGGTCAAGAGCTGAGCTGAGCTGCACAGTGTTGGGTTCAATCCGAAGAAACGGTGTCAGTTTTTTCATAAGGTATTCTGATTGGCTAGCGAGATACTGTCATCTAACAATTGGAGAGATTTAAAACAAGCGAGACGTGTTGCGTAAATGGTCGCCACGGGAAAAATATTTTGAAAACCTGAATTTCCTGACCATTTCTGTTTTTGGCCAAATTTCACTGAGAAAATCCATTACATCTATATGCCCTATAAATTCGTTAAAAGTAGACATATTCTCCCAAAAATCAAGTGCGAGTTTTCGCTCGTATTAAAGTTTTGCAAACAACACGGCGTCTCCACAGGATATTACATCACTTCAAAGCAATCAGCAGCACCCCTTCGCGTCAACTACTGAAGAAATAAAAAAACGCGCCGAATGCACTATTGAGTTAAATAAGCACACGGGAATTATTAAGAACACAAGGTAAGAAAAGTGCGGAGAAGTTCTCGTGACGAGTGTTACTAAACATTCTCAAGTGCTTATACAACTCAACAATGCAGGACAAACAAGTTTTAATTTTTTTTATAAAAACTTCAAAAAGGCTACTCATGCACTCTACTCACTTTCTACAACAAAATAGTTGGTGAGTGGCGTAGCCAATAAGAGAACAGCATTCGTGACAGAACGCTGGTATGTTTATACTAAAATAGAATAGAATTCGTGGGAAATCAGTCGCACGTGCGTGCGGGACAAAATACACCAACAGCTATACAAGTTCAACGCACATTCATTTCTGACAATTTTTGGTTTAATGACTTTTTCTCCGCAAGTGTTAAGCTTATAAAGTTCGACTACTGCTTTAAGTGGCTTTGTCGCGAGAAGAACCTTCGTCCTTTCTCAACTGATTAACATATGCTGAATGCAACTTCTAGACATTGAGATACTGACATGTTCTGAGGCGTTTGATTCCACAATCGGCGAAAAAACGTAAATGAAATCAAGACAAATATACTATTGATATGTAAGGAAAATCTGAGACCTTTTCGGAGTACACAGCACGGCAAAATTAAAGGATTTGACCCGATTCCACGGCGATAGCCTGAATCTGTTTAATTTTCTTTGTCTTTCTTCGTTGTATTCCTTCTCATTTCGTTACCCTGACGAAGGAATTAGAGCATTCTGTTGTTCACTCACCGATATAACATGGAAATTAAGGAAACAAAGTTTCGTTATTTCGGCTGGACAGTGTCTCTTTAATCCTTTTAAAATACCGTTTTTAACTCGTGAATACGCGAAGAAAATATCGCGTGGGAGGGAGGAGAGGTTAGGGAGTTCGACTCAAGTGTTGGGAGAGAGGTGGGGTAGGTTGAGCAAAACGGCTTGGAGAAGGGAGGGGAAGAGGATTGTTTCGTATCCACAAGTTGGCTCAAAGATGGGAGGGGAGGGTGGGGAGTTGGACACAGGGGGTGGGGTCGGTTGAGCAAAACGGCCAGGAGAGGGGAGGGTCCTAGGATTGTTTCGTGTTCACAAGTTGGCTCAAAGGAGCCTTTGATTTTTATCTTTGACTGGAGTTAACTGTGATTCTTAAATTAATGTATGCTTTTTTTCACTTGGTTTCTAGTTTCCTTCTACTTCCCGAAGGTCATTTGTTCTTGGCTAATACTGTTTCATCCACCAAGTTCAGATCAAGCAATGACTGTAATCCTCAGCACCACAGTATACTCAGTGGTCAACCAATCAAACCAATGGTTCACGCCAGTACCACAGCATGCCCAATGATCTTCGCGGGTAGCAGAGCACACTCAATGGTCATCTCAGTGATTTGGTCAGTCAATTCCTTGTGGGTTGGGAATGGTGGGTAAATAGAGCTCTGGATGAACCTTACAACGCATACCTCACTGACGCACACACGTTCGGCCAGAAGTCCGCGGACTTCTTATTCGGCTTAACTTAGTTGTAGGTAATGAAATTAATAAGTGGGTCCCCTGGGTTGGTGCGGTTTTTCCCCCTTTCCCTTTCATTTGGGCCTTGGGTTTCTTTTCACGTTATTCGAGTGCTATTTTCGATCGGCTATTTTTTCTCCGAAAGTGATTCGGCTTCGGCTTTTTTTGGAAAATATTATTCGTCGTCGTAGCTATTTCGTTCTCCCGCATTGTTGCGCGAAATTAGGTTTATCACTTACGTTTCACTTGACAGTCCAAGCGCTGTGTTTAAGTGAAGCTTTCTGTCTCTTTCTCTTTCTCTTTCTTCCGTAAGGTTCACCCAGATATGTTACTTATGATAAAACTTAGGAAACTGGAGGCTGCAGGCCATTCAACTGTTGGAAGGAGACCTCATTTGGCCACTCCTTACGGGTTTAGTGGCCTCTCTTGTTTACAGACAGATAGTTAGGTAGGCTGCTATTTTTGGTTGGCTGTTACCTCTATGAAATTGGCTACACAACAAAATTGGCTCACAAAACGATAGATTACTTGATACATTTGTAGTGCTTTCAGTCCAAAAACAGAACACCAATAACGGCTTGATAGGAGTTTGATTATAAACAAAGGTAACAGCTCACTGCCAAATTAGCCAGCATACATTAGATATCAGGTTAATAAGCCTTTGAAACGATTCTACGATGCAAGCAGTATCATTGGATCAACATGGAGCACATCAATCATTGGGAGATAATATAATATAATATCTAATATCGTTGGATAAGTTTCGAGAGGTAAATTGGAAAAAGCAGAAGCTGGATTCCGTACAGGCGGAAGACAAACCTTTTGGTATCGACAGAAGTCGCGCGCTCGCATCTTTATTGCAGCTTGAAGCTAACGCCCAGCAACGTTTGTTGAAACAGCTGTATAGGACAGGGTAATGTATAACAATAAAACCTTAAAAAATTGTGTCTTGTGTCTTTATTCCAAAACATTATCTACTTACTTACATTATCTATTTACTTACATTATCTATTTACTTACGATTTTGTTTATCTATTTACTTACGATTTTGTTTCCGAGTCCGGCTTGTTTCTTAGTTCACGATTTAACTGTGAACAAATCAAGGCTTGGTATCGAGAAAGTCTCGATAGGAAGCTGATAGATGACCCCTCCGTACCGTCATGGGGACCCTAGGGTGTTCCGTTACGTTTTATGTACACTGGAACACTCTTCGGTTTTCCTGGACGCTAGATTTTTCATTTAGGAGCGCACCCCCACATGTATAGTTTGTAGGTCCTGTGTCATAGTTAAAGATAAGTGTAAAAGCTTTGTATTAAAAAAATCTAAGATAATAAAACTTAGTTAAACAACTTGTGTCTTGTGTCTTTTTCTTAAACATTATCTATTTAGCTAAGCAACGATACTAATAGATGATTTTTTTTTCAGGGAGAATACTAATCGAATCGTTAAATTTCAAGTAAAAAAAACGTCGTATTTTTCTTCAAATGAATCAACCTTTTTTCAGGAAGCCCTCAGCTTCGTACGAAACCGTTTCATTTTTTTCGTCGATCTCTGACGCAGCTTGTACGCTTTCGTCGAAATTCCACGTACTTCAACTTGTGATCGGTACCGTTAGGCATTTTAAAAATGATATGAGTGTGTAAACCATCTTATGGTGCATTTGTGTTGAAAATAAAGTTTTAAATAAACGTGTTGCAGTGTGTTCAGTTATTTGCGTCTCAAAAGTGTAATATATGTGTGTGCAAACCATGTTATAGCGCATCATTGATGAAAATAAAAGATAGAAAAATTAAAGTCTGTTTGTGTGCTTTATTCGTGTCTTTTGTGTTTTTATCACCGCCTGACGGATGTTTTATCCATTCGAAGAATCAATATGACAAATGTGCAAGCCAAGTTGTAATAATAAAACGCAGTTGAAAATAAAAATTCGCCATTGTGTTTCATTTGTGTCACGTGTTTTTTTTTAAGACTACTAATATTTCAATTTCAGAAACATCTCGCAGCTTCTGAACACAACGACGTCTCGAATCACCTTCAGGGATGTTTTAGTCAGTCACAGACATCGCCACTACTGACTTCATTTTTTTTGGTTTCATCACTTTTTTGGTGTGCGAAATCAAGACGCACGAAGCCTATTGACGATAATTGCAAGATCGTATGATATTATAAGCTTTTATGTTTTAAGCACACTTTTGGTCTATTAATTGAATGAATCATCATAGCAGAGAGTGGAGTGCAATGAAGAGAAAGTCTTACAAGAACCATAATCTCAATCGCGTCAGATTTGGAGTTTCAGGGTGTCGCAGTGGTTTTGTGTGCGCTTCCATAAGTTATCAGTAAGCAGTACCAATACTTACCAGCTGCGGTCCATCAGAGACAAACACCAGACAAAAAAATACAAAGATCACATTGGAACACAGACTGGAATGTAAGTAGTATCCTTTTAGTATTAGCGGTGTCATGTTATATAAGGGGCAACTGAAAGACTTGTAAAATCCAGGACCGAAATCTGTGTCTTCAATGGGATTCAAACCCGACCTCTTTGCCAATGCTACGATGTTTTCCTTACTTATTTATACTCCGGTGTCAAGAAAGGCAAGTTAATGCCCGTACCAAAATCTGTGCCTTAATGGGATTAAAACCCAACGACCTCTTTGTTGTTTGAACTGAGGAATCTCTATTTGCCATTTTCTTAACAATGCAAAAGTCGATTCATGGTAAAATGCTTGCATATGGGAGGAGGTCTAACGAAACACTTACAGGCTTTTTACATGGTAGTTCCCCTTTGTTAAAGGTGCAATTGTTTTCCATACCAACCGTGACCTGTTCTGTTCCTTGTTTTGTGTCCTCCATTTGCTCTTTCCACCTATGCAGGTAGATAAAGGACGCCATTCTGAATTTGGGATATGACTCGGATAAATAAGTAGCCGTGGATATCCTTCACCGCCACTTCACGTTATAGAAATCACAGGTACAGACTACCCTTATGTCACACTTTTTGAAACCAGTTTGAGACAATTTGGGTGCGCAAACGCGAAGCATGAGCAACGACCCCAAAAGCGCTTATTCGCTATTTTCGAATTGCCCATAAAACACTATGTTTGCACCCCAAAATTTTGCATAAACTGTTGTTTTGAAATGCTCTTGGGAATATGCAGTCCTCTCAAGGGCATTTACAAACAACAGCTTATGCAAAATTTCGGGGCAAACAAAGTGTATAATGGACAATTCGAAAATAGAGAATTGTGTAGGTTAATTCAGCATACTAAAGGAAGGACTGCATGTGAAAGCAATAATACTGCGTGACAGCTAGTGGAGTCTGGTTCTGATAGTGTCTGCAGTTCCGAGGGAGGGTACTCCCGACAATTTAGGATAGCTGTGTGCCGCTAAGGTTCTCAAACCCTGACCCTATTTAGGGGTAGAAAATCGAGATTTGATACCCTTTTTAACGCTCAGATTGAACAGACCATATCCACCCCAACGCGCAAAACGAAAAAGATAATTTAACTTAGTGACCCTATTTAAGGAATATCTAAGGATCACAATATCAAAACTACCAAAAAGGATACCCTATTTAAAGACTGAGCATCTCAAAAACCCTACCCTATCGGGCGGCACATACCTGTACACCTGTATAGCGGAGTATCCCCCTCGGGCTGCAATGTAAATTGGCGAGAACAAGTGCTGGTAATTACAACGATCGCACAATTAATTTTACGTTACTTGTATTTGATTTGTTTTCCTTTAGGATCACTCCGCCCAAAAAGTTACTTTGAGATTTCAAACGAGAAACCGTGTGCTTGTTTCCCAGGGATCATGTTTGACGTATGTTGCCGTTGTACTTTAGTTTGTTGTGCAGCAAGAGACTGGATTCAGAGAACCGAGTCGCTGGAATTAAAAATGCTGAACAAGCCAAGATGTTAACTCAAGCTTCAAGGTGACTAATTAAATCACAGAGGCATTAACACATGATGAATAAGAGGGGAGGGGAGGGAGGGATAGGAGTGAAATTGTTAGACTGTATTTTTTTCCACCTTTTGTTTGTAAGATAATTGTTTGCAAGATTGGGGGAAGGAGAGACCCCCCCCCCCCCCCCCCCCCGCAAAAAAAAATAAATAAATAAAGAAATTCCTCCCTTATATAAGCCACTGGAAACAGTCTTAGAGTATTAAGTGACATTTTGTTGTATTTTCTATGGAATTCAGGTTCCGAAAGTGTGCCGAGCACACTTAACATCACAGTGCTAATCCTGTTGACGATCGACTGTCACTTGCTCGCAATGCCACTTCAGATTTTGTAAGTGAAGTTCAGAGATTCTTATTTTGTGTCCTTTTTTAATTAATTTGTTTATTTATTTATAAACTTCGCCAAGAGACCTGGATCACTCACAGAAAAGACAAAAAAAAAAAAAAAAAAAGAAAAATTGTAATACAAATACTAACCAATACTAACAAGAATGACAATACTTTAGAAACGGCTAGATAAAAAACGGCAATGAGGGAAAAAAAACAGAATTGGGGATGACATTGATAAAAAATCAACAACATATACAATCAAGCAAGCTGTTCAATAGCCGACTAGAGTGGCACTTTATACACACACTCTTGGAGGTCTGGGGGGTGTCGGGGTATTAACTCGTGAATACGCGAAGCGTTTAACGAGTTTCAGCATTTGAGAAGAAATTTCACTCGATCGTTCGATCGACTTAAACATTGAGCCCACGATACGCAATGGTCGCCTGCGTTACCCATGGGACGACGTTACACTGACGAAGGAGGAATTAGAGCATTCTGTTGTTTACTCACCGATATAACATGGAAATCATGCAAAAAAGTTACGTTATTTCGATTGGACAGTGCCCCTTTAAGCCTTATTAAAATACCGTTTTTATCTCGTAAAAACGCGAAGAAAATATCGCGTTGAAGGGAGGAGAGGTTAAGGAGTTTGACTCAAGTGTTGGGAGAGAAGTGGGGTCGGTTGTCAAAACGGCTAGGAGAGAGGAGGGTCCGAGGAATGTTTCGTATTCACAAGTTGGCTCAAAGGAGGGAGGGGAGGGTGGGGAATTGGACACAGGGGTGGGGTCGGTTGAGCAAACGGCTAGGAGAGGGGAGGGGAAGAGGATTGTTTCGTGTTCACAAGTTGGCTCAAAGGAGCCTTTGATTTTTATCTTTGACTGCAGTTAACTGTGATTCGTAAATTAATGTATGCTTTTTTCACTTGGTTTCTAGTTTCCTTCTACTTCCCGAGGGTCATTTGTTCTTGGCTCATACTGTTTCATCCACCAAGTTCTGATCAAGCAATGACTGTAATCCTCAGCACCACAGCATACTCAGTGGTCAACCAATCAAAGCAATGGTTCACGCCAGTACCACAGCATGCCCAATGATCTTCGCCGGTACCAGAGCACACTCAATGGTCATCTCAGTGATTTGGTCAGTCAATTCCTTGTGGGTTGGGAATGGTGGGTAAATAGAGCTCTGGATGAACCTTACAACGCATACCTCACTGACGCACACACGTTCGGCCAGAAGTCCGCAGACTTCTTATTCGGCTTAACTTAGTTGTAGTTAATGAAATTAATAAGTGGGACCCCTGGGTTGGTGCGGTTTTTTCCCCCTTTCCCTTTCATTCGGGCCTTGGGTTTCTTTTCACGTTATTCGAGTACTATTTTCGATCGGCTATTTTTTCTCCGAAAGTGATTCGACTTCGGCTTTTTTCGGAAAAAAATCTTCGTCGTCGTTGCTGTTTCGTTCTCCCGCATTGTTGCGCGAAATTAGGTTGATCAATTACGTTTCACTTGACAGTCCAAGCGCTGTGTTTAAGTGAAGCTTTCTGTCTCTTTCTCTTTCTCTTTCTTCCGTAACGTTCACCCAGATATGTTACTTATCATTAAACTTAGGAAATTGTAGACTGCAGGCCATTCAACTGTTGGAAGGAGACCTGATTTGGCCACTCCTTACGGGTTTAGTGGCCTCTCTTGTTTACAGACAGATAGTTAGGCAGGCTGCTATTTTTGGTTGGTTGTTACCTCCATGAAATTGGCTACACAACAAAATTGGCTCACAAAACGATAGATTACTTGACTGATATATTAGTAGTGCATTCAGTCCAAAAACAAAACACCAATAACGGCTTGATAGGAGTTTGATTATAAACAAAGGTAACAACTCACTGCCAAATTTGCCAGCATATACATTAGATAGCAGGTTAATCATGACAGTATGGGTTATGATGGGACAATGCACACACCTTAGTGTAGATAGTTTACAAATTATAAGCCTTCGAGACAATTCTACGATGCAAGCAGTATCATTGGATCAACATGGAGCACATCAATCATTGGGAGATAATAAAATATTTAATATCGTTGGATAAGCTTCGAGAGGTAAATTGGAAAAAGCAAAAGCTGGATTCCGTACAGGCGGAAGACAAACCTTTTGGTATCGACAGAAGTTGCGCGCTCGCATCTTTATTGCAGCTTGAAGCTAACGCCCAGCAACGTTTGACATGTTGAAACAGCTGTATAGGAGGGGGTAATGTATAACAATAAAACCTTAAAAAAATTGTGTCTTGTGTCCTTATTCCAAAACATTATCTACTTACTTGCGATTTTGTTTCCGAGTCCGGCTTGTTTCTTAGTTCACGATTTAACTGTAAACAAATAAAGGCTTGGTATCGAGAAAGTCTCGATAGGAAGCTGATAGATGACCCCTCCGTACCGTCTTGGGGACCCTGGGGTGTTCTGTTACGTTTTATGTACACTGGAACACTCTTCGGTTTTCCTGGACGCTAGATTTTTCATTAAGGAGCACACCCCCACATGTATAGTTTGTAGGTCCTGTGTCATAGTTAAAGATAAATGTAAAAGCTTTGTATTAAAAAAATCTAAGATAATAAAACTTAGTTAAACAACTTGTGTCTTGTGTCTTTTTCTTAAACATTATCTAATTAGCTAAGCAACGATACTAATAGAGAATTTTTTTTCAGGGAGAATACTAATCCAATCGTTAAATTTCAGGTAAAAAAAACGTCATATTTTTCTTCAAATGAATCAACCTTTTTTCGGGAAGCCCTCAGCTTCCTTCGAAACCGTTTCATTGTTTTCGTCGATCTCTGACGCAGCTTGTACGCTTTCGTCAAAATTCCACGTACTTCAACTTGTGATCGGTACCGTTAAGCATTTTAAAAATATGATATAAGTGTGTAAACCATGTTATGGTGCATTTTTGTTGAAAATAAAGTTTGAAATAAACATCTTGCAGTGTGTTCAGTTATTTGCGTCTCAAACGTGTGTATATATTTGTGTGCAAACCATGTTATAGCACGTATTGCTGAGAATAAAAGATAAAAATTGTAAAGTTTGTGTACTTTATTCGTGTCTTTTGTGTTTTTATCACCGCCTGACGGATGTTTTATTCATTCAAAGAATCAGTATGATAAATGTGTTAGCCAAGTTATAATAATAAAACGCAGTTGAAAATAAAAATTCGTCATTGTGTTTCATTTGTGTCACGTGTGTTTTTTTAAGACAACTAATATTTCAATTTCAGGAACATCTCGCAGCTTCTGAACACAACGACGTCTCAAATTACCTTCTGGGATGTTTTAGTCAGTCACAGACATCGCCACTACTGAATTCATCTTTTTTTGGTTTCATCACTTTTTTGGTGTGCGAAATCAAGACGCACGAAGCCTATTGACGATAATTGCAAGATCGTATCATATAATAAGCTTTTATGTTTTAAGCACACTTTTGGTCAATTAATTGAATGAATCGTTATAGCAGAGAGTGGAGTGCAATGAAGAGAAAGTCTTACAAGAAGCATAATCTCAATCGCGTCAGATTTGGAGTTTTACGGTGTCGCAGTGGTTTTGTGTGCGCTTCCATAAGTTATCAGTAAGCAGTACCAATACTTACCAGCTGCGGTCCATCAGAGACAAACACCAGACAAAAAATACAAAGATCACATTGGAACACAGACTGGAATGTAAGTAGTATCCTTTTAGCATTAGCTGTGCCATGTTATATAAGGGGCAACTGAAAGACTTGTAAAATCCAGGACCGAAATCTGTGTCTTCAATGGGATTCAAACCCAACCTCTTTGTCACTGCTACGATGTTTTCCTTACTTATTTATACTCCGGTGTCAAGAAAGGCAAGTAAATGCCCGTACCAAAATCTGTGCCTTAATGGGATTAAAACCCAACGACCTCTTTGTTGTTTGAACTGAGGAATCTCTATTTGCCATTTTCTTAACAATGCAAAAGTCGATTCATGATAAAATGCTTGCATATGGGAGGAGGTCTCACGAAACCCCTACAGGTTTTTACATGGTAGTTCCCCTTTGTTAATGGTGCAATTGTTTTCCATACCAACCGTGACATGTTCTGTTCCTTGTTTTGTGTCCTCCATTTGCTCTTTCCAGCTATGCAGGTAGATAAAGGACGCCATTCTGAATTTGGGATATGACTCGGATAAATAAGTAGCGTGGATATCCTTCACCGCCACTTCACGTTACAGAAATCACAGGTACAGACTACCCTAATGTCACACTTGTTGAAAGCAGTTTGAGACATTTGGGGTGCGCAAACGCGAAGCGTGAGCAACGACCCCAAAAGCGCTCTTTCGCTATATTCGAATTGCCCATAATACACTTTGTTTGCCCCCCAAAATTTTGTATAAAGCATTGTCTTGAAACGCTCTTGCGAATATGCAGTCCTCCCAAGGGCATTTACAAACAATAGAGTGTTTTCACTCACGTGGTCTTCGGATATGCTAATTTATTTGAACAAAACAAAGTGTTTGCATTAGAAAGGAGTTCAATCCCCACAGGAGTGGCTTGGGACACCAATATGGCTGCCGTTTTATTGTTTTGGGACACCAACATGGCTGCCGTGACGTCATGTGAAAACACTCCATAGCTTATGAAAAATTTAGGGGAAAACAAAGTGTATTATGGACAATTCGAAAATAGAGAATTGTGTAGGTTAATTCAGCATACTAAAGGAAGGACTGCATGTGAAAGCAATATACTGCGTGACAGCTAGTGGAGTCTGGTTCTGATAGTGTCTGCAGTTCCGAGGGTGGGTACTCCCGACAATTTAGGATAGGTGTGCGCCGCCAAGTTTCTCAAACCCTGACCCTATTTAAGGGTAGAAAATCGAGATTTGATACCCTTTTTAAGGCTCTCAGATTTAACAGACCATATCTTTTTCGTTTTGCGCGTTGGGGTGGATAATGCAACTTAGTGACCCTATCTAAGGAATATCTACGGATCACAATACCAAAACTACCAAAAAGGATACCCTATTTAAGGACTGAGCATCTCAAAAACCCTACCCTATCGGGAGGCACGTACCTGTACAAATGTATAGCGGAGTATCCGCCCGGGCTGCAGTGTAAATTGGCGAGAACAAGTACTGGTAATTACAACGGTCGCACAATTAATTTTACGTTACTTGTATTTCATTTGTTTTTCTTTAGCATCACTCCGCCCAGAAAATTACTTTGAGATTTCAAACGAGAAACCGTGTGCTTGTTTCCCAGGGATCATGTTTGATGTATGTTGCCGTTCTACTTTAATTTGTTGTGCATCAAGAGTGGTCAGAGAACTGAGCCGCTGGAATTAAAAAATGCTGAACATGCGAAGATGTTAACTCAAGCTTCAAGGTGACTAATTAAATCACAGAGGCATTAACACATGATGAATAAGAGGGGAGGGGAGGGGAGGGAGGGATAGGAGTGAAATTGTTAGACTGTATTTTTTTCCACCTTTTGTTTGTAAGATAATTGTTTGCAAGATTGGGGGATGGAGAGACCCCCCCCCACAAAAAAAAGTCCCTCCCTTATCTCCGCCGTGGAGACACGGTGGTCTAGTGGTTAGCGCGTCGGACTTTCAGCCTGAAGGTCGGTTGTTCGAAGCCTGGTCTCTGTCGTCGTGTTGTTTCCTTAGACAAGAAACTTTACTCCACACTGTCTCTCTACACCCAGGTGTATAAATGGGTACCGGCGACAAAATGCTGGGGGTAACCCTGCGATGGACTAGCATCCCATCCAGGGGGGAGTAGAAATATTCCTAGTCGCTTCATGCTACAGAAAACCGGGTTAAGCTCCGGCCGTGTGGGTCATCTGGCTCGTGTGCGACTTTACTTTACTTATATCCGCCACTGGGAACAGTCTTAGAGTATGGACTGACATTTTGTTGTATTTTCTGTGAAATTCAGGTTCCGAAAGTGTGCCGTGCACACTGAACATCACAGTGCTAATCCTGTTGACGATCGACTGTCACTTGCTCGCAATGCCACTTCAGATTTTGTAAGTGAAGATCAGAGATTCTTATTTTGTGTCCTTTATTTATTTATTTATTTATTTATTTATAAACTTCGCCAAGAGACCTGGATCACTCACAGAAAAGACAAAAAAAGAAGAAAAATTGTAATACAAATACTAACCAATACTAACAAGAATGACAATACTTTAGAAACGGCTAGATAAAAAAAAGGCAATGAGGAAAAAACAGAATTGGGGATGACATTGATAAAAACTCAACAACACATTCGACTAAGCAAGCTGTTCAATGGCCGACTAGAGTGGCACTTTATACACACACTCTTGAAGGTCTGGGGGGTGTTGGGATATTAACTCGTGAATACGCAAAGCGTTTAACGAGTTGCAGCATTTGAGTAGAAATTTCACTAGATCGTTCGATCGACTTAAACATTGAGCCCACGATATGCAATGGTCACCTCCGTTACCCATAGGACGTTACCCTGACGAAGGAATTAGAGCACTCTGTTGTTCACTCACCGATATAACATGGAAATTATGCAAACAAAGTTACGTTATATCGATTGGACAGTGCCCCTTTAAGCCTTTTAAAATACCGTTTTTATCTCGTAAATACGCGAAGAAAATATCGCGTTGGAGGGAGGAGAGGTTAAGGAGTTTGACTCAAGTGTTAGGAGAGAAGTGGGGTCAGTTGAGCAAAACGGCTAGGAGAGGAGAGGGGAAGAGGATTGGTTCGTGTTCACAAGTTGGCTCAAAGGAGCCTTTGATTTTTATCTTTGACTGGAGTTAACTGTGATTCGTAAATTAATGTATGCTTTTTTCACTTGGTTTCTAGTTTCCTTCTACTTCCCGAAGATTATTTGTTCTTGGCTCATACGGTTTCGTCCACCAAGTTCTGATCAAGCAATGACTGTAATCCTCAGCACCACAGTATACTCAGTGGTCAACCAATCAAACCAATGGTTCACGCCAGTACCACAGCATGCCCAATGATCTTCGCCGGTACCAGAGCACACTCAATGGTCATCTCAGTGATTTGGTCAGTCAATTCCTTGTGGGTTGGGAATGGTGGGTAAATAGAGCTCTGGATGAACCTTACAACGCATACCTCACTGACGCACACACGTTCGGCCAGAAGTCCGCGGACTTCTTATTCGGCTTAACTTAGTTGTAGTTAATGAAATTAATAAGTGGGACCCCTGGGTTGGTGCGGTTTTTCCCCCTTTCCCTTTCATTTGGGTCTTGGGTTTCTTTTCACGTTATTCTAGTACTATTTATATTTTCGATCGGCTATTTTTTCTCCGAAAGTGATTCGGCTTCGGCTTTTTTCGGAAAAAATTCTTCGTCGTCGTTGCTGTTTCGTTCTCCCGCATTGTTGCGCGAAATTAGGTTGATCAATTACGTTTCACTTGACAGTCCAAGCGCTGTATTCAAGTGAAGCTTTCTTTCTCTTTCTCTTTCTCTTTCTTCCGTAAGGTTCACCCAGATATGTTACTTATGATAAAACTTAGGAAACTGGAGGCTGCAGGCCATTCAACTGTTGGAAGGAGACCTCATTTGGCCACTCCTTACGGGTTTAGTGGCCTCTCTTGTTTACAGACAGATAGTTAGGTAGGCTGCTATTTTTGGTTGGCTGTTACCTCTATGAAATTGGCTACACAACAAAATTGGCTCACAAAACGATAGATTACTTGATACATTTGTAGTGCTTTCAGTCCAAAAACAGAACACCAATAACGGCTTGAAAGGAGTTGGATTATAAACAAAGGTAATAGCTCACTGCCAAATTTGCCAGCATACATTAGATAGCTGGTTAATCATGACAGTATGGGTTATGATGGGACAATGCACACACCTTAGTGTAGATAGTTTACAAATTATAAGCCTTCGAGACAACTCTACGATGCAATTCAAGCAGTATCATTGAATCAACATGGAGCACATCAATCATTGGGAGATAACATAATATTTAATATCGTTGGATAAGCTTCGAGAGGTAAATTGGAAAAAGCAAAAGCTGGATTCCGTACAGGCGGAAGACAAACCTTTTGGTATCGACAGAAGTTGCGCGCTCGCATCTTTATTGCAGCTTGAAGCTAACGCCCAGCAACGTTTGTTGAAACAGCTGTATAGAAGGGGGTAATGTATAACAATAAAACCTTAAAAAAATTGTGTCTTGTGTCCTTATTCCAAAACATTATCTACTTACTTACGATTTTGTTTCCGAGTCCGGCTTGTTTCTTAGTTCACGATTTAACTGTGAACAAATAAAGGCTTGGTATCGAGAAAGTCTCGATAGGAAGCTGATAGATGACCCCTCCGTACCGTCTTAGGGACCCTGGGGTGTTCCGTTACGTTTTATGTACATTGGAACACTCTTCGGTTTTCCTGGACGCTAGATTTTTCATTTAGGAGCGCACCCCCTCATGTATAGTTTGTAGGTCCTGTGTCATAGTTAAAGATAAGTGTAAAAGCTTTGTATGAAAAAAAATCTATGATAATAAAACTTAGTTAAACAACTTGTGTCTTGTGTCTTTTTCTTAAACATTATCTATTTAGCTAAGCAACGATACTAATAGATGATTTTTTTTCAGGGAGAATACTAATCGAATCGTTAAATTTCAGGTAAAAAACGTCGTATTTTTCTTCAAATGAATCAACCTTTTTTCGGGAAGCCCTCAGCTTCGTACGAAACCGTTTCATTTTTTTCGTCGATCTCTGACGCAGCTTGTACGCTTTCGTCGAAATTCCACGTACTTCAACTTGTGATCGGTACCGTTAAGCATTTTAAAAATACGATATGAGTGTGTAAACCATCTTATGGTGCATTTTTGTTGAAAATAAAGTTTGAAATAAACGTGTTGCAGTGTGTTCAGTTATTTGCGTCTCTAAAGTGTGATATTTGTGTGCAAACCATGTTATAGCACGTATTGCTGAGAATAAAAGATAGAAAATGTAAAGTCTGTTTGTGTGCTTTATTCGTGTTTTTTGTGTTTTTATCACCGCCTGACGGATGTTTTATTCATTCGAAGAATCAATATGACAAATGTGCAAGCCAAGTTGTAATAATAAAACGCAGTTGAAAATAAAAATTCGTCATTGTGTTTCATTTGTGTCACGTGTGTTTTTTTTAAGACAACTAATATTTCAATTTCAGAAACATCTCGCAGCTTCTGAACACAACGACGTCTCAAATCACCTTCAGGGATGTTTTAGTCAGTCACAGACATCGCCACTACTGACTTCATTTTTTTTTGGTTTCATCACTTTTTTGGTGTGCGAAATCAAGACGCACGAAGCCTATTGACGATAATTACAAGATCGTATAATATTATAAGCTTTTATGTTTTTAGCACACTTTTGGTCAATTAATTGAATGAATCATCATAGCAGAGAGTGGAGTGCAATGAAGAGAAAGTCTTACAAGAACCATAATCTCAATCGCGTCAGATTTGGAGTTTCACGGTGTCGCGGTGGTTTTGTGTGCGCTTGCATAAGTTATCAGTAAGCAGTACCAATACTTACCAGCTGCGGTCCATCAGAGACAAACACCAGACAAAAAATACAAAGATCACATTGGAACACAGACTGGAATGTAAGTAGTATCCTTTTAGTATTAGCGGTGTCATGTTATATAAGGGGCAACTGAAAGACTTGTAAAATCCAGGACCGAAATGTGTCTTCAATGGGATTCAAACCCAACCTCTTTGCCAATGCTACGATGTTTTCCTTACTTATTTATACTCCGATGTCAAGAAAGGCAAGTAAATGCCCGTACCAAAATCTGTGCCTTAATGGGATTAAAACCCAACGACCTCTTTGTTGTTTGAACTGAGGAATCTCTATTTGCCATTTTCTTAACAATGCAAAAGTCGATTCATGATAAAATGCTTGCATATGGGAGGAGGTCTCACGAAACCCCTACAGGCTTTTACATGGTAGTTCCCCATTGTTAATGGTGCAATTGTTTTCCATACCAACCGTGACATGTTCTGTTCCTTGTTTTGTGTCCTCCATTTGCTCTTTCCACCTATGCAGGTAGATAAAGGACGCCATTCTGAATTTGGGATATTACTCGGATAAATAAGCAGCCGTGGATATCCTTCACCGCCACTTCACGTTACAGAAATCACAGGTACAGATTACCCTAATGTCACACTTGTTGAAACCAGTTTGAGACATTTGGGGTGCGCAAACGCGAAGCGTGAGCAACGACCCCAAAAGCGCTCTTTCGCTATTTTCGAATTGCCCATAATACACTTTGTTTGCCCCCAAAAATTTTGTATAAAGCATTGTCTTGAAACGCTCTTGCGAATATGCAGTCCTCCCAAGGACATTTACAAACAATAGAGTGTTTTCACTCACGTGGTCTTCGGATATGCTAATTTATTTGAACAAAACAAAGTGTTTGCATTAGAACGGAGTTCAATCCCCACAGGATTAGTTTGGGACACCAATATGGCTGCCGTTTCATTGTTTTGGGACACCAACATGGCTGCCGTGACGTCATGTGAAAACACTCCATAGCTTATGCAAAATTTGGGGGCAAACAAAGTGTATTATGGACAATTCGAAAATAGAGAATTGCATGTGTAGGTTAATTCAGCATACAAAAGGAAGGACTGCATGTAAAAGCAATAATACTGCGTGACAGCTAGTGGAGTCTGGTTCTGATAGTGTCTGCAGTTCCCAGGGTGGATACTCCCGACAATTTAGGATAGGTGTGTGGCGCCAAGGTTCTCAAACCCTGACCCTATTCAAGGGTAGAAAATCGAGATTTGATACCCTTTTTAACGCTCAGAATTGAACAGACCATAACGTTTTCGTTTTGCGCGTTGGGGTGGATAATGCAACATAGTGACCCTATCTAAGGAATATCTAAGGATCACAATACCAAAACTACCAAAAAGGATACCCTATTTAAGGACTGAGCATCTCAAAAATCCTACCCTATCGGGAGGCACGTACCTGTACAAATGTATAGCGGAGTATCCCCCCGGGCTGCAGTGTAAATTGGCGAGAACAAGTACTGGTAATTACAACGGTCGCACAATTAATTTTACGTTACTTGTATTTGATTTGTTTTCCTTTAGCATCAGTCCGCCCAGAAAATTACTTTGAGATTTCAAACGAGAAACCGTGTGCTTGTTTCCCAGGGATCATGTTTGATGTATGTTGCCGTTCTACTTTAATTTGTTGTGCATCAAGAGTGGATCAGAGAACTGAGCCGCTGGAATTAAAAAATGCTGAACATGCGAAGATGTTAAGTCAAGCTTCAAGGTGATTAATTAAATCACAGAGGCATTAACACATGATGAATAAGAGGGGAGGGGAGGGGAGGGAGGGATAGGAGTGAAATTGTTAGACTGTATTTTTTCCACCTTTTGTTTGTAAGATAATTGTTTGCAAGATTGGGGGAGGGAGAGACCCCCCCCCCCCCCCCCCCACAAAAAAAGTCCCTCCCTTATATCCGCCGTGGAGACACGGTGGTCTAGTGGTTAGCGCGTCGGACTTTCAGCCTGAAAGTCGGTGGTTCGAAGCCTGGTCTCTGTCGTCGTGTTGTTTCCTTAGACAAGAAACTTTACTCCACACTGTCTCTCTACACCCAGGTGTATAAATGGGTACCGGCGACAAAATGCTGGGGGTAACCCTGCGATGGACTAGCATCCCATCCAGGGGGGAGTAGAAATATTCCTAGTCGCTTCATGCTACAGAAAACCGGGTTAAGCTCCGGCCGTGTGGGTCATCTGGCTCGTGTGCGACTTTACTTTACTTATATCCGCCACTGGGAACAGTCTTAGAGTATGGACTGACATTTTGTTGTATTTTCTGTGAAATTCAGGTTCCGAAAGTGTGCCGTGCACACTGAACATCACAGTGCTAATCCTGTTGACGATCGACTGTCACTTGCTCGCAATGCCACTTCAGATTTTGTAAGTGAAGATCAGAGATTCTTATTTTGTGTCCTTTATTTATTTATTTATTTATTTAAAAACTTCGCCAAGAGACCTGGATCACTCACAAAAAAGACAAAAAAAGAAAAATTGTAATACAAATACTAACCAATACTAACAAGAATGACAATACTTTAGAAACGGCTAGATAAAAAAAAGGCAATGAGGAAAAAACAGAATTGGGGATGACATTGATAAAAACTCAACAACACATTCGACTAAGCAAGCTGTTCAATGGCCGACTAGAGTGGCACTTTATACACACACTCTTGAAGGTCTGGGGGGTGTTGGGATATTAACTCGTGAATACGCAAAGCGTTTAACGAGTTGCAGCATTTGAGTAGAAATTTCACTAGATCGTTCGATCGACTTAAACATTGAGCCCACGATATGCAATGGTCACCTCCGTTACCCATAGGACGTTACCCTGACGAAGGAATTAGAGCACTCTGTTGTTCACTCACCGATATAACATGGAAATTATGCAAACAAAGTTACGTTATATCGATTGGGCAGTGCCCCTTTAAGCCTTTTAAAATACCGCTTTTATCTCGTAAATACGCGAAGAAAATATCGCGTTGGAGGGAGGAGAGGTTAAGGAGTTTGACTCAAGTGTTAGGAGAGAAGTGGGGTCGGTTGAGCAAAACGGCTAGGAGAGGGGAGGGGAAGAGGATTGGTTCGTGTTCACAAGTTGGCTCAAAGGAGCCTTTGATTTTTATCTTTGACTGGAGTTAACTGTGATTCGTAAATTAATGTATGATTTTTTCACTTGGTTTCTAGTTTCCTTCTACTTCCCGAAGATTATTTGTTCTTGGCTCATACGGTTTCGTCCACCAAGTTCTGATCAAGCAATGACTGTAATCCTCAGCACCACAGTATACTCAGTGGTCAACCAATCAAACCAATGGTTCACGCCAGTACCACAGCATGCCCAATGATCTTCGCCGGTACCAGAGCACACTCAATGGTCATCTCAGTGATTTGGTCAGTCAATTCCTTGTGGGTTGGGAATGGTGGGTAAATAGAGCTCTGGATGAACCTTACAACGCATACCTCACTGACGCACACACATTCGGCCAGAAGTCCGCGGACTTCTTATTCGGCTTAACTTAGTTGTAGTTAATGAAATTAATAAGTGGGACCCCTGGGTTGGTGCGGTTTTTCCCCCTTTCCCTTTCATTTGGGCCTTGGGTTTCTTTTCACGTTATTCGAGTACTGTGTTCGATCGGCTATTTTTTCTCCGAAAGTGATTCGGCTTCGGCTTTTTTCGGGAAACATTCTTCGTAGCTATTTCGTTCTCCCGCATTGTTGCGCAAAATTAGGTTTATCAATTACGTTTCACTTGACAGTCCAAGCGCTGTGTTTAAGTGAAGCTTTCTGTCTCTTTCTCTTTCTCTTTCTTCCGTAAGGCTCACCCAGATATGTTACTTATGATAAAACTTAGGAAACTGGAGACTGCAGGCCATTCAACTGTTGGAAGGAGACCTCATTTGGCCACTCCTTACGGGTTTAGTGGCCTCTCTTGTTTACAGACAGATAGTTAGGTAAGCTGCTATTTTTGGTATGGCTGTTACCTCAATGAAATTGGCTACACAACAAAATTGGCTCACAAAACGATAGATTACCTGATACATTTGTAGTGCATTCAGTCCAAAAACAGAACACCAATAACGGCTTGATAGGAGTTGGATTATAAACAAAGGTAACAGCTCACTGCCAAATTTGCCAGCATACATTAGATAGCTGGTTAATCATGACAGTATGGGTTATGATGGGACAATGCACACACCTTAGTGTAGATAGTTTACAAATTATAAGCCTTCGAAACAATTCTACGATGCAAGCAGTATCATTGGATCAAGATGGAGCACGTCAATCATTGGGAGATAATATAATATCTAATATCGTTGGATAAGCTTCGAGAGGTAAATTGGAAGAAGAAAAAGCTGGATTCCGTACAGGCGGAAGACAAACCTTTTGGTATCGACAGAAGTCGCGCGCTCGCATCTTTATTGCAGCTTGAAGCTAACGTAATTAACGCCTAGCAACGTTTGTTGAAACAGCTGTATAGGAGGGGGTAATGTGTAACAATAAAACCTTAAAAAAATTGTGTCTTGTGTCCTTATTCCAAAACATTGTCTACTTACTTACGATTTTGTTTCCGAGTCCGGCTTGTTTCTTAGTTCACGATTTAACTGTGAACAAATAAAGGCTTGGTATCGAGAAAATCTCGATAGGAAGCTGATAGATGACCCCTTCGTACCGTCTTGGGGACCCTGGGGTGTTCCGTTACGTTTTATGTACACTGGAACACTCTTCGGTTTTCCTGGACGCTAGATTTTTCATTTAGGAGCGCACCCCCTCATGTATAGTTAGTAGGTCCTGTGTCATAGTTAAAGATAGTGTAAAAGCTTTGTATTAAAAAATATCTAAGATAATAAAACTGAGTTAAAAAACGTGTGTCTTGTGTCTTTTTCTTAAACATTATCTATTTAGCTAAGCAACGATACTAATAGATGTTTTTTCAGGGAGAATACTAATCGAATCGTTAAATTTCAGGTAAAAAACGTCGTATTTTTCTTCAAATGAATCAACCTTTTTTCGGGAAGCCCTCAGCATCGTACGAAACCGTTTCATTTTTTTCGTCGATCTCTGACGCAGCTTGTACGCTTTCGTCGAAATTCCACGTACTTCAACTTGTGATCGGTACCGTTAAGTATTTTAAAAATATGATATGAGTGTGTAAACCATGTTATGGTGCACTTTTGTTAAAAATAAAGTTTGAAATAAACGTGTTGCAGTGTGTTCAGTTATTTGCATCTCAAAAGTATGATATTTGTGTGCAAACCATGTTATAGCACGTATTGCTGAGAATAAAAGATAGAAAATTTTAAGTCTGTTTGTGTGCTTTATTCGTGTCTTTTGTGTTTTTATCACCGCCTGACGGATGTTTTATTCATTCGAAGAATCAATATGACAAATGTGCAAGCCAAGTTGTAATAATAAAACGCAGTTGAAAATAAAAATTTGTCATTGTGTTTCATTTGTGTCACGTGTGTTTTTTTTAAGACAACTAATATTTCAATTTCAGAAACATCTCGCAGCTTCTGAACACAACGACATCTCAAATCACCTTCAGGGATGTTTTAGTCAGTCACAGACATCGCCACTACTGACTTCATTTTTTTTTGGTTTCATCACTTTTTTGGTGTGCGAAATCAAGACGCACGAAGCCTATTGACGACAATTACAAGATCGTATAATATTATAAGCTTTTATGTTTTTAGCACACTTTTGGTCAATTAATTGAATGAATCATCATAGCAGAGAGTGGAGTGCAATGAAGAGAAAGTCTTACAAGAACCATAATCTCAATCGCGTCAGATTAGGAGTTTCACGGTGTCGCAGTGGTTTTGTGTGCGCTTCCATAAGTTATCAGTAAGCAGTACCAATACTTACCAGCTGCGGTCCATCAAAGACAAACACCAGACAAAAAATACAAAGATCACATTGGAACACAGACTGGAATGTAAGTAGTATCCTTTTAGTACTAGCGGTGTCATGTTATATAAGGGGCAACTGAAAGAGTTGTAAAATCCGGGACCGAAATGTGTCTTCAATGGGATTGAAACCCAACCTCTTTGCCAATGCTACGATGTTTTCCTTACTTATTTATACTCCGGTGTCAAGAAAGGCAAGTAAATGCCCGTACCAAAATCTTTGCCTTAATGGGATTAAAACCCAACGACCTCTTTGTTGTTTGAACTGAGGAATTTCTATTTGCCATTTTCTTAACAATGCAAAACTCGATTCATGATAAAATGCTTGCATATGGGAGGAGGTCTAACGAAACACTTACAGGATTTTACATGGTAGTTCCCCTTTGTTAACGGTGCAATTGTTTTCCATACCAACCGTGACATGTTCTGTTCTTTGTTTTGTTACCTCCATTTGCTCTTTCCACCTATGCAGGTAGATAAAGGACGCCATTCTGAATTTGGGATATGACTCGGATAAATAAGTAGCCGTGGATATTCTTCACCGCCACTTCACGTTACAGAAATCACAGGTACAGACTACACTAATGTCACACTTTTTGAAACCAGTTTGAGACAATTGGGGTGCGCAAACGCGAAGCGTGAGCAACGATCTCAAAAACGCTTATTCGCTATTTTCGAATTGCCCATAATACACTTTGTTTGCACCCCAAAATTTTGCATAAACTGTTTTTTGAAATGCTCTTGGGAATATGCAGTCTTCCCAAGAGCATTTACAAACAATAGCTAATGCAAAATTTTGGGGAAAACAAAGTGTATTATGGACAATTCGAAAATAGAGAATTGTGTAGGTTAATTCAGCATACTAAAGGAAGGACTGCATGTGAAAGCAATAATACTGCGTGACAGCTAGTGGAGTCTGGTTCTGATAGTGTCTGCAGTTCCGAGGGAGGATACTCCCGACAATTTAGGATAGGTGTGTGCCGCTAAGGTTCTCAAACCCTGACCCTATTTAAGGGTAGAAAATCGAGATTTGATACCCTTTTTAACGCTCAGATTGAATAGACCATATCTTTTTCGTTTTGCGCGTTGGGGTGGATAATGCAACTTAGTGACCCTATATAAGGAATATCTAAGGATCACAATATCAAAACTACCAAAAAGGATACCCTATTTATGGACTGAGCATCTCAAAAACCCTACCCTATCGGGCGGCACATACCTGTACACCTGTATAGCGGAGTATCCCCCCCGGGCTGCAATGTAAATTGGCGAGAACAAGTGCTGGTAATTACAACGATCGCACAATTAATTTAACGTTACTTGTATTTGATTTGTTATCCTTTAGGATCACTCCGCCCAGAAAGTTACTTTGAGATTTCAAACGAGAAACCGTGTGCTTGTTTCCCAGGAATCATGTTTGACTTATGTTGCCGTTGTACTTTAGTTTGTTGTGCATCAAGAGACTGGAATCAGAGAACCGAGTCGCTGGAATTAAAAATGCTGAACAAGCCAAGATGTTAACTCAAGCTTCAAGGTGACTAATTAAATCACAGAGGCATTAACACATGATGAATAAGAGGGGATTGGAGGGGGGGATAGCAGCGAAATTGTTAGACTGCAATTTTTTCCACCTTTTGTTTGCAAGATAATTGTTTGCAAGATTGGGGGAGGGAGAGACTCCCCCAAAAAAGTCCCACCCTTATATCCGCCACTGGGAACAGTCTTAGGGTATTGACTGACATTTTGTTGTATTTTCTGTGGTATTCAGGTTCCGAAAGTGTGCCGGACACACTGAACATTACAGTGCCAATCCTGTTGACGATCGACTGTCACTTGCTCGCAATGCCACTTCAGATTTTGTAAGTGAAGATCAGAGATTCTTATTTTGTGTCCTTTATTTATTTATTTATTTATCTATTTATTTATTTATTTATTTATAAACTTCGCCAAGAGGCCTGGATCACTTACAGAGCAAGCTCCACTACGAGGTCCAGAGAAGAGCAAGAAAAAAGAAAAAGTGTAATACAAATACTAACCAATACTAACAAGAATAACAATATTTTAGAAACGGCTAGATAAAAAACGGCAATGAGGAAAAAAAAACCAGAATTGGCATTGATAAAAAATCAACAACACAGAACATAAAGCTATTCAATGGCTGACTAGTCAGTGGCACTTTATACACACACTCTTGAAGGTCTGGGGGTGTCGGGGTATTAACTCTTGTTACGTGAAGCGTTTAACGAGTTGCAGCATTTGAGTAGAAATTTCACTCGATCGTTCGATCATCTTAAACATTGAGCCCACGATATGCAATGGTCACCTGCGTTACCCAGAGGACGACGTTACCCTGACGAAGCAATTAGAGCATTTCGTTGTTCATTCACCGATATAACATGGAAATTAAGCAAACAAAGTTTCGTTATTTCGGATGGACAGTGTCTTTTTAAGCCTTTTAAAATACCGTTTTTTACTTGTAAATACGCGAAGAAAATATCGCGTTGGAGGGAGGAGAGGTTTGGGAGTTTGACTCAGAGAGATGGGGTCGGTTGAGCAAAACGGCTAGGAGAGGGGAGGGTCCTAGGATTGTTTCGTATTCACAAGCCTGGCTCAAAAAAGCCTTTGATTTTTATCTTTGACTGGAGTTAACTGTGATTCGTCAATTAATGTATGCTTCTTTCACTTGGTTTCTAGTTTCCTTCTACTTCCCGAAGATCATTTGTTCTTGGCTCATACTGTTTCATCCACCAAGTTCTGATCAAGCAATGACTGTAATCCTTAGCACCACAGTATACTCAGTGGTCAACCAATCAAACCAATGGTTCAGGCCAGTACCACAGCATGCCCAATGATCTTCGCCGGTACCAGAGCACAACCAATGGTCATCTCAGTTATTTGGTCAGTCAATTCCTTGTGGGTTGGGAATGGTGGGTAAATAGAGCTCTGGATGAACCTTACAACGCATACCTCACTGACGCACACACGTTCGGCCAGAAGTCTTCGGACTTCTTATTCGGCTTAAATTAGTTATAGTTAATGAAATTAATAAGTGCGACCCCTGGGTTGGTGCGGTTTTGTGTGCGCTTTCCTTAGATCAGTAAGCAGTACCAATACTTGCCAGCTGCAGTCCATCAGAGACAAACACCAGACAAAAAATACAAAGATTACATTGGAACACAGACTGGAACGTAAGTAGTATCCTTTTCGTATTAGCTGTGCCATGTTTATAAGGGGGCAGCTGAAAGAGAGGTAAAAGCCCAGACCGAAATCTGTGTCTTCAATGGGATTCATACCCAGGCTCTTTGTCACTGCTACGATGTTTTCCTTACTTATATTTATACTCTGGTGACAACTTATGTAAGTGGGCCACTGGAAGACAAGTAAAATCCCGGACCAAAATATGTCCCTTAATGAGATTAAAACCCAACGACCTGTTTGTATGAACTGGGAAGTCTCTATTTGCCATTTTCTTAACAATGCAACAGTCGATTCATGATAAAATACTTGCATATGGGAGCAGGACAAACGAAACCTTACAGGCTTGATAATAATGATAATGATGATAATGATGATAATAATGATAATGATAATGATAATGATAATAATAATGACGAATATTTAAACAGGATAAAACCCATCAGTATTTAAAAAAACACTATTATCAATGGGGTCCTGTAACTAAATAAATATAACTTAACAACTAAAAGATAAAAATTATAAGATACAGTAAAAAACTATAACTAAGATAAAAAGCTAAAAGACTATAACTACAATTGCGATTAAAAAGATAAACGTTTCATAAAATTAAAATGTGCTTTAAGTGCTTTCTTAAATAAACTTTTACGTGGTAGTTCCCCTTTGTTACTGGTGCAATTGTTTTCCACACTAACCGTGACATGTTCTGTTCTTTTTTTTGTGTCCTCCATTTGCTCTTTCCACCTATGCAGGTAGATAAAGGACGCCATTCTGAATTTGGGATATGACTCGGATAAATAAGTAGCCGTGGATATTCTTCACCGCCACTTCACGTAACAGAAATCACAGGTACATGCTGCCCTAATGTCACACTTGTTGAAACCATTTTGAGACATTTGGGGTGCGCAAACGCGAAGCGTGAGCAACCCCAAAAGCGGTTATTGTGTAGGTTAATTCAGCATACAAAAGGAAGGACTGAAAGCAATAATACTGCGTGACAGCTAGTGGAGTCTGGTTCTGATAGTGTCTTCAGTTTTAATTGGCGAGAACAAGTGATGGTAATTACAACGATCGCATAATTAATGTTACGTTACTTGTATTTGATTTGTTTTCCTTTAGGATCATATCTTCGAGATTTCAAACGAGAAACCCTGTGCCATTGTACTTTAAGTCCTTGTGCATCAAGAGTGGAATCAGAGAACACGCGGCCGCCGGAATTAAAAATGCTGAACATGCCAAGATGTTAACTCAAGCTTCAAGGTGATTAAGGTGGCTCGACTGGGTTTTTGAAGAAAGAAGGATAATGTTGAACGGCAATGCGCGATGAAATGTCAACTTTTTTTATTGTTACAATTAGTGATCTCATTGGCCTAGACTCAAAAACCGCTAAAAAGTTAAGGTTCAAGGTGCATTTAGTCTAATTTTAAGGTTTCAAGTATTTTGAGACCCAATCGCACAACATGCAATTTTTAAAGGATATTGTATTTGGGGAACTTCATCAAAGAAGCAAAATTAGTAGCTTTTGTTTTCTGCTATTCTGATTGCTTAAGCACGGACATTTCCTAAAATATATTTGACGCAAATGGATTTTCTGCAATTTTATAATGAAATATAATTATGAACCATCAGCCCCTCCTCTATTCTTGAAATCAAAGGTATTCTATGTGGGAAAGAGCCAATGCGCAGAACAATGAAGTTTACTATAGTTCGTATGTGAATCATTACTTAACTAACATGCCTTTGTTCTGTTTTGATATATTTTCTGTGGAATTCAGGTTCCGAAGATGTGCCGGACACAGTTAACATCACAGTACTAATCCTGTTGACGATCGACTGTCACTTGCTTCCAATGCTATTTCAGATTTTGTAAGTGTAGATCAGAGATTCTTTTTCTGTGTCCTTTTTTAACTCGTGAATACGCAAAGAGTTGAACGAGTTGTAGCATCTGGGTAGAAATTTCACACGATCGTTCGATCGGCTTAAACATCGAGCCCACGATATGCAATGGTCGCCTGCATTACCCATGGGACGACGTTGGAGAGAGGGAAGTTGGACATAGGGGGTTTGGTCGGTGAAGAAAAAACGCCTACGGGAGGTAGGGTCCGAACATGTGCAGAATCATTTATTTAGAACGTTCCATATCCACTAATTGATTCATATAGGTCTTTATTGTTAAAGTTCTTACAGACTCCCATAAGCCAACCAGCGAATATGAAACGTTATTTCTATAGTTAGTAGATGGTTGATCGGGAGCTATTTGAACTTAATAGATCAAATTTTGTTTCCAAAAAGATGAATTAACATTTCAGCGTAACATAAATATATATAACGAGAGAACTGGATGACATTATACGATAAATTTGTTGGGATGTACTTCTAGTCTTGTCATGCATGCATCAAAGTCAGTTTTGGGAATCCATAAGCGCGTGAGCTGATTTACTTCACCTTTCCTCTCTTACAGAAAAAGCTATTTCCACACTTTGTGTTCCTTCAAGATCTACATTCATAACAGCATCCATCAAGTGCAGAAACCCTTTGCTATATAGGTGTCTATATTAAGAGGTGAGCAATCACTGTAAGTTCTATTTTGAATTCCACAAATGTTCAATGATTGGTCAGGTGTCAGGTGTTAATGAGACCAGCGATAAGAACAATCGTAAAAATGGGAGATCAGATGGCGCCAAATTCAATTATTTAGGAACAATCAGAAAGAAAAGTATGCAATATACGAAAATGCCCGTTGAACCCTTTTAATTTACACCCACGAGTTTCAAACATGAATTTCATTTACCAAAATGTTCAAAAACAAATGGTACAATGCAAAATGACTACTGGAGAGGTTTCATTTAACTGGTCACTCCATTGGCTTTCGTTGCCAGACTCGAAAGTTAAAGTGCACTACATGTCTTCATAATTGACTCTGAAGTGAAAGTGTCAAGATAAGCATTAAAAAAGCATACTTCACGAAAAGGACAGAAAGAACCATGATTAGAAAAGGCCCACTCTCTGCCTCCACACACAAAAGGGAGGTACTGGTAATAATTCCGCGTGACAACTAGTGGAATTGGGTTCTGAAAGTGTCGAGTCTTACAAAGGAAAAAATCTGCCTGCAAAACGAACACGTGGTGGCAATTTTACGTTATTAATATATTTGATTTGTTTTCCGCTAGGATCACTCCGCCCAGAAAATTACAATCAGATTGCAAAATACAAACCCTGTCGTTGTTTCCCAGGAATCATCATTGACGTCGCCATTGAAATTTAGCTTGCTGAACATAAAGATCGAGTGGAATCAGAGAACAAAGCTGTCGCACTTCAAAATAACAAGACGTTCACTCAAGCTTCAAGGTGACTTATTAATTAAGCCGCATAGATATGAACAGATTTTGTAACATTGGACTAAAGGAGCTATGTCATAGGAATTTGACGTTTATGCGTCAAAACTGCTCTTAAGGCACGAAGTGCTTAAAGAACTCTAACAGAAACTAAGATATCAAATGAATTTTGGAAGAGACACTGAACTGCAATCATAGCTGTAGCTACATTTGTAGGCGATAAAAAGTGGTCTATATGGTTTTCAAGTTACAACCATTTCTATCCTTGCCATCTGCAGCCCAAGACACTTTTTACTCTTAGACAACAACAACAACAACAACAACCTTTATTTACATCCATAATTGAGAAATTTACATCTTTAGATAGCTAATAAAAGCACCAGTAGAACAATTTTAAACAAAACTGGACCATAATGTTTGTGGTTCCACTGATTTTATATCAGACCATGTTTTCGCATTTTAACATTAAAAATGATGCATGGCATGGCTCCTTTATTAACGTTTCTAAACTGGAACACTCAATGGACCAAAGCTGTATTAAATGGATCGTGTAAATGTAGTTATTAAAATTTACAAAAAGGTTTCACTCTGATTAGGGTTATTTAATCTATATTTCGTTCAAAATTACAGGGACAAAGCTTAAGATATATCTTTTATAATTCCTTTTTCGCGGATTTTAAATTTCGTTTACTCCGCGGCAAAGGAGATATAGACATAACATTTTCTTCTTTATTAAAGTTAAAGGGACTTTAAATCTTTTACTAGTTAGTCTGTCTATTTCAACGTAAAATACCAATGTAGCACAAAGATTCGCATCAGTGTAATTTCGTTTTTTCGCTAGCTTTCTCCAATGGCATTTGTATATAGCACAACAAAAAAAAAAAAACAACCTTTGTGAGTGACCACGTCTGTTTGAAAGTATCACAGTTCACCTTATTTTCTGTATTGTACACATCCTTGGAGTCATGTACAATAAGTTCCATTAAAATAATTGTTTATTATTTTGCATGCACGATTCAGCCTGAATAGAAATTTGCTAGGCAATATTACCAAAACAAAATGCAAGATTACTGGTCCGGAATGAGTGTATTGTCTACTTACTCATGGAAGTGCCAAGAGGTGTTCTCAAACCCCCACCCTGCTTCTGCCCTTCATTACCGCCACTACCAACCCAACACAACCATTATCTGCTACTCCCCTCAACAACCCCACCGATCCTCCCACCTCATCTCCATATAATAACAATTTTAAGTATATAAGTACAGTACATAAACATGGCACCATTATTTAATTGTTATTCTTTGTTCCTCATGAGATCATATTAAATAAGGTAAAGGGGTAATATAGCTCAAGAGAGATATCCGACTTTTCAGTTGAAGGACTTTGTGCAAAAGGTTCCTAGCTGTACTCTGTCCATGTATCTATAACCCCAACAGGTAGGAACGTTTTGCACTGGCAGCCTTTCAATGACCTAATTGACATATATTTTTGTCATAGACTCTTGTGGACTATCTAGTACGTTATTGAGATATCAAAATAGACTTGTAATTAGAGCTAGTATTATCCCTTTCAATTAGTCTTGCGTTATTTCTAGCTTCATCACCTCCGAACCATCTGAGATACAATCCCCATATTTCCCACGCCTCCTGGCAACTCCTTGAGGTAGTACTCGGTACACCTTTACGATAGGCGTACAATCATTAACAACCGTCAGTCGTGGTGATCGTATGTCAACATGTTTTAACTTTTCTTATTCCAATTCATTTTTTGCATTGGCTGAACGTGCATGCATGAATTATAAGTTTTGGATAAATTAATTATGCCTAAAATGAATTATAAGTAAAACAGTTGTTATCAATTGGATTATTTCCGTGGTCTGTCGGTAATACAAGACAGTGGTCACTTATAAAGTGAATAATTAGTATTGTATTAAGTCATTTTCCATTTTTAGAAAGAAACGAGCAAGGAGAGATAAGATTGGAAAAGAATTAGCCTGCACTTAATTTTTGAAAGAACTAAGCTCATTATTCTCTCTTCGTTAGACTCACGATTTCGAAGTTAGGTTTTCCTATAGCGGACAGCTACTAAAGATGTATACTTTAAAGTAGTATTTAAAGTTCGAAACGGTTCTTGTGTAACTTGTGTAGCATCATACAGGAATGATATAAACAAGTCATCCAGAAATAGCTTACTTGTTTTCAAGCATCAAGTTACTGCAGTCTTTCAAGGTCGTTTTTGATGTTCTGGGAATAACTTAAGAAAAACATTTTATTTTCTATGCACTTGCATTTCACCGAGCAACTATTAAAGGAAACAAGTTTAACTCTAACTAATGGAGAAACTGAATGTTATGGTGATGCCAAGAAACCTTAAAAAGAATTGGAGGAACTTCGCTCTTTAGTTTTCTCTTAGAAACTGCTGCTGACTTGCGTTTTTGATCATGCTGAATTCCACTCGTGTCGGTTATTTACCCCTGAGATTCCCAAGATGAGTGCAGCTTACAATTCAGTGAGGACGAGAAAGTCCCTTTTTTATGGTTTCATGGCATCATTATTATGCAACACTGCGAGCCATATCCTAGTGTGGTGGCGTAAATCGCGCAGCTGTTGGCATTGTACACGCGCCCGAGGACTCCTCCTTGAGTTGGCAAACATGCGTTGACAAACTTTTGGCAACCATTATAACAAGTTTTAATTCTCGTCAATTAACGTTTTTGTGTTGGCAAACTCGCATTTGACGTGCAGTGAAAGAATCAAAACTCACAAACACATCTCGGGATTTGACGTCCCGTCCAGAGAATGACATTAAGGATTCTGGAAGTTTGTCGTGTGGAAAACCGAGATTGAAAACTTTTTGAAGTTTGCCAACACGAGATTGCCAACTAAAGTTTGACATGTGAAAGCGGTTTTAATGGATCTTTTGTATCGCTTTATGTATTAAGTGTTATTATTAAGATAATAAAAGATTGATTAGATTAGATTGAACGATAATAATGATAATAACTTCACACAAATTTTGAACGGCAGTGTGTTTTTTTCATGTTTCGATTTTTGTTTTGTATGCCATGATCGATTTTTTTAAATTGTTTCTCTGCCTGGCTGAAGATAAATACAGAGAACCAAACAAAAAATGAAATTGTACAGTATTGATTTAGCTAATGTGAAATTCTTATCCGAGTTGCAAATTAAATGACAATTATCAAAATTCTTAGTAACTCGCCCGGATTTTTGGCTAGACTTGGAACATCGGTTTTCTTCCTGATCAAGTTGTTTGTAATCTAAGCTAATTTTAACATTAATTATGTAATCAATCTAACAAAGTAAAATAACCTGCTTATGCAGGAAGATTTCTAGCTGTTCCAAGTGACTAAAATGCGGCTACGAAATTAAGATTTATTCACTTGGCAATCAAATTTGACGTAGGACTTGGTGCTAGACAAACGCAGACTGCGGGCCGATAGGAGTTAGGCTGCAGTTTGGATTAGGGATAGGGTATAGGATTTACAGAAAGTGTTAGTGTAAAGGAGTTAGAATATTAAGATTAGGTTTACAGTAATAGCAACAGTTAGGACTTAGTGCTACAGTTAGGAGATTAGGATTTGCCCGTTAGAGTTCAGAATTAGTGGTCTGTAGAATTTCTTGCACCGAGTCTTGCTCCTGATTGAAATATAAGAACAAAAGAAGCCTTCAGCGACCAGTAAAATACTCTTAGACAAAAAAATTCAAAAGTGAAATTTCAATTTAGGGAAAATTTGGTACCAAAATATTCAAATTTCGTTTTCTCTTGCTGAGTTTAAGATTGTTACTAATAAAAAAAAACTTTTTAAAGAATCCGTTGCCGACATTTATGGAAAACCAAGTTAAATATTGACATACTGCCTTCAAATCTACCATTTTACGACTTTCACAACAGGTGACTTCTTTATAATATTATAGTGCAGGGCATAAAGTTAATACTAATGGACTATTTAGTTTTGCGTAATAAAATAAAAGATGTTGGCAGTTTTAAAAAGTTGCTTATGGTGTTTCGTTTTAATTTTTACTACCCGAGCCTGGGAGAGGGTTCCATAATCCTTTGGGCCTTTTCAACTTTCAAAAATGATGGGCTTGGCCTAGCTACAGATATCACGTAAAATCGCTTAAATATTTTTCCGAAAATTCCCGATATTTTCCCTAAATATTTCGCTTCCCTAACATTTTTCTATATATATCACAATAACGACTTTATAAAATCAAAAACATCATTTATTTGCAAGACGGGAATGTGTCACAGACTACAGCTATTTTAATTTAGGTTGTCGGATGAGAGCTTCAAGCGTACGCAACGAGACCGCCAGTTACTATAGGTGGTTGTAAATTGGTCTCGGCTTAAGTTCGAGGTTTTTGCGTTTGTTAGCGCGATGAGGTGAGGTGGAGGAGGCATATTAATTTGCTTTGGTCAATTTATCGTATTCGAAAAAATCTATCAAAAGTATTTTGCGGCCTCGTTGCGTACGCTTGAAGCTATCATCTGACAGCCCAAATTGAAATGGTAGAGTCTACTTTCTATAGCTCAGAAAGAGGTCGGACACTTATTGAGAATTATATAACGTTAAATGTCGACACTAAGAATTTTATTTAATACATTTTTAAGTGTAAAAAAGAAAGTCTAAAATACCCACTCAGGATTGAACCTGTGACCTCAGCTGGGCTTAGACTTACATAGCCTACCATACCACAGTACCACCTACTTTCACGGGTAATCCTAACCTCAACTGAAAGCTAACCAGTTACTCCGTTATATAAGTCTCAATAAGGTGTCCAACATCCTTCTGAGCTATGGAATCTAGACTCTTCCAATTGAAACTGAGCTATATACAAAGTGACTACCAGACTTATTAGGACTCGTGGATATAATATTCGCGAGGAAAATCGCTAAACAGGACTGCTGCTGACACTTCATTGAGCCGCAAAGTAGATTCCGTCTCTACAAGGGGTTTGCTGGAAACTACATGTTCTTTACTACTATACTAGGATCACTCAGTGATTAGTCAAGGATCAGTCAAAGATAAGGCAGGGATAAGTCAATATTCAAAGATTAGTAAAAAGAAGGGTCCTCTTAGATTTGTGAAAAAAATGGCTCATTTTTGGTCATTAAATATTTTCATAAACAGAATAAGTGTAAAAAGAAAAAAACTTGGAAAATTTTTTTCCGAGTTTTAGATGTGATTCGAACCCACGACCTTCCGTAAACTAGTCGGAAAACCAAATTTTTATTGTTAATAATAATATTCAGAGGAGATTTCTCCGTTTCAACAGGAGCTCAAGCCTTGGAAATTGCACAGAATGATCGCTTGCGCAGTGCTCTCTTTATAACACGGATAAAATTAGCAGTGAAACCCCAAAGGACGCTTGGAAATAAACGGTCCGAGGGTTACTACAGCACCCTAGCGATAAAGACAAACAGAGCTGGCCAGATTAATCTTTATCAATAGAAAATTTGTTCTCTTGTCTTTATCGATTTGTTTTTTGTGATTACAGAGTAAGATGTTGCCCTATCAAATTTTTTTATCGCTTCAGTTTCATTGCAATGAAGAAAAACATGAAAAATATAATACGCGGCACGGAGAAAGATGCCTTGGGTTATTACATTCCTCCAAAGGACAAATTCAGTCATTACGAAGGACTGGAAAAAAATATTAAGCAATGCTCCACATAAGCACTATGGTAAACTTCATTGTTCTGCGGCTTTGGCTCTTTCCCACATAGAATATCTTTGGTTTCAAGAACAGAGGAGAAGCCGATGGTTCATAATTATATTTCGTTATAAAAATAAAGAAAATTCATTTGCGTCAAATAAATTTTAGGAAATATTCGTGCTTAACCAATCAGAATAGCAGAAGACAATAGCTAATAATTTTGCTTCTTTGATGAAGTTTCCCAAACACAATATCTTTTAAAAATTGTATGTTGTGCGATTAAGTCTCAAATTACTTGAAACCTTAAAAAAATTTGACAAAATGCACCTTGAGACTTAACTTTTGAGCAGTTTTCGAATCTAGGCCAATGAGATAACTAGTTGTATCAATGGAAAAAGTTGACATTCCATCGTGCATAGCCGTTGAGCGTTATCCTTCTTAAGAGGATCAATACTTAAAAAAAACTTAATCAAAAAGAACGGTCTAGCAAATAACAAAGATTGTTGTTATGGTTTTGTGTTGTTGCCGAAACTATTGTATTGTGCTGTGCTGTGTTGTGTTGTGGCGTGAATACTGTGTTTTTATTTTTGAATACTTTTTAATGTCATTTGGTATTCTCAAAATCCACAACATCAAGAAACTGCTAATTTACTGAAACAGTTGTTTCTAAATCAAACAATGAGAATTCGAGTACATGAGAAACGTATTCAAGTTTACCTGATAAATGATTTTGAACTTCCATTCTCGTAAGCAACAGTACAGTTGACTCGTCTGTGTCCGGCTGCCTCACGAGAGACAAGAGAGACGACTGGGACAAGTCAGACGATAGCACTGTCTCGTCCAACCCGTCCTCCTCTCTGAATTAACGATTATCGTTAATTCTTAAATTGCTCCGAATTAACGATTATAGGTAATTCCGAACACTGACAGTCTGAAAGGAATTCTGGGAAATCAGCATTTTTGTTGAAAAAGAACAATCCTTAGTGTTCGGACAGGACTCGAACCTACGACCCTACGACCCTTCGCTGACTTATCCTCTCTTCTAACCACTGGACCACCACGCTGCTGGTTGAGCAAACATCAATTTTTTAACATAATAAAATTCATGCGCTTATTCTACACCCTGTAGTAAGCCTATAAAGTTACTCGCTTGAAAATAATTTTAGAAAGTAAATGGAAAGGCATGATCACCAAACCTCAACAAAAAGCTAACCATTTGAAATCAGCGCTTAGGCCTAATCACTGTAGATCAATGATATTCTATATATATTTATTCTCAAATAAATATCTTGCAGATGTAATTTCCCATCGCCTTGGTAGTCTAGTGGTAAGAAGACGTTCCTAGTAGCGGTAGTTCCGGGTTCGAATCCCGCAGTCCAAATAACATATTTTTTTTATATTTCTTCTTTTCTGAAATGTCCTGGGAAACAGTGTTCGGAATTAACTATAATCGTTAATTCGGAGCAATTTAAGAATTAACGATAATCGTTAATTCAGAGAGGAGATCATGTTGGTCTCGTCACAGTCGTCCGTTTTGTCTCGGGCTCGCGCGCCTTACTTAACAGACAAAATAGACCACTGGAAACAATTCAGACAATAATTAACACTGACTCGTCACCAGTCGTCTATCTTGTCTCTTGCTCGCGCGTCTGTCATGAGAAACAAGAAAGACGACTGGCAACTAGTGAGACGATAAAACTGACTCGTCCCCAGTCGTCTTGCCTTGTCTTGCTCGCCAACATGTCCTCCAGGACGAGATTAAGTGATATCGTTAATTCTTAAATTACTCCGAATTTACGATTATAGTTAATTTAGAACACTGTTTCCCAGGACATTTCAGAAAAGAAGAAATAAAAACCCCCATGTTATTTGGACTGCGGGATTCGAACCCGGAACTACCGCTACTAGGAACGTCTTCTTACCACTAGACCACCGAACAACAAGGCGATGGGAAATTATTTCTGCAAGATATTTATTTGAGTCTTGCATAGAATATCATTGATCTACAGTGATTAGGCCTAAGCGCTGATTTCAAATGGTTAGCGTTTTGTTGAGGTTTGGTGATCAAGCTTTTCCATTTACTTTCTAAAATTATTTTCAAGCGAGTCATTTTATAGGCTTACTACAGGATGTAGAATAAGCGCATAAATTTTATTATGTTAAAAAATTGAGGTTTGCTCAACCAGCAGCGTGGTGGTCTAGTGGTTGAAAGAGAGGATAAGTCAGCGAAGGGTTGTAGGTTCGAGTGCTGTCCGAACACTAAGGATTGTTCTTTTTCAACAAAAATGCTGATTTCCCAGAATTCCTTTCAGACTGTTAGTGTTCTGAATTAACTTTTATCGTAAATTCGGAGTTATTTAAGAATAGACGATATTCGTATTCTCGGTATTGAACTGGAACTAGCTTGCAGACGAGACTCATGCGGGGCATTCTTTCCACATGCAAATATTTTTAATGATATTCCCCCGCAGTTCAATACCGAGAACACGAATATTGTCTATTAACGATATCAGTTAATCGCGCTCCTTTCTCAAGAGACATGAGAGACGACTGGAAACAAGTAAGACGATATCACTGACTCGTACCTGGTCGTCTGTCTTGTCTTTTTCTCCTGCGCTTTTTTAATAGACAAGGGAGCTCATTTTTTCGTACAGGCTGTTGTAAGTAATGATTCTAGATATTGAATTTTAAAGTTGAAGAGGAAGAGAAACCAATATTTATAAAGGTCTGTAGAACAGTGTTCGATATAGCTGAAGATTTTTATTTATATTTCTCCTTTATAGAACAACCTGTTTAAATGTCACAAATATAAATCATTTTGATTACCAAGTGTTGACATTTGTACAGGTTTTATTGATTGACAAGTTAGTTAATTAAATAGCAGATCCAAGCATAAAAAGCAACCAGCCATGTTACTTGGACGTAAAACCAGTTTTCATTGTCAGTCATTGTCACGTGATTATAAATTTTTATAGTAGCACGAAATTTAGTCGACTAGATATTTTATTACATCAAAAAAAGGTATGTGAAGCTAAATTGTTATTTTATGTGTTTTCTCCTTCTATTTTCTCGAATACATAGCTCCTCCATAGGGTAATCAATATGTATGTATATTCTGACTGAAGAGTACTTCAAACAAGTAAGAAGTATCTGTTCATGTCTGAGACTGCTCAAGATCTTAAACCAGTCGAAGCGTAAATGTTCAGCGAACACGTACCTAGTGAGTAATTGACTCAACGCTATATTCTTGTACTTTTTATTCATTCACAACATCAAACTGGCGATTTTTCTCGTGAAAATCACCGAATAGTGCATGTTCATTTTGATGACCTATCTGTCATTAAAAAAAATCCACTTTTCTTTTTGACGACACTTCCTCTGATTATCTTTGCTACGCGTTTCAAACTTCCGGAACATGTAAATTTAATGGCGGCCGAAAAAAGATGAAATGTAACTAAAAAAGAAGTCGGCCTTCTTTGCTTATTGGATTGTTAAACGGTTTGGACTGGTAAGTATTAAATATACTTTGTATTTGTTTAGAAAACGCAAAGATAGCAAATTCAAAAATAATTGATCGAACTGCCACTTTAGTTACTTCCCTAAGAAACTAACCGACATTTTGATTTTCAGATGATGGTCATAATTAATGGAATGATGTTTGGCTGGCTTTTCGTACTTACAAGTAAGTCATATAAAAGCAAAAATTAAACCCCATAACTATCATCAAACGTATTTCATAACTTTGCCCCATCTTCTCGAATTTTATTTAGGTGTTAGTACTGATTCCAGAGTGGAGGCGCGGTGATGTAGTGGTTAGCGTGCGTGTCGTCTTTCAACCTGTATATGTAGGTCGGTGGTTCGAGCCTGGTCTCTGCCGTTTGTTCTACACTGCCTCTCTTCACCCAGGTCTATAAATGGGTACCGGCGACATAATGCTGGGGGGTAACGTTGCGATGGACTAGCATCCTATCCAGGGGGAGTAGTAATACTCTCTGTCACTTCATGCTACAGAAACCGGGTTAAGCTCCGGCACTTGTGAGCCACCAGGCTCGTTAAGACTTTTCCTACCTACCTACCGCCCTCCTCCTACCTACCTACCGCCCTCCTCCCACCTACCTACCTACCTACCGCCCTCCTCCTACCTACCTTCCTACCTACCTACCTACCTACCTACCGATCTTCCTACCTACCTACCTACCTACCTTCCTGCCTACCTACCTACCTACCTACCTACCTACCTATTTACCTACCTACCGCCCTCCTCCTACCTACCTTCCTACCTACCTACCTACCTACCTTCCTTCCTACCTACCTACCTACCTACCTACCTACCTACCTATCCACCTACCTTCCTACCTACCTTCCTTCCTACCTACCTACCTACCTACCTACCTTCCTACCTACCTACCTACCTACCTACCTACCTACCTTCCTACCTTCCTACCTACCTACCTACCTGCCTACCTACCTTCCTACCTTCCTACCTTCCTACCTACCTACCTACCTACCTAGCTACCTACCTACCTACCTACCGCTCTCCTCCTACCCCTCTCATGGATTCTCAACTGGAATAAAGTCCATTCAAATGATAAACATGTTTTGTTTTCTTTTTTCAGATGCAGAATTCAGATGCCACAATAAGATAGACTTGGCAATATTGTTGGATAACTCAGCAAGTGTCACGGAAGATCAGTTTGCTGCAACCAAGAAATTTGCTGCTGATCTCATCAAGCACTTCGATATTGCAAAGGACAGGACAAATGTGGCCGCGCTGTCATTCAGCCAATACGTTCACACGGGAAGAGAATTCACCGATGATGCGTCCCAGGAATCTGTCTTAAAAGCGATTAACGGACTCAGTTATGAAGGATCTGATACCAGACTTGACATCGCTCTTGAAACTTTACAAGGCAAAACCTTTAACACGGCTCACGGGGCAAGGTCTTCAAATACAGGTACTCGCCTTTTCATTGCAAAAGAGTCATTATCGAAAAACCAATGCTATTTTCACATTAGGGTGAAACATGTTAAGGCTGATCACAAATGAAACATCATTCATTAGTCGGGCAGAATGCCAAGGTTTGCCCAACTTATAAATTCAGGTTTATTCTAAGTCAGAAAAGTCTGTTTCAAGTGTTTTGTAGCCTGCGGCTAAGTCTTTCTGTTTCACTTGTTTTTGAGATTAAGTGTTTAGATGAATCGATTAAAAGGTTGGCGCTTTCTCGAATGGCTACACGTTCAGCCCCCCCCCCCCCCAATCCACGTTTCGGTGCCGAAAAGGTTGTATTTGACATTACCTGTGGCATCGGCGACTTCAGAGCCTACATTTTCTGCCCTCCGACGACTAAAGAACTACATAAGAAGCATCATGAAGCAAAATCCTCTGAACAACTGCTTAATTATGTATTGCCGCAAATCGATTACGGACACACAGGACACTGTTAAGATTACAAAGAGGTTTGCTTGTGCCAACGAATTTGGGAAATTTAAGTAAGGGTATGCGCTTGGCGTGGCGTGGTGTACGATGTAGTGCATCACAAGCCAATTGGTCTACTGCATTACATGCCGTTAATGCCCTGCAATTGTCTACATTGAAGAGACGGGCCGTCGTCTTTGAGACCGCTTCCGTGAACACCGATTGGATGTGATCAAAACAAAAGTTGCGCTGCCAGTGCCTGAACACTTTACGAGACCAAACCACAACCTCAGCGACATGATGGTAGCGGTGATTAAAGCGAATCTAGTTGACCAGATCAGGAAATGCAGTAGACCAATTGGCTTGTGATGTCCATTTGTAGTTCTATTAGAACTACAAATGGACACATCAAGATCTCGGGACATTATACGTGCATCACAAGCTAATTGGTCTACTGCATTTCATGCCGTAAATGCCCTGTAATTGTCTACATTGGAGAGACGGGCCGTCGTCTTCGAGACCGCTTCCGTGAACAGCGGTTCATTTTCAATTACAAGACTTTGGCGCCGAGTGGTTTGAACCAAGACTTTGGCTTTTTATAATTAACTCGTATGCTAGCCTTGCGCGCGCTTTTGTTCGGCACGCGTGAATTGGAATTTTTTGAATTTTCGCACACGTTAGCAACGAACACATTTTTACTACCGATGAAGGCAGCATTGCCGAAACGTCTAGTTTCATTTTTAATACTTTATACAGCGTTAAACTTAACACTTTTTCACGTAACTACAATGCGTTAGCCCAATTTGTCTATTATAAACTGATTTTATGCGAGCTCATGCCTGTTCCGCAAAACGGCATAAATTATAGAGCCAGGCATGAAACATGTTTTGAAATCAACAACTAATGTGAACAATGAAATCGCAAACATGTTTCACTAAAACCATATTTCCTGTATGAATGCTTCGAATTCGGTGCTGACGTGAGCACCACTGGAAAGTATCTCTTTAATGAGCTGTAACTCGCTAGGTCAAACTTAGAACCATATCACCTAGCTCACTTAAATTATAATGCTGCGCTCACACTAGGGTTGAAACAATAACTGAGTAGGCATGAAACATGTTACACCAAAAAAGGGTGTTCACATCAGACGCTGCATTGTGGGAATCATGATCGAAACATGTTAGTCCATCGCAGTGGACTAGTACCCCGATGCAGGATTTTGTGTAAGTAGTAGGTAAAGTATGAGTGGGAGATCTGTATATGGGCGTTTACAATAGACCAATATCACGCTAGCATGGCACAAAAATATATTTAGTTTATTGGGGAAAAGAGCCCAGCATCAAATTCAGCATATCGATATTAGTAAAATTACAAAGTTTTGTAAAGATTGCTAGCAAACTGACGAAGATATGAAATTTTGAAACTGAGCATTTTTACAGAGAAATGTATGGTGGACGGGCATAGATTGCCCGTCCAGCCTCGTTTTCGTGTTTTTCCCATACATTTCTTTGTAAAAAATAGGCCAGAGTACTAAGTTTCAAAAGTTGATATCTCCCTCAGTGTACGAGCAATCTTTACGAAACTTTACACTTTTACTAATATTGATGAGCTGAATTTGATACTGGACTCTTTTCCTCATTAAATTAAATATATTTTCATACCATGCCAGCGTGATATTGGTCTATGGCGAGCCAAAGGCTTGACATTGTAAACGCCCATACAGATCGGACGCGAATATTTTATCGTTCTTGTGAAATGAAACAATGAGTAGAGCCGATCTGTATGAAAAGTAAATGAATACTAATTAGCTGAGCAGGTGTTTGTATCAAAAGTTAATTCTACTGTTTAATAATTCATCAACTAAGTTGATTTGTATTGGGGTTTACAAAGGTATACATGTGAAACTGATACTCAAATACTACCTATTTATTGGTCATAACTGTTATGAATTATTCATGAATTTTACAAGGTTCCTTTCTCGCTTTAACGTCACTATTACCGGTTTCATTTATACACCAAAGCATACAACATATATTTGACGTTTTTGCTGCGAATAAAGTAATAACAGGTATAACAGATGTTCGTGAAATATAACAAAGAGGATACACCCATGTTTTGTTTCACTTCATCGGCCAGTAATAAGCAGCCTTAGTTTTTTAAACGTTGAATGCTATCTTCTCTTCTAAACTGTAACTGGCTGTAAAATAGACTGCCTTAAATGTTTAGTTTTTCTTAACTAGTAGAACTGTTAATTATTTAGTTAGTTTTGTTAAAATTTCGCGTAATCCCGTCTAAATGAAAAAGAATATTAGCAGATATCCTTTGATTGACATCCGCCTCGAATGGAAGAGCGGTGGGTCGTGTGTGATAAGTAACTCCTGTAAAGATCTCAAAAGGGTTAACATAAAAAATTGCTGTAATGGGCATTTAATTGTGTACTCCTGATGTTTATTATTCTCTGTTCTCCTCATAGATGTAAAGAAAGTTGTTGTTGTGGTAACGGACGGCTTCAGTTACCGCGGGATTGAAATTACCAAGGAGTTAACGGACCAACTGAAAGCAAGCAAAGTCAAGTTTTTTTCTGTGGGCACCTCTCATCGCGTGAATAAGCCTGAACTGGACGAACTGTCCAGTAAACCGAGTGGCACCCATCAACTTATAGTTGACCTGAAAAAGAATCAAATCACTAAAAGTCAAGTGGAGCAGCTGGCTAAGGGAATTTGTAAAACTGAATAAGCCTGAACTGGACGAGCTGTCCAGTAAACCGAGTGGCACCCATCAACTTATAGTTGACCTGAAAAAGAATCAAATCACTAAAAGTCAAGTGGAGCAGCTGGCTAAGGGAATTTGTAAAACTGAATAAATTAAGGAATACTGTTTTACCCTAGGGGTATTTTTCGCTCAGGGAATTTGTAAAACTGAATAAATCAAGGAATACTGTATACCCAAGGGGAATGTTTTGCTCAGGGAAATTGTAAAACTGAACAAATCAAGGAACACTGTTTACCCCTGGGGTATTTTTTGCTCAGAGAATTTGTAAAACTGAATAAATCAATGAACACTGTTTACCTCAGTTGTAATTTTGGCTAAGGGTAATTTGTAAAACTGAATCAATTAATGAACACTGTTTAACCTAGGGGTATTTTTGGCTTAGGGTATTTGTAAAGAAACCATTAATCTTGTAACCAGAGACCACTTGATAAAGAAGCCGTGAACGAGAGTAATCGATAACAATATGTGGATCTACTACGATGCAAATGAAAGAAATTGAGAAGTACTTCCCTGTGGTACATAAGCTTAACCTTTCAAATGAAAGCTTTTCACTGTTCTTTCAGTGGAAGATATTCCAACTCTTGTTACCTTAAAGCAAGTTTTGACATTTGTGAATGCGGCATATTTTACATTGGGGAAACAGCGGACCTCAGAGACAACAGCTTCCGACCGGAATAATGAGGACCGGGTTCCAACAATCACACCCGACCATCTGGGTACTCCTGCACTTGTCCAAACGATGTCTGTGATTCGCTAAGAAAAGAATAGATTTATCCCGCTAGGATAGGGATTAGGGATAGGCGCATTGTTCAAGTGATATATTAATTGTATCGTTCGCCAATCATAGACATCGTTTGGACAGCTACGACTCCGCTCGACCATCTGACGAGGAGTCAGTTGACGTCATCGCCTGATGAAGACTAGCAGTAAGCAGTCGAAACGTCGCGATTTGCATTCCAAAACTTAATAATACACCTTATAATTATTAATGGTGTTAACACTTTTTTTTAACAGAAAACTAGAGCTTTTGAAAGTGCAAAAAGTAATATCCACTACGCTAAGCTTAAATTAACAAATTCAAAGTTTATGTTTATCGCAATGGTGGTCCTTTTGTTCCTTAAATTATAAAAGGAACCAGAACTTCTAAAACTCATTTATAATTTATCAAGTTTAAACAAAGAAAAGCATGACGAGGTTGGAAACCCGATCTTAGTTAACATATATGTTAACGATTTTATTCCTTTGTTTTGTCTTTATTTAATGATCAGTTTGAGAAACTATATCAACACTCGAAAGAGTGTTGCTCTTTCGAGTGTTGCTCTCTCGGCTGCGCGTAGTTTTTTTCAACCCACTTCTTGGTGTTTGAAAAATTGCACGAAAACGTTTGTGTGGTTTTTAAAACGATCGATTTTAGTACAAGTTATTACATGGATTATTGGTTAAAATGGATTTGATGCCGATTTTTTTTTACAAGATTTGCTTGGCACCAGCTGCAAGGAAATCACCATTGTAAAGGAGGATTGGATATGATGAAATACTAATTACCATGGATTGGGAAGCTTCACTCCAAAGGGTGTTTCATTGGGTATCCAAGCACATCGCTTCGTTATTCAACCTACTTCTCGAGAAAATCCTGATGAAGCTCTTTTCCAACCCATGCTGTTATGTTTTGTTTTTGTATCTCTAGGAACTATTCTCGATCGGACTTAGAATTATTATGGTCGATTTTATTTCTCTTTCTATAAAACGTCTTTTTTATTACCATTTTAGTTCTATTGTGTTTGAACACTTTTTAATTTAGTGTTTTTAATCTGTTATTTACGTTTTATTGTTCATAAATTAACAAACTAAAGAAGGGATTTAAGAAAATTCAACAGTTCTACAATTCTACAATTCCCGTGTAATAGCTTCTACAAACAATACAAACTGTACCTTTTAAACACCCAATGTGTAATTTGATTTCACTGCTCTCCTATTTCTATTGTTTTTTTATATACATATAATAAAATTGTAGTATAACCTTGTGCACTTTTAATTTCTCCAGCCTCTGCTTTACGTTTATTAAATGTCTACGCCAGTTAGTTACACGTGGCAGTGACCAACTCGAAAGCCTTAGGCCCAGTTCAAACGTATTCGAATCTAATGTAAATGAGCAAGAACAATAGATTTTGTTCATTTGCATTAGATTCGGCACATGTGAAGTTCGACGTTTGAACTGGGCCTAAGCTACTTTGGTCACTGCGCACATTCCAACTTTAATGATTTTTGTAACTTGATGTTGTTGTTGTAGTTGTTTTTTATCTGACGCATTGTAAATTTTTTTTAAAATTACTGAAATAGTGCAATAAATAAAAAAAATCTGAAAAAAATATCTGAAATCTGAATCCGGCTTGAACAAAAACCTTATTCAAGCAATAGGCCACGCATTTCAAGTTTATCGGGTCAATAAACCACGCGAGACGTTGGAAAAACACGAGAAGAGATTTACAAGCTTTTCCAGTGTGTTATTCCAACATCCCAAGTAGTTTATTGCACCGACAAACCGTAGAAATGCGTGGCCTATTGCCAATATCATTTGACCAATCAGAACGCGTGTATTATCTCGAGTTAATGCATAATGCGTAATATTTTTATTGCTTTAATCTACTACAAGGCACCTAATGCTTGATGTCAAAATATTGCTATGATCAATGCTCATCTGGTTTGTTTCCTGCAGGCATTATTTCTGATAGTGTTAGCAGAGGGAGTTCACGGTAAGTCTCATATCCCTTGATTTATCAGGTCTCGATCCAGCTGGAAGATGAACCGGCTCCATGGTATAATTTAGTAGCTGTAACGTTCAGTGTCGATTCGCCATCAACAGTACATGTAGACGTTCAAGAGAAACTACACAACACATCATAAAGTTCAGTAGATTACCCGAGCTTTCAACAAAGTTTAGTGTTTTTTTTAAATTCATCTAAAATCTGGACCCACGGTTTCCCTGTAGTTAACTGTGGTCGTCTGCTGGGTTGCAGTTGTGCTTAGAAGAACTGCCGTTGATGTCATACGTTTAAAAATTCTGAGTAAAAGTTATCTTCAAAGAACACAAAAAATTAAAATGTTTGCTTAGCCATTGTCAAAAGTAAAAATACGAAGATTTGATGGCCATATTTCATATGAACTGGCGGAAGAAGTGATATACAAGGCAAGTGCTGAATGAAAGGAAAATATCGTTTGTCGGTTACAATAATTCTTGCTTTTGAAGCTGCATGGATGATCGTTAAAATATGATGAAAGTTTTTATAAATTAATCTCTCCACTTCGCGAGAGTTGACACATGTGGTGGTTTTAGTAGCATTTGATCTAATTTGTATTTTACACCGATAACAAATTCACTTTGCCTTTAAATTTCAGGTATTTATTTTAATTATCAATAAGTCAAGCAACATTTTCAGGCTTATGTTGCCTATATTTTAATTCCACAATCTTCATAAAGTGTTTTAACTATTTATTTTCAATAAAAGTGTAATTGCTATGACTTTTGTGAAAAAAGAAAGACATTTATAGTCTATTGAAAAAAGGGGGATACAACGATAACAAGTTAACTTTGCTTTTGAATTTCGGGTATAAAATTGTGAATATCAAAACTAAAAGTTTAGTCTATTTTATAAATAAATCAATTAAAATTTTCAGGCTCACGTTGCGTATATTTTCCATAATCTTCATAAAGGGTTTTAACTATTTCTTTTGACAAAAGTGTAATTGCTATGACTTTTATGAAAAAAAGGAAGACATTTATATTTTAGTGAAAAAAGGGGGACATTAACTTACACTGTAAAGTCTTCCGCTGTTCGCAGTTGCTACATTATTTATTGTCTTTAAATCTGAGCTTTCCCTGATGTCTCTCTAAAATTTTAACTTAACCAGTTCTAAAAATATCTAACAAGTTTGAGCTTATTAATTTTATGAACATTTTTAAAGTGCTTCTCAAGATCGGAGTTTTTTTAATATTTGGTGCGAATATAATTGCAATTGAAGTAATGACATTCGGGGTTAGATTCTATTTTCGGACGCTAACGAATCTAATAACAGACGTACTCTCAATCTGCGATAATTTGTTTCAATTCTTTTCCACAGAAACCGAAATAATTTGGCGTTTGTTTGTTTGCACTTCTTTATCCTCTCATTCTCTTAGCTTTCCCATTACAACAGTCATCTGAATTTATGTCGATTTCTTGACACCCCTTTGTGAATATCAAACTAAAAGTTTCTTTTATCAGTAAGTCAACTATAATTTTCAGGCTCACTTTGCGTTTATTTTCCATTATCTTCTTAAAGGGTTTTAACCATTTATTTTGAATAAAAGTGTAATTGCTATGACTTTAATGAAAAAAGTGGACTTTAACTTAAAGCAGACCGCTGTTCGCAGTTGATACTGTACATTATTTATTACCGTATTTTCTCAATAAAACGCCCCCCCCCCCCCCCCCCCCGGCGTTTTTTTCAAACTTGGGTAGTTTCTTGGTGTTGCGCGGATGGTGTGATCACCAAATGACGTAAAACAAAAGATTCAAAAGACACTGAACAATACCCACACCACAACACAAAAGCTAACCAACAAAGGCTTCCGCAACACCAAGAAACACCCCAAACTTGGCATAGTGGCCCCGGCGTTTTTTTGAATCAGCATTTTTTTTCTCTCCCGCCATTTTTTAAGAAAGGGTTATTATTCGTTATTCTTGGCAGCCGTGTACCTTGCCCTTAAATCTTAAGTTTATAATACCACAAATAAACGTTTGAGGGGCTTACTTACAACTTCCTCTATTATACCCGGCGTTTATTCAGGGTCTGATGTTTAATCGAGAAAATACGTCTTTTGATCTGAGCTCTCCCTGATGTCTCTCAAAAATTTTTAACTTAACCAGTTCTCAAAAAAATCTAACAAGTTTTAGCTTATTAATTTTATGAACACTTTTAAAGTGCTTCAAGATCAGAGTTTTTTTAATATTTGGTACGAACGAATATAATTGCAATTGAAGCAATGACATTCGGAGTTAGATTCTCTTCTCTGTTGCTAACGAGTCTGAGGGTTTAATTGATAGGCCTTAATTAATAATATGTAACATGTCTGCATGACGTACTTGCAATCTGCGATAATTTGTTTCAATTCTTTTCCTCAGAAACCTAAATAATTTGGCGTTTGTTTGTTTGTACTTCTTTATCCTCTTCTTCTCTTAGCTTTCCCATTACAACCGTCACCTGAATTAATGTCGATTTCTTGACACCCCTTTAAAATTAGCACTACCAAGAGAAGATCATTTTCTCTTGGCGCTACTTACGCAAGACAGCTCCTTTTATACCCTTATTGTTGTTATGTTAGCCTGGTTTTCCCTTGCGATACAAGCAAATTCTTACGCTCAGGCACTGAAATCCACACAAAAACACTTAATATTCTCTCTTGGTCTTTTTTGTGGCCACGTGACCGCAAAAGAGAAGAGCTCTGGGGTCGAGAGAAACACTGTTAAACTAAGCTACAATAGTGCCAACACAAGGATCAAAGTGCTTTTATCCTCGATTTTAATTCCGTGAGAAATCCTATGCCACCTGCGTATCAATGATGTTATGAAGTGCGGTATTCATGCATGGATATCACACTGATACAAAGAAATAGATTTCCGTGTTTGGAAAATCCTTATATTCTAGAAGTTATTTGTCAACAATAATTCTAGTAATATAAATTTTTAATGAACTCCGAGTTTTTGGTGTCAAAAAATTGAACCTTTTCTACATTTTTGTGAATGATTTCAATGGCTAGTTTTGTTTTGACTTTTTTATATCATTATTTGTAAAAGTCAATTGAGGCGATCAGCAAAATTTATGTAAAAACTATGAATAAAAAAACTTCTATCGTTAGAGATTAGCTTGCAGGTGTTGTGCAGTCGCAAAAATATGACTTTTCGGTTACAAAAAGAAATTGATGACTCGAAAAATGATATCTACTACTGAACTTCTTCTATGTATAAAAGGACAATGCTAGCATAACTGCTTTTATGTAAATTACAGTAATAGCCCATGTATAAGAACCTGGGTTTTAAGAACCTGTTAGGCTAAAATTTTCGTTTTAAGCCCCCTCCACATAAGAACCTATTAAGGCTAAAATTTTAAGTTAGGTTCTTATCAGTGGGGTTGCTGTAAAAGTGTACAGGTAGTAACATGAGTTTGTTTGTTATGTTTTGTTAATGACATACTGTATACTGTACCTGCACTGAACTGCCTATAGGCATTGCTGTATGGTACAAATAATATGTACTTATTGACTAAGTGGGAGGGCCGGATGGGAAAATATTTGGCTCGAGGTCATGGCGTACGGACCGAGCGCAGCGAGGTCCGTGCGCCATGACCGAGAGCCAAATATTTCCCATCCGGCCCGACCTAACTTAGTCAATAAGCATTTTATCATATGACCAAATTGGACACAAAATTACTTGAAATTTTAACGCGCGAGGCCGTCCACTTCTGTAGTAGGGCCGTTCGCCTTTTTCCGGCCCTGCTCGCGCAAATGCGTACGGCCCTCATACGGGGACTTCCATCAATGGTTTTGCAAAGAAAAAGTTCGCTGGGCCGTACGGGTCATATGATAAATGATTTATATTGTATTATGAGATGATATTTATAATATACTATTATATATTAAATGAATTCATATGAAAATATAAGAACCTATGGCTTCCCTCCTTTTAGTAACCTTTCTATAAAACTAATTTGGATAGTTTTCTAGCATCCGGGAAAAATTCACGTAATCTGGTTTATTTTCCAGGTGAATGTCGCCAGCTCTTGTTCCAGGGTTCTACCAATGGCATGGCATTCATAAATCACGTGATTGTTACCGTGGATGTCCCGAATCTGGACGTGTGTCAGATAAAATGTTATGTTGAACCGAGATGTGTTTCAGTGAACCTGGGACCGAGTAAAGAGAACTTGAAAAGAAACTGCGAGCTTAGTGACGCTGACGAACAGACACACCCGCAAGATTTGGTTGCCAAAGAAGGGTATTTATATCAAAGACAACAAAAGGTCAATATTTTTATTGATTCATTTTTTAGCAGTAGACTCATACACCGGGTGAAAAGGGTCATGGAAGGCTATAATCTTTTCATCGTTTGGGACGTGAACACTTATAACGTAATGATTTGCGTTCTTGGCGTGTCCCAAACCTTTGAATTCCCGCCATGTTTATCCCTGATAACCATGATGCGACATTTTGCATTATGTATGATTAACTATTTTCAAATACTTTAATGGAATAGCCCTTATGCACGTTTACGTCAGCCTAGCTAATTTCACCCTGAAGCCTCGCTTTCGAAGTGTAAACCCGTGCTAATCTCATCAATGTAGTCTCAAAGGAGCAAATTTGAAAAGAATACCCACTCAAAAACAACGTGAACTTGTCAAAGGTTTGCAAGGAATTTCGTACAAACGAGGCTTGGTGGTGCATTTTCAGCTGGTGACGTCATCATGCATAAGGCCTATTATTAAATCTACATCGCCGGTGGAAGTTTAATGAAATTAAACTTTGAAAGAAATGACAAAACAAGTTCAGAAAAGTCTGGCTATACTGGAACACGAATATAAGGCACAAATACCAAAACAATAGCAGAAATCTGCTATAGAACAACTTTAAGTTGAAAGTTTTATGTTTTCTTTGATCAAATCATTTCTGGTCCCTCTTCTCAATCTATCGAAATTGACCAAATATTATCTGCTACGTTGTAGCATGATGTATCGGCAAAATAAGAGAAACGTTTGTAGCTGTAGAAAATAGTCGAAATGGTGCTATTCTGATTTCTTTCAGAATGCTTGCTTTGGACAACCATGCGTTAACAATGCCACGTGTCAAACAGGATTTACTCAGAAAGGATACCGCTGCATTTGTCCCGTGGGCTTCGAAGGAGAACAGTGCCAGATCGGTTTGTATTTTACGGGGAGCACGTGACCTTGTTGATTATAATAATAGATATTAAAGAAATGGAACTGAAATGAAATAAGGAAATAAAGAAATAAAGGTCACTCGCCTTGTCTTCAGCCGCACTCTTTGAGCAAGCAAGCTCTATACTTTCCAGCCCCGGTGGCAAGGGTAAACGGGAAAGGGAAAGGGAGAGGTTAAGGAGGTAACACTTATATTACTAACTATGTTTAGTTTCGAGTATCAATAGTCACTGAATAAACATATGTTAGCGAATTGAGCACGGTTAGGCTATGTATGTAATACCTGAATACGTGATTAGCTTAACACCAAAACGAAAAAGAAACTATGCTGAAAAACGATCGGGATAAAAAGTTCCCTACAAAGTTCAGATGTTTGTTTTAATGGAAACAAAGTTAACGTTTGAAGTTAACAAAAGATTTATTTGAGAAACGTTAATCAGGGGAGGTTAAACTTACAGCAAATCAAAAAAAAAAAAATGGATTGAAACAAACTTAGTGAGAGATCAAAAAATTATTAAAAGAAAAACAAAATGTGACGCAAGCAAATTAGCATTTCTAAGCTATTACTGACGGTAGTTTAATTTTTTAATTTGTCAATTGTTTGCAGCAAGAAAATATATCTAACTAATTATTGTCGAGATTAATAGTGTTTGGAATATTTGTAAAAGTTTAAACTTTTACAAATATTTTTTTTTTAAATATTTGTAAAAGTTTAGGTGTAGCCAAAGGAAACAAGAGGCTCCAAGCAGCCTTTACTCATGCGCATGCGTAAGAAAATTTTATGATATATTTTAAAGATGATAAGAAGATGTCCGACTTGGAGATAAGTTACTCCTTTCATTCAGTCATCGTTCCTGCAAACCACGTTGTTTACTATTGAATGTTTTGGAAATGAAGGCTGTACCACAATGAAGCCAGTGATTCTTCTAAGTCTTATATATACCAAACGTGAACATAGTAATGTCTGTAGGGTTTTAGGAGATGCTGTCGTGACACATAAGTAACGCTCTTTTACCGGAAGCGACAGTAGCTGGAAGTCACTAAACAGGAAGTGTAAATGGCGAAGACATGAACCGGAAGTGCACAATTTAAAATATGCGTGCATAAATTTGCATGCAAAATCGTGACACAAAAAATAAAAATAATAACAAGAAAAACGGAGCCGAAACCTTACCTCATGCCGCTTCGCGCATGAGTAAAGAGGGGCGTTCGGATTCATGTTCATGCATTTGTTTCTATGAAGTAATAACATTACAAAAGCAAGACCAAGATAATTCAGCTGAACTAACTTTTTCCACAAGGGGCAAAACTTTGCTATGTGTTCTCATCGGCTTTTTGCCATAGTTATGTGCGTTATTAATAACCAGGGCTGGGTAGTTCAAAGCACGATTAAGCTAACCCAGCATTAGCGTCAATTTTGAATCCAGTTAAACAACTAATCAGTGAAAGTTGTTCCCAAGATTTTTTGCCCTTCAGTTTGGACTTTAACTTTTCTTTAACTTTAGCTAAAAACTAGCTTTTAAGAACATTTTTTAAGTAGAGAATGAAATCCTCGGTTAACTTTTAATGCTTGGTTAGCCCGGCGTTAATCGGCTTTCGAACAACCGGGCCCAGATGTTTGACGCTGGTTTTAATCTCACACAAGTCATTATCATCAATGAATAATTGAAATAGTCATGTAGACGAAAAAGTATAATTAAAGCGGACGAATCATAAACAAAGTTTACTTGGAATTGAACGCTAAAAAATGGAAGCAAAACTCAAGTTTCATTTGCTTATTACTATCACTTTACTTCGGTGGGGTCGTACCTCTCATAAACCTCTATTTTCATTGGCCGTTCTAAAACAGTACCCGCTATTGTTTATAGGGATAGGGGCATTGTTTAGGTCATTCACCTATTGTTTTGGTGAGCCAATAAAACAACTTGTTCAAAGGAGGTACGACATGACCCCTTTACTTTCCTGTTTGGGCCTCTTGATCAATGCTCACAACTTCAAACGTGAAAATCAGGAAGTGAGCTTCGTTGCAAAAGATCTTACTAACTCAGTTAATAATTCATTTGACAATATCAAAGTTTTTTCTGTAAGATTTGATCTCAAAATTATATTTATTTTCGAGGATCAATACGGTAAACATCTGTTAGCGAATTGAGCATGGTTGAAGGCTATGTATAAAATACCTGAATGCGTAATTAGTTTAATACCAAAACGAAAAATAAACTATGCTGAAAAACGATCGGGATAAACATTTCCCCATGAAGTTCAGATGTTTCTTTAATGGAAACAAAGTTAACGTTTCAAGTTAGGAAAAGATTTATTTTAGAAACGTTAATCAGGAGAGGTCAGACTTAAAGTTAACAAAAAAGAAAAATATGTTAGTATTTAAACAAACTCAGTGGGAGATCAAAAAATTATTAAAAGAAAACCAAATCTTACGCAAGCAAATTAGCATTTCTATTACTAGCTATAACTGACAGCAGTTTGATTTTTAATTTTTTAATTGTCTACAGCAGAAAAATATATCTAACTAATTATTGTCCAGGTTAATATAGTTGTTGGAATATTTGTAAAACTTTAGATCTAACCAATGAAAGAGTATGGCGTTTGGACTTAAAGAAATACAATTTATGTTCATGCGTTTGTTTCCATGGTGTAATAACATTACAAAAGCAAGACCAAAATAATTCGATCAGCTAAACCAACGTTTTCCACAAGAGCAAAACTTTGCCGAGTTCTCATCGGCTTATTGACATAGTTAAGTTTGTTATTTTAGCCAGATGTTTGACGCTGGTTTTGATCTCACGCCTGAACAATGAATATTTAGAGACTTGAACGAAAAAAGAAGAATAAACACGGATGGATCATTAAACAAAGTTTACTTCGAATTGAACGCTAAAATATGAAAGTAGAACTCAAGTTCGATTTGCTTATTACTATCTCTTTATATTCTTGTTTGGGCGTCATGATCAATGGTCACAACTTCAAACGTGAAAATCAGGGAGTGAGCTTCGCAAAGTTCGTAAAAGCTCCGTCGGTCAAACTGAACGTGTATAAACTCGTGAGTTTAAAGGTTTCCAAAGTTGGAGAATGCATCTTTGAATGCACCAATAATCAACAGTGCTACTCAGTGAATTTTGGCGCTTTATCCAGTGACGGGAAACATGTCTGTCAGTTGTTAAGAATGGACATGTTTATAAGGGCAGCTCAACTTCAGCCCAATTCTGTCTTTGACCACTACCATATCGTGGTGAGTTGAATATAGTAATACATCAATTCAGTTTTGCATGCGAATATACTAAATAACACATGTATATGACCTGAGGATGAAACATATGAGTCACAGATCTTATCCTCGCCATGACGTATTCCGGCATTCTAGGCTCGATTACCAGTCGCATGGGAAAATGAACCAGGATTCCGACATTTGTGATAACTGGACACATTGCTCTAGCCGGCTAAGGGTAACGATATATATAAGAATGGAAGATGTAAATGTTTTGTCAAACGTTGCTGTGAGAATTTTCTCTTGAAGTAGATGGATCGGAAGTCAGTTGTATCACTGGAAAATGTCCATTTTGATGCACCTTGAGATTTTTGGCCACAAAAAATGACCCGTACATGGCAAACCAACAAATTGAATTTTTCCTATTATATCATAATTATCTTCCGTGGCAAAGATTCATGAAGACAATTCAGGGGAGAAAATCTCTCCATGCTAGGATAAGAAGCTTTCCCTAACATCATTCGACAATCATTTTCGTTCGACTAGAATCATTCAAGTTTACTTTTGATGTTCTTTAGTCCGGTTGTTGAGCTCCCCGATCAGTGGTAACGTTAATCATAAATTTTATTAAATATATAACATATTTTAATGAGGGTGGCACCAAGCTAACTCTTAGTTCATTAGGGTTGCCCTCTAAAAATTCCTGGTCGAATTGGGATTTAGAAATATCAGTTTTTTAGGAGGGAGGAAAAATCGGAGGACCCGGAGAAAAAACCCTGGGAGCAAGGATGAGAACTAGCAACAAACTCAACCCACATATGACGCTATAGACAATAAAATAAAATGTAGACTGTTTTGCCTTCGTATTGGAAGACCGTTTCGTTAACGCTAACAACTAACAAAAATTCCCTACTTCTTTCCCGCCTCTCGACTGGCCTGTCTATATAACATCTTAAATATAAGCACAGCTGCATTGCAAGAAATTTATAATATATGACTGTGTTGGGCCGAAACGAAATGCACTTTGAGAAGCTCAGGTTATGTGGCCTTCTAGACAAAGAAACATACGCAAAACAAAAAAAAAAACGTATCTCATTTTCTTCTGTTGTCGAAAAAAAGCTTTGTAAGCTTCTCTGAAATTTCGGTGTAAATAACGTTTATGCATATGTATGTGTATGACATTGTATATATTTTCTATTGCGCACTAAATTAAAACATGCAGAAAGCGTTCGATAAAAGCGCTCAAACATGAATGTTGACATGGTTTGATTCTGTTGAGTCTTACCTTGTCATTTTTTGGCTCTTATCATTGCTATATTCAACGGAAGTGTATCGCTCATCGTTTTGGTCAGAATCTGATTTGACTTAGTTCAATCTGCTTGGCTCTCTATTCATTAATCCTAGTCAGACCATGAGTCCGGGAATCGAATCCGGGCCACATCGGCGGGAGGCGAGCGCTCTCACCACCACGCCATCCCTGCTCCCACGAGTGTGAAGCATTGTTCCATTTGATTTTCCACTGAAACAACATACAAATGGAAACGCTCGGTATCTTTAAGTGCTCCTGTGCTAGCATTTCCATTTTGCTTTTCAGGCAATTGAATTAAATGATTGTTATCAATTGCATAACGAAATTGTATTGTTGTAAGGTGGTATTCAAATGTCAATTAATAATAAAGAAGTTAGCATAAATTTGGTCGCTGAACTCTTTGTCTTCAGAAAACATGTTTGGACAAAACATAATTGAAACTAAAATCGTCAGTGAATCTTGTGACCATTTCACGTTGTTTATATCTTTAGTCGGGCGTATACCTGCAGTCACTGACCTTAGTTTAACCGTGATGGCGACTATTAATATTATACCTGTGGAAGCTGTAATTCTTTGGTATGAGCTGAGGCCACGAGAATAATATAGGAATCTGTTGCGGCTGATCTTTCGGTTTGAAAGAAAGCGTTTCGCCTCGTTATCCAAGTTCAGTAAAGAAAGACAAACAAAACAAACATTCCCACCAATAAAAAAAAATTGAATTTCGTTTTCTCCTGGCAAGAACGATTTTGGATGTTCTTGTTACTCCTCAAACATGAAATTCATAACCCTCTCCGTCGTACATCCTCTATATATGGCTGCAAGGGATGGCAAGGGGAAATGATATATATAGATAGACTGAGCCCTAACAGCGTAGCTCTCTGAAAAGAAAGCCGATGATAAGCTTAACTAAGGTGAAAGGTCGGAAGCACACGAATTAAGATTGACGACCGGGCTATTTTTCAAATTTACAGTATTACGCGACCGTCTGCGCAGCACATTTAGACCGTACACAAAACAACTTTTTCTCGGTCTAGAATAACTAGTTTGACTAATTTTCGAATAAAATACACCTGTTGCGTATCAAAAATTGCCCGAGACACTGATTTGGAAATCAAAATTGCAAAAAAAATGGGTGTTTCTTGGTGTTGCGGAAGCCATTGTTGGTTAGCTTTTGTGTTGCGGTGTGGGTATTGTTCAGTGTCTTTTGAATCTTTTGTTTTACGCCATTTGGTGATCACACCATCCGCAACACCAAGAAACTACCAAAAAATGGTCGCTTCTTGGTGTTGCGGATGGTGTCATCACCAAATGACGTAAAACAAAAGATTCAAAAGACACTGAACAATACCCACACCACAACACAAAAGTTAACCAACAATGGCTTCCGCAACACCAAGAAACACCCCAAAAAATACACAAACATATTTGCATAAGGCGACGCGAGTGAAGATAGAACTATAAAATCCAAGTCTTGTTTTGTTTTTATAAAATCGCTTTCAACCTAAGTAATGAATGACCAAACACATAAAAATGGACAACGCAATCTTCTTTCGAAAAATTTTATTCAAATCGCCATTAGGTTATGTTTAAAAGCAAAACGCGTACCATTTATAGCGCATTGAGGCCGAGCTGTCTTCGATGAAATTCAAGAAATCAGTACAACTGAATTTAAGCACGTTTTATAAACATTTCTCCAAAACTAACGAGAACACAAGGAAAAAGTCAATCACAGATTGATATCAGCATAAATTCCCATCGAAAAATGTAATCTGTTTTACATTTAAGTCCCTCGACTGCTTGGAAATTCTTTACTCTCCGCTTCTTTGGTTCTGAAATCCGTAAAACAAAGTCTCCCCCGCATTGCTCCTGCATTGATAAAAACGTACGTATGAATTCCTCGAAGCAAGATTTTATCCATGAAAGCTCTTCTTTTTTCACTGAAGCAGCTCTGAATATCCCTTAATTAGTTCCGGGTTATTAGTATTCCCGTCTTGAGTAGCAAACCGCGAAAAAAATACAGGGAAATAACGACTTTAATATTTTGGAAACGGTTTTCTCCGCTAAACACAGCTTCAACTAAAGCGTTTTACCGAGCTGACGTGACATTCGGCCGTGTAGCCGCGCAAAAAACAAAGCCTCGCTTTGGTTTCAAAATTGTTTAGATCCCGGATGTTGTGTGGCGTCATACGCGCATGTTTTGCGACGTCTTACGCGCCCGCGATCTAGCCTTGCGCGACGCTCGGACGCACACACATGTTACGGACGCGCGCCCGCGAAACATTCCGCTATAGCCAAGACCATGAAAAATGACGGGCATAGGTTGTATGAGTATGGGGCTCCGCGAGCAGCGCTAAAAAGCAGATTTGTCAAGACGAAGAATATTAACTTACCTTAAATTAAATTCTACATTTCTAAAAAAATAACTGTGGCTGCAAAGTTGTAAGAGTTTAATGTCAATCTTCCCGTCGTTAATTCTGTCCCTTTCCGCCAACCAGTGCCAGTCAGTTCAAACATCAAAACTGTTTCTCTCAACCGAAAATTCAACATTCCTGGTGGCAGATCTTTTGTTTTTATTTCTTTACTGCACTCGAAGAAGCGGTAGGCTAATTCGTCCAAATCCGTCTTCAATTGCGAAATCGCCCCTCATATATATTAAAGAACAAAACTGACGCCCAACATTCGACCAACATGAGTTGCTAAACAATCCAGCCTCAGTTTGACTAACGATGTTGGAACGTTTATAATCGTCCTTAGACCTTCATAAATTTATCAATCGCTTTACGTTTTCTCATTTCATATTGAGGTTTTAAATGTCGCTTTGTTCACAGACACCTTGCATGAGCAGTCCATGTGTCAATGGAGGCACTTGCTGGCCAAATTATCTAGAGGATGTTTACAGATGTAGTTGCACAGAAGGATTTGGAGGGAAACATTGCGAAAAAGGTACGTATTATAAGCCAGTCATAGCTATTTCGTGACCTGCAGAGAGCGGCTGTTAGAAGGTCGCCTTTGTCCTTCGCAATGCAAAAATTTGGGTGTTTCTTGGTGTTGCGGAAGCCATTGTTGGTTAGCTTTTGTGTTGTGGTTTGGGTATTGTTCAGTGTCTTTTGAATCTTTTGTTTTACGTCATTCGGATCACACCATCCGCAACACCAAGAAACTACCAAAAATATTATGTTTTTGAAGGTGCATTGTGCATTATCCAAAAATAGAGCAAGTCGATCTTGTATTGCTCCTTCCTTTCAAGAACACGCGAACTCTGAAGTTCAAAGCCCACTGTCATAATTATTATAATTATAATTTTATAATTATAATAATAAATTTGTCGCTATAAAAAAATATGTTATAATTATAGCGACAAACATTGGACCCCTGAAAAGAGAAAGTGACAAAATGGATCAAAATCTACCAATCACAATCCACAAAAATGAGCTTTTGATCATTCTGCGTAATGCATAGTTGGTTTCTGAGACGTCCACTATATGATATTTTCGGCAGTGAAAAAACGAAACTGTTTGTTAACTTTTGAACTCGAAAGCTCGAAAGAAGTTAAAAGGTTGTGAAATCGAATGAACTTTAAATGCATGCCAAACCGTGTTAAACCGTTTTTATGTGGAAAAATATGAAAAAAGGCCTTAGCCTTCTTCATACTCGGAGTACACTGATTGTGAAAAGTCGAGAAAATATGAAAACTGGAGAAAAAGGTATTAGCGATCGTAGTTACCGTCGCTGGCATCAAACCAAGAAAATGCCATGTAAAAATATATGCCCACATTTTCGTCTTTAATGATTTACTTCTTAGGCCAATATGGTAACGACGGTAATGAAATTGAACGAAAATGTGAATTATTAACTATAACATCTTGACGTTCCTTTCAGAGTCAGCTTGCAAGAGCAGTCCATGTTTGAATGGTGCTACATGTGAGCCACGTTATTCAAGGAACGGTTACGATTGCACATGTGTTGCGGGATTTATTGGTAAACAATGTGAAGGTACAGTTCGCAATTGTTATACTGATTCTTAAATACCTTTTACTAACCATCAGTTCGAAGTCCGTACTGTAAATTAAGGACCGTGTTTTTCCCCCTTCGATTTATGGCCCACGATGTAAAAACTTCTCTGGTCAAGTTCCATATTGAGCTTGCAAAATATATATATCCTATATGTGATAGATACAATATGAGCGGGAGATCTGTATGGGTATTTACAATGGCTCGCCTTCGGCTCGCCATTGTAAATCCCATACAGATCGGACGCGAATATTGTATCTGACTTGTGAAATGAATGTCATACAAAGTGTGAAGAATGTTGTTTACATTCAATTTGATTGTCTGTTATATGAATGAAGTTAATCCGATGAACGCAACATTTATTTCGTTTTAGAAGAGCGAAATGGCGTCCACGCGCTTTCGTCCTCCGAAAAGTTTATCGGAAGAAAGTTCTCTGCTCAAGGATGTGACTCCCCAAAACACTAAAAACAGCACGAAGTGGGCCGTTAAAATATTTGAACAGTGGCAGCAGGCAAGGGCTAATAAAAAAACCCGAAAATGAAACTGTAGCCTTGGAGGCGAGAAACTGCAGGGTGGAGAACGTTCAAGAATTCAGCTGCAAGCTGGAGGTTATGACAGCGGAAACAGTAAACTTCTGGCTTAGTAAATTTATTGGCGAAGTAACAAATCAATGCGGCGGTCGATATCCCCCGAAAACGCTCTATTTATTTACCTGTGGCATAGATCGTTATTTACTTATTTAGTGAAAAGTAAATAAATGGAAAGGGGCTCTTGTTGGTTGCTTTCCAAACAAGCTAGTGGCTGAGTTACATATACCTAATTAGTATTCTGTATTAGTTACAGAATACTAATTAGCTTCATTAGTATTCTGTATCTAGATACAGAATACTAATGAAGCTAATTAATATTCTGTATTCATTCATCAACCCCAACATTTCCCTGCTACCTATTCAAACCCTCCCCGTGCTTTCAGACAGTTTATATATGTATTGGGATTTACAAAGGTATACATGTGACTTGAATACTGTTGTTGGATTGGTCATCACCCTCATGAATTATTAATAAATTTTACAAATTAAAATAAGAAACCAAAGACGTTAGCTCCATGAAGTTTTTCTTCTTGTAGCTCTTTTAAAAATTCGCCAACAACAAAATACATTAATTTAATCTTGGCAAATGCACTCATTTAGAAATTATTAGTAAAAACATTCTGGAATTCTGACTATAGACATCCAAGAAACGCATTTGACTTTACATGAAGCATTAAGCAATATTTCATCCACACTTATATGATTGATACACTATATATAAGGAATTCTAACTTAGGTTCTACAAATTTGCCAATAGTTATGCTTCCTTTCTGTTACTGCGCCTTTTTAAATTGCTTTGTGAATTAAATTAATTTTTACTTATAACATTAGGTATCAATGGGTTTAAATTTCGCGGATTTGCTTCAAGAGTAAACTTGCATATATAAAATATGCAGTGTTATGGTTCTGTTTAATTTTCTGTTTTATTTTGCTCCTCACTGCTTCATAACAATATAATTCACGGGCAACACATCACGTTTCTTTATTTTTATCTAGATCTTTTCCTCAGTTTGACCTATTCAGTAATAGGAGAATGTAGAATTAATATAATTTTAAATATTTTTTTGTTACTAATTATCTGCTGTTTTTAGTATTGTCTCGTTCTCTGTTGATTCACAAACGAGCCGTGATCTTCCCTGGGAACTTCCCTTTTACAGTGCGCCCTCTTAAGTTTATAGAATCAAAACGAGGATTACAAATTCTCAGGAAACCAAGCACAATATTTTTTTCGTCGTAAATTGGTTCCAGCGAAGTTAGACGTCATTATCATTTTTCCATAACCCTCATCCAAAATGGCTAGATAAGCAATCAGAGCGACCGTTATACAACCAGAATTTATAAAACAACTATCGTACTTCAGCCTACCATGAAACAAAATATTGCACTACTATATAAATCTTGAATATTTGAAGAAAGATTGAGTTTCAGTAACTGACATTTATAATAAACGATTATTTCTGTTCTAACTATAGCAAAAAATTGGATCCAGATGACACAATCCGTGGTTTGCTTTGGAGCCAAAGGCGACTCGTTTGGAACCTTCCAAGCCCCAATCACCGGTGAAGTGATCACCTTTAAACTGATCCATCAACGTGGAAACATACATTGCAGCCATTCTGAATATCAGTCGCACTGGGGCTGCTATAATCCTGATATTCCTGCAGGGTACAACATGGGAACCCACATAACTGACTCCCAGAAGAACCGTATTCTTCCCAAAGATGAGTTTATGGCCGATGCAGGCTCAGCCAACTGTCTGGTAAAGTACTATTACAAGCTTCCAGGTCTTACCGCCGACTCTCCAGAGTTGCTATTTGATAATTTCTCAGTACCTCGCCATGTATCGGCGGAAGAGCAATTTCAGATATGGTATGCAGATGATTTATACGGCTGCCATGAATCAGATAATGATGGGGAGACATGTGTTGAGGTTTATGGATGGTTTGTTTAACTCTCGGACGAACACGGACTTATACCCCATCCGTGATAAAATGGGGTGGGGTTGTCGCAACCCGCCTTGTGTTTTGTGGTGTTACAATATTTAAAACAGATTTAACCTGCAATAGATAGCATGTAATGTGCTCTAAAAGATAAGATAAATATCTGCGCTGCCGAGGATCTTTGACGTCATCTAAAATTCAAATTTACAGGAAAAATGCGGAAATTAAAAAAATAGTTTTTTCTAGAGTTGTCAAATATGATATAATCAAACATTTTGCTGCTTTTGGTAGCCCTATGTAAGAAAAACACCCATTTTATTAAAAACATGGCTTCACCACATACTTTTTATGACGTCATATCCCGTTACTGTAGCAACCGATTCCCTTTAAACTTTGTGTCTCAAGGACAAACAAACAGCGACTGAAAATATCGAAGAAACTACCCCCCTTCCCTCCCCTTGTAAGTCCGATGGTCAAATTTCACTGGTCGTTTATGCATTGACGATTTCAACTTTTTCCATTTAAGGTGGTGTTCCATTAGGCAACATTTCGTGCGATTATTCGCACAACAAAATTTTGACACATATTGCACGAAAAACATCCTGCGACGCCACTTGTCCCCACAAAAAAGTAACACAACCGGCACGTAACGATTGACCAATTCAGAAAGAAAGAAGATGATAAGGACGAATTTCGAATATTTCCCTTGCTGCGAGCCGTTCCTACTGTACACACCGTAGATAGATGTTCTTATTGTAGACAGTGTAGGCAGTTCTTCATACTGTAAACATTGTGGATAGTTGTTCCTAATGTAGACACAGAGGATAGCTGTTCCTACTGTTGACAGTGTATAGATAGCTCTAATAAAAAGAAGCACATAAAATGTACATAAATCTATGTAACGCGTTTTTGTAAATGTAGACTTAAAAACGTTTCTTTTTTAATATGTAATGCTTACAGGCAGTATTTCAGGGTAGATAGCTTTTCCCACTGTAGACAAATGTAGACACTGTACGTAGATATAAAGGTGCTTAAGAGCCAGGACGCAACGGTTCCCGCCCGCCGCGCCTCGATTAGCTTGATACTACCTGCGGGTGCCTACAATTTTGAAAACAATGTATTTGTGTTATAAAGATTAATTGATTGTTTGATTGATTGATTGATTGATTGATTGATTGATTGATTGATTAGTTCTGCCACGCTGTCGTGGTTGCTGAAAGACTGGAACTATAAAACTTATCTGCTTTCAAGAAAGAAAGAAAAATTCTTGAAGACAACGCGGCACTTGTGAAAATCGTTAAATTATACGTTCTGGCTCAAAATATCGAGTAGTACTGAAATCAAATGCAGTCGCCCGAGTTGAACTAAAAAAAATTGTTCATTTTCTTGACTTTGCATTGTGGCATGCATGGCAATGTTATTCAAATTTCCGCTAGCTGTATTGCTCGTTTTTACGAGGTTCACCCATTAATGCCACCAGTTACAAGCTCACTTTCTACTCGTCCCCCGCACGCTATTACCAGCTCTTCCTTAACTTCCAGGGAAGTTGTTTGATTAAGGTCGTGTTCTATTGGAATCAACCGTTTCAACCTAAACCGGTTTTGGTTGATTTCGTTGAGGCGTTCCAATAGAACACTTTTCGACTATTTTCGTTTTTTTTTTTTTTTTTTTTTTTTTTGGTTTCAACCATTTCAACCAGGTTCAGAGCTGGTTGAAATGGTTGATCAACCAAACCAACCGAAAACGGTTTTTTCCCAATAGAACTCGAAACAAATCCAACCAACCGAAAACGTTTGTCCCCAATAGAACACGACCTAACACGCACTCGGTTTGGAGAACAAGTTTCCGGGCAACATCCGGTTTTGCGCTTTCGGCCTGTAGTCGCATTATTTCTTATGTTTTGAGAGTATTACGGCTTGTTAATCTAGAGTAGGTATACACTTACTGTAAAACGAAAAGTGTTTTTGATTCGCATGTGTTTTGTCCCTGAAAAAAAAAAAAAAAAAAAAAACATGTACGGCTGGTCGGCCTCTACCTACCCCGGGAGGGGTACTCCCATATATGAGCTTTATAGGTATGTGCCGCTGTGAAGGGTATGGTTTTCAGGCAGTTTAGTCTGGGATAGGGTATATTAATCAGAGATTTTTGGTCTAGAATAGGGTATCATTTTCCCTGAAACTGGTCAGTTGCGTGAAGAATTTAGTCTAGACAAGGTTTACTGGCAAATGGCATTTAAAAATCAGTACGGCGGGCAGCACGGCATTTTTACTGACCCCTGTTAACTAAAAACTGTGATAGTGAACGAGTTTCTGGAAAATAGCGAGTCTGGAATAGGTCTAGAATAGGATAGGATTTTTCGGTGTTTAGTCTAGAATAGGGTTGCAAAATGCAGTTAAAATGGTCTAGTATAGGTTAAGGGTCTCAGCGTCCCAGCGGCACACCTCTACCCAAAAATTTGCAAAGTACCCCCCCGAGTACCTACACTGTTGTATTTATTTAGCATATACTTTATAGACATGTATTCTATTCGGCTGAGCGTAGTGAAAGAGAATACCGTGTAACATGAAAGTTTTTGCAAGATTTTTATTTTGCGCGGATTGACGATTTTTTGTGTTTTGCGGGAACATTTTTGCGGTTTGAGGTGAGTGAAATTTCTGCTGGAAACTAATTTTTGCGATTTGCTGTTCATGGAGCACAACATTAACAATGAAAGCAACTTAATATTCTACAATGTAAATGATAGTTAGAGACACTCCACTGAATTCTATATACAGTACTGGACCTAAAGGACTGACGTAACAACAAAATCAAGCAAAAAGCCTACCCCTGCCCCTCGTCAAACTCAAGAAAAAATGGTACTATTATTAAAAACGACTGTTGTTTTCTATTAAAAACCAATTTTAATAGTCATGTTCTTATCTATGTCCGATATCGTCCCAGTAACGCAAGTTTATATTAAAAAGTAAAGTTTTTTTTTATCTGACTGAACGGAGTAAATTTTTGCGGAGTATATTATTCTGCGAGAGTTTTTTGTGCGGGAATTTATTTTTGCGGATCGAAGGCATCTACAAAATCCGCAAAAATTAAAACCCGAAAAAAATTCATGCTACACGGTAAAATGTATAGCACGACACCTAAACTTTAATAAGAGTTAAAAAAACGATTTTATAAATGAAACCTTAGTTTTAGCATTACCTACATGCATATTAGGTAATATTAATTTTTAGTATATACTAAAACAGTGGATAGCATTGTTGGCGCGCTCTGATTGGCTACTGAAACTCGGAATAGCAAGTGCTATTCACCTCCCAACAATTTGCGCGCGAAAATTGTAATCGTTGACAGGAATAAATGAGTTAAAAAGCATCATTTTCGTTATATTATCTCACTGTTTCAGTATATACTAAAACAACTATTCACCTCAGTAAAACAACTACCCACCTCCACTTCGGTGAATAGTTGTTAATTGACCAGTTATTTGTGGTACTACAACCCATTTGTTAGCGACTGGAAGAAGAAAATTTTAACTTTTCTTCTTAGATTGTTTTCAGGGCAATAAAATGTAACATTTCTTTTGTAGGATACTGACAATAAATCAGTGTTTTTTAGATAGCTGTATACATTGTCTTTGCCGTATTGTCGCTGCTACGCTGATCTGAAGGCAGACGAAATAAGAAGTCTTTATTATATATAAATGTTAAAAAACGATAATACAGGCAGTTGTCATCGGCAAAATTTCAACCGACGTTACTACCAATTTAAACAAGTCGTTGACGAAAAACGTCGATGTCGTTGACTGATGTCGAGAAATTTTGGTTCATTCGACAAAAGGACCAGGGTGTGTGTACAGTGTGACAAAATCATCTGTTTTAAACATGGCGTCATAATCTTCTCTTTTAAAACTTTCCATCTGAACAAACAATACGTTTTGCCTCTTTTGTCGCCAGTTAATACAGTTGGTTTAGGTGCGGTATTTGATTAAACTGAAAACAGCTTTACAAACGCAAGAGCAAACCTGTCAGATTTTTTTCAGTGGATGAAGCTTTTAATTACTTTAAAAAAGTTGCATATAACCCGGATGCCGTAAAAACAAGCAGTTGGTGACGCTTTTAATTTTTAACCCTGACGACAAATATTTTCGTTGTTTATGGACTGGTCAGTAAATAAAGAATGCTGGGTTGAATAAGTTTCAAGTTAAACATGTAACTAAGCGGGAAATATATAGCACTAAATTGAAAAAGTCAGATAACCCGTAACTTTCAAGGTTTTTAATTTTTAATCGGCTCCTCAGCCAATCACGAGAAAGCAAACAAAGATGCTTGCATGGGATTTATCACCATGAAATTCAATTGATTTAGTATCAGTTTGCGGTGAGATTGTGTAACATACGAACGATGCTGAGAAAAAGAAGATCAAAAATATTATTTTTTGGAGTTGTCTTGTCTGTGGTTATTAGCATATGTTTGCTAATTGTCGACAATAATTTAGACCAACTGAAATCAAATTTTCGCCATGCTGCAATTTTGAAAGGAGAAACTATGGACGTACTTGATCTCAACAAAATACAGCAAAACCTCGCTTTTACTACAAGCAACAAAACTCCAACGAAACACAGAAGCTTTGACTGGACAAACATGGATTTCGTTGGAAGATTTGAGCTCTCAGCCACCGTCGTAAAGAAAAAAATGTTTCATCGAACTAAACTTGCTCGTTTGTCATCATTGGAAACTTCAAACAGCCAAAGAACGAATGTCATCATTGTTTCACAACCTCGCTCGGGTTCGTCATTTCTGGGTCAGATTTTTAACCAACACCCAAACGTATTCTATTTGTTCGAACCCCTACGTGCTGTTACCATGGTAACAAATGAAGACCTTTACTTGAACACTCCGTCGGAGAACTACAATGAACTTGCAACACAATTTATGTCCGAAATTTTAGAGTGCCGGTTTCATTCGTCAGTGTACCTTGAACATCTTTCTTTTTTTCATCGTTTCTCTAGCAAGGCACTTTCTACGTATCCTTTATGCAATCGTGAAAAAGCAGTGAAGACATTTACAACTAAAAGACACTGTTTTCCACTTGTTGGACAAGTGGTAGAAAATGTTTGCCGATTTAACTACTCGTTTAGCGTTGTTAAGATTTTGTCGCACAGGGCTCCCAATCAGAACATCACATCATTGTTGTCAATTTGCGCACGCTCGAAGTCAGCACAGTGCAAAGTAATACACTTAGTGAGAGATCCACGGGCCATGATATCATCCCAGATAAAGTTAAATTTCATGCGAAGAAGCTCGCTCAAAAATGGAAAGCTAAGGGCAAAGATCATTCGTAGGCATACCAAAAGAATATGCGCACAGATACATCACAATCTTATGATGATCAAAAACCTTTCAGGTGATTTACTTCGATTTTACAAGCTACTGAGGTTCGAGGATTTGGTCCAAGATTTAGAATACATAACAAGAAATCTGTACGGGTTCGCCGAAATCCCATTCAAGAGAGAAGTCTTAAATTGGATCAAGGTAAATACCCAAGGTCACAATGGTTCGTACCAGGAAGCCACTTATTCACCATATTCCACGCGTAGAAATGCTTCCGCTGCTCTTAACAACTGGAAGCGGCAACTCAGAGGGGAGGACAGAGATATTATTGAACGATATTGCATGTCCGTGTTGGAACTTTTAGGGTATTTGCCAAACAACTGAAGAGAAAACCAGGCGATTGTTTTTGGTAATGACTCACATTCATTTATGGGATCTTTGTAAGATATTTGAAGTTTTATAAAGTAAGTTTACTTTTAGTTAGTTGATCTTCTCACTTAATATATTACCCTGTACATTGGACGCAGGAGATCGCGGAGACGCGAGTCATTCCCTAATTCGCGTCAAATGATAACGTACACTGTTGCAGCTGAAGATGACAAGAGTATGTTGAAACCACCATCACCCGAAACATGTTTAACAAGAACTCTACGAGTATTATAATCGGGCTGTTTAGGGTTTACAATTTACTGATAAATTGTGGTCTTCTCCCATTTACTAGTATCAACAATTGTGGCCTGTCTAGAGTTTAGGTTAAAAATTACGATTCGCTCTCCCCACCACTACTTAAATTTCCCTGTTTAAAACAATTGTCGCGTTAAATGTTCAGCAGTGCTCGTCGAGATTTATGTACCCTTTTAGGGTGTTTTTCGAAAATTTCCGACGAGCTCACCCGTCATTTATATATGCAACCCCCCCCCCCACCCCCCGGGGGTCCATTTATGACTGAAACACAGTCATTTATAAATTGCGCTGGCTTCCAGCCCGATTAAAAAACTCAAACGTGTCGTCATAGAATTCCGTATTTTACACATCTGCGTCTTTTTAAAAGTATGAACTGACGCTGCGTTTTTTTGGGAGAATCCGAAATTAGATTTGTGATCTTAGTTCATAAGTTCATATGGATTTTACATGACCAAAAAACCGAAAAATCCTGAAACGGATCATTTACATTGTAACGTAAAAAACCGTTGGTATTCACTGAAACTATTTTGACTCGCTTGTGTTTAATTTATCAGTCTGCTCGACAATTTTCAAAATGTAGGCAATAAAATCTTAACTGAATTGCCCATGATATGAAATCGTGAAAGAAACAAAACAGCGAAAGGAAGAGTAAATTTGCACGAAAGACCGCTTGTCAGATGTACTTTTTTCGAATCCATTCCCCCTAAAAAAACCGCTCAGATCACGAATCTAAAACTCCGGGTTGAGATTTGATCTGAAAAATCTCACCGAAGTATGGATTCAACGAATTCATGATCCGTTTTCGGATTTTAGTAAAAAAACACGCAAAATCCATTTTTGTATTGAAAAATCCGGATTCGGATTTTCCCCCAAAAACGCATCCTTATAAAAGAATGGCGAACGTTTCATGGACCGAGAAAGGGATGATACGATGTCTTCTTTGTCAACGTTTTATTTTTCCATGTTTCCACACACACTATAGGGTGAAACATGTTTAGTCTGATCACGAATGAAATGTTTCACTCTGAAAAGCGCTTTTTTTTTATAAGGGTTATTGAAAGACTGCCTCAGGACGTAGTTTTGACCTAAGCCAGATAAAACCAGATAAAACACGTAAGCACAAAGTTTAACGCGTCTCCTTGTCAAACACTTCATCACCCTCGTTTCTGAAGCGTGATAAGTGAGATTAAACCACAAAATCATGAAACAGCAAGTTCGAGCTTTATTAGTTTCCGTTCATGTGTAATTACAAAGACTTTATGGGAGCTAATATGCCTGATTCGTAAAACAGTATAAATTAAACAACCAGGCGTGAAACGTCTATAAAATAACAACTAAGTGAACAGTGAAATTGCAAACATGTTAACAGGAAACGTGTTTCATTGAAATATGTTTACTCTAATACTCTACTTAGTGCTGTGTTCACACCAGCACCGAAACATGTTTAGAATAAACATGTTTCATTGGCCGTTTTCACACTAGAGACGGACAAATCGTCTGGACGGACAAGTCGTCTCAGACGGACAAGTCGTCTTAGTGAGAAAACGGGACGAACGAAATTTTGGACGTAAAAGTCGTCTGATTTTGTCCGTCGATTTGGACGTCTATTAAGACGAGTTTTCGAGGACGATTTGTTCGTCTAGACGGATAAGTCGTCCGAAGTCCGACTTAAATTCACACCAGACGAACGAATGGTTGTATCTCGGTCCCAGTACTCGCTAAGGGGAATGGAACTAGTAAAGGGAGTGATGGTTTATGGGAAAATCAAAATGGCGGATGAAAAGCAAGGTAACCAAGCCTGTTAGTGCCAGGCCCCTTGCTTTCAAAATCGTCTGTTTGTTCGTTCAGATATGAATTTACGATGACCAACACAGGGTGAGTTGTCCGTCTAGAATTCACATTACACGAACAAATCGTCGGACGACTTGTCCGTCCAGACGATTTGTCCGTCTTCCATTGGGCCACATGTTTGCAATTCCATCGTTCACATTAGTTGTTAAACACTTTTCACGTCTGTGTGTAATCAAAGAAAGTAGGGATATAGGGGCCAGCACTGGCCATGGAAATCTACGTATGAGCTAGTCCGCGGGGCGTCGCCAGAATTTACCCGCGAAAAGTGAGTTGAACTCTCACAACGAATGAGGTGGGGGAAACTTTATGGGGTTCGAGTTATACGGCGGGAGATACTACTTTAATTTAACTATACTTACGCTAACAAGCTGGGGGTTCGTGGCTGAAGTCTCTTTATACAGGTAACTGCCTATATTTATATTATTATATTCGCCAACATGGTTTACGCCACATGAGAAATACTGACTAGAGGCTTTTAAGAATTATTTCGTATTGGGAAGCGGGATGATCTATTTATTAAGGGTATATACTTGGTGTATCCCTTATTATTTTGTATTTAAACACTTAGTTTTTATTTCAGTAGAAAAAGAAGATAAAAACAGCAGAATGGGGAATCGAACCCGGGCCGTATGATCTACTCCATGCACACTATCCACTGTACCACCGAGGACTAGGTGCCGGAAATTGTAATTTTTAAGGAATGTAAGATAATATGCTGCTAGCCCAGACCATATATAAGAACTAACCCTTTCGATACACTGGAAATACTGGAATCAGTACTTAACCCTAAATACTAAAATCAGTGCTTCAACCCTAGATACTGTAATCCGACCCTAAATTACACTGCAATATATCTATTATTAAGTAAATACATTACAATAAGGGATACATGAAGTACCATACATTATGATCAGGGATACACCAAGTACCTAGGTTATTAAGATCATGCATTCCATTAACGCAGTAGCATGTGCCTGAACAATGCAATAAGTCTCTATTTCCTGTTAATAACGTTTGTAAAAAATCGCGTCAAAATGTTGACTGCCATATCGTGTCTATGAAAACCAGTTTATCCAAGCATAAAATAATATCTTGCTATTGATCACTTAATGTTTTCAATGTGGTAAATATCTCACTGCATTGTTTCAACCTTTGTTTGTAAGTGATCAATGAGTGAGAAACTGCTACACTTTGTTTTGAATCACATCATTATTTTTTCCAGCAATTTTATAGCTTTTTGTTGCATCATCATCAATCTTAATATTGCTAATGCTTTTAAATCACTGTTCTTACATTTTTGTGCTCTATGATAGTACAAAGAAATTCATGTTATTTCATGTTATTTCACTCTATTCGAACGGCAATTCCTTTTTTTTTTGGCATTCAGTCGTCATAATGTTTTCTATTTGCTTGCGTCAGCAGCGCTAGCACCAGGAGGCACGTTGTAGTACGGACTTGATTCATCGTGCTTTCCCAGATCACAGTATGGTACATCACTCTGCATTATCACCTCAAGTTTTTCATACAGTTGCAAGAAACTGGGGCGAGTGGATGGATCCTCCCTCCAGCAATCAGCCATCAGTTCATTTCTGTTAAAGATGAATAAAAAAAATTAAAAATGAAAAAAAAAAAAATCTCTGTTCAATAATCTCTATTTCGTTATCAGGCCATATTTGGAATAAATAAAGAAATGAAAACAAATGAAAACTGTTTTTAATAAGCTCTATGCGGATGAATACAGCAAGAAAATGCCATTCAAAATTTTAAGAAATGTTTCCCTGTCAAGCGTGTTCTTTTCCATATTTTCTATATCTTCCTTGATTTTATGGACTCAGTTAAGCATGGATACAGCGCTGGGTTTAGCGATTTGATGGGCTATTTTCTTTTTCTGCGTTGGTTGGGGAGTGAAACATGAAAATGTGGTTTTATTAACTGCGTGGATAAGGTAAATTGGCCACTGTAAAAGAGATTAAAAAAGCTGACTTTTTGAGCGCTAGCCCAGTCGCCTAGTCGGAGCGTCAGAGATTCGCTCTGAAGAAAGACCAACGCTTAAAACGTCAGCTTTTTTAATATTTTTACGGTGGACAATTTGATAAAACCAAATTTTCATGTACAGTGATTTAAGCTTGCTTTGCTTACATCACTCAATAAGCAACTTACACTTCATCGCAGCACATGTCAGGCCTTTCCATGCGATAACCAGTTTTGAGCAGTTGATACAACTCTGTGTTGGTCAGCAAGGGGTAAGGAACGCCTCCTGATATGCGCGGGAGAATAACAAAGTTAATAGAAGAAGAAAAAGCGTTTATTCAAAAATCAACATTTTGCTGCGGAGAGACTCAATTACATGTAATTAAAAATACTAAAACTATTAACAAATAATGAGACGATAAACAACAAACACAACAACAAAACGTAAACCAACAGCAAACCGTGCAAACATCAATTTCAATGCTAAACTCAAGAAAGAAAAACATTTGTCGCCTAGAGCAGGAATCGAACCTGCGCCTACATCCCCCCCCCCCCCCCCCCCCCCCCCCCGCGCTCTCCCCAGCCTTCCAGACTGGGACGTTTATAGAATTCATTCGTCAATACAGTTTCTAAATAAGTTTATAGAAGAAACTTCGCATACCCATTACTTTAAACATACCATTGTAATGTATCAAAGCCGATGTAACATCATGTTTGTGAGACATTCTAAATTATTAACTGGACCATCATAATATTGTAAAACAAATTATTTCTGAGATTTTAACTAGCAAAAGACAACAAACAAACGTACAGAGGGATAGTTACAATAAACGCAACTGGATTATGTACCTAAGGTTGTCATTTCCCAAAGAAGAACACCGTAGGCCCAGCTGTGAAAGAAATACAAAGGTTAATAATTTATGACCAGAACGCCTTGAGATATATCTCGGCCCAGGGCCTCGCTTCCTGGTCGAGAATGGTACGCATGGAATTTTAGGACTGATGCGTCCTTTCCAACACGCCTCGTGTCGTGCTCTCTGGTTGGATGATGTAGCAGCTCCCAGAAGATCTAACCCAATTGGATCCATATAATAGAACGACAAACAATAGAAACAAAACATTATACTGAACGAGTCAACAATGAAAACTGTTGTTTGTTTTATCCAATCTCGACAGCTCTTCTGAGCAGCTGCTACACTATCGCACTGTTTCCCAACAACACTTATACTCCTGGGGTGGAGGCAGTTAATGGAGCTTCGGACAGACTTTATTATTACAATTTAGCATATATGAATAATAATATGAATATAAATGACTGATATTGCGCACATATCATCTGCGTATCATGACGCTTTAACGCTTTAAGTGCACTTAGGAGAATAAGGTCGGACGTAAGTCACGCAGGTGCTTCAGGCAGTTGCTATCAATCCTTTGTTGACGTCGTCTACCCGACCCACTCATAAACAAATGTTAACAGGCTGAGGGTGGTTTCAGCCTGGGATGTGTTAGATCCTTAGTGTCTCTTTTATGTCTCCATTGGTGACCCAAGATCCAGAGTGTTGGTACGTTCGCGATACGAACGCGCGACTTCTCGCTTTTCGTACTGGCACTCGATCTACAAATTGAGCTACGTAACCAGGAGGCGATATGACCACATGTGTAGGCGCAAAGTCTGACCAGAAACAATAATTATAGCAGAAAAGCTTTGCCAAGTAACAGCAAAAAAGAACCCATTTAAGTGCACCTGACACTCGCATGACGACCGCGCGGCAATTTCGTAAGAAATAGGCACGCGCACGACCAATCTGACAATCGAGGATTTTGTTATTGATAGAATTGCAATTTTTATTTAATTATTACCAGTGATTATCTATAGCGACCTGCACTACAAAAACGATTTTCACTTACACATCACTCTTGGTGGAATAAACGCCTTCATAAAGTGATTCTGGGGCCATCCATTTCACAGGAAGCTTTTTCGTATTCTCTGATCTGTACACATCTTCATATATTTGACGTATCAGCCCAAAGTCTGACACTTTAACCTGATCATCACGGCCAACCAGGACATTACGAGCTGCAAGGTCTCGATGAACAAAATTGTTTTCAGCGAGATGATTCTAATGACGAAATTACGGGAATAAAAGTGAAAATTATCGCCCATTAAGAATAATATGTAATGTCAAGTCCAGTTGTAACATCACATCAATGATATTGACATATTACATGAAAGTTGGGACTAGTTAAGATTCATCTTTCTTTGAGAATTTGATGTCATATCAGCAAATTAAATTTGCCATCTTGAGCTTGGTTGTCTTAGAAGTATGGAGCCCCAGAAAAAGAAAACTCGATAATTTTACTTTTACGTCCGTTTTATTGTACCTCAGGTCCAAGCAATTTCTGGATAATTTCAAGTAAAATACACAGATATGTTCAGTGCCCTGATCTATTGGCAAAAAAGTATGTTTTTATTGCATGAAAAACAATAATTACCATTCCCTTTGCTATTTGCCAAGCAAATGAAAACAGCCGTTGAGTTGAAAAGCATTCCTCTTCGTCAAAGTCATCCTTCTCAAGACTTTCAATCAACCTGGTGGCATTTCGACTGCTTGTCTGTGATGTCGATGGGACCGTCAACAATTCTTTTTCATCATCCTAAATACAGACACACAACTAATAGGTAGATCTAAAAATGTTGAAAACTGTATTAACCACTCAAGAAAATGACAACCTCACTCAATCAAAGGTCAATAACAGCCAACTGTACTCATGAATACGAATTGAACAGCCTTCGGACCCTCCCCTACGCGTTTTGCTCCACCGACCCCCTTCTCTCCCCCCCCCCTTTACCCTCAGCGTTCAACTCCCCAACCTCCCCACCCTCCTCCCCAACGCTGACGCCATGGGTAAGACAGGTGCCCACAACTTATCGCATTTGAAACGGGCAAAGAATCAGGCCGTGACTGACGAAATATTGGAGAGAATATACTTACAACCCAGTTGTACAGTCAGCCTTGCTTTATCAGCAACTTCGATTTAAAATATATGCGAAAGCCTTATGCTCTGGTTAGCGGAATTACCAAGAAACGTTTACAGCCGATAGATGGAAGGAAAGAGTGAACATTTGCACATTTGTCTCCGCCTGCGATACCTCGTTCTACGCTTCGTGTATTCACGAGTTAAAAATTATGAGATACAAATAAGCTGCAGGACTATATTAGCAAGAAGCTACCTACCCACTATCCTGTACTAGGCTCAATTTTCGTTTCGCTTGGGAAACCATTCCCGTGTGAAACGCGAAGCAAAAAATATAGGCTGGTCCAAATCTTCTAGAATGCAACATCTACCGCCTACTTCTTTTGATTGATTGACGTTTGTGAAATCCGCCAATCAAATTGACTTCCGCTGCACGATACTCATGGCGTATTCAAATTTTCCATAACAGTTAATCGAAACCGAAATTGCTTTGCATCAAGTTTAGTAAAATACCAAAACATTCTGAACGCTGACGTCCTTTCGCATTTTAATGGAATTTAGAAATTTTTCTCAAAGGCGTTTCACTTCCGTTGACATGCCTAACTATTTAACATGCGACCAATAAAATTACGAGATTCCCGCGGCCAAACGCAACTAAAAAACCATCTAACCAACATGAGGTACTTAACTAACGTTAAAAATAAATGTTAGGTTGCGATGTACTAGTGTCTAGGTTTATTCATTGTTAAGTTAAATATAATTTTGTTCTCTATACTTACCTTAACAGAAGTCAGCAAAGTCATTTCAAGGACGACATCTGTTTGATCATGTGGTGGAGAAAACATAACACTCACTGGGAATAGTTCTGCAGATCGTTCATGATCTCCCTCAACTTCCCTCTTAGCAGCGACTCTTTTCTAAACGATAAAAAACAAAATCATCGACAACATTAGTGAGCAAAAGAAGAGCAACAGCTGTCGCTTTTTGAGCACAGTTTTTTATCTTCACATTAGTATGATTTCAAATAATATGATAGTGTAAACTGTCAAAAACGACTTTTGAAAATCGATTGCCCGTGACTTTAATCATAGCCATTGATTATTTATTCATTTATTTGTTCACCATGTTGTGAATTTCTCTTCCCGACAAGTGACAAAAGATAATATTATTTGGGAAGCTGAAAGTAGGACACTACTGCAGCACCATTCGTTTTAAAACAGGTTGGCTTTGTATCCGGAATGGACAATTAAAGAGAGCGAAGAGCAAACTTCTAAAACTCTCTCCTCAGTAGGATAATTTGTAACACGTCAACCTCTTGTGCATCTGTGATATCACGCCACAACTTTGTGCCACATTGGAAACGACTGTGAAATGTGTATTTTCAGCCACAAAAGCAACTAGGAAATTTCACATTACTTTAGCTCGTCCCTTTGACTATGTGATATATGGCTAAACAGTTTCAAATGAACTGATTTTACGAAACACAACTAAACAATTGGCCTGAGCAACGATTATACGGATCAGTGTCAATTGTAATGTCAATTTTGACAATTTGTATATTTTTGTTTAAATTCGCATAACCTTTTTCGCTATGTGTAATCCTACTTTTAAGTGGAGAAATCGAGAAAAATTAAAAGTGTATAATCGTCTGAAGCAATCCCATCTTACCTCAAGAAGGTTCTCAGAAGTCAATGCCACGTCCTGCCTGACGCCACTGTGATCTACTAATGGCGTCAGTTCCATGTTCACTTGGGTCTCATCTTGTTCGATCTGTTTCTGGACATCTTTGCTTCCCTGTACGATAAAAAAAAATTACAATGAATGGCGCAAAGGAAGGAAAGAACAGTTATAATTGAATAATTGTGGATACAAGCGACTGCCATTCTGTCAGTCGCCGACGTGTTTATGTTTGGACGAATAAGAGCAGGTAGATAGACACAGTTGTAGATTGAGAACCCAATTTAAAGTTAATTCCAAAAATAGTAGAACTTTTTTAATAAAAGACCTACATGATCAAATTCTCTGGCGTCTGCTCGATCGTGGAAAACGTTTTTGTCGTCATAACGTTTTTCTTCAGAGGCTTCATTTTTGTTGATCTAGAAATCCAACAAGCATTAGCGTCAGCATGGTTATGTCACAACGTAGTATGTATAAATAAGAATACATAACATGCACAGTCCCTGACAGAATATCATAAATCTTAGGCTGCAAGAAAGCGGATTGCTAAGTCTTTTGCTAAACTCAATCAGTTCAACAAATATCAAAACTTGCGAAGATAGCGTGCAAGCCCAGCAATTGCAAAATATCAAGTAGTAACCCAAACATATGCCAGGCTCATACACTGTATTGACAGGCAAAATGGGGTTAAGCGTCGCGCAGAAAACAATTCTCACGAGCGCATATTTTGTTGTTTTTACAATTCTGATGTTTTTATGCTGGAGATTTTCTTTACAATTAATGCATCTCTTTCTGTGTCTGCCACGCACTTTAAAGCCAAAGTATAGCTTCTTACACACTTTAACCTTCTTTCGCCTTGGAGGTGAGGGGTGTAAGTGCTGACTTTCACCATTCATAACGTTTGTAATATTAAAGCAAACGCCATCAAACGCCATAAATTTTCTTAAAATACATCTGGCAACAAGATTTTTCGACATTTGGATATTTCTTTCTTTTAATGAAAATGTGTAAGTTTGTTCTCGTAACTTTTACATTTGACGCCATTTTAACGTTTCTTTATAGGTTTCGCTTACTTTGGAATCAATTTGGACAGGTTCTTTTTGAGGTTTTAGAGAAATCCAGAGATCTAAGATGGTGGATCCAAGATGAAGACTGTACAGAACTAATGACGTAATTCACACGTCATATGACGTCATCGTCCCATATTGCGGACTGCAAAGATTGCAGTTTTAGGCGCACCCGAAGTCTTAAAACTGTTCAAGACACGCGTCTTCAACAAATGGATTAAACACATTTTTTCTTGATATTTTAGAAATGAATTGAAAGATTTTTTTCTTACCATTTTTCTTTTGCGACGTAACCACTTCAGCAGGTCACCAAACGGAACGTACTCTATTACCAGGAACTTTTGCTCCTGAAGTGTACAGCATCCGACCATGGATACAATATTCTTATGTGAACCCAACAACTTCATCTGCTCAATCTCAAACATGAATTCTTCTTTCTGTGCTTCAGTTGGATCATCTAAACACAAGCAAATGGAATGAAGTTATGGTATTGTTAGTCCTACTGGCAGCCCTAGATGTTAGATTTCATTTACTAGGACAAAGTCGTTCTTTCTCCATGTACTCCGCGCACCTTCCTTCACTGGTATCCATAAGCTCTTACGCACCAAAATCAAATGTTAAACGATTGGGAAGAATTCGGGTGTACAATAATCACTTGTACTGGTAAAAAATCCAATTTACAGTTGCCGGCATAGGAGGACCTGGCCTTTTGAGTAGACGTAAAGTGGAAGTTTACCTTGTTTTGATACAATTGAACCTTCCTGCTTTTCTCATGGAAATTATGTTGTTCTTATGTTAACTGGTTTCTGTCCAGCGTGATATACATATGAAAAGCAAGAAGATTTGTATCCAAACAAAGTCAGCACTAGTCTTACATAATAATAATAATAATAATAATAATAATAATAATAATAATAATAATCAGTTTAATTACTCTTTTCGTAGCTTCTCAGCTAAATTACAAGAGTGGTCAAAGTACTGATCATATACATACATTAACATGACACTTTTACTAGGAATATCTATATGTAATAAATTTGTCAAGACGGTTAGTAGAGGCCATGGCGGGGTCCTCTCTGATGGTGCCTGAACGTAGATTATATCCATGGGGCACAGTTGTGCGTTGTGGTAGCAGGTTAGCAAGGACACCCGTGTCCCGAACTCTCTGGATAAACTTAGTGCATGCTGAAGCGCGCTGATCCGAGAGAGTACGAAGACCACAGTGCACAAGTGTGGTAAAGGCACACAAAGAAGTCACGCAAAGGCCAGGGAACAAAGCACGCAACAGTGTGCTTTGTTAGTGAAACTTGGCAATATGGACGTGTATCCCTGCTGTGGACTACCATCTCATGCATTCAATGAAATCTCCAATTACACCTTTTATTTGAATATAACCGTCGCATAATTATATTTGCAAAATATATTCCATTAGTGTGATGCCAGAGAAAAGGTAAATGGGGTAAGGAGCATCAGTTGTGGTGATCATTTCCCTTTTTGGCACGAGTACTTTTAGGAAAATCTCTGGAAACCGGTAATGCCCTGTGTTTGTACTGGGAAAATGGGATTTTAGTCAATGGGACCGGGCTTTGGCCTCTGGGAATGGGGAAAAATGCCGAAATGGGAATGGGGAAATTGCTCTAAGCATGTTCAGGGAAGGATAACTAACTCCCTCAGTTTGGAAAAAGACATAAAGCTACTAATTGTATTTATTTTTACTCCATTTTGTTCGCACTCTCAGCAATGACCTAAAAACACACAACATAAATTTATTGCACTAATATAGCAACTGTTAACAAAACCAGACCGTTATTTTAAGTTTCCTTTGTTGCAAAATATGTCTTTTAGCTTTTTAAAGTGATACCACAATCTGGTCACATAGCCCCTGTAAAATTAACGTGTGATCATTTTAGAAAAATAAACAACCGTTTTATTTTTTCATGAACATTAACGAGTTTTGATTAAAGCGAACATTTGTGCTAATTCGCTTATTTTTTTTATATAGGTTATTTTCATCTCGTGAATACGCTAAGCGTGTTCAAAGATATATTAATAGTATACTGGAAACTTTACTCCACACTGTCTCTCTCCACCCAGGTGTATAAATGGGTACCGGCGACAAAATTCTGGGGGTAACCCTGCGATGGACTAGCATCCCATCCAGGGGGGAGTAGCAATATTCCTAGTCGCTTCATGCTATAGAAACCGGGTTTAAGCTCCGGCCGTTATAGCCTTCTGGCTCGAGTGCGCGACTTTACTTACTTACTTACTTACTATACTGGTGAAGACATGCAAATTAGTCACTCCACGCCATGTCCCTCAGTCGTAAACTTGTTAACTTAAAAACTCCCCAGGGTATTACGTAGTGTTTTCGTTTCAGACAACGCATATTTATGTCACCTTATTCCTATTTCCTTATTGTAAACTGAAAATACGCTTATTTGCAAACTGCAAGGTAAGTTAAAATTTATCATTTTACTGGGTTTTTTTTTCGCTCTTTGTTTTAGGCTTATTCGCTCAAATCCCTGCCCGCTGCTCGCAAAGGCACGAAGCGACGAAAGCGTGGATTCTCATGCGTGTCTGCTTGCGAATTTAATACGTAATGTCTCGTTTCAGAAAACGCATGTTTATGTCATGCTAAGTAAAAGTAAAAAAAAGTAAAGTCGCACATAAGCCAGATTGCTCACACGGCCGGAGCTTAACCCGGTTTCTGTAGCATGAAGCGACTAGGAATATTGCTACTCCCCCCTGGATGGGATGCTAGTCCATCGCAGGGTTACCCCTAAGATGTTTTCTTATTTGTAAAGTAACTGAATACGCTTGTTTGTAAACATTAAGAAAATCTAAAATTAGCATTAAGTTGTTTCGTATTCACGAGATGGCTCTTAGAGCCACTTTGATTTACCTTTCAAAACTTTGACAGCAACCACCTGAAGTGCCTTCCTTGGATCCGGTAATGTTTGTTTTCCATTGTAAAACACTTCTATCCCAACTCGTTTCCTAAAAGTTGCTTTGTGAACCACACCAAACGCTCCTCGCCCCAGCTCTTCCTCGTATTCTATTTGATCAGGAAGAATTTCCCACTTGTCGAGAGGAATAATCTCGCGTTGTGGAGGAGCTGATCTGGAAAGAGGGAGAAATTTGGTGATTATAATTCTACCTGCAGTTATCCCAGTACGTTCGTGTTTCGTATTTCGGCATAACCGGCAAACAATTCGCGTTATAAACGCTTATGAGCGAAAAAGCTATAATAACATGTATTTTAAAATATCTTTGTGTCGTGTTGCAGCTTTTTACTCCTAATGGGATGATTACTAAATATATATATAATATTCTTTCAGTGGCAAAAAAACGTGAAATATCCGAATACACCTGGCCCTCTGAACAATAACAAATCGCAAAATAACGTGAAATATCCGAATACACCTGATCATCTGAACAATAACAAATCGCAATTATATGTCCGCGACGCCTGCATGTCTCTACCGTACATGCATGTGTATATTTCTTTGGTTCTGAAACGTGACGCGTTCGTTGAACTAATTAACCCCATAACCCTACTTATGACGTCATATATCGTTACCATAGCAGCCGATTTCGTTTACCACAATGTGTATCAAGGGTAAATTAACAGCTATTGAAGACAACATGAGGTAACAAGAAATGCTCTTGAAAAAAATAGGAGAAAAACCATAAGGAGGGGTAGGCATCCACCACGCTCTTTGTACGTCCGAGGGTTGAGAGATTTGTGTGATAATTTAATAATATTCATTCATGACGTCAAGCATACGTTGCTAAACAACTGTTTCTAAATTTCTTGAGGTGTGTTCGAACTTACTTCATTGATAATTGGCATTCGTGACGTAGCCCTTACGTCATTTCGCGCTTGACATCCATCGTGTACTTAATTAAAGTGCGATGCGTAAATGTAATCCTTCCGAGCTTATACGAAGTATATACTGGAATCAAGTTAAGTCGTAGTCTCTCCCCGCTTCCCGGTTCAATAATAAACTTTCCCGAGTATATGCCCATGGGTCTATATTTAGAGGGAGCCTTCAACTTCAGATAGTATGAGCTTATTTAGCAAAACTGCACAAACCTTTCAATTATTTTGTAATGTGACCTCCTGTAGTACCAGAAGCCAATGCCAATTGCTAACAACAGCAACAGAAGGAAGGCGACGCCAAATGATATGTAAGCAGCCATACCAATAGACGTCGAGTTTCTTGGTGTAGTTTGCTGGTGCAGATTTTTATTTGTCACCGTTGGTTCTGTAGGTTTATTCACTGCAATGGAAAATAAAGATACATGTATCAAAGTAAGAGTAAGCGACAAAGAGAAGGTGACTTGCAATTGATCGTTTAACTCGTGAAACTGAAGGTCTTCTGTTTCGATTTATAACCGTCCCTCATCCATATACATGCAATGACTGAAGATAATCTTCACGCTCTGATTGCTCCATAGCTATTGACTGTTATACCAGTAAACCACATGGAAAATGTAGTTATAATACAAAAGCAACATACCACACATTTCCATGGTTTATCGTTGCATTAAACCACTTGGGGTGTTGGAATAAACTGGAAAAGATGGTAAACATTACAATATTTTCTCGCGTTCAGCTTCCAACATCCCGCGTGCTTCATTGAGGCTACTAACCATAGAAATGTGTAGTCTATCGCTTAAATTGGCATGGATGGTTTTATACATAATATATGTCTGACCACAGTGAGAAACCAAAAAAGAGATGCACTATTCAGACTATACATTGGTTTGAATAGTAATAACCCTATTCGGCCTGGGGGCGGGGGGGGGGGGGGCACAAAGTGCCCGCGCTAACTTTCAACATTCATAACTTCCTTAATATGTATTCAAACGCCATCAAACTTTGTGACTTTTCCTTAAATTTATCTGGCAACAATTTGATATGACAATTTTTTTGATCACGTGACTTGATGTTTCCATGGCAACAAGATTTTGACAGCCATGTTTTTTTAAATTTGCATATTTATACCTTTGAATGAAGAAAAACAATGTTTATTGGTATAACTTTTATATTTTTACGTAATTTAGCGTTTATTTATTGGTTTTCATTAATTTTGGGTGAATTTGGACGGTTTTTAAGAGGTTTTAAAAAAATCAGAAATCCAAGATGGCGGATCCAAGATGGCGGCCGCATAACTAATTACCTAATAACTACGTCATATGACGTCATCATTCCATTATGCGGACCGCAAAGGAGACAGCTTTGGACGTACAATGTACCCTCTAGGTTTCATTGTCATAGGCTTAATGTTCTTGAAGTTACGAAGGGGGTGGGCACATTGTGCCCCCACCCCCCCCAGGCACAGAAACCCAAAAAAAGCCAGGCTGAAAAGGGTTAAGGTCTATGTCCTGTTGGTTTGAAAAAGGGTAACTTTTTCACGGGTATGGTCGCACACCCTAACCCACCCTCTTATCCTCGAGATTTGTACTCCTAAAGCTACACTATCCCGTTATGCCTACCTTTACTTCCTGAAACTTAAATTAACAAAGGTTGAAAATTTAAAGGCTTCAACATTAAATCGCTTACAAATGTAGATAAAGAAGTATGCATACAACAACGAACTACCGAACGACAAATAATATATTACTTCTTTTTCACTAACCTCCATTGCATAGATTTCCTTCGCAGCACTGTATGAAGTAACCGTCCACGGTTGTATTGCAAAAATGTTGTTTAGTGCATCCGTATTTAAAACGATTTCCAATGCTAGATCCTTGTTGATTCCGGGCATAATAACAATGGCCATCGTTGAAAATACACTGACGGTCTGAGCACTTTTCATAAGACACATTCCCAGCACATTCATAGCATCTAGGTCCTGAATCTTCTGAAAAATTAACAGCGAAAATTATTGTCAAAGACAGAATCAAACCAACTGAGACGAAATTTCAGCTGATAAAAAATTACACTGCACGAAAAAATGGATTTACGTGGGTGACAATTAAAACAGTAGTAAACATATAGTAAAGACCACATCTGCACAACTTTGCCCATAGTTGCAGCAAATCAAAGTTGATGTTTGCACTTTATTTGCAAAGAAAGCATATAAGCTGGTTTATTATTCGACTGTGACGTCATTTTACCTTATAAGGGAAAGAGAACACGCAAAATATCCCAGCGTATTACACGGTAGATTGCCGTATTACACAGTAGCATCTCGGTTCACAAGCTGTTATAAATACAAGAATTTCAGTCGTATAATAAATCCCTTATTCGATGGTTTAACAGATAATACGTGCGGACATTTTACTCATTGCTCGCATTTTTTCTCGCCCCTGAGGGGCTCGAAAAAATACTACGCAACTCGTAAAATATCCGCGCGTATTATCTGTTAAACCTTCGAATAAGGGGTATAAATTCCACATTTTCTTTACGTTTGCTTGGCATGGCAAAGATGAGCAAATGTGAGATTTTCTTGGGGTAGCAAAGATATATAGTAAATTTTGCGCAGATGTATGTTTACGCCACATTTGCGCCACATTTGCACACAATTTGCACGTGAGCAAAGATGTGTGTTTACATTCACTTCACACCCCCAGTGCAAATTTGGTTCAAATTTAGAGGCCCAAATTTGCTACATATTTGCTCAATGTGCAAACTAGAGTAAATTCATTTTTTCGCCCTGTGTTAAAATCCAACGTTAGTCTGACAAAAGCAAAAAATTTACAGCGCTGTGCCGAGTAGGTGATGTTTGGACACCTTTCAGTGTTTAATTTTATCAAGGTTTGTCACAGTTTATTCTCAAAAAAGTGATGCTTGGGAGTGAAATTAGCTAGTCTGACGTAAACATGCTTAAGGGCTATTATACTCTGGGCCTAATTTGGTTTGCATACATGTGTGACGTTATAAAAAATAAAAATGATACATTTTTTAAATGTTTTACTTAGGCCGACTTTTGTAAAGTTTGAAATGCGTCACGCACTTCGTCACACTATTATAGATAAGCTGTGAAAATAAACAAAATTGAACCAGTTGAAAGGTATTTTTGCATGATAGACAATTATTAGCCCATTTAATGGAACTTATAATGAATCCAATATTTTTTATGATATCTTTGATGTAATGAAGACTTTGAAGTTTTTGGCACCATGTTGGTGTTCTGAAGTGCCACACAATGGTGGCCACTTTCATACATTTTTCAGTACAAATGTCTAATGTCTGTTCGTCCATAACTCTTAAACGAAATGCTCTACCGCTTCAAAATGTGGTCCAGATGGGTAGTTTTAAATTCTGTACAATTTCGTAAACGTTTTGGAATGTAACTCTGATTTTTATTGCTTTTTAATCTTTATATGACGTCAGTACAAACCAAAAATTGGATGGAACATTTTCGACAAACCCGCCCAAATGTTCTACCCAACAAGTATCAGTCACATGGCATATTGACATTTTGTATTACTTGTATTACACAGGTCGACACTACAGCAATCCAGAGTCTGTGGACTGGTTTGATTACACTGGTCTCTTTTGGCGCATCCCTTGTGATAAGTCGTTTGTACTTTGCCCTCCTTGGCTGTTGTTTTATTTTCCATTTTGGCACAATGATCCATAGGCATTGGGCAAGCAACTATTGCTTGTTTTTCTGTGCATTCATCAAATGATGTGTAGCTTGAACATTGATAACAGGAGATTTCTAAAAAAATAATTCGAAATTGCCTATTAATCCTCGGATGACACGCAAACGTATAACCCACCCGTGCTGCATAAGGAGGTGAGCAGTTCCAATCTCCACTAGGGTTTTAACGGTATTACAGTATTTCGAAAAGATTTTTACCTTTATTTGCTAGCCTGTAATATAATGTGCTGTACAAGACAAAGTAAATATTATGGGTTGTATCGCTGCTGGGGATCTGTGACGTCTTCCAAAATAGGGCCAAGATGGCCGCCATCTGGAAGAGTGTGTTATGTTATAATTAAACATTTTGCTGTTTTTTGTAGCTTTATACAAGTATATGTTTATTTTTCAAAAAAAAAGGTGAAAAACACGCATTTGTATTCAAAGATGGCTTGACCTAATACTACTTTGCAATAAATGGAGATTGTACCATAATCACAAGTTCCTCTATGTAGTAACAGTCTATGCATGTTGTTGATTTCATTGTTCATCGATCGTATGGTCACAGGGCTGTTGGCATATATAGGTTCAGTAGTATCTTTTCTAAGTTAGTTAACCAAATTTATTGCGAATTTTTTTTATAAAGTTCTTGAAAATACCACAATCGGGACTGTGACCCTTTCAGTTCTTCTTGACTTCTTATAAAAATCAACTTCCTCCACTACTTGTCGAAACTAGGCTAAACTACAAAATTCCAGATTTTTTTTGGAGAATTTTAGACACCGAAAAGAATTTTAGAAAATCTCGGGAATTTTAGACAATGAGTGAAATTTAGTAGAATGTTAGAGAAATATCAGCATCCAGATGACATTTTGATAATTTTACAAAAGCAAAAACGTCGCTAAAGCATTTATTTCTTGTAACGGCTGACCAACTTGATGGCTCACTCTTACAGTAGTGTCTGCAGTGCAACTATCAATCTATCAATCAATCAATCGGAAACGTCAGAGGTTATCCCTATCGAGGACGCTCCCTACGTAAAATATAAAATAAATTATAATACAATATAAAATTTAGTAATAATTAAGAATTGGCTAAAAACAATTAACAAATGTTAACAATACTTTCTTAGTTTACTTCGAAAAATACTAAAATCCTGTTCATCCACTATCTCTTTAAGAAGCGTGTTCCACTGTTTAATAATTCTAACAAAGTATGAGTACAAAAAAAAAAAACAGTTTACTCTAGCTAATGGTTGTCTTAATTTAAATGAATGGTTTGATCTTGCTTTACTATAAGAATTAAATCAAAATAATCATTACAGTTAAGGCCATTAAGACCATGAATAGTGTTATAGCACTCTAGCGAGGATAAATAGGACCTCCTTGATAGCAAAGATAAATAGGACCTCCTTCGTACGGAACACGTTTGGATGACATCAGGAGAGCGTACTTCGAGACCCTATCTTGGACTCGTTCAAGAGCGTCAATGTTCTTCTGTAAGTAGGGTGACCAAAGAGGGACAGCATATTCCAGAATGGGTATAACCAAGGCCTTGTATAGACGAGAAAAGACTTCCTTGTTCCCTGGACTGACATTCCTTTTGAGGAAACCCACAATCTTGTTGGCTTTATTTATTTACATTTGGCTTTACAGTTGGCTTTATTTATTTGTTATCGGTCAATTATTTTATAGTGAGCTCCTGTAATTGTTTATGTGCAGCAACCCGCCACGATTAACTTTAGTTATTTGCGGGTTGCTAATATAATTTGTTTTATTATTTGTAAATAAATCGTTGTTGTTGTCGTTACAACTTACTTCGTTTGGGTATTCCAGGATAGGCTAGAAGTCAATGAGACCCCCTAATCAACCGTTTCGGTAACAGACTGAAATGTACAACCAGAGAGCTTGTAAGGATAGCTGATATGATCTCTCGCGTGGGTAATAGCGGAGCACTTGCCGGGCCGAAGGCCCGGCTGCGCAGCACCATACTCATAGAACCCACGCCCGTCATTTTTCATGGTCATAGCTAGCGGAATGTTTCGCGGGCGCGTTGTGTGCCCGCCGAACGCCCGCCGAACGCCCGCCGTACGCTTTGGGCTAGCTCGCGGGCTCGTATGACTTCGCAAAACATGCGCGTAGGACGTCATCAACATCCGGGATCTTTGAGGCTTTGTTTTTTCGCGCGGCTACACAGCCGTCAGCTCGGTAAACATGTTTTTAAAAAAGTTTGGATCTTTCGCTGGTCAGTGAAGTAAAGTCGTTATTTCTCTGCATTTTTTCGCGGTTTGCTACTCAAGACAGGGATACTAGTTGAGGGATACTCAGAAGCCGCTTTAGTAGAAAAAGAAGAGCTTTCTGGGATAAAATCTTGCTTCGAGGAACTTCATTTCAATGCGAGAGAATTAACAAGCAAGCGAGGGACTCAAAGGTAAACTGAACAGATTACAGTTTTCGATGAGAATTTATGTTGATATCAATCTGTGAGTGACTTTTTATTGGTGTTATTGTTAGTTTTGGAGAATTGATTTTAAAACGTGCTTAAATTCAGCTCTTGAATTTCATCGAAGAAAGCTTGAACTCGATGAGCTATAATTAAATGGTACGCGTTTTGTTTTTAAACGTAAACTAATGGAGATTTGAATAAATTTTTTCGAAAGAAGATTGTGTTGTCCATTTTTATGTGTTTGTTCATTCATTAGATAGTTTGAAAAGCGATTTTATGTAAACAAAACAAGACTTTGATTTTATAGTACAGTTCTATCTTCACTCGCAGCGCCTTATGCAAATATGTTTGTGTATTTTTGCAATTTTTGACAAACAAAAACTGTATTTTATTCGGAAACTAGTGGTACTAGTTATTCTAGACAGAGAAAAGTTGTTTTTGTGAACTTTTGTACGGTCCATAAAAATGTACTGTGCAGACGGTCGAGTAATACTGTAATAGCCCGTTCGTTAATCTTAATTCTTGTGCTTCCAACCTTTCACCTTAGTTAAGTTTCACCTTAGTTAAGTTTCACTTTAGTTAAACTTGTTCAAAGTGCGACGCTGTTAGGCTTGGGCTATCTATATATATTAAAATAAATAGTTAAAAGGCGATGTTTCAGAAGTCGACTGCTGCTGAATGTTTGATTTTTACTAACAGTCGCTTTTGAGTTATTTTTCCTCACCTGTGCATGGTGCACTATTACACTGCTGGGTCTCTTTGTCAGGTCCTGGACAATGTGCATTGCCATAAGCTGATGGTGGCTTGGTACAGATACGCATGCGCTTTTGGACTCCAAAACCACAAAAGGAGCTGCACTTTCCCCAGTTTCCCCATAAGGTCCATCTGCCAAGAACTTAAAAAGAGTTGTTGTAAAAAAGTAAATTAGTAACGTTCTGTTCTCCTGAATCCACTGAAATGACCGCGTGATGTTTTTATTTGTATACTCCGTCACGATATAGTTGTTAGAGAAGGAATATACGCTCCTTTGAATCCAGAAGTTGTTTTTATAAAAAAGATTGTCCAGCGTTTTCCGTACGCCTTTTTCCTATATATACGCTCACTGTTCATACAGTTTAAGCACTCTTGTGACTCCTTACAACCGGGGAGGGCACATTGTATATATATATATATATATATATATATATATATATATATATATATATATATATATATATATATATATATATATATATATATATATATATACAATGTGCCCTCCCCGGTTGTAAGGAGTCACAAGAGTGCTTAAGAGTGCTCGTCTGACGAGCGCTTAGGCGCGAAACTCAGAGTCACAGAGAATCGATGCGTCCTCTTTAATCCTTCAACTTACTTATATATATATATACAATTTTAGATAGAAAATTTGTAGAGACAGTTACTCGAGTTTCACGCACTAAGCGATCATCAGACTGTGCCGTTTGGAGGCAGTAGAAATAAAATTTAAACTAAATTAAGGAGGGCGGTTGGAATGATCCCGCTTCTGATTGGCTGCATAGAACTTATTTTCATGCCGGCATTTCGTAATCAACATTGCGACGTCGAACATAGGGGAATCGCCATTCTTGACCCAGAAATTGACAAGCTAAAGATCAGATTTTTTATTTTCCAAAACGCGTTTTATTTGTATTTTATGACTCGATTTTGGCAAATTATGTAGCGTCTTTAGATTTTTTGTTATTTCCTATCAAATATGTTATCTTTGATTCTTTTATCAGTGGTTTGTCAGTAAGGCTTTGACTGAATCTGAACTTGTCTGAAGTTAAAATAGCGCTGAAATGTCGTTGAATGATGCTCGATTTTTGGCAAACTGAAAAACGGCAACTGTTCTTGTATTTTCCGTAATTCCGTCGCTTCTCATATAGAGCTTTGTAATTTTGTACGCCATTTTTATTATCGATTGAGAAAAGCCGCTATTGACTTGCGGGCTCAAATGTCCGAAATTTTCGGCCATGGTTTAGTTTCGTTATCACTTCTATTATTGTATTATTGTTGTAATTTTGCTTTTAATTTGTTACGTAATTTATCAGTAGTTTAACGTTAAGTCATTGTCGTAACCGTATTTTAAATAAGTCTCGAGTATAAACTGTCTTTAGTTTACAACTGATGAAGTTGTTTAATGTTAAGTCTTTGTTGTAACCGTATTTAAGTCTCATGTGTAACTGTTTGTACAACTGATGAAGAAGTTTTCTGTTACGTCATTGTTGTAACTGTATTTAAGTCTCATGTGTAACTGTTTGTACAACTGATGAAGTAGTTAACTGTTAAGTCATTGTTGTAGCTGTATTTGAGTCTCATGTGTAACTGTTTGTAAAACTGATGAAGGTCGAGAGACCGAAATGTTTTTAACTAAATGTTTATATTTTTATACCAAAAGTTGTCCATTTTCGGTCTTCTTAACTAGTTTTTAATCCGCGCGCCTTGTACTCCCGTGCCCGAATTGTGGCGTGGGTACTTGAAAAAAGGGTGTGTTCACGTTAGTGCCCAACGATAATTATACTCGGGCACCTTGCTTGGGTACCAAGTGTGAACATAGCATAAGCTAACACGCGTTTTATGGCATTCAAAACTGACAGGATCAAATGACTGAAGTTTGAATTATTCATTTAATTTCTCTCCTGCAGAATGGTTACATTGTCATCGCTTCAGTCGCCTCGGCTATATTAATCGCACTATATTCAATTCTGATCGCACTATAAAATATAACGATCTACAATTTCTTTTCAAAATAACTTGTTTTTAAATTCATGGATGATATTTTAAATATAAATTAATTTTTTTTATACCTTGCTTGAGAATTTCTGATACAACTACCACGTTTACAAGTGTGGAATTACGTTTCTACCTGTTTCACAGTTGCTGCCAGTGTATCCAGCCACACAATCACAACGATAACCGCCAACAAGATCCGTGCATGTGGCTCCGTTCTTACATGGAGCAGGCGCACACTCGTTGATGTCTGAAAATATATAAAGGATTGATACTTTGACCATGTTACATTACAGAAAAAATGACTTTGCTACTTTATCATTGTCATGCCGCTTAAAGAACTTAATTTAGAATTCCTTGTTTCCATTCTGCAAGGTGGGATCATTTTTACTATTGCCCTAGCTACAGTAAAAGGTCTTTGTTTCTTTTTACGATAACTTTTCTTTAATAAAACTGTGAACGAAAAAAATAGACACCCTCCCCCCCCCCCCCCCCCCCCCCCCAACATGACTAAGGCAAGGTCTTCAATCAGCTCAAAGAATTTGTGACTTCTATGAGCGGTATGTGTTTTGGACATAAAATATAATTAGGTCAAATCAGCAATTCGTATGATCGGAACGTTTAAATCACAAGACATTTGACAAAACTCTTTAACTTTCGTTAAACACTTCACTTTAAGGTTTCTTTTTTTCCTACTTACAATTGAAAAGGTAAACCTTCAATATCACCTTGACTGCAACCATAAATCTCCACCCTCATCGATATGTGGCTATACCAAGCCAAAGGTCGAAAACGAACGTAACGTGTTACGATTGTCGGGTACAGTGGATGATAAATAACAGTGTCTTGATCTGTATTTCCAGCAAACACCTAAATAATAACAAGGTTAAATTGTTAGTGATTGTTAGGATTCACCTCCCCGGGCATAGTGGGTTTGGTTTGCAAAGTAATGGAAACACAAATAACTGCCGAAAGGTCGTATCGAAGATGCAAATACAGCACGTTTTACAATGTGGCAAAGATTTCCAATCTTCATTTATCTACTCTGGAAACTCAACTAAAGGTTGAAAAAACTTACTGTAAGTTGCACGGGTTTTACCAATTTCTGGGTATCGATTGGCCGATTTAGATAAAAGACAATGATTGTCACATTTTTATACATGCGTCTATTACTTTTCCTTGTTAGCAGGCGCATGAAAATAAATATGGGCGCAAGAAAGAACGGAGTGCGCGAGGGAGACACGCGAGGAGAGAAGGAGGCCCACGAAAATCGTTTCCCGCCCCCTATCCATTTCCGAGTTGCCTTTAGCACCTCTATCAAAGCGAGGCTAGGTGCGAAACCTTTCATATGAAAATGAGTTTTCATTCGCATGCAAATAAAAATGTGAATGAAAACTCATTTTCATATGAAAGGTTTCGCACCTAGCCTCGCTTTGACAGAGAGGCTAAAGGCAACTCGGAAATAGCCTATTACTTGGCAGCGTTGCGTGATCTGTCAAAACTTTTGACAGAAAACAGATCCCTTCTTAAACGAGACAATGAAAATCCTGATATTTTCTGTTGCCTGTGCAAAACAGATTTACGAATAGTTTATGGCCGTGCGTTACAAAGAGTGTAATAACGGTAAAACCACAACGACAAACCAATGAAGACAGAGTACCGGATCTATCGTAGACCTGGATCCGTAAAAATCTTGAAATAGTAATGGTAAAAACGGCAAACTGATCCTTACGGCAAGAAGAAAAGATAGAGACAGAAGTGAAATAAAAAAAAACAATAAAGAGTTGAATATATTTGCCCGATATTTCGGTTTGCAAAACAAACCTTCTACGGGGGCTAGAAAACAAAAATGAATACAGAAATAAAATGACCGTTACATATAAAATTAGCTAGGACCGCTACCCGATAACTCTATCCTTCTCACGCTTGATGTTTCTTCCTTATACACCAATATACCCCATAAGGAAGGTGTGGAAGCCTGCCGGCACTTTCTTAACATTCCTCAACACAAATCACTTCCCACTGAAAGAATCTGCGACCTCATCCAAATGATCCTAGGAATGAACAACTTCACGTTTAACCATCAACACTTTCTTCAAATTCACGGCACCGCTATGGGTACTCGAATGGCACCTTCATACGCAAACTTATTCATGGGCAAATTGGAACATCACGCAATAGAAAACGCCCCCTTCAAGCCATATGTCTGGTGGAGATTTATCGATGATATTTTTATGGTGTGGACAGAAGGAGAAGATAATCTCAAAACCTTCATAAACTACATAAATTCTATCCATCCTACAATCAAGTTCACCCACGAATATTCTAATTCTTCTAACCAGGCACTTCCTTTCCTAGACGTTAAAGTACACCTCAGCAACAACCTAATTCAGACAGATCTTCACACGAAATCCACAGACAAGCATCAATATCTTCTCAAGACTTCCTGCCACCTAAAGAAACACTGGCCGCTAATATCGACGCCATTGTCCTAATAGGGCACACAGTCGGGGGGAAACTTTCCCGCTTACGCCGAGAGCAGATTAAACCGGCCCTTAAAACTGAATTTCATTCGCTTTGCACCCAGGCAAATGAGTCGGCCAGTCGTTCAGATTTGCTATTTGGGGCCGACTTAGCCAACTGAAGTGCGCGATGCTAAAGATACGAACAACCTTGGCAGGGCCGTAGCCAGTATGAGGCAAACCGAGGCATTCGCCTCAGTCATTTTTGTAGCTACTGCGCTTGCGCAAGTGCTACTATGCTATCGGTTTGATGGATGGAGTCGATTTTAACGAACTTTGCCGATTTTGACCCGATATAACGAACTCGGCCGATGTTGACCCGATATTCCCCGATCTTAACTCCGTTTTTGTTTTGGAACCTCGTCGGTTGTTCAACGTTTGTCGAGGATAGCTTCGCAACCTCGTCGGTTGTTCAACGTTTGTCGAAGATAGCTTCGAATGGCCCGAATCGAATGTTCACTCAGAGAAGACTATCAGATATCTAACAAATATGGCCGCCCATGAACTCCACGCTTCCATTTTGTAGACGTCCATTTTGCATAACCGGAATGAAAACACGCCTTTTAAGACTTCGAAATGGAAAGAAAAAGTCCTTTAGAAGATTTTTATGCCTTTGTAGTGGTGGTTTGAGAGCTGAAAGCGATGAAATTTGTCACAAGTGAGGACATGTCTTCTTTCAGAATTTATACTCGAAGCGGCAGACTTTACTAAGAATTTTCAAGCATTCCTGGAAAACTACGGTAAAGAAAGTCACATTTTTTAATGTCCATTTACTTTGTAAGAAACATCCGTTTCTTTGTTTTATTAGTGGCTTTTGACAAATATTTAGAAAATTTGACCACAATCGGTCGAGCGAGAAATTCGCCAGATGCTGAACAAATTTACGTGGCCGACAGTTTCATAATTTGACGCGTTTTGCTCTTGAGACTAAACTAGTAGATATTTGAATAAAACTTTCAACTGAGAGAATTCGTTTCTTGTGCAAATTGCGATCAAACTAATTCGAATGTTTTCTTCATGAAGCCAATTATAATCACGGTAGAGGCGCGCTAGTAAATATAATTCGCAGACCGGCGCTAGCGCTGCAATTAGGATAAACAAATCGCTAAGCCTTCCGGAAGCAGAAAATCACTGAATTCTGATAAGCGTTTAACTCTTTTATTCAAGGGAAAGACATTTTCATTCAAGGAAATATTGTGTATTTGCGACAACACTTTGAAAAAACTATGAAGCCGATAAAAACTAATACATGGCAAAATAAAAGCAGTTATCAGGAACTAGAAAAATTTCACTTCGATTTAGTCTTGCAAGCACGGGGGGGGGGGGGGGGGGGGTGGGGGGTCATGATGCGTCACGCAATATTTATTTTTAAAATGTTTCACCAATTCATAGCACTCGTCACCACGGTTTTGAAAATTATAAAAACAGAATCTCTTAAATGCGATAACATGGATTTTTTTTCATTACCTGGAAATTTATGGCTTCCAAACATTTATTGCAAATCCGGGCAGGAGAGGGGGGTCTCTCGGCTTGGAAATCCAGGGGGCACAGGGGGGGGGGGGGAGGGTGCTAGCGGGCCAGGAAATCCTACGATAATCTAAGTAATAACAGGCGCAGTTAGCTACATGCAGTAGGGAAAGTAAGATGTTTTTTTTTGAAGGAGAAAGTAAGACACTACCAGCAAATAACTATGGATATTGCCTCAGTCTTTATTTTTTTCTGGCTACGGCCCTGCTTGGGAAAGCCATAGGCCCAGGCAAATATGGCGCGACACGTTTTTCCCGCCCATACAATTCCCATTATGATAACAAGCACAGGGCACAAAAGAATTTTGGCAAACACTCCAGGTCTGGCGAGAGCAAGCCGTAATTTTAGGGAAGGATCAGAAAAAACCACCTCCAAGAATCGAACTGAGAGGACATAATACAATCTCTGAAAAACATAAAAAAAAAATCGGTGTCGGGGGGGGGGTACTCCCTATAACGGGCTATACGGGGATGCTCCGCCCAAAAGGGGTACCTTTTTGAGGCTGGAGGTATATGAAAGGGTCGGGATTTCACGAGTTGAAGTATATGAAAAGGTAGGGATTTCACGAAGAATAGGAAAGGGTAGCGAAAACACGAGTTGAAGCATAAAAATGGGTAGGGAAAACTGCCATTTAAGTATTTTGAAAGGGCCTTTCAAAATATATTAAACAGATGCACATAAAGGCTATATGAAAGGGGTACCATTTTCAATGAAAGGTATATGAAAGGGGTACCTTTTCTGTCAAAAACGGTATATGAAAGGGTAAGGGTTTGGACCTCGGGGCGGAGCATCCCCGTACAAAACTTTGTTAAGTACCCCCCCCCCCCCCCCCCGGGAAAACGGTACGTGACCTAAGGGAATATTTGGTGTCTAGATACATTAAATATAGGGCTGGTTGCATAACCAAGTCCATTAGCGCCTGGCGGCAGATCACCTCTGATAAGGAAATTCTGACATCTGTCAGAGGTGCAACGCTTGAGTTGGACACGAGGCCATTTAACACTACACGCCCACAAGTTATTTTCCCCGGGCTATTTTCTCTGTTGAAGAATGTGCCATTAGCCGTGGTTACACTAACCGTTTTACCCATGGGTAAATAGCATTTGCCCATGGGTAAGGACGTTTTTGTGTGTAACCGCTATTCCCAGACCGAAGCTGCCTTAGGGTTATTTCCATGGATACATCAAAGAGAACAAAAGAACTTCCCATGACTGTTCCTGAACTGAAAAGTACGGTTTATCTGCTCCCTGAGGTGGCTTGGCCAATCATAATGCAAAACGCAGCTAATACAGGAAATCGCCTGCTGCTGCGCTCTGAGCTGACCTCTGATACGCTTGGTTAATTGCACGCTTACTTGTAACTCTAAAGTTTTCTTTCCACCAGTGATCGAGTGCATTGTTATTTAGAAGTTGCTGAAACCAATTTTGTGGTCGTGGAAATACCCAAGCCCTCCTTGGCGCCGAGCAAGTTCGTGGCGAGCTCCTAAATGTAAATAAAACGCCGATAAACCTTGAAGAAAGCGTAGTTGAAGGCGCCTTCTTCGGTGTCTTCTCGCAAAAAAAAAAAAACTGCCGGATTGTTATATTTATCAAATGATAAGCAGGAGAATCACTGAAATTAAGCTAACAAGATCTCGATTCGTGTCATCCATGTCGATCTGTACGTTTTCCGCCAAACTGCAGTGCCAGTGAACTCATATCTTATTATATTTTACCCTGAGGAGTCTTTTACTGTGTAACCGCATCCCCAAGGGTAAGATGAAACCTGAGATAAACCGAACCCAAGCCATTAACCCTCGGGAAGGCCCCAAACCCATGGTGTGTGTAACCACAACTATTATTGACAATGAAATAGCAAAACTACTATCTAGAAGTATTATTGAAACAACTGATCATGATTCTTATGAAGTGTTTTTCTCCATCTTCATTAGACCTAAGAAAGACGGGGGCCACAGGTTCATTCTAAATCTCAAGGGACTAAACCAATTTGTCACTTATCACCATTTTTAAAATGGAAACGCTCCAGTCAATAATAGTCCGATTAGTCGAAAAGAATTGCTATATGGCCTCGCTTGACCTCAAGGACGCTTATTATACGGTTGGCGTGAATCCCTCGCACAGAAAATACCTACGTTTCATATGGAAAAATGTCCTGTATCAGTTCACGTGCCTACCTAACAGGTTATCCTCTTGTCCCAGAAAACTCACTAAATCGGCTAAAACCGCCGCTTACCGAGCTACACAAGAAGGGTCACATTTCAGCTAGTTATATTGATGACCTTTACCTCCAAGGGAGAACATACGATCTTTGTGTCTCTAACGTGATTGACACCTTTATTCAATTCGATACCTTGGGGTTTACAATCCACCCAGAAAAGTCTGTATTTAAACCAGCTTCCCAACGCTTAGTCCTATTAGGCTTTATTATTGACTCGGTCGCCATGACTATTACACTGACCCCTGAAAAGGCCTTGAAAGTTAAAGAAGCGTGCACCACCCTTCTAGGACAGGGCCCTACGACAATTCGACAAGTAGCCTGTGTGATAGGAAAAATTATCTCATCGTTCCCTGGGGTCATGCATGGACAACGTTATTATAGAGCCCTTGAGCATGCCAAAACTGCATCTCTCAAAACTGGCAAAGACGATTTTGACAGTCAGATGTCCTTAACGGAAGATTGCAAAAAGGAACTCCAATGGTGGGTGGACAATGTCGTGAGTTCCCATAACGTCCCATGAACAGCCCTCAAACACCCTCACCACCGACGCATCTCAAAATGGTTGGGGGGCGGTTTACAATGACAACGGCAAGTGAGGGTTTTTGGTCCGATTGGTCCGACGAGGGAAAAATTACATCACATAAACTACTTTATTATATCTCTTAGTTAGTACGCGCGCTGTGATTGGTCAATTTAGCGGGCCGTATTTTACAGTACGGCCCGCTAAATTTGAGAGTCTCGGCATCAGGCGTAACACACGCTTACAAAAGTTGTTTTCTACATTAAAAATTATCCAGAGGAAACGTTTGGAGCTAAGCGGGTTAACATGCCAGGTTACAAAAACTCTCCGATGAAATTAAAATATAACTTTAGCAAAAAACTGATTAGCTGCGAATCAAAAAGCATTGACAATTTTCTCGAGTAAGCTTTTTTTGTTTTGGTATTTAGCTTTTAGGCTGTAAGTTATAAAAACTCGAGTAACACGGCAAATTCGTTTAACTCTTACAATTTAATTAAGCATTAACAAAACAGTCTTTCTTCGTAAGAAAATGTCTCTATGAAAAACATAAAGCTGCAAAACAACTTGAAACGACTTCCATCGGCAAAACTTAAGCTTAAATTAAGCTTAACTTAGTTTGATCAAGTTTTTGTCTGGTTATAAACTTAAGTTCAGAGTTATCGTTTGTGGCAGTGGCTCTAATAAGAACAGACTTGAAGCTACAAAATTACGCTAAAAGTGTACCTTGATTCCTCAGCGAAATTTTTGTCCTTGTAGTGGAGTCCATGAAAACAATTTTGCGTATTCGCAAATACGCTCTTGCTGCAGCTCACGCTGAAAATTTGTCAGGTGCGATTGAAATTCAAACTCATCCACGCACAAAGTTCGGCATGAAGCCACTAAAGCACACAAAAAGCCAAAAACAACTTGCAGTATTTGATGACGAGATATTTTCAGTGTCCTTTTAGAAGTTTGAGAGTTCCTTCGTTCACCGCTGTAGACCGAAGTGCTGCCACATTTTCCCGTTTGACAAACACGTTTGTTTTGGCGATTTTATCGCGGCGTTTTCATTCTTCTTTTCCTCGCTTGTCTTCGCCAGTAACTAAGAATCCTTTTCAAAGAAAACTACCTTATGTCAGGTTTCCGTCGTCCTACCGAACACATGGAAGATCATTTGAAAGATTAAATTAATTCGTTTATAGAGTTTTCATTCAAGAGCCACGCAAGTTCACGCCGAATCGAGGACCGATCACACTATTTTTGAAAGCCAATAAAATTTGCTCTTTGCTTTCTTGTGACGTACGTCAGTCAAATGAAGCCGTCCATCTTTTGACTTGAAAGGTTTTCCTTTTCCGATTTAGAGATATAATAAATATCTTACTAACCTCGTTTTCTCGGTCCGTACTGTAAATTACGGCCCTTGTTTTTCCCCTTCGATTTATGGCCCGCGCGCTTCGCGCTTGGGCCATAAATCGAAGGGGAAAAACGCGGGCCGTAATTTACAGTACGGCCCTCGAACTCGGTTAGTAAGAGGTATGTACCTCGAATTATTAGCGGTATTCATGGGCCTACAAACATTTTGTAAAACAAATTACAACACCAATCTTAGAATCCTCACAGATAACACAACTGCAATAGCAGTCCTAAATCATATGGGGACTAGCCATTCAGCCCCTTGCAATCGCCTAGGAAGAAAAATTTGGGAATGGTGCATCGATCGCCAAATATGGCTCAGTGCTGCCCACACCCCTGGGGTTTATAATATCAAGGCCGAGAACCAACGATAATGTACCAGTCAAATCCAAGAGCGCCCATCCCCCCTCCCCCCGGGCAAACCCCCGGGCATTTGACTTTTTTAAAAATATTGGTCAAATGCCCACTATGTGGGCAGTTTATACGGTCAAATGCCCCACCGGACAAGGTTTTACGGAGCGTCAAATACCCCACCGTCCGGGCAAGGAGTTTTTAAAGTAACTAGTTAAAGGAATTTTTACAACGTTTCACACCTTTTAATGTAACAATTTATACAAATTTTTATTTTATACAGTAAGCCCACATTGGACAAGCCTTTTCAAAAACGCAGAGATGCACCAACAAAACAGATAATATAACTGTAAAATTTCCTGTGCGCTTTCATGGCGACGGAATATTATAAAATATGACTATAAAAAATTACTTTACCTTTCGATACGAGCTCGGAAAGTTTCCTGCTAAAACGCCTTTCAGGATTTCCTTGTCCGAGCTCCACACTTTAAACAAAGGCATCTGAACTCCAGAATAATGAATATTTATAACGAAAGAGGTCAACCGAGCCAACAGACACAACAGCAAAACCACGTGGAAACTACCGGAAAAGAATGGTTTACGAAATCCTTTACCTTGCGACCGCTGACCTACGTTTTTGTCGAAGTCAAATGCCCGCCCCGTCGGGCCTCGTTTCACGTCAAATGCCCCACTATGCGGAGTTAACCACTAGTCAAATGCTCGGGGTATGCCCGGGGGGGGGGAGGGGGGGTGATGGGAGCTCTTGGATTTGACTGGTACATAACACGTACGGAATGGATACTTGATACCGCCTCCCTCGGCAATGCACTGTCGCAACTAAGCTTGCGCCCGACTATAGACCTTTTTCGCATCACGATTAAATAATCAATTTCCTCAATACGAAGACACCTTGAGTCCATAGAACTAGTTGCTTACAAACAGGATGAAAACGAAACAGCCTATGCGTAGTTTTGCACATAAAGCGTTATCTGCATATCACTAAGGAGCTCAGGCCGGGGACACAACTGTCAACTTCTTATTAGTTTTATCAAACCACATAATCCGGTCTCAGGAAAATGGGTCAAGTCCATTCTTGACAATGCGGGCATTGATGTCACGAAATTCTCCGGAAATAGCGCTAGACCCGCAGCGACTTCCTATGGAGCGAAAACTCCCTGGTCTTTACTCTCCAAGAAATACTTTTAAAAGGCCGGCGGCTTGTCTAATGCGCAAACATTTGCTACCTACTATAATAAGCCTATAGAGAGCAACTTTGGTGCAAGCATTTTAGAACATTTTCAGGGTACTCCTCCTAGTTTTACATCTGTTTACCCGTAAGTTTGTTCGATAGAAGATACCATTTTGCATGCATGTAACGTATAGCCATCTGTGACCAAATAAAGCTGTTACCGTTTATACGATTGTACAGCTACTTCTTCGTGTTTCCAGGGCTTTCAAATCTCATGTAACTCCGTAGTGACTCGGACTGATGTCGAGGAAGAATTCAAAAATTACACGAGACTTACCTAAGTGGATGTTTGATTGGAATTCTTCCTCGTCATCAGTCAGGAACGAAGGAGTTACATGCCCAGCCCTTGCGGTTTTTCCCTCCCGTAATCCTTCGTTCCTTTTTTCTCCACTTGAAAGTACTGCTTCCAAGATACGTGTAGCTTTCATTTGAATGGTAAAACTTCGGGCTCGAAACTTTAGGACATCAAGAAAACTGAAAGTGATAATCGAGGTCAACGGGATGGGTTAACTTCTCCACTCTCGCGCGCAGACATCACAAATGTCACGCGCTCGATTTGGGAAGCGATAATACTAAAAAGATAAAATTCTCGTTTCGTAAGAAGATAGCCAAGTAGTGAACAGTTAGGACGATATAGGTATATTAAAGATTATTGCTCTTTATTTGAAGTGTTTTGAAAGGTTTAAAGAAACTATTTAGTTGCCTTTCATGCATGATCAGTTTGCGTTACAATATGTTGCTCCAGGATGCTGGAATTCTCGGCGCAGTCGAACAGCCTCCTCCTCTTACAGCGCCACTACACAGCTTCCTCTAGCGGACATCCTCAAGGCTGGGGGATGGTCTAACGCTCGAACATTTGCTGAACACTAAAAATTCCATTAGTGGCAACCTCGGACAAACCCTATTGAATCATTTTGACTCCGGTGTTCAGGTTGACTAGCCCTTTTTACCGTTCTTCTTATAATCACCGGAAATGTAATCGTATCTATACACCGTCTAGATATTCTGAGTTGACAACATATTTGTCACGCCATTTTTCGTTTGGTTCTATTAAAGTCCAATTGTTGTTGTTTTATTGGACGTCCTGTTACGTCTCCTATTATGACTTCGTACCTCACTAATATTTGGTACGTTGCATGACCCTGTACGTTGGAGCTCACAGTACACATGCTACTCCGTAGTGACTTAGGACTGATGACAGATAGAATTTTACAATTAAACAAGTTCTGTAAGTTGACGTTTGATTTGAATTCCATCCTGTCATCAGTCCGGAACGAAGGAGTAACATGCCCTCCCTATTGGCATTTACCCATCCCTTCTCCTTCGTTCCTGTGACCTCCAACAAGCCCTTTCTTTAAATAATGGCTCAATAAGCTAGCGTGCGTGCTTCTCATGTTACTCCTTCGTTCCGGACTGATGACAGGATAGAATTCAAATCAAACGTCAACTTACAGGTAAGTCTCATTAATTGTTTAGATACTATGATAAGAACACAAGAGTCGAGTAGCATATTTTTTGAAAGCGGTTTAGCGAGCGCATGTTTGGGGCCTGACAAAGCGATATATTCCTGCGTTGATGATTTAGTTAACTACGATTTTAAAGAACGTTAGAAGAGAGAGCAATTTATTTGGCCGTATTTTATCAAAAATTCAAGCTCTCGTTATTTTGTTTATTCTGAATTAGAGTGATTCATTTGGAGCGCACGTTTGTGGCCTGACAAAGCCATATATTCATAGCTTGATTTAGTGAACTAAGACTTCAGACAACGTTCCAAGAGATAGAGAGCAATTTATTTGGCTGTATTTTATCAAAAATTCAAGAGTTCTTGAGACATCCTTTTAACCTAAACCGTTTATCTCAATTAAGGTTAATGAACAGGTCGATTTTAATTAAATGCGTCATAAAAAAGAAAGAAATATTTCCAGAATTTCTATATAAAATAAAGTAGATATTTACAAACGAAAGGAAAATAAATGTAATTGTGAAATATAGATTTGGGTTATTTAGAATTCAGAGTTTTTAAGTTTAGGTATTAGTACAAAACGCGTTTTTAGAGGAAAATATAACAACATGTTATAATCATGATATTTTAAGAAAATAAGTATTTGATATCAAAGATGAAATCTGAAAACCTAAGGAAAGAAGCGGACGCATTTTGCCTGTTTACACGATCGCTGTTTTGAAAAATGTCCTGGCATTCAGTTAGGTAACATTCATACTGTTTAATTCTCTTCTGCATAGCACTGATTTATGCGGCCTACGATTATGGCAGTTTTCATGTTTTAAGGGAACATGAGTTTCACCAATAAACGTATTGTTCGCTGTGGCATGTACGTCATTATAGGTCATTCCCTGTTTTAGTAACAATGCACGTTCACTAGCCGGGTTCTCATGTTTCGTGAACTTTGTAATGAAACGTTTATTTATATGTATTTACTGCTGGCATATTAGCAGCATGAAATTCGGTTGAGTCTTTCTGGCTTTATCTGGATGGGAAATTTGGAAAAAGTATGAATATTCCCTTTATAATTAGTATGTCAGATCAACTTGCAATTCCAGTACTAGGCCTTTGGAAATCGATCGGTCCGGTAGAGATGAATCATCATTCGTGCGCTTGAATTGGATAACATCCTTTACGATGTGTGCTTAATATTTCCCAATCAGTTGTAAAAATGAACTGATATTGTTTATAGCATTACGTTCCAAAGAAAGGGAAGAGAGAGTTTAAGGTAAGTAGTAGCATTGTTGCTGTACAGTGTGGAATCCATCTTACAACGGGTGCTTGAAAGTGATCAGAAAGAATTTCACAAACGCTGTATGTACATGTGAATAAAAAAGTTTTATTTTATCAAGCGACAATAAGTGTGTAATCAGTAGAAAATTTCTTCTGATTCTTGTACAGTGTATATTTCAGGATTACATGTACTGATTTTGCCGGTTGGTCTTTAATCTTGGTTTGTAATTTTTGTTCATTTTAAGGCTCAAACATTTAGGTTTCAGTGACTTTTTAAGGCCTCATTTTGGTTCATTTTGGTCTGTTTTTTGGGGGCTACGGGGCCTAGTTTTTAGTTTTCCTTATGGATGGTTTAATATATCTGGTGTTCCGTCGAACTGTGAAATGGTTTATTTCGCTTCACGATCCATTTATATACAGTAGTATAAAATGAGACAGGCAAAAGTCGTAAAAAGTATTTTTAAAAAAGCCTTTAGAATAGCTTTCTAAAATAGGTATACATTAGATCACCCTAGGAATATATGACATGTTGCTCGATAATATTGGTCCTTGATAATTTCAGCAGGGTTTCATGTTCACAAAAGAACTGATTAGAATTATTTTATCTGTCTATTATCCATGCCTTCATTGTAATAGCTCTCCTGATGTATATTAGGGTTTCTTTAATTTGGCTTAGACTCGTTTGTTGGATCGGCTGAAATTTTTATTCTGATCGTTGTGAAAATATTACTGAGAATCAGAAAATTTCTTAGGCCGTGATTTAGTGTCTATTTTAATAGACTTAAATAGTCTATGGCGTGCAAGACTTGTGAGAAAGTGTTTCTTCACGAATGTAGTCTAAGATCCAAGAATGAAAATGCTGTGCATGTCTTTATTGGAAACAATACTTCTTGAGGTTAATTATTCTGTTGTAGAGTAGTGTCTTGTGTCTTGTGCTTGACAGAACCTTCGCAGAATGTCGCCTGACCTGAACAACAGGCATTGACATTTAGTTAACTTCACTTTAATTTGCAATGTCATTTTTTTTTTCTCTACTGCGTCTCGGTAATTATTTTCCTCTGGCCTGGTGTCGAAGAATTTAAAACATGTTTCAAAATCGCACAACATTTTTCTAAACTAAAGGATAAGGTTTGCTCTGTGACTATACAGTACATCACAAATGGAAAGATCGCATAGCTTGTATATAACACTGACATTTATTGATTACTTAAATTAATGGCTTAAAATTATTAGCTTAAATAGAAACTTTAAAAAAAACTTCTACAATGTCAATTTAATATTTCGACAATAAATTATTTTTGTTGAAGATATTGCATGTTACACATAATTTAAACAACCCAGGTTTAGATAAAAATCACTAACGGAAATGGTCTCTCGGACAGGAACCACCATTTAGTAAAAAGACTGGTGGTCTCTTTATGTACCCCCTCTCGCCCCACCTAAAAAGATGGTGTCTTGTTCTCATAGCCCCCGTTCTATCAGGAGTAGAAACTGAGAGAAAGATAAAAATATTCCTGTGCCGTTTTACTAGCAATGCAAGCTTCAAGCCGACAGAATATTAAACTCTCATCTCTGATTTTTAGGCCAAACGAAAGGCGTCCATTACACTCATTAGATAGGTGGTATGCTGTGTAACCCCCTATCCCTACACAGGGTGGGTCCTCGTCGAGTATACTTGCTATGATCACTTCCCTAAGAGCCACCATCTGTAAAGTGATGCTGGCATTTTTGCTGCAGCAAATGACAATTGAAAGCTAGTAATTAATTGTATGAATGATAACAGTTATAGAAAACTTGCTCAATCTCTGAGCTGGACAACAAATCGAGATTTTGTTACCACGTACATGTGTTACACTCTGTTAAAAATGACGAGAATGCCATTATTTTATAAGTGGTGGTGCATGTCTAGGGAAGAACTGAAATAGTAACAACAATATTCCGACATGGTATGACAGCACTGCGTGACGGGAAAAAACTTACAGGAGATAGCCCAAAGGGCACTTTGATTTAATTTCACTTCTGTCTCTATCTTTTCTTCTTGCCGTAAGGATCAGTTTGCCGTTTTTATCGTTACAGGTCGTTGCAAAGAGGTCCGGATTTATGTCTTACATGAATCTCTTCAAGCCGTCTGCGAGGGAAAATGACTGTAGCCGAAAATAGCTCGAAGTCTTCATAGATCGGGATATCTGTTGAGAAAATTGAAGGAGTTTCCGAAGTTGTGTGCTCTCCGTGTGGAAGAAAGCTGATTAAATTATGTGACATGTTTAGTTCCGTTTCCTCGGCACTTTCAGAAGATTCTAGCGAAAACGATGTTGGCGAGACATGTAAAGAAAAATAGGAGCTGTCTTAACTCCAGGAATCCTGCTCGTCGCTTCGCCTTGTTTGTTTACACACACAATTTCAGCAGTCTGGGTCACATAACTTGTAGTTTAAAAGAAAAAAATATACTTCAGGAGCTGTAAAACAACTGTAACCGTTGGCGAAAACAATTTTAAAGCCGCTGGCAATGAAAAATAATCGCCATGTCGAAATGCAAGCTTGGGCATACTATAAGATCGCTATGTTCACGACACTTGAAACATTTCTGCAGACTGCCGGGCACGGCCTCAAATAGACTAAATGCCCGGCAGTCAGAAATTTTCACAGAATATTTCGTCAACTGGAAAATCAAAATAATTTTGGGAATCGCTTGGCATTTCTAAACGAACTTTGGATACACTGTACCGTCATTCGTGACTTCAAGAGTATTGACGCTGTGATAATGAAACGTGGAGGGCATATATTACGTTCACAACGTGAGATCCACAAAATGGATTGATGACGTCAACTAACGTAAGAACTTCGTCTTCTTGGATCCGCCATTTTGGATCCGCAATCTTGGATTTCTCGATGTATTTAAAACCTCAGAAAACCGCCCAAAAGTAAACAAAACTAATAAAGAAACGCTAAAATGGAAACATGTCACAAACAAATCACAAGTTATGAGTTTCAAAGGTAGGCTGAATAGGGTTAAATCGTAAGTTAGGTAGCTTTTATTTTTTTGAAAAAATGGATTCATTAAATGCATACAAGTAATACACATTCAGGCGGCACTAAGTCTATCCCACCTTAGCTGAAGATGAACCTTCTTCACTAAAGTACACGAAGTTCGTTCCATCGTCACTGTACTGTATGTTATACCTTGTTACCCACTGGTTGACACCGTATCTTCCTTGCGACGCTACGCGTTTCACTCTGTGGAGACTTCCCAGATCAACCTGAAGCCACTGATTGGCATCGTTTGTTTTAGCAGACCAGGCGCCTTGTTTTCCTGCTGGTGGTTTATAGTACAGTCTGCCCTGGAAGGCGGCATGATTGACATCCCATTGCGAAGAGGCACTGATTTGTCCATCTAAGATTGCACCGCTTTGCATGCCAAGAGCGGATTGACAGTCTACGATACATCAATAAAATAAACATAAAACTTCTTTATACCGTAATTATATATGAACCTTATTGCAATAACGTTGTCATAGAAAAATGAAAATGAAAAATGAAAAAAAGCGAAATAGCCCAGCGGAATTCTTACTGGCTGGCAAAATATTCTGAAAACAATTCTCCTTAGGTTTATATATATTTCTTACAGATCTAGGTGAGATAATTCATTACAAGGTCAAAGTAAATTCTCTTTGCTGATCACTGCATTAATTCTCATGACCTTTTCTCTTGATTATGTTGAAATATTTTGAGGATAAGTTTGATGTTGGTCCGGCTTTGAGGCTCAAAAGGGGGCAGTACGCAGCTCTTCTCTGATTTGCTGATAAAACAATAGAACAAACAATGGACCCTAGCCCTGAAAACAATAGAGCTGCGTGATACCCAGGTCTAATGAAATGAGAGGTTTTTGTTAAGAGCTGCGTGGTGTCTGTTTAAAAGGGTTCAGCTTAGTAGTAACAAATTTAAGCAGAACTTAGAGACACCCGAACAGGTTTTTTATTTTATACTGTGCCTCGCCCCATGTCAAGACCATCTCCTTCAGCTCGGCCATCACAGTACGTCTCCAGGTTGTCTTGGGCCGCCCTTGCCATCTTTCTCTAGGTGGTGTCCATCTTGGGGCAATCTTGGAGATACGGTCCTGGTCCATTCTGAGGACATGTCCAAGCCATCGGATCCGGCGGCGTTTGATCTCGAGTAGCACACGCTGGTTCTTCGTTCGAGATCTTGTTGGGCCAGAAAATACGACATATTCCCCTGAGAAAGCCGTTGTGAAAGGCGTTGATCTTGTTCGTGTCGCTCTTTACCACTCGCCAGCACTCGGCGCCATACAGCAGAACTCAGCCTGGCTTGACAATACTGTTGTAGGATCTGAGCTTCGTTCCAAAGCTGTACTGCTCCAGATAGGCTGGAGTTGTGCAAAAGCACCGCGAGCTTTCCCAAGCCTTGCCTTGATGTCCTTCTGTGCTGCATGCATTCTCCTTTGCGACGAGGCTACTCAGGTAGGTGAATTCGTCAATTAAGTAATTGGAGCATCTGGAGTGGCATTCATGCACATTTCCTGGGTCTTGCAGGTGTTAATGTTCAAGCCTGTCTGCTTGCCGAAGCTGTTGAGCCAGTCGGTCTTATTCTGTAGATGGCAACGGTTTGTGGAAAGAGCAGCGAGGTCATCCGCAAAGTCAAGATCTTCGAGTTGGCAAAAGAGCGTCCACTGAAAAACAGACATGTTTTTATCCAGCTGGCCGGGGATTTCCCTATGTGTTATGCTAGGAAAAAGGAACAAATATATTTTTCCCAGCAACTTAGAAGAACACCTGGAAATGCTTTTATATCATTTATTTTAATTAATTTGAGTAAAATAATGCATTTTTCCAAATATCGTTGTTGGGTGCCCATGAATTCAAAAGTGCATTAATCGGTATTAATCGCGCAATTTAGGCCTAATTTATTTCTATTGGCCTTTTATATATTTTTTTTTTCATTTTCCATTTTTCTATGACAACGTTATTGCAGTTAGATGTATGTATAATTATGTCTTTTTACACATGTTTTTATTTACATATAATACAAAATTATGTAATATCATTACGGCTTTAAAAATAAAAAACATTTGCAGAGCAATGCAATCCTCGGTAGCATCCTCAAAAATGTGTTTTCTTTTCAGGAAAACAGATGACTTGGTTGTTGTTTGTTGTTTCGGATCTCTGCAGCTGCAGTAAAAACACGTTCGTCTTTCTCCAATGATTGTTGGAATAAGAAATATTACCTTGGCGGCAGCCATAAACCTCGACTCTCATTGATATATGGTTATGCCAAGTCATTGGTTGGAAACGGATGTAACGAACCCAAATCGGCGGGTGTAGTTCATGAGAAACAATCTGGTGTTGATCCATGTTTCCAGCAAACTCCTGTATCAATAAAAACGGCAGCTTGGTAAATAAGTGTGCATAAATCGAAACAACTGTGTGCATTTCCTGAAGTCTTATATTTGATTTCCGAGCGCTATCGGAACACGATTACTTGACTGATTGTCACTTACGGACTGTTTACCGTGCTCATACGCACGTACACTGGAGAGTAGTTATTATCAGGAACTCATTAAAATAAATGTTGCATAAGCGTCAATGATTTTTTCCGTGGTAGTGCAGGACAGAAGGTGTAGTTGATTGACTACATTATACCTTAATGACTGTTTGTCCTTCTTGCTTGTAGTTCTGATAGTTCAGTCCATCGTTACTGTATTTTATCCTGTACTTGGTGACCCACTGGCCGCAGTCCTGTCTCCCTTGTATTGCTAAACGTGTCACTTTAGTGTATGACTGACCCAGATCAACCTGAAACCATTGATTGGTATCATTTGTTCCAGCTGACCAAGAACCTCCTTTTCCTGCTTTCGGTATATAGTTTAGCCTGCCCTGGGCGACAGAAAGACTGGCATTCCATTCCGTAGAGGCACTCAGTTGCGAGTCCAAGATGGCACCACTTTCCATCCCAAGAGCGTCTTGACATCCTTTTGGTTAAAAAAAATAAAGAAACAATTCGTAACTCCCGTTAATACGCTTTTCCTTAACGCCTGATTGCGGAAACGCTGTTAGGAAATAAGCGTAAACCATAAACGATGCTATTAAGCAATTGAATTCTGGGAAGACGACACTGCTGGCGAGCTTGTTAATGTTTTGATTAGTAATTTTTAATTTTGTTTTCTTCACAGAACGTTTCATGGTGTGTATTAAGCGTTCCGTGTTGATTTGATACTCATGGTTTATACTTTTTCTCCGATAACGTTTCTTCGATTGGCGTATTCTTTTTGGTGTTTATTTATTTTTTGAATACAAATACATACATTTTTGTAATACATTACAAGCTTTTCGCCATTTACATTTAGTTAACGCTCAATAACATTCCTAAACTCATCGAAACGGCTCAATAAATAATTTAAATTCGGATGGTCTTAAAAGAAATCAGAGTAGTGCATTGACGACTCGCTCATAGTTCTCAGAGTGTTTTTCAGCTCTTACGCGTTAGTGATTTAGCTGCATAGCGGTACAGCCGCGACTGAGCATTCTCAAAATATCGCGAGGCAACATGGCGACGAATACTACATGGTATTCCAACTGTAAATAATCTAGTAAATACACACGGAAAATTATAAATTGGACATTCGTTTGAACTCTTCTCCCAAAGAACTGGAAAAAGCACTTTTATATGAATGGACCACAGGAATCCAACAAAATAATTCAATTCTCAGTCCTGCACAATTTTTTTTACTTGCTCTACTTCCATTCACTGGTGGTTTGAACCCTGACCGCATGTCTGTAACAAGTGGTGGATCCACAGTCCATAGTAAAGGAGGGAAGGGTGACCGGCGGAGAGAAAAGACGGGGAGGGGGAGGCGACGTGAAAATGTAAAATAATGAAAAACATTACGGCCCTTCTGTTTTTTTTTCTTTGTGTGTGTTTTGTATTTTTTTCTTCTTAATTTTGTGAGATCCTTTTTGAAAACCATATTTTATATGAAAAAGTCATCTCAATAAAGATTACTATTATTATTATTATTATTATTATTATTATTATTATTATTATTATTGTCTCTTTTATCACAGTCTTTTTTTTTTATCACAGTCTTCTTCTTCTTCTTCTTCTTCTTCTTATTATTATTATTATAAGGACGTTGGGTGCGGGGTGGGGGCGGGGTGGCGTTCACGCGAGACCCCTCCCCTAGATCCTAAACGTATGATCCTTAGGTTTATAAGTCCGAGACAGACAGAAAAGACTAAATAATGCAGGTAGGCTTATAAAATTAATAATCCCCTTCAAAACAATTTTTTTTTGTTTCCAACTGATATCAACATTATCCCTTGACACTGCATAATTATAGTAACAGCAACAAATTAAAATGTTTAAAATTGTTAAAAAAATGTCTTTTGTAACAGCCCGAAAAAGTCGTGCACTGGGATTTTCTTGAATGTCCCACATGACGGTTGGGAATGGAATTCGTGAGAAAAATTAGCCTGGGAAATAGGATTTGGGCAAGAGTTGGGCTGGGAAATGGAACGTATATATGCTAAAAATGCTAATGAGAGAAGACACCTTTAACAAATAAATGAAAGAATGTGTGACAATGCGTGATTATAAAGAAAGTTTTAAATTAACATGATACAACTGTTGGTTCGAAGAAGGTTGTTCCCATTTGATATGAGAGCTTCCTTTATCTTAAGCTGATAATTGGTGGAAGCATGATCTAAGATATTGAAACAAGTGGGTGAACATAAACTGTGGCATTCTTTAGAGTCTTTCAGATCAGTCCCCCAGATTCTCCCTCTAAAGCTGTACCCCCGTTTTATTTCAAATTACCTTATACAGGCCATTTTTCCAGTGTTACGCAGAAAAGGATTAGGAAACTTATGAAACGTTATTGTAATGGTATAGATATAAAATTAGTCTTTTCGTCTTTCAAGATCGGTAACATGTTTGGCTTGAAATACCCTATCCCGAGCGAGCTTCGTTCGTGTGTTGTTTACACATTTTTGTGTGTGGGCTGTAATGCCTGATACGTCGGCGAAACCACCTGACATTGTTCCACACGCGTACGTGAGCACTTATCTACTGATAGGGTTAAGCCTGAAGAATACCGTTCAGAAGGACGTCGGACAATTAAAAATTTAATGAAAATAAAATTCTAAGTGTCGACATTACGTTATATAAGTCTTAATAAGGTGTCCGACGTCCCTCTAAACGGTATTCTTTAGGCACAACCTACTGATAGGGCGTCTCTCGTATTCAAACTCCTTAAAGACTCTAAAGAATACCATGGATGGATACATGCATAGATTCGTTTTCAATCGAGTATCGAAAGTAATTTCGCGAATGCTTCGGTTTTCCATTGCTTCACTTCTTGATTGGCTTGAAAATTTCGTGCCACTTTCTCATCCAATCGCGTGATTTACTCGTACGCTTTTTCTCGCACTTGGCGCCAGATGTATATGCTTCGAATTCTGATTGATTCGTTGGTCATGGATTGTCTACCCTGTTGTGATTGGCCAGAATAATTACTTTGGTTTTGTTTCTACGACACTCAAATGAAAACCGCTCCATCACGGATCACAGGTAAATAAATTAATCCTTACCAAGTAAGTAAACGTGATTTGCAGCAAAACCTCCTTCACCGTCACTATTACAACCCCCTCTCGTGCCGTATTTGTCGAAAGTATTTTCTGCTGTAGCACTGGCACCACACCATCCGCCGTTTTGAACGGCAAACATGTGGAATCCCTTTCTGAGAGCTGCGACAGCGCACTTGGCAATTGCGTGCTTACGGTTCAAGTAATGACCATCCAAAATGGGGTCTGTACGTTCAAGTGTCGGTATTGCACGATGCGTTGAATCTTGAAAGCATCCAAAACTCTTATAGTCTGTTGAACAAGCAGGGCAGATTAATAAATGTCAGTAGCGAATAATATGTACTTATTGACTAAGTGGAAGGGCCGGATGGGAAAATATTTGGCTCGAGGTCATGGCGTACGGACCGAGCGCAGCGAGGTCCGTGCGCCATGACCGAGAGCCAAATATTTTCACATCCGGCCCGACCTAACTTATTCAATAAGTATTTTATCATATGACCAATTTGGAGACAAAATTAGTTGAAATCTTAACGCGCGAGGCCGTCCGCTTTTGTAGTAGGGCCGTACGGCTTTTTCCGGCCCCGCTCGCGCAAATGCGTACGGCCCTCATACGGGACTTTCATCAATGGTTTTGCAAAGAAAAGGTCCGCAAAGCCGTACGGGTCATATGATAATATATGTTAATCGCCTGACTGACTATGGTAACCAATAATAAGCCTCTCCCCCGAATACAAGCCCATGGCCATGGGGGTGTTTTAAGGATTGACCAGAGAATGATCAAGTTAACATAGAAGGGATCAATGATTACACTTTGCCAGAAGCTGAGCCAGAATTACACTTAGACACTTCCAAAGATGAAAGCGACGACGAATCAGATATAGCAACTGAAGATGATCACTCAGATGAAACCGATTAAAGACTTTGTCAGTTTGTAACCATGTTGAAAGATTTAATAAAATTTGCTGTTGATTGTATCTTCAGAAAATTCAATGACTGCAAATGGCTCGCAAACTTTTAGGACGCAAAATGCCACCCGAAAATAGCACCATTTATTTTTTGAACGAATTTTTCCAACCAAAGAAAAGCCAACACGAATATAAATAAGCCCGCCCAAAAATAAGCGCGACAAAAAGGGAAGTTGGGCTAATATAAGCCCAGGGCTTATTTTCGGAGGTTTACGGTATTTTTGTATTCCAAGGTTAAAGGGGAGGCACGGCGGTGTAGCGGTTAGCACTTTTAAATTCAGATCCGAGGGTCGTTGTTTCGAAGTCTAGTCTCGTTCGTCGTGTTGTTTCCTTAAACAAGAAACGTTACTGCACAGTTCCTTCTCAACCCAGGTGTATAAATGGGTATCAACAACAAAAAGCTGGGGTTACTCGTTTTGTTTTTGTGTTGACCTTTAATATACATACCATTGATGTAATAGACCTGGTTGGCCCCTGGTCCACCTTCACTGTCGTTTCCACAACTATTGGATATTCCGTATTTGTCAAATGTCTGCTCAGCTGTAGCACTTGATGCACACCAGCCACTGTCTTGAAGAGCAAATACTTTAAATCCTCTCTTTTTTGCGGCTTGGTAGCATTTGCTAATTGCGTCACGTCTCTCTCGGTATGGCCCATCCAAGATACCATCCGTTCCCTCTAACGACGGTATGGCACGCTTTACAGTGTCCTGAAAACACCCCAGTGTCTCGTACGCTATTATATAAGATACATATCAGAAGTTAATACAAGAATCCTGCATTTCATATTAATGTTCGATCAGCAAAGATTGATGCTTGACATCAGACAAGTCACTGGGTATTTTTGCATTTTGAGCGATAAATGTTGGCAATTTCAACTTTACACATGAACCTTATCAAATTACTTAGCTGGCATACAGTTATGTTTGCTTATACTTGTCTAGCTATAAATAGAAGCAAAGGTCTTGTCCCTATCTCGTATAGCCTATGCCTATTGGCGTAAGGTAGTTACGCCCCCTGATACATTTTTACTCATGCGCGTAGTGGCATGAGGTAAGGTTTCGGCTCCGTTTTTCTTGTTATTTTTATTATTATTTTTATTTTTTATGTTCCGATTTTGCATGCAAATTTATGCACGCATATTTTAAATTGTACACTTCCGGTTTATTGCTTTGCCACTACACTTTCTGTTTAGTGACTTCCGGCTACTCTCACTTCCGGTAAAAGAGAGTTACTCAAGTGTTACGTCAAGTGTCACTTACATTAGCAATGTTCATGTTTGGTATATATAAGATTTATTATTATCATTCCCTTCATTGTGGTACAGCCTTCTTTTCAAAAACAATCAATAGTAAACAACGTGGTTTGCAGGAACGTTGGCTGAACGAAAAGAGTACTCTTCGCCATGTCGGACATCTTTTTATCATGTTTAAAATATATTATAAAACTAACTTACGCATGCGCATGAGTAAAGGCTGCTAGGAGCCTCTTGTTCTTTTTTGTATACCTTCAAATCAAAATTCCTTTGAGGAGGTTGGGCCGAGCATGGAGCTGTGAAGACGTATACTCGTGAGCTCCTGACTAAATTTTGGAGTTTCTCTAACTTATCACATGGAATTGCTCTCGTTGATAATAAGGAAGAGTAGATTTAGCAGCAGCGATAGTAGTAGCTCGGAATCGCCCGAAATCAAACGCTCAAAGAAGGAACAAGAACCGTTGTGCGATAAGTGGTACGAAGGATCCGCCATTGAATCTCCTCTGAACTCTGAGGAAAAGCAAAGCGACAAAGTACTATTCGTTTTAAACATGGCCGAAGACTTTGCGAAGAAAGCCGATGAAATTCTCCTTAAGCTAGGAAAACTGGACATTATCACCGCACAAATTGAGTCACTCCAACATTCAGTAAACCAAATCAACTTAACCATTGGGGCGCTACAAGTTGAAGTCGCACAGATTAAACAAGACCTGAAAGTAGCAACCGACGAAAGGAATGAGCTGAAGACAAGTGTATCAAGCCTAAGAAAAGATGTTGACAATGAAAACTCGAACTTGGAGGATCTTAAAGAAAAAAATGCAAACGAACACCATGAACTGCACCTTCAGTTGCTTAATTATGAAGTCTACCAACGTCGTGAAAATCTTAGATTCTATGGAATCCGGGAAAAAGGCACCGAAGAAAATGTAATCGAAACCCTCTACAGCTTCTTAGGAAACCAACTGGGAATGGAAAATGCCCGGGAAATCGAATTCCAAAGAGCCCATAGAGTGGGAAAGATAAATCCGGATCGCAATGAACCAAGAGCTATCATTGCGCGATTTCTTCGGTATCCAGACCGCGAAGCTGTCTTTGCTCGTCGATCTTCTCTCGCCGATTCTGGATTCGGTATAGGTCCTGACCTACCCAAACAAGTGGTAGATATGCGCAAGAGGCTGATACCTAAGATGGTGGAAGCAAGAAAGCAAGGAAAGAGAGCTGCCTTCAGCAGAGCCGAACCATATAAACTCATCATCAATGGTGTACAATACACGTAATGTTATTACTTTATTGCAAATTACTTGACTATATTTTATGGTGGTTTAACTGAGCTAATCACCGATTATACTGCTATCTGATGGAAAAGTATGAATAGAAATATATTGCTTTTTTTCCTTTTTTGCTGCTTTATTTAAGGCCCCGTCCACACGTATCCGGATATTTTTGAAAACGGAGATTTTTTTCTCCGTATTCGAAAACATCCGCGTCCACACGGACCGTATTACAATCGTATTTGCCCGTCCACACGTATACGCGAAAATTTTTCGAATATGCTAGACTTCACATGATGAGCATGCGCAGGCTACTGGCACATGCGCGCTGTGAGAAGCATAAGCCCGCGAAAATCAAAGAGTTTGCCGCCATCTTTGTTTTGACGTCATCGTATTCGAAAACCTTCGTTTTCGACCGTCTACACGAATACGATAAATCTCCGTTTTTAAAAATCTACAGTCTGGAGAGCGTATTCAAAAACCTCCGTATTTGTTGCCGAAAACGCCGTTTACGTGTGGACGGGAGGTGCAAACGAAGAAAAAAATCTCCGTTTTCGAAAATATCCGGATACGTGTGGACGGGGCCTAATATGTTGGCATTTCCAATAGTTTTTTTTTCTTTTGGTTTCGTTATTCGTTTCTCTATTTCAATGTCAGGAGCTCACAGCTTTTCTTTTTTTTCTTTATTTCATAGCAATGGTAATTTTTTCAACAAACTATTGTTTAGGCGTCCTAAGGTTGTCCCAATCCTACGTAGCATTTAACAGTTCAATCACAGTGGCTGCGTTTGTATTTTTTAATCTTTTGTTTGGTGTAATTGTGTTCGTTAGTAACCGTGTTTTATTGTTTAAGAATTCATTGTTTAACCCATCTCTTTCAGCTTCATTGGAAACGTTAGCTATTGTTTCTAAAATAATGAAATTTCTCATTCCATAAATTACAGGAGACCACAACAATTTAAAATTTAAAGCCATCTCGCTAAACGTTCGAGGCATCCGTTCATTTGAAAAAAGGAAAGCAATATTCAATTGGTTAATTAAGCAGAATGCCGATATTTGTTTTCTTCAAGAAACCTACAGCACGAATGATGTAGTCAATCAGTGGAAAAAACAATGGCCTGGTGAATCTTTTTTCTCGCACGGTTCTAATCATAGTCGAGGTGTAGCTATTCTCATTCGAAAGTCTCTAGACTTTAAAATTAAATCAATGCGTGCTGACGATGAAGGCAGGAGTCTTATCCTAGAAGCTACTATTCAAGGTCTCCCCTTTCTTCTGATTAACGTTTACGCGCCAAATTCAACTTCAAAACAATCTTCATTTTTTCAAACATTGGCTGACTCTGTTTATGACAACGACTACCGGGAGGACAACTATAAACTTTTAATTGGTGGAGACTTTAATGTTGCCTTGCAGCCCGCTTTAGATTGCTAAGGTGGGAACACAACTCTCAAAGAATCGGTCAAATTCTTAGAAGACATTATAATGGAATACGATTTAGTAGACATTTGGAGAGTTCGCAACCCAGACAGCAAAAAGTTTACTTGGCGTCAAAAAAGCCCAATTATTCAAAGACGTCTCGATTATTGGCTAATAAGTGATCTGCTTCAAGATGATGTTGCCAAAACGGATATTGTATCTGCAATCAAAACAGACCATGCTGCTATCGTTCTTGAGATCGACAGCCTAGCGGACCTCCCTCGCGGCCCATCATTTTGGAAATTTAACAATAGCCTCCTAGATGATCCCACATACGTCCAGAATATACGAGACAACTATCCAATCTGGTTAGAAGAAATTGAATTTTGTAACGATTTAAGAGTGAAGTGGGATTGGATTAAATATAAGATACGATAAGAAAGTATAACATACAGCAAATTGAAAGCTCGCGAAAGGAAAGCAAAGATGAAAACCATTGAAGATGCACTAAAAATGCGCGAAGAAATAATTGCAGAAGCACCGACTCCAGAAAATTTGGTTAACTTAGAAGCAATTAAGATGGAGTACGAAAGGGAATTTGATTATATTGTGAGAGGTTCAATAATTCGCTCACGAGCCACCTGGTACGAACAAGGCGAAAGAAATTCAAAATACTTTTTTAACTTAGAAAATAATAACAAAAAGAAAAGCTGCATTAGGAAACTTCAAAAGCCTGACGGAATAGAAACTACCGATGCAAATCTTATACTAAAGGAAATCTACAGTTTTTATTCAGATCTTTACAATGTCGAACCAGACATTCAAACTGATTTAACGGATTGTCCCTTTTTTGCAAACCCCGCAGCAATTCCTAAACTAGATGAAGCTATGAAAGAAAGATGCGATGGTCAATTGACATACTCCGAATGTTTTCAAGTGCTCTCAACATTCGAGAACAACAAAACTCCTGGAAATGACGGTCTCTCTGTAGAGTTTTATAAATTCTTCTGGCCAGAAGTTGGCACCCTTCTGGTAGACTCCCTAAATTACGCCTACATCCACGGAGAACTATCAAACTCACAAAAAGAAGCGGTCATAACCCTGATAGAGAAAAAAGATAGAGATCGAAAATTTATTAAAAACTGGAGACTAATATCCCTCGTAAATGTAGACGTTAAAATTGGCTCGAAAGCTATTGCTAAACGTTTGGAAAAAGTGTTACCACGCATTATTCATTACGACCAGAATGCTTTTGTAAAAGGACGAACAATTTTTGACGCAGTTAGAATGATATTATGGAGTTCACGGAATTGAAGGGGTACCAAGGTATAATGACCGCCTTGGACTTTGAAAAAGCCTTCGACTCACTGGGCTGGGACTTTCTGCTTAGATCGCTTGAATTATTTGGTTTCGGCGCATCCTTCATAAAATGGATAAAGACTTTTTATAAAGACATAACGAGCTGTGTAGCCAACAATGGGTTTTTTACTCCAAGTTTCCGCATTAAACGAGGCGTCCGGCAAGGCGATCCACTCTCACCATCTCTCTTTATCATAGTTCTTGAATTATTATCAATTTCTATCCGTAATAATATTCGGATAAAGGGGATTAAGGTGGATGGAAATGAAATAAAATTAGTCACCTTTGCAGACGACATGACATCATTCGTCCGCGATAAACAATCACGCATAATTCTCCTAGACGTTATCAAATTATTCGGTAGATATTCAGGACTGATGATTAACCAAGACAAAACGGAAACACTCCTACTTGGAAATAACGCATCAAATAGCTTAGATTTGGGAACAATCGAGATTAAAAAATCCATCAAAATCTTGGGGGTTCACTTCACCTACAATAACTTACTTTTTTACAAGCTGAACTTTGAATCAATTGAGAAATCTTTGAGAGATATGCTTAAAGGTTGGGGCTGGAGAGGCCTCACAATAATAGGCAAAATACAAGTCATCAAATCCTTTGCGCTACCGAAGATTTTCTATAGGCTCGCGATGATCTCAAATAAAAAAGAATTCATAAAGAAAATAAACACCCAACTTTATTCCTTTATTTGGAAAGGTAACGATAAGGTTAAACGCAATGTCTTAATTAGTCCAATTGAAAAAGGTGGGCCCAAAATGCCAGACTTAGATTCGATGATTGCCGCCCAAAGAATAATTTGTATTAAGAAGTATCTTGCTCCTACTATAGCTAGCTGGAAGTTTATTTTGGAATCTTATTTAAAGAAGGTGGGAGGAAAATTCTTGTTTCAATGTAATTTTGATTATTCAAAATTATCTTTAATCCTTCCAGACTTCTACAGAGAATGTATTTTGACATGGTCGTCCTTAAATCATAACATTCCTTCCTCGTATACCGAGATATCTAATCAAGTTTTGTGGAACAACAAATATATTTGTATCGAATCTCGTTCAGTTTATAACCAAAAGCTGATCAAGTCCGGATTCATAACGATTCGCGACCTCGTTGACTCGAATGGTTCTCTAAGAGAAATCAGGGAACCACTTCGCTCAATTCTTTCACCTGTCGACCATTTTCTGCTTTTTAGTCTAGCTAATGCCCTTCCGAAAGAATGGCGCAGAGTGTTAAAAACGAATGAGACTCCTGGCCCTTCAAATGAAGAATTCGTTGATCTCACTAGATTCTCATTATTTCTTGAAGGGAAGAAAGTAGATATAGAAAAGGTCCAAGCTAGATCAGTCTATGATCATCTCATTTCTAAAATATCGACAACGCCGACAGCTATGATAAAATACAATGAAATCTACAATACAGCGAGCTATCAGCCAGACTGGGAAAAAATTTATTTGCTGCCCTTCCAAATAACGCTAGACACTAAATTAAGAGAATTTCAATATAAGATACTTCATAGAATTTGTTATACAAACAAAATGCTTTTCAAATTTAGAATAGTTGATTCACCGCTATGCTACTTCTGCAAGGAAGAGTTAGAGACGATAGAACATTTCTTCTTCTGGTGTGAAATTGTCTCTTTTTTGGAATGAAGTAAATAACATCCTAAAATCGCAAGAGCTTATTTCCGCTCCTTTCGACATAAAGGATATTTTCTTTGGAATTGTCCGTGCGATTAACAACAATGTTCTTATTAACTACATCATTCTCGAGGGTAAATACTTTATCTACCGTTCTAAGCTTAATAAATCCCCCCTCTCCATTAGTCTGTTTTTAGAAAAATGCAAGAGAACGTATCAAATCGAACGTTTTATTGCGAGAAGGAACAAAAACCTTTTTCTCCACAACAAAAAATGGGAGCCCCCTCCTCCCTCTTTTGGAACAATAGCTTAAACTTTCCTTCTTTTGGTATACAAGCTATAAGGGTTTAAGTATGTTAAAAAATATTGTTTAGTGTGAGTATCGTTCTGTAAGTATTGTAAGTATTGTTTTTGTAATAAGCGTAAGTATCGTATTGTAAGTAGTGTAAGTACCGCACTGTAAGAAGTATATGTATTGTTTTGTAAGTAGCGTAAGTACCCGACTGTAAGAAGTATATGTATTGTTTTGTAAGTAGCGTAAGTACCGCACTGTAAGAAGTATATGTAATGATTTGTAAGTAGTGTAAGCTTTGTATTGTGAAATAAAATGTTTACTCAAAAAAAAAAAAAATTCCTTTGAGCAGTTGGCAACAGACTGCCATCAGTCATAACATATATGCGAGGAGTAACCAAACCGACTTTGTTCGTTTTCCTCGCTTGTCGTTATGGAGCGCTTTGCTTCTCGTGGGGATTTCGTTTTCGAAGCTAACATGGGCGATTCATCAACGAATTAAAATCGCCTTATCGAGTTCTTTTAGAAATCGAACTAATGTTCCCACCGTTTCCTTTTTTTTAATTTTCCTATTCAGCCTGGGGGTGCCCGCGCTAACTTTCAACATTCATAACTTATTTAATATGTATTCAAACGCCATAAAACTTTGTGACTTTTCCTAAAATTTATCTGGCAACAATTTCATATGATAACTGATTGATCACGTGACTTGATGTTTCCATGGAAACAAGATTTTGACAGCCATGTACCTTTGAATGAAGAAAAACAATGTTTATTGGTATAAGTTTAATATTTTTACGTCATTTAGCGTTTAGTTTTTGGTTTTGATTAATTTTGAGTCAATTTGGACGGTTTTTAAGAGGTTTTAAAAGATTTCAGAAATCCAAGATGGCGGATCCAAGATGGCGGTCGTATAACTAATTACCTAATAACTACGTCATATGACGTCATCGTTCTATTGTGCGGACCGCAAGGGAGACAGTTTTAACGAGGGGGTGGGGGCACATTCCCCCCCTCCCAGGCTCAGGAACTCAAAAAAAGCCCAGGCCGAATAGGGTTAATCGCTTAGCAGCTGCTTCGGACGATTGAATAATTATTTTTTATGTGGCAAGAAACTTGGCTATTCGATATCATCACATCGACAAAATAAGCAGCGGTTTCCCCTATTCCCTATAATAGTAGACATAGATTATGAATCATTCACTGTTAAATAGGAAAACTGACTGCTGCACTGGGTAGGTGGTGTAGCCCAGCGTAATGCAAGCACCAGTCCCCGTTTATTGATACGAGCACGACAATGGTAAAAAAGGAAGATGTAACCGGAAAAAGTCCAACGTTAATAACGAACTCTGTCATATAGGTCATAGATTGACAATAATTGGTACAGGCTACAATTGCGTGCCTGCTGCCCGTCAGGAAAAACCCCCTTTTCATTTGGAGGAAACCTGAACCCTCCCGAATGCAGAGCTAGGCACTTAACAAATACCTCGAGGGAGAGAGGTTGAAAAATTATGATGTAACTACAAACTGTAAATACTTACATCTATGTATAACAAACTGTGACATTACGGTAAGAATACGTTATACAAAGCAAGAGGTAATTGCTGTTTGCTGGGCTTAAAATTCTCTTCCGACAGTTAGAAAAAGCGTGAAAATACAAGAAAAATACGCAAAAACTAACGACATGCAGCGATGTCAGCGTAGAATGGTTCACCGCAGTAAAATCCCGCCCATATATGACGTCTCCATGACAACCGCCAAAGTAGTTGAACCGTGAAAACAGTAATTTGCTGCTATTCTTAGAACCGCAGCAAATAGCAAGTTTCCCCTATTCCCTATTATAGTAGACAGATTATGAATCATTCACTGTTAAATAGGAAAACTGACTGCTGCACTGGGTAGAAATACAAAGAACGGGAGAATAAATATGACTGAAATCAGATCCCCAAAGATTTAGTAACAAGCAAACGATTATCAAGAGAATCCTCGACATAACCGTCCTTGGCGGTTTCCGATCGCCATCTACCATGACGTTTCCAGCATCTGTTATGATATTGACTATTCTATTTCCGGTACAATTGTTATAGTATTTCCGGTACACGTTTAGACACGTGACCTTGAAGACTCGTGTAACTTCGACCATGCGGTCGTCTTGAAGTGGGCATTTAAGTGTTGTTGTTTATCCGCATTTACGTGATCGTAACATGGTGTCAGGAAGCGGGATTCGACCTAGCTGTTGATGTTCATATTGCTGCTTCGAAATTTTCAAGTTTCAGCGCTTCGTTCGCAATTGGTAGAAGGTTAAGTCTATAGTTTGCGTTCGGTTCGTTGCATCACAAGTGTCATGGCTACTGTCGCTACAACCGCTAAAGTTCCCTCCCCGTTGAATTTATCGGATCGCTTACACCAAGAAGAGAATTGGAAGTTGTTCCGTCGAGAATGGAAGTTCTACGAGATTACGGCTGGCATTCATAAGAAATCACAGGATGTTCGAGTGGCATCATTGTTAAATGTCATTGGAAAGGAAGGCATGGATATGTATGAAACTTTTCAGTGGAACGAGGCGTCGGATGCTCTGAAAATCGACAAGGTGCTGGAAAAGTTCGAAGAACGTTGTGTACCAGCCTGTAACGAGACTTACAAAAGATATGTTTTCTTCAAGCGCGAGCAGTTGCCGAACGAGCCTCTGGATAGCTATATCACCGCGTTGATGAAATTATCGGAGTCATGTGGTTTTGGCACGCTTCGTGAATCTCTGGTTCGTGATCGACTGATTCTCGGTGTCAAAGACGACAAAGTTCTTGAAAAGCTTCTTGGAAAGTGAGACCTTGACCTGGATAAAACCATCGAAACTATCAAGGCAAGTCAAGTCACTCACTCGCGAGCTACGGAGATTTCAGGAGAAATTCACGAAGATATCAACGCAATACACCACAAGTCGAAGTTTCAAGGAAAAGGCAAGCGCGGGAAAACACCGACTCGCAATCCGTCGCACAGCAAGGGACTTCCTACATTTAAAGAGTGTTTGTTTTGTGGTGGTAATCATCCACTGGAGAGAAAATTGTGTCCGGCTTCTGGTCAGAAATGCAAGAAGTGCGGAAAAGAAGGCCATTTCGCAGTCGTGTCGGAGCAAGCCTGGACACGAGAAAGTCAACATGGTTGAATAAGTCTTCTACATCAACACTATAGTCGGTAAAGATCAAGCCCTTGTTTCGCTCAATGTGAATGATTCAGCTTCAGTAACATTTCAGATTGATACTGGTTCCACAGCGAACATCTTGCCATTACAGGATTACATCAGGGCTACAAATGATGTCAGCAAAGCAAGTGTTGTTCCTAAGGACATCACTCTTGTAATGCACGATCAGTCAAAGCGAAAGGCACTGGGTTTTACAAGGTTGAAAGTAGAGCATAATGGCAGCAAGCATGAACTAAACTTTATTGTTGTTGACCAAAACGTTACACCTCTGTTGGGTTTGAAGTCGTCCCAAGGTTTGGGTCTCGTGAAAATTATGGTCTCTGATGTTTACACACCGGTCAATCATGTAGCTCCACCCCTTCAGCAAGAAGTATCTGAGAATGTCATAAAAGATCCTGTGCTTAGTCCGTTTTCTGATGTGTTTCAAGGTATTGGATGTTTACCTGAAGAGTACTGTATTCAGCTGGACAAGGATGCGCAACCTGTAGTACACCCACCACGTAAAGTGCCTGTGCCAAAGAAGGAGGCAATGAAGATTGAACTAGATAAGATGGTTGCAGACAAGATAATCACTCCTGTAACTGAGCCAACGGACTGGGTGTCCAGTGTTTTAGCAGTGACCAAAAAGGATGGATCAGTTCGAATTTGCCTGGACCCGAAAGATTTGAACACTGCCATTAAGCGCTCACACTACCCTCTACCCACCGTAGAAGATGTTGCTTCTCGACTCACAAAGGCAAAGGTTTTCAGTGTTCTTGATGCCAAGAGTGGTTTCTGGCAGGTCAAATTGACAGAGACCTCCAGCTATTTCACTACATTTAACACACCATCCGGGCGTTTTCGTTGGCTGAGAATGCCCTTTGGCATTAGCTCCGCACCTGAAGTGTGGCAACGAAAGATGAACGAAGCCATAGAAGGTCTTAGAGGAGTGGAGATTATCGCTGATGACTTCCTAGTTTGTGGATTTGGAGACACAGTGAATGAAGCAGTCAAGGACCATGACCAAAATTTAACAGCATTCCTTCAAAGATGCCGTGAGTTAGATCTGACTCTTAACCTTCAGAAGGTTAAGCTACGCCTGTCTGAAGTACCATTCACGGGCCACCTACTTACTGCTGATGGCATTGTCACTGACCCAAACAAAGTACGCGCCATACGGGACATGCCTACCCCGACAGATGTCACATCACTGAAGAGATTTCTTGGTATGGTTACCTACCTGGCAAAGTTCTTACCACACTTATCCAGTGTGTCTGACCCATTACGTCATTTGGAGCTCAAAGATGCTGAGTGGTGTTGGCTTCCTGTTCATGATGAAGCTGTTCAGAAAATCAAGAGTCTTGTTTGTGAAGCACCAGTGTTGAAGTTCTATGATGTAACCAAGGAAGTTACTATCGAAAGTGATGCCTCGCTCACAGGACTTGGCGCCTCCCTACTACAGGAGGGTCAGCCAATTGCATTTGCTTCAAGAGCTCTCACCCCAGCTGAGGTTCGGTATGCGCAGATTGAAAAGGAACTTCTCTCTGTAGTTTTCGCATGTGAGAGGTTTGATACCTATCTATTTGGTCGAGACGTAGTTCACATTAAAACGGATCATCAGCCTCTGGAAGCTGTTTGCAAGGATCTTGGCTCTGCACCCAAGCGCCGTCAGCGGATGCTGTTGCGCCTTCAGCGATACAACCTTGATGTAAAGTACCAAAAGGGTGCCAAGATGGTTATGTCTGATTCACTGTCAGTAGTATTAGAGTTGGGGGCACCAGATCAAAAAAATATTTTTTTGATCTGATACCAAACCAACTCTATACTACTTTCCATATGATGGTAACCAGTTTTTTTTTGTTTCCATTTAATGTAAACCAGTTTTTGGAAAACTATATGTTTCCATAAAATAATTAAACTATATGTTTCAATAAAATAATTAAACTATATGTTTCCATAAAATAATTAAACTATATGTTTTATAAAAAACAAAGTGCGTTTATTCCATTGCGTGATTTCCTTTGCGTTTATTTCATTGCGTGATTCCACATAATAGAATCCTTTGCGTGACACAATTCTCGGAAAAACAGGGGAAGCCCCCTATGAAATGAGTCATCACTATAGCTATTGTTTCAGATCACGAGAGAAAATATTTTCAACGTATTATGGGGTTTGATTTAACTTTACAAGATCGCTCAACTTTGCCAGGCCTGTTCTAAACTCAATAAAACGCTGTTTATCTATCAGTGATATCAAGCAATCAAATGGTGGATGATGCAAAATCCACTTGCCATTGTTCTCTTTTGTTTCCATTGGGAAGGGAAAAAACCTTTTTTTTATGTTATGAGACTTTCCCTGCTGTCTATTTTTTGTTCTATTGAAATATCGCTAACGCGTTAACCGATTTTTATATGTTCGCTATTTTTGTTTTTTGATAATATGGTCACAACTGCGGTTTTGTTTAAAAAATATAATCTCATATAATAGTATAGAATGAATTGTAATTTGGGAATTCATGACGAATTTAAGAATACAGGAGAGTTAACCTGTCCCTTTTGTGACCAACGATTAGCAGATGTTGTTAGAAATACGGAAGTTGTTGAATCATGTGATAAAAAAGATATGTTTAATGACAATGGAATGAATGTTTGTAAAAATTGTGGTGTTGTTAATGGATATGATTTACAAGCTCCATATATCGATTTCCATGATAACAAATATAAAATGACGAGAAAGAGTGTGTATATAAGAAAATATCATATTTTAAACGTAATCAATGATATAGAACAAAAGAATAATCTACAAATCAGTAATAATAATAGAGAGAAAATCCTGACAATATTCGCTTTAATTAATGAAGTATTATCGCAGGTTAACAATAAACGTAAACGGATGATTAGTATTAAATTTATTATCAAGCAATTATTTAGGATGCTTGAGCTTCCATACAAGAGTATTAAAGTAACGAAGTCAATGAAGACATTAAAATTTTATGAGACTTGGTGGGACAACATATATGAATTAATAAAGGATGATGCTGCTAAAATTAGTCATACGTCATACGAAGGGGGTTTTCCCTATGAATGAGTCATTGAACAAAGTTTGTTAGTAAAGTTTATCGTAAAAGTAAAGTTTGTTAGTAAAGTTTACTCGGAAGTGAATTTTTTATCATACTGTTTATCAAATTTATCGGCAAGAGGACAAAGATCGATGATTATTTCATCTAACTGTCTCATTTCATTGATGAAAACAGTGTGGTTAAATTGATTTCCTCTTAAACAAGACCGTAAATCAACTAATACTTTTTCATATGTTGTGTATGCAAATTTAGACATTTCTATTTTCTTCGAATAATTATTAATGTCACTTACTGTTTTTAGAACTAAACCAGCTCCAGAAATAGAAGCTAGTATAGCAGGATTTAATGTGATACTACCAGCTAGTGTACCAATAACTACTAAGCCTGTTGAAGTTACATTAATAATTAAATTCAAGCTCTTGAAATATTTGAAAGCCTTCTTATAACACCAAAAGCGTTTATGATAAAATTTATACAATGCTTTGATTTCAGATAATTTTTCTGGGCTTATGTTTGTATCAATATGATTGAAATCGAATATTTCTGTTTTATCTGTTTTAGTCATTATATTATATATTTGGATAATTATATTTTAGGATTTGAAAGAAGACAGTATAATACACCACTTATTTGACCCATTATTGGAGATCTTTTTATTTTCTTAGGCAATGAAAAGCAGCAATATGTGTATCCAGGCCCCTTTTCATAGTCATTGTAAAATCTTCCAAATGCATCATGAAAAATAGCATGTTTAATTAAAAATTGATAATTGGTATTTAGAGTACAAGAACCCGGTCCTATTAAGCCAATATTAGGGTGTTTTGCTAATATTTGGTTCATTGATATTGACTCATTCAAATAGTTTACATACAAAAATTGATATATTAAAGCCGATTTTAATATTTCATCTTTAGTATTAGGATGTAGGGTTTTTTGGGCTGTGAAAAATTTATTACAAAAATTAATTGACTGTGTGAGAATTGCCATTTATATATATATCAATATATTAGATAATTATATATTAAAACTCTTCAAAAAGTGCACTGATATGGTAATCATAAGGTGCAAATGTAATGTCATCATCAAATGATATCAATTTGATTCGTACATCTGCATCTTCCCTGAAATTGATAACTGATGTTGATATATTGAAAGTGTATAAAATTTTATTTGATGTTTTTTCCCAATTCTGCGGAGCGAACGAAGTGTTATGAATTAATATAAACATTTTTTCATATCCTTCAGGCGGTTTATCGTCCAATATCATCAGCCATAATTTTATAAGTTTCAAATTGATTAATGCAATAAATGATGATGAACCGTTGAATATGATATCATAACTGTTCTTATTTTTCATATAATTGCCTAAAAATATGAATTTTTGTAACTGTTTGGGTTTTGGTAAACCAATTAGGTTTCTACCATTCATATCAATATCGGTCTCCATAACCATTTTTCCACCTTCAATTACAAAAACAGTATCAAATACATCTGGGTCGACACTCGAGACATAGCCTTGAACACCATAAACGATTAGATGTGCTTTCTTTGTATTACCAGTCGATATACTTCCATGAAGGTCTATCATTATATATTCAGGTGGAGAGACTTGATACTTATGTAAATGAACAATGCTTTTTGTGTATCCTTCAGTGTTGAATATCTTTGTAGTTTGCTGTCCGATATTAAGAACTGTTGAGACAACATTGACAGATGTCGAACCAATGTGAACTTTATCTGGAACGAAAAACTCAATCACCATAGTGTACTCACCTTGAGGAAGTTTGTATGCATTAAAACCTATCCTTGACCGGAACTCATCGTTATTGTCTGTCGTAAGAGTCATATCATAGGCTTTCTTATTGATTTTGTGTGGGCTTGATACAAAATTGATAATTCCATTAACAACAATATTACTCTCCGATGAGCTCTCGTCCACATCTTCCATCAGGTATCTGAAAACGTCTTTTTCTGCAGTAGAGGAAGTTATGTGTGACTTGTTCACATAACTCTTATAATCGTTTGTTATTCGTGTATACATGTTTGTATTAGAATCATTGAGTTCGGCGTTGAAGAATGAAACATTTACGGCAGCGCCATTCTCATTTGGTTTAGGTGTTGCTAAATTAGTAATTTTATAACTTTGCATATCAAGATCGCTGGAAATCGTTTTGTCTAATTTTTCGTTTAAATGTGTATCAACATATCTTTTGTTTGCGCCTTGGTCATCGACAGTTGGGTCTTTCACGTTAAAAATGGTGTGATTTTCCATATCCAAAGCCGTCTCCATTGGAAACGTCTCTTTGCGGGATAAGAATATATTATTGACATCATTGTAAGAAACTAGATTGTTATAATTGGCTCCCAAATCATGCCATGTTTGTTGTTTTGACTGGACAATATTGTACATCTCCTTCAAATCAATATCTTTGGTCACTTCATGTGTATGTGCTGGGGCATTAGGGTGATATTTTTTCAAAGTTACCATATTCACCGCAGAAAGATCATTGTTTTCATCCGTATCCATATTTGTGATCAGTTTTCGATCCATATCAATTTCTCCAGGTAGAATTAATTTATTTCCTCGTAGATCCAAATCTGCAGTCATATGAGTTGTTCCATCTAACTTTAAATAATGCGTGTCTCCATACTCTTTATTAACAACATCTTTAAAATTTGTAGGGTCCTTAACATTAACTAATTTCTTGTTTTGCATGTTATAATCACCATCGTCTGTCAATTTGAACCCTACGCCAGGCAATCCCCGTTGTGGTGTCGCCATTGATGTTGATGTTGACGATGGTAAAATTCCATTTGAGTAACTCATATATAATTGAGTTATATTATATTTGTTCATCAAAATTCTTAGTTATCAATTTCCGTTGTTTATCAATATACAAGAAGCAAAATGGTTCTTTAGTTGCTTTCTCATATAATTCTTTTAGAATAGTGTTTTCACGACAAATTAGACTCCTCTCATTAGCACTTGGGAATTCGTAAATAGAGAAATGTGAACAGTTCAATCTTATGTCTTTTGGTGTTTTATAGTAGCTTTGACTTAGATAAATCACACTGCAATTTTTATGTCTCCCTCGTATAAAATAGTCAATTAATGGTTTTTGGTTTTTTTCACATACGAAATCGTCGAATATTACTATTTTCTGACTTTCACTATCAAGATGATTTACGGGAATAATTTGATCATTACTTGCTTCAATAACATCATAACCAGCTTCATCAGTTATTGGCTGGAATATATCCATAAGATTCTTGTACTTGGACTGCTCTAAGTTTTTAGCATATAGGTATATTTTATCAAAGTACAGTAGATTGCATATCATATGCATTAGTGTGTTTGTTTTACCAGAACCACTAGGTCCGCAAACCAGCATCCGAAAACATTGATTTGGCATGAATTCATATAACTGTTCAAAGTTTGAGACAAGATCGTCTTCAACGTCATAATTTGGTATTTTCATTTATATTATATGGGTATATTATTTCAATATAACATGGTGTATAACACGGTGTATAACACGGTGTATAACACAGTGTAAAACGTTATTTTTTATATATGATTTTCATTTTTATGTAATGTAATAATATAACAATAAATGAGTTTACTTAAGTGGAAAGAACTCGCAAAGAGTAAATCTGATTTAGGGAATAAGATTAATTATCTTCATGATAGAATTACGAAACATGATATTAGTCAGCAGACAAGCCAGCAGTCATTGGCGAAGGTATTTAAACCAGTGACTAGTAAATTAGATGATGTTATTGACAGTAATTTAGATTTAAGGATGCCTCCAAGGAAAAAACGACCACCTAAGAAAGGTGAGCCTGGTATTGACTATATGCCTGAAGTTGATCCATATGAAGAAATGGATGTAGAAGGTCTGATTGATTTTGGTGATTATGTACCACCACAGCAAGATAAACAACTGGTGCCAAAACCTCCAACATATGAAGAATCTTTACAAGATCTTATGGAAGGACAGAAGGAGATTTATGTTGATCCTCAGTACTTCCCTCAGGAACTTGATGATTTACCACCAGAATATGATGACGATGAAGAGATTGATTATGCATTACATGATGAAGATGCGAGTAATGAGATTTTGGATAATGTTGGTATTGTGAATTATGAAAATGCGGATAAGATATTGAATCAATCAACAATGACACCCCAAAAGACTCAGAACTATCTTAATAAGATTATAAAGGAGGCCAAATCAAAAAGGAGCCAATTAAGTGGCTATAAAGCAAATGTTACAAAACAATACAATAAGGGGGAGATATCATCAGGCGAAAGACAAGTTCGGAACAAAAGAATAGACAACGCGAGAGTTACTTTAAATGAATACATAAAACATTATGAGACTAAACTGGGAACAATAAAAGGTTCCGGGATCAAGAGTCGGGGAAAAAAACAGAGAGGTGGAAATATAATGTTTTATAATGATATAAAGCAGCTTTTGAAAAAATTGGAATTGATTATTGGTGAAAGATTGGCAGGGAATACCAGCATTGAGATGCGAAATATGGGAGTAACTATATTGGACACATTATTGAAAATGTCGACAATCAATAGACCGCAATATAATAAATTGTTTAGTCAATATTTCAAAATATAATTAATATAACTTTATTATATAAATGGAACGAGAGATAGTATTATTATCTTATAGTGTAAAAAATCAAGGGAATAATAAACCTGAGGATTTTGCAACAAAATTTACTAGACCTATAATTTTAGATCGTAATATGCAATATGTTATTGGTCTTAACAGAATTATCAATATGAGTTTTACATGGTTTAATGTTAATGCTGGATACAACAATCAATTAATCAAATATAGCTCCGATAGTGGTTCAACATTTAACAACATCACCTTTCCAGCCGGAGTATGGAATTATACAGACTTCAATACATATATCAAGGACATAACAAAAACTGGTGATACGTATCCTATCACTCTTGAATTCGATAATACAACATTTAGGGTCACGGTTACATTAGCTCAGAGTTATCGGCTTGATTTGACAGCAAGTAATTTTAATGACCTAATCGGGTTCGATAAGAAAGTATTAACAGGTGGGACAAACATTGGACCAAGGGTTCCAAATCTATCTCAAGATACAGATGTCCTCAATGTTCATTGCGACCTAATTAATGATTCACTTGTAGACGGTCAAGATACAGACATCATTTATTCCTTCTCAACCAGTGTACTCCAACCTAGTTACTCCTTTACCCTCGGACCGCGAAGAGTCACATTTAATCCAGTCAATAAGAATAGTATAAGTAGTATCAGAGTATACATTACTGATGGAAAAAGAAGATTAGTTAACCTGAATGGAGCAGATACATCTTTCTCACTAATTCTGAAAAGTTTAGAATAATATAACATAATAGTATAATGAAACCATATGAATTCAAAAGATTTTACCATCCAAAACTTGGTAAATTTGTATATCAACACAAAGGGTCTGGGCTTATCGTTGATAATATTTTCAAACCGTTGAAGAGTGTGGCATCAGCTGTTTTCAAGAAATTCGCAAAACCCATTGCGAAAAAAGCATTAGAATCAGGAATTTCTCACGCTGGAGAAAAACTGGGCAAAAAAGCAGTTGAAAAATCTGGTGATTTGATCATGAAAAGATTGGCAAATTTGAGAAAAGGAGCTACAAGACAAAAGACACTTCTTCCATCCTCACCCATTAAACAGCAACAGCAAGATGAAAGTACTGATATGATACTCAATAGATTGATATCTGGATCTGGTATAACAAGAAGGCGTAGAGTCTTCAAATAAATAACATGATTGAAAACATCTATATATTGCAAAATTATGGTATATAATTGTAAAATTATCTAACATAATAATATAATGTCTTTTAGAACAAGTGAATATCTGCAAAGATATGAGTTGGTACGATTCCAACTTGATGATGTAATCAGAGCCCCAGCTAACAATCAACACCAAGACAAAAATGGGTATAAATTTACAATCAATGACAGATCAGCGTTTTATGATTGGTATAATGCATATTTTGAAGTTCAATTTCAGCTTCAAAAACTAGCAGATGGATCAGGCTATGCCCAAGCTGATAGAATTACAATTATAAATGGATCACATAGTTTAATTGATCATCTTATGATTAAATCTGCAGGTAAAATAGTTTATGATACTGATAATTTACATAAAGTGACTTTCGTAAAAAATTTGTTAGAATACTCTGATGATTTTAGCAGATCAGTAGCTAAAAACAGTTTCTGGTATTTAGATACTGATAATACAACAGCTAATACTAATACAGGATATAAAGCTAGACGAGTACAAACTCAAGCTGTACAAAACGATGGTAATGGAGGCGCTAAAAACATCAATATTATTATTCCGTTAAATCGTTTTTCATTTTTTGAAGAACTTGAAGATAAAATGTTAGTACCTATGCAATTACAATTCAACATTGAGCTACAAAAATGATGATGAACTAATTCACATGGCTAATGGTACTGATGCTGGCAGAATTGTTGTTAATAGGTTTCTGCTTTGGATTCCAAAATTAACACCAAAAGATTCTCTGTATGATAAATTTGTTAGTTCATTTTTGAAAGAAACACAATGGAAATATTTAAGGGAGATGTATGAATTGTCAGCTCCTTCACAATCATCAGGAATTTTCCAAATATCAAGTAGTATTGATAATGTTCAACATATTTTTGTTTATTTAAAAAGAACCAACCCACCTAATGATGCAATGGTTGAAGATTCGCCTTATTTAATGGACACTTTTAAATTAAATGTAGGAGATAACAACTCATCATTACTAAATTGCAGATTAGAGTATGGTAACGGAGTCTTTTATCCAGAAACTGAGTATGATTCGGAATCAAAAGTAAGAATATTTAATGATTTAATGTCATACGGTTTTAGGAAAAACGACTATAATAGTGGAACTCAATTGAATTTAGCAAATTACAATTCTCTATATGGATTAATTTATTTTGATCTTACATATCAAACTGAAAAAGTAACAAGAGATCCAAAACAGCTTATATTTCGATATAGATTAACAGCTAACCCAGCTGCAAATTTTAATGTACATGCTATAGTTTTGTATAAGGAAGAAGTTGTTATTGATAAGGTTGGCAATGAATTGGTTATAGTGTAAAAAGTAATAAATTACTAATCAAATAATATCATTATTTCATATATGTTTTATAACCAGAAAATTATATAACATATATTATATACAACAAATGACTCAACTTTATGAGATTAATGTGAAATTGTCTGACAATCAAAAGAAAAATCTTAGCAATGCTTACCACAAAAGGGAAACAATTGTTCTAAGACTTACGAAGGACTCTCTTCGTGGTAATGATACTCTACATGTCCCGGCGATGGTAAAAAAAAGATTGGAAAATAATCGACTATTGAATAAGGGTATGGACATTAAGCTTGCGAAAAACAATATTAAAAAACAAGTCGGTGGAAGTTTGTTAACTACCATTCTAACCCTTGGACGTGCAGCTTTACCAACTAACCCAGCTGCAAATTTTAATGTACATGCTATAGTTTTGTATAAGGAAGAAGTTGTTATTGATAAGGTTGGCAATGAATTGGTTATAGTGTAAAAAGTAATAAATTACTAATCAAATAATATCATTATTTCATATATGTTTTATAACCAGAAAATTATATAACATATATTATATACAACAAATGACTCAACTTTATGAGATTAATGTGAAATTGTCTGACAATCAAAAGAAAAATCTTAGCAATGCTTACCACAAAAGGGAAACAATTGTTCTAAGACTTACGAAGGACTCTCTTCGTGGTAATGATACTCTACATGTCCCGGCGATGGTAAAAAAAAGATTGGAAAATAATCGACTATTGAATAAGGGTATGGACATTAAGCTTGCGAAAAACATTATTAAAAAACAAGTCGGTGGAAGTTTGTTAACTACCATTCTAACCCTTGGACGTGCAGCTTTACCAACTATTGGTAAAACCCTTGGTCTTTCAGCTCTTGCTGGTTTGGCTTCAGAAGGTGCTAGTCAGGTTGTTAAAGCGATATCCGGAAAAGGCATACAGTCGGGTGGTTTTCTTATACCCCAAGATAAAATTAATAAGCTGATAGAATATAAGCATCTTTTATCGACGAAACAAAAACAGGATATATTGAATGCCCTTCAATCAGGTTCAGGTGTTCATATCACACCAACAAAAACACAATCAGGAGGATTTTTAGGCACTCTGTTGGCAAGCATTGATGTCCCACTCCTTCTAAATGCTTTGACTGGTAAAACTGGTAGTGGTGCTCCTCGAATGGGAACTAGTAAGAAAAAGGGTACAGGAGCTCCAAGAATGGGTACATATAGACCACCACCCCCATTTCATGGGAGTTGGCCCGATAATACGATCGGTATGGGGATTAAAAAAAAACAACCCAAAAAAAAAGACAACCAAAAGAGGCGAAGGCTTGCTATTAGGAAAAAACTCACCGTTCAACGGAATTCCACTTCTAGGGGCAATACTGTAAAACCGAAATTCCACAAAGACATCCCGTTAAGTAATCATGATATTTAAACATCCCGATCAGTGATGTTCTGTCAAGGGATGAAAGAGTTCCACATAATCATAGCCAAGCATTATTTATTTACAATCTAGAACCTAGTTATATGGCAGGATCTCATTGGGTTACAACTTATGTAAAAGACAACGCGATAAATTATTTTGACAGTTTTGGTATGCCTCCATTTCAAGAGATCGTAAATCATGCGAAAAGAAGGAATATGACACTGCTTCACCAAAACAACCAAATCCAAAACATAAAAACGTCTACATGTGGCTACTTCTGTTTATACTTTCTGAACGAAATGAATAAGGGGAATTCGTATTATAATTTATTGCAAGTATTTGACATATATAACACAATGAAGAATGAGAGATTCCTCGAACATTATTTCAGAAATATCTAACTTATATATATAAATACATGAAATCATATTGCGTTAAGGAAAAACGACAGACGGAATCAGTACCTGGTTCTGAACGATATGTAAGAACTAAAAACAATCGATTGATGTTGAAATCACAATGTTCTTCTTGTGGAATAATAAAAAGCCGATTTGTATCCAATAAAAAAAATTTAAACTAAATAGCCAGTCAGAAATGGCTGGCGGATTTTTAGATATTACTGGTTCCCACAGTCTTGGTGAAATTGCAGCTAAAAGCGCTTTAAAAGGTTTGTATAATTTAGGTAGAATTGGTGCTTCAAAGGCTATTAAATCAGATTTTGCTAAACAAAAGATCAAAGGTATGGCTAACAAATATCTGGATCAAGCTTTGGATAGTATTACATCAGATTTATCAAAGAAAATAGATCCTTTACACAAAGGCGGTGCTATTGATATACATAAGGCCATTGGGAAGCTTCCGAAACCTAAAGGCGGTTGGACATTACCCGGTCATAAATATACTGGGCCTTATAATGATTTAGAGAGTCAAGTGAAATATGACCCAACAACTGGCCAAATATTAGAAATATATGACCAACCTACAGGAAGAACGGATGCCATTGCCATGCAGCACGATGTTGATTATAGTGTTTGTAAAGACGACAGAAAGTGCAAGAATAGAGCAGACAGAAAAATGGTCAAAGCTTTAGATGAAGTACCATATGATGAGAGACAATGGGGTCATTGGTTGGCTAGAAACACGATTGATAAAAAACAGAAATTAGGCCTTGGTGTTAGTGTTAAACAAAAAAAGAAGTCAAAAAACGGGAAGCGGCGTTGAGTAAAAATGATTGGGCTCAACAATTAGCCGATGAATTACATAAGCCAATCAAACGAAAATTTAAATCAAGAAGAGTTATTGTTAATGGAATAGATGATATTTGGAGCGCAGATCTCGTTTTTATGGATAAACTCTTAAAATGGAATAAAGGATTCAAATACATATTGACTGTAATAGATGTATTCAGTAAATTTGCTTGGGCTATACCACTAAAAAACAAAACAGGTATTTCAATTACTGATGCATTTAACGACATCATAAAAAAGTATAAAAGAAAACCGAAATATCTCTGGGTTGATGAAGGATCTGAATTTTATAATAAAACTTTCAAGGAGTGGTTGAACCAAAACAATATTGAGATGTATTCTACTTTCAATGAAGGTAAAGCTGTTGTTATTGAGAGATTTAACAGAACATTAAAATCTAAAATGTGGAAACAATTTACAGCTCAAAATACAACACAATATTTAGACATGTTACCAAAACTATTAAATGAATACAACAGTACAAAGCATTCAAGCATAAAGATGACACCCGTTGAAGCTAGTAAAAAGAAGAATGAAGGAACTGTTTATTTCAATCTATATGATATGGAACCATCATCATCTAAACCAAAATTTAAAGTAGGTGATAAGGTTAGGATAAGCAAATATAAAAGAAAGGTATTTGATAAAGGATATACAAGTAATTGGACTGAAGAGGTATTCACAGTTGATAAAATCCAATACACAAACCCTATTACATATAAGTTAAAGGATCTTAATAATGAATCAATAGAAGGATCTTTCTATCAACAGGAATTATTAAAAGCTAAACAAGATGTTTTTCGTATAGATAAGAGACTATAAGAAAAAAAAAGCTTTGGTATCATGGTCTGGTTATCCAAAAGAATTTAATTCATGGATACCGTTAAAAGATGTCAAAAATATATAATGATTATATATATCATGAGTGGCATTGAGAAATATATCAAAAAAATAAATTTTCAAATTCAGGAATGTGAACAAGATGAAATAGACAATCTTCATGATAAAATATATGATAATGAGCGTAGATTGGATCTGTTACAATATAAACAGAAATTATTGAAACTTTATCATAAAAAAATACATGAAATTGATGAAGATATAACATTGAAACAGTTATTGAATATTATCTGCAATGAGATAGAAAACAATAGATATGATGATGAATGTAATGTGTTGAAACAAACCAAAGTTGATAATATAGCTGAATTGAAAACTGAAATATGGGTATAAATTAAAAATACTATAAATTATTTAAACGCACTAAAATGACTTAAAAAAATAATCATACTATATAGTAATGGAAAAACAATCAAGGGGAAGACCTAAAAAGTATATAACTGATGAAGAAAAACGTATTATGGGACGTGTTTGTTGTAAGAAGTATAATGACAACCCAGAGAATAAATATCATTGTATTGAATGCAATAAATATTTCCATCCTGCAAGTAAATATAAACACAATAAAACTAGAATTCATCAATTGAATTCACAAAAATACAACAACGAATAACACAAGGATATCATAAAAAGATAACCATATATGATCAATCATATATAACTATCTCAAATTATTTCAAAAATGACACCAAAAAGAAACGCACTATGAAAATGACTTAAAGAAATATTATATATAATTATATATATAGATAATGGAAAAATCAGAATTAAAAAAATTGAGTAAGTCTCAACTAATCAAATTGCTTTTAAAGCAACAGAATAAGAAGCCTAAAATTATTGTGGTAGATGATACCAAACCAGTTCCAACACCAAGAACTTACAAACCAGTGCCAGCACCTCGTAAGAGTGTAAATCAAATGGTCCAAGATTATAAAAACAATATAATTCTTCCACCATTAGAATTCAGGGATAAACCAGTTCCGGCACCTAGAATTAAAATAGAGCAAACAGACAAAGCTCTAAAAGGTTATACTAAATCCTATGAAATCACAATTAAAAACGATAAAGACCCATTAGTTCAACTATAAAACACTAGAAAGGGTATTGAATACCAGCTCATAAACATATTAACATCGATGAAAGGACTGAAATTTGTTGAAACGCTTAAGGTAACATTTACAAAAATGTCAGACGGAGAAATAGTGTATAAGACCGCATATTTCAACAGTCTAGCTCAAACAATCATAAATAATCTAGAAATTACTAAATCACTACAATTGTCAAAACAGCAAATCTTGAATAAGATAGCTCAATGGATATCTGAAGGGTCTGGTTGGACTGTTAAATCGGTTGATAATCATTATATTAACATAGTAAAATATCAACCAATGAGAGGCTCTTCATACATTAAACTACCACAAGAACTCAGAAACAGTGCAAAGGGATTGATAAATATGAAAAATGAGGATAATGAATGCTTTAGGTGGTGTCACATCAGACATTTGAATTCCCAAGAAAAATACCCACAGAGAATTAAAAAATGTGATAAAGAATTTCTTGAAAAGTTGAATTACTCAGGAATTGAATTTCCAGTCAATCAAAAACAGTATAATAAAATTGAGAAACAGAATAATATCAATATCAATGTATTTGGATATGAAGACAAACAACCATATCCAATTTATGTCTCAAAAGAAAAATATGAAGACCATATGAATCTGCTTCTTATAACTGAAAATGAAAACAAGCACTATGTGTTGATCAAAGATTTCAACAAGTTAATGTACAATCAGACAAAACACAAAGAAAGAAAACATTTCTGCATGTATTGTCTTCAATGCTTCAGCTCTGAAAGAGTATTAACTAATCATAAAGAAAACTGTATACAAGTGAATGGCACACAAGCTATAAAAATGCCTGACAAAAATAACAACATACTAAAATTCAACAACTTCCATAAACAACTACCAGTACCATTTGTGATCTATGCCGATTTTGAAGCTATCACTGAAAAAATACATGGTTGCCAACCCAATAATGACAAATCATATACAGAAGCCTATCAAAAACATACAGATTGTGGATATGGTTATAAAGTGGTTTGTTGCTATAATGATCGGTATACTAAGAAGGTTCAATCTTATAGGGGTGAAAAGGCTGTTTATAAATTTATGGAAAAGATGCTAGAAGAAGTTAAGTATTGTAAAAATATTATGAAAAAGGAATTTAACAAACCATTAAAAATGACAAAAGATGATGAAGACGAATTTCGAAAAGCTAAAGAATGTCATATTTGTGACAAAAAATATACTGACAAAGACATTCGAGTTCGAGACCATTGTCACATCACTGGTAAATACAGAGGCTCTGCTCATCAAGTTTGTAACCTGAAACTCAAAATAAAACCAGAAGAAATAAAAATACCTGTTATATTTCATAACTTAAGAGGATATGATAGTCATTTTATAATGCAAGAGATTGGTGCTATTGTTAAGGAATATACATATACAAATAAGAAAGGTGAAAAGTGTGAAATGAATATCAATGCCATACCTAACAACATGGAGAAGTATATGGCTTTCATGCTTGGTAATCATCTTACCTTCATTGATAGTTTCCAATTTATGAGCTCAAGTTTGGAAAACCTAGTGAGCAATCTACCAAAAAAATTGTTGAAATATACCTCTCAAAAATTCAAAAATGAAAAACTTGATTTAATGTCACAAAAAGGAGTCTATCCATACGACTTCATGGACAGTTTTGATAAATTTAATGAAAAGCTGCCACCAAAAGAAGAATTTTACAGCATATTGAATGATGAGCATATCTCAGATGTAGATTATAAACATGCTCAAAATGTATGGAATACATTCTCTCTTAAAAATATGGGTGAGTACCATGACTTATATCTTAAATCTGACATCCTTCTGTTAGCTGATGTATTCGAAAACTTTCGAAAGACCTGTCTGCAATACTATAAACTTGATCCTTGTCATTATTTCACGTCTCCAGGGCTTTCATGGGATGCTATGCTAAAAATGACTGATATCAAATTGGAGCTTATGACAGATGTTGATATGTTTCAATTTATTGAAAAAAGTATGAGGGGTGGTATATCATATATAGCCAATCGATACGGAAAGTCAAATAATAAATACATGAAAACATACGATGAGAAGGCGCCCTCAAAGTATATCGTGTATCTTGATGCCAACAATCTGTATGGTTGGGCAATGAGTCAATATTTACCAACTGGTGGTTTTAGATGGTTAATAGATAAACAAATCAACAAATTAGACCTAGCTAAATACAAAGAAGATAGTAATAAAGGTTTGATATTAGAAATTGATTTAGAATATCCTGAAGAACTACATGACCTTCATAATGACTACCCACTAGGACCGGAAAAGGTTAAAGTAGGTGAAAACATGTTTTCAGAATATTGCAAAAAAATAGCGGCTAAATATCAAATATCAACAGGTCTCGTACAAAAACTGATTCCAACTTTAAGAAACAAAGAAAAATACGTTCTACATTATAGAAACCTTCAATTATATACAGATCTTGGATTAAAAGGCATTAAAGTTCATCGAGTATTAGAATTTAATCAGTCACCTTGGCTTAAACAATACATTGACTTCAACACCAATAAACGAAAGAATGCTAAAAATGCTTTTGAAGAAGATTTTTTCAAACTTATGAATAATAGTGTTTTTGGTAAAACAATGGAGAACTTAAGAAAGAGAGTTGATATTAGATTAGTAACTGATGAAAAGAAACTATTAAAAATGGCTGCTAAACCTACTTATGTAAGTAGTAAGATCTTCAATGAAAACCTTGTAGCCGTTCATAAGATCAAAGAAACACTAACCCTAAACAGGCCGGCATATGTGGGTATGTGTATTCTAGATCTTAGTAAGACATTAATGTATGAGTTTCATTATAACTATATCAAAGATAAGTATGGTAATAAGGCTAAGCTGCTCTTTACCGATACAGACTCCCTAACCTATGAAATCGAAACCGAAGACGTCTATAGGGATTTCTGGAACGATAAAGATAAATTCGATAACAGCGACTACCCTGAAAGCTCACCGTATTTTAATAAGTTAAATAAAAAAGTAATTGGTAAATTCAAAGATGAAGCCGCAGGAATTCCCATTTATGAATTCGTCGGTCTACGATCAAAAATGTATAGCTACATGAAAGACGATCAAAAAGGTGGAAAAACAGCAAAAGGAATTAAAAAGAATGTCATTAAAAACGAAATCCAACATGAAAACTATAAAGACACGCTCTTCAATAATAAACAGATGCACCATCAAATGAAAACAATTAGGAGTCAAAATCATCAATTGGGAAGTTATGAAATCAATAAAGTATCACTCAGTTGCTTTGATGATAAACGATATAAACTAGAAGACGGAATCAACAGTTACGCATATGGACATTATGCTATTAACAATTTCCCACGCGTGGGAAACGAATTTTAAGATAAGAAAACAATAGCATTGGATGACTTCATTTCATAGGGAAACCCCCTGTTTTTTCGAGAATGTCACACACGAATAGTTCCATCCTGTTTACAGTCTAATATTATCAGTTGAAAAAGGTTTTTTCCCTTCCCAATGGAAACAAAAGAGAACAATAAAGATTCCCACGCGTGGGAAACTATCTTTGTTCCATTGCGTAGATGTTATTTTTAATCCAAATGCTAACTCTTTGATGGTTGTCATAAAAGGTGATGAGACAATAAATATTCCCACGCGTGGGAAACTGAACCAATACAACCAAGAGTGGAAGGCATAATATTTCACACACCTTTGATATCACTGATAGATAAACAGCGTTTTATTGAGTTTAGAACAGGCCTGGCAAAGTTGAGCGATCTTGTAAAGTTAAATCAAACCCCATAATATGTTGAAAATATTTTCTCTCGTGATCTGAAACAATAGCTATAGTGATGACTCATTTCATAGGGGGCTTCCCCTGTTTTTCCGAGAATTGTGTCACGCAAAGGATTCTATTATGTGGAATCACGCAATGAAATAAACGCAAAGGAAATCACGCAATGGAATAAACGCACTTTGTTTTTTATAAAACATATAGTTTAATTATTTTATGGAAACATATAGTTTAATTATTTTATGGAAACATATAGTTTTCCAAAAACTGGTTTACATTAAATGGAAACAAAAAAAACTGGTTACCATCATATGGAAAGTAGTATAGAGTTGGTTTGGTATCAGATCAAAAAAATATTTTTTTGATCTGGTGCCCCCAACTCTAATACTACTACTGTCTCGTACCTACCTGGATGAAGTCCCCAACCAGACCGAGTATTGTAACGAGCTTGAGGAAATAGTACTAGTGGAGGATCTCCCCATCTCTGAAGCTCGACTGAAGGATTTCAAAGAAGGCACCGCCTCTGATAGCGACCTTCAGATCCTTATGACTGCGGTCCTGAATGGCTGGCCTAGTACCCAAGCAGAAGTTCAAGCAGAGGTCAAGTCGTATTTCCCCTTTCGTGAAGAAATTACAACCCAAAATGGTTTGCTGTTCAAGGGCGAGCGTCTCATTGTACTGCAAAGCTTAGAAAGCAGATGATGGAACAGGTTCATTCGTCCCATCTTGGCATTGAGGGATGTCTTCGCCGAGCTAGAGAAGTTTTCTACTGGCCCCGTATGAACGCTGAATTGAAAGATTTCATTCTCAAGTGTGATATTTGCAACTCACACAAGCCAGAGCAGCCTCGAGAGCCATTAATGCCTCATGAAATTCCATCAAGGCCTTGGCAAAAAGTTGGCACAGATCTGTTCCAGTTCGATGGACGCCAGTATTTGATTACTGTTGATTATTACTCGTCTTTCTTTCAGGTCGATAAGCTGGAGATAGCAGATTCCAGAACTGTTATTGACAAATTGAAAATGCAGTTTAGTCGTCATGGAATACCGGAGATAGTCATTTCTAACATTGGTCCCCAGTATGCTTCCATCGAGTTTGCAAAGTTTGCAAGGGACTGGCACTTTCAACATATTACCTCATCTCCACGTAATCCCCAGAGCAATGGAAAGGTTGAGAGTGCAGTAAAAATCTGTAAAAACATTATGGAGAAGGCAGCACGTGGAAAGTTTGAGCCATACCTTGCTCTTCTAGACTATCGAAACACACCGACAGAAATTAGCTCCTCCCCAGCAAAAGGCTGTTTAGCAGACGAACACGCAACTTGCTACCACTGACAAAGAAACTGCTAGAGCCTGAAACACCCCCGACACAGGATGTGCAGCAGAAGCTGATTAACTCTAGACAAAAACAGGCTTTCTATTACAACCTGAAAGGTAAAGCATTACCTGAGTTACAACCTGGACAAACAGTCAGAATGAAGAAACCAAACGAGTCTGCTTGGACTGAAGCTGTTTGCAAGAAAATGATGGGTCCTCATTCCTATGTGGTTGTCTCTGGTAATCGCACCTATCGTCGAAATCGTAGACAGCTGATATCAGTTCCGCCCACTGAATCCCTGCCGGCATTTCAGCAACAGCAAAAAGAGACAGACATTGTACAAGTGCCGCCTCAGTTCAATTCTCAAGGATCTACTCCTGCTCCAGTTGTTAAGCCGGCAGCCGAACATTTCAAACTGCCATCCTACCCTACTGTTACAAGGAGTGGCCGTACGGTTAAGCCACCAGTCCGCTTTCAGGATTACACACCTTAGGAACTGTTCTTAAGGAGACTGTTTATTAAATAAGGAACTGTTCTTAAGGAGACTGTTTATTAAGTAAGGAACTGTTTTGTTTAAATGCCTTTGAGACAACATCTCGTTTTTACAAAAGGGAAGATGTTATGATATTGACTATTCTATTTCCGGTACAATTGTTATAGTATTTCCGGTACACGTTTAGACACGTGACCTTGAAGACTCGTGTAACTTCGACCATGCGGTCGAGTGTTGTTGTTGTCTTGAAGTGAGCATTAAAGTGTTGTTGTTTATCCGCATTTACGTGATCGTAACAGCATCTATCTGGGACTTGTGCATTAGCCGCTGTGGTTGCGCCTCCCGATCTAAACGAATGTAAACTAATGGTGTCTGTAGTGGATACAAACTCACGTAAAAGTCCAACTATGGACTCGCTTGCCCGTGTTTAACTTTGTCTATAACTTTATGCCCGGATCTGACTTTGACTAAAGGTTTAAACAAAAAGTCTGAAATCTTGGACGCACTAATACCTGCTAGGTTCGTGTACCTTTCCAAATTAGAAACAGGACAGGTGACCTTCCCAGATCTAATGATCACTACTTCATTCCCCTTTCGATATTGATCGGTCTTGCTCTTGGCAACCTGAATAGTCAGATGTGTTTCACTGATGCTAATATCCCCGATTGTGAGGGCTGCAAGTTCGCTAAAACGAAAAAAAAAACCCGCAAATAACAGTAATGCCATAGAAATGTCCCTACGTATAGGTAACTCACTGGAATGCTCATATTTGGTACAACATGCTGTGCGTACTTCCTTTGTGATGGGTGATGTGTACAATCTCCTCGATAAGTGTCTGGAGATCAGATTTCATACTGCCTCTATTGATTATGGAGATCACATTTTGATTGTCAGTGTGCCACTGCACTTTGTGTCCCCTGAGGGAATTACGATGGACAATAGCATGTAGTGGGCGGCTTTAAGCTCCCGCCAAGTGGAGCCATTACCCTTTTCATTGGCTGCCCACTGACCCTGGCATACTAGATTTTGCTTGTCGGAAATCACATAACCTCCATAACCCTGAGCAGATGCATCTGAGTAGACAACGTAATCGAAAACATGGGGCTCGTCAAAAAGTTTCTTACCATTCAACTGACTCACATCATTGTGCCAAAAATGCAGCTCTTCCTTCACCTTTGGGGAACAAATAATAATGGAATCCCAAGAAGCCCGACTTTCTATGGCAAAGTACATATGCCTGGTGTAGAAATAAACAGTAGAGCCAATGGCTTTAGACATAGATATTACGCGACCAGTAACCTCCGCTAAGCGCCGGGCTGTAATCGTGTTAGGGCTTGCTAATAGGGATGAAATGGATTGCTTTAATTTAGAAAGCCTAGTGTCGGTTACGTACAAGCAGTTTTCGGACATATTAAAAACATAACCTAAGCAAGTCTGGATAAGGGATGGTTCCCAAACACATTTGTTTGTGTTTAGGACAAAGCCCAACTTTGCAAGATCTTCTTTTACTGCTATAGCATCCGTGAAGGCGATTTCCTTAGAAGGATTCCCGCCCAAACCATCGTCCAAAAACATGCAAATTCTCTTACCTGAACTCCTCCAATAACCACTCACAGGTTTCAGAATTTTAGTGAATAGATATGGTGCGGTGGACAAGCCAAAAGGTAGCACATTGAAGACAAAATATATGGATTTACCCTGGTACTGCCATTGAAATCCTAAGTAAGTGCGATAACTCTCAAAAATTTCAATATGGTGATAGGCGCTCTTGATATCGAACGTATACAAGTAATAGCCCTAATTAAAATGATACACGTTTTGCTTTTAAACATAAACTGATGGAGATTTAAATCAAATTTGTCGAAAGAAGATTGTGTTGTCCATTTTTATGTGTTTGTTCATTCATTACATACATTGACAAGCGATTTTATGGAAACAAAACAAGCCTTAGACTTCACTCGCGTCGCCTTATGCAAATATTTTTGTGTATTTTTGCAATTTTGATTTCCAAATCAGTTTCTCGAGCAATTTTTGGCAAACAACAACTGTATTTTATTCGGAAAGTAGTCGTACTAGTTATTCTAGACAGAGAAAAGTTGTTTTTGTGAACGTTTGTACGGTCTAAATGTACTGTTCGGACTGTCGGGTAATAAGCCTTAAGCTTAAGCTTATTGTTTTTGAGAATTGCTAAAATGAAAAATAGCCCGGTCGTCAATTTTAATTATTGTGTTTCCGACCTTTCACCTTAGTTAAGCTTGTTCAAAGTGCTACGCTGTTAGGCTATATATATATATATATATTACGTAGAACCTCACGTTTGTCGGAAAAAAAATAACGCCCGGGCGTAGATTGGGGGTGGACACCTTGTTGAGACTTATACAACGGAGTAACTGGTTAGCTTTCAGTTGAGGTTAGGGGTAGCAGTTTATATAGTTAAATGTAGGACTAAGCAACCCGATAAGCTAGGTGGTACAGTGGTATGGTAGGCTATGTAAGCCTAAGCCTAGCTGAGGTTAAAAGTTCAATCCTGAGTGGTGATTTTAGATTTTCTTTTTTACACTTAAAAATTTATTGAAAATAAAATTCTAAGTGTCGACATTAAGTTATATAAGTCTCAATAAGGTGTGCGACCCTCAATCTACGCCCGTGGTAAAATGTCACCCACGTTTGTCAGGGTGGAAACGAATTTTCACTCCATTTCGTAACGTGTTGAGGTTGCATTGAAGTTGTTTTTCGTCATTTTCATCGTAAATAATCCTGTAAACCTTCCTGTCATCTGCACACAGGCGCATGCTTGACCTTACACCAGTTGTAATGTCGTTAATATAGGCAAGGAACAGGACTGGCCCGAGTACACCAGAGGTGACCATCGTCCAAGGAGAAAAATAGCCACGGAAGAAGACTCTTTGTTTCCTACCAACGATAAAGTCTGTTAGCCAGTTAAGAAGATTTCCACCAATTCCATATCCCTTCAACTTCACCACGAGACGTTGATGAGGAACAGAGTCGAATGTTTTTGTAAAGTCTAGTCCCCATCTTATGCGAGTCATTTCTTGCTTTGGCCCATGGATGAAAAGTATCGCGTAATTGTGATAGACAAGAATTTTTCATGAAACCAAGATAGACTTGGTGGTCTATCAAAAAGTTTACAATCAACTTCCTTACAATCTTCTCTCAGAAGTTTACTTGTGATTTAGGTTAAAGAAACAGGTCCGTAATTTTCTACTTTGACTTTGGCTCCTCTCTTATGAAGCGGAATAACGTTTGCTATTTTCCAGTCATCGGTAATTTTACCACGTTAGAATGAAGTATTAAACCTAGCGCATAGAGGCGAGGCTAGTGAATTACTGCAATGTTTCAAGATCCTTGGATGAATGTCATCGGGGCCACAGCTTTTCCTGGCATTTAATTCCAACAGAAGCTTTTCAACTTCAATAGGAGTGAGAGATTTCCAGACCTGACATCTTGCGGTTTCTCACTCAAATTTTGCTTTCCATGAATTCCATCTCTGTTGGTAGCAACTTAAAAGGGTGTCTCTTTTATAGCCACCCACTCAATTTCGTGAGAAAAGTAATTTTACCTGAAACTCTAGCAAATGAAAGACTTTATCGAGGCTAGAAAATTGAAAATTAATTAGTGCCGACTAGCAGTGGATTTTATATCAATTTGCTTACACATAATAATAATAATAATAATAATAATAATAATAATAATAATAATCTTTATCGAGGAAAACTCTTTCACATCAGTGATTTTCAAAAAGGACCTCGATTAAGTTTCTATACGAGGAACAATTTTTCTCTCAATTAAGCCGCAAACGGGAAAATAAGCATATTATGAACCCCACTAAACGCCATCCATTCATTGCATAGGTTGAAAAGCGATTTTATGTAAACAAAACAAGACTTGGATTTTCTAGTTCTTTCTTCACTCGCTTTGCCTTATGCCATATGTTTGTGTATTTTTTTGCAATTTTGATTTATCAGTTTCTCTGGCAATTTTTGATACGCAACAGGTTTATTTTATTCGGAAATTAGTCCAACTAGTTATTTTAGACCGAGAAAAAAATTTTGAACTTTTGTACGGTCTAAATGTACTGTGCAGACGGTCGCGTAATACTGTTTTTGAGAATTGCTAAAATTGAAAAATAGCCCAGTCGTCAATTTTAAGCTTAATTTTTGTGCTTCATCTTAGTTAAGCTTATTATCGGCTTTCTGTTCAGAGAGCTACGCTGTTAGGCTCAGTCTATATAGATATTATGTGTTTGTTCATTCATTACATAGGTTGAAAAGCGATTTTATGTAAACAAAACAAGTCTTGGATTTTATAGTTCTAACTTCACTCGCGTCGCCTTATGCAAATATGTTTGTGTATTTTTGCAATTTTGATTTCCAAATCAGTTTCTCGAGCAATTTTTGATACTCAACGGGTGTATTTTATTCGGAAATTAGTCATACTGGTTATTCTAGCCACCGAGAAAAAGTTGTTTTTGTGAACTTTTGTACGGTCTAAAGGTATTGTGCAGACGGTCGCGTTTTTGAGAATTGCTAAAATTGAAAAACAGGCCAATCGTCAATCTTAATTCTTGTGCTACGACCTTTAACCCTAGTTAAGCTTATCATCGGCTTTCTGTTCAAACAGCTACGCTGTTAGGCTCAGCCTATCTTTATATATTATATATTTTATAAAATGTGCTAAAATCTGATTATGGTTTGTTATCCACTTGACATCGTCTTAAGATTTGTTTCAAGATACTAATAGTAATAAGAGAAATATAAAAAAAGCGATTTGTCAATTCTGCAGGAGAAAGCTTGATTTTTACTGTCTGTAATAGTCACTTTTAATTAAGTTCTTTTTTCTCACCTGAGCATGATGCACTATTACACTGCTGGGTCTCTTTGTCAGGGCCTGAACATTGTTCGCCGCCATAAGCTGGTGGTGGACTGGTACAAGTACGCATGCGATCTTTGACTCCAGCACCACAAGAGGAGCTACATTTTCCCCAGTCTCCCCATAAGCTCCATCCGCCAGGAACTTAAAAAGAGTTGTTGTAAAAAAGTAAATTACAGTAGAAACGTTTTGTTCTCCTGAGACCGCTGAACTCACCACGTAATGTTTTTATTTCTTGAATACAATGAAGCCGGTAAAACAGCTTTTAGAATAAAAAAGTGTCCAACCTTTCCTTTGCACCTTCACATACAGGCGCAATATGAATTTGCTGTACCAGCTTTCAGTTTTTTTATACTACTGGCTGAGAAATTTCTGAAATGTGATTGGCTGAGAGGAGCTATAATTCATCCTAATTTGAAATACCTTCGTGTAGCAATTACAGTTGCGTGGCAACGGAGACTGTTTTGTCCTGTTGTTGAAACAATGGCGGATAGCTTTTCCGAATTTGACAACAATGAATATACAATAACTGAAGAAAAGTTCAGAAATTGCCAACATGAAAAAGGGACAAATACCTCCTTGTACGATCAAGCTGGGTTGAAAGCAAAGGATACAATGCGGATATTTTAGCTACGACGCCAGACAACTCGACGAGCAAAATGAAGAAGTTCTAAGTCGCTGAAGTGAGTAAGATAAAGTCAAGAATTGCTCCCAGTCACTTGGATCCAGACACATTGTTGTAGTGACTAGCGTCCTTGTCTGTCATCTAGAGGATGTGGGTAGTGCTTCTAATTTTGAGGACAGAGAAACCATAAAAAGTGGAAAATGTTCAAGTTTCATCGAAAGGTCGCTTCCTCCGCGAGCAAGTATACGACAAAATAGCCTCTGACGCCGATATTTTCCGTTTATAAAGATAAAAGCACTGACCGCCGAAAATGAAGGTTTGATGTAGTCAAAAGAACTCCTTGGTGCCTTGGGAATCAGTCACCAAAGATTCTAATTACAGTTAAAATGAACTGAAGATGAAGCAGAGATGGGGAGTTTGTCGAAGAAATTATTTTATAGTAATGTTTGGTCGCGGATCGATGATCACACGCATAAGCGTTAGAAAAAGCGAAATTTCTCAGCCTTGTTGTGTATACAAGGTAATTATCCTAATTTCCTAAAAAAAACCATTGTATTCGACCTATACAAAATTGGCCATTTTTCCTTTACGAGGGTGAAAATCAAATTTCTTAAATATAATCTATTTCTGCAAATCAAAGCCCTCTTGGTGGAAACAATTGAGGCTATGTCAGGTTAGTTTCGTACTTATGGTTATAAAATAAATGGTTAAAAGGCGATGTTTCAGAACTCGACTGCTGCTGAATGTTTGATTTTTACTAACAGTCGCTTTTGAGTTATTTTTCCTCACCTGGGCATGATGCACTATTACACTGCTGGGTCTCTTTGTCAGGGCCTGAACATTGTTCGCCGCCATAAGCTGGTGGTGGACTGGTACAAGTACGTATGCGATCTTTGACTCCAGCACCACAAGAGGAGCTACATTTTCCCCAGTCTCCCCATAAGCTCCATCCGCCAGGAACTTAAAAAGAGTTGTTGTAAAAAAGTAAATTACAGTAGTAACGTCTTGTTCTCCTGAGACCGCTGAACTCACCACGTAATGTTTTATTTCTTGAATCCAATGAAGCCGGTAAAACAGCTTTTGGAATAAAAAAGTGCCCAACCTTTCCTTTGCACCTTCACATACAGGCGCAATATAAATTTGCTGTACCGGCTTTCAGTTTTTTTATACTACTGGCTGAGAAATTTCTGAAATGTGATTGGCTGAGAGGAGCTATAATTCATCCTAATTTGAAATACCTACGTGTAGCAATTACAGTTGCGTGACAACGGAGACTGTTTTTTCCTGTTGTTGAAACAATGGCGGATAGCTTTTCCGAATTTGACAACAATGAATATACAATAACTGAAGAAAAGTTCAGAAATTGCCAACATGAAAAAGGGACAAATACCTCCTTGTACGATCAAGCTGGGTTGAAAGCAAAGGATACAATGCGGATATTTTAGCTACGACGCCAGACAACTCGACAAGCAAAATGAAAAAGTTCTAAGTCGCTGAAGTGAGTAAGATAAAGTCAAGAATTGCTCCCAGTCACTTGGATCCAGACACATTGTTGTAGTGACTAGCGTCATTGTTGTAGTGACTAGTGACTAGTTTTGACTCATTTCTTTTTGCGATAACTTTTCTTTAATAAAACTGTGAACGTATAAAATATACACCCTCCCCCCACCCCCCCATCACCCCCCTCACCATCACCCCCCCCCCCCCCACCCCCCACCCCCCCCCCCCAAGATGACTTAGGCAAGGTCTTCAGTCAGCTCAAAGAATTTGTGACTTGTATGAGCGGTATGTGTTTTGGACATAAAATATAATTAGGTCAAATCAGCAATTCGTATGATCTGAACGTTTAAATCACAAGACATTTGACAAAACTCTTTAAGTTTCGTTAAACACTCCACTTTAAGGTTTCTTTTTTTCCTACTTACAATAGGCCATTTCCGAGTTGCCTTCAGCCTCTCTATCAAAGCGAGGCTAGGTGCGAAACCTTTCATATGAAAATGAGTTTTCATTCACATGCAAATAAAACTTATTTGCATGTGAATGAAAACTCATTTTCATTTGCATGTGAATGAAAACTCATTTTCATATGAAAGGTTTCGCACCTAGCCTCGCTTTAATAGAGAGGCTAAAGGGAACTCGGAAATGGCCTATTAAAAAGGTAAACCTTCAATATCACCTTGACTGCAACCATAAATCTCCACCCTCATCGATATGTTGCTATACCAAGCCAAAGGTCGAAAACGAACGTAACGTGTTATGATTGTCGGGTACAGTGGATGATAAATAACAGTGTCTTGATCTGTATTCCCAGCAAACTCCTAAATAATAACAAGGTTAAATTGTTAGGGATTGTTAGGATTTGCCTCCCCGAGCATAGTGGGTTTGGTTTGCAAAGTAATGGAAACACAAACAACTGCCGAAACGTCGTATCGAAGATGCAAATACAGCACGTTTCACAATGTGGCAAAGATTTCCAATCTTCATTTATCTACTCTGGAAACTCATCTAAAGGATGAAAAAACTTACTGTAAGTTGCACGGGTTTTACCAATTTCTGGGTATCGATTGGCCGATTTAGATAAAAGACAATGATTGTCACATTTTTATATATGCGTCTATTACTTGTCCTCGTTCGTCAAAATGTGCATAATTGCTACTTTTATTTAGCAGGCGCATGAAAATAAATATGGACGCAAGAAAGAACGGGGTGCGCGAGGGAGACACGCGAGGAGAGAAGGAGCGCCTGCCCGAGAGGCCCATGGAAATCGTTTCCCGCCCCCTATCCAATTCTTGGCTTTCACATGACGTCATAAAAATTAAAAAATCTAAAGAAAACGTCCTACAAAGCTGTTTCTAACATGGTATGTGGATACAAGTGTTATAATCTTTCACAAAAAGTTTCAGGTTTTAACGATGTTTTGCTTCCGATTTACAAAGGTTTTAAATGTGTCACGCAATGCGTCACGCTATTTCAGATAAGCCGCGAAAATAAACAAAATTGAATGAGCTGAAAGTTATTGTTTGCATTATAAGTGCTTATAAGCCGAGTTAATTGAGCTTATAGCAAATACAATATTTTTGGATGTGATTTTTGGTGTAATTAAGACTTTTTATTTTTGGCCGCCATCTTTGTGCCCCTCTCAGGGGCACAAAGATGGCCGCTCCATACATTTCACACTAAAAATATCTAATACTCGTTCGCCTATAACTCTAGAACGAAATGCTTTTGCGCTTCAAAATTTGGCCAAGATGTGTAGTTTTAAACTCTCTACAATTTCATAAACATTTTGGATTCGAAATCTATTTTTTAATGCTTTTAAATTTTGATAAGACGTAAGTGAAAGCCAAGAATAGCATTTCCGAGTTGCCTTTAGCACCTCTATCAAAGCGAGACTAGGTGCGAAGCCTTTCATATGAAAATGAGTTTTCATTCGCATGCAAATAAAAATGTGAATGAAAACTCATTTTCAAATGAAAGGTTTCGCACCTAGCCTCGCTTTGACAGAGAGGCTAAAGGCAACTCGGAAATGGCCTATTACTTGGCAGCGTTAATTGCGTGATCTGTCAAAACTTTTGACAGAAAACAGATCCCTTCTTAAACGAGACAATGAAAATCCTGATATTTTCTGTTGTTTGTGCAAAACAGATTTACGAATAGTTTATGGCCGTGCGTTACAAAGAGGTCCGGATTTATGTCTTACATGAATCTCTTCAAGCCGTCTGCGAGGGAAAATGACTGTAGCCGAAAATAGCTCGAAGTCTTCATAGATCGGGATATCTGTTGAGAAAATTGAAGGAGTTTCCGAAGTTGTGTGCTCTCCGTGTGGAAGAAAGCTGATTAAATTATGTGACATGTTTAGTTCCGTTTCCTCGGCACTTTCAGAAGATTCCAGTGAAAACGATGTTGGCGAGACATGTAAAAGAAAAAGAGGAGCTGTCTCAACTCCAGGAATTTATAGCAAGAGTCCTGCTCGTCGCTTCGTCTTGTTTGTTTACTGACACACAATTTCAGCAGTCTGGGTCACATAACTCGTAGCACGCCGGGCTATAAAGTGTTTTCACATGACGTCATAAAAATTAAAAAATCTAAAGTATACATCCTACAAGGCTGTTTCTAACATGGTATGTGGATACCAGTGTTATAATCTTTCACAAAAAGTTTCAGGTTTTAAAGATGTTTCGTTCTCGATTTATAAAGGTTGTAAATGTGTCACGCAATTCGTCACGCTATTTCTGATAAGCCGTGAAAATAAACAAAAATGAACTAGTTGAAAGTTATTAATGAATTATAGATGCTTATAAGCCGATTTCATGCCTCTTATAGTGAATACAATATTTTGTGATGAGATTTTTGGTGTTATTAAGACTTTAAAGTCTTTAAATTTTTGGCCGCCATGTTGGTGTTCCTAAGTGGAACACCAAAAATGTCTATACTCATTCGCCTATAACTCTTGAATGAAATGCTCTTACGCTTCGAAATTTGGCCCAGATGTGTAGTTTTAAACTCTCTACAATTCCATAAACATTTTAGAATCGAAAACTGCTTCTGAATTTTGATATGACGTCAGTGAAAACGCTCTATTTGTCTCAAGAATTGCGCACTTCAGTATAAACTTTTGAATGCCTTAAGTGAGGGAAACTTTGCAAAGTTTCAGCTCTCTCACTTAAGCCATTCAAAAGTTTATACTGAAGTGCGCAATTCTTGAGACAAATAGCCCGGCGTGATAGTTTAAAAGAAAAAATATACTTCAGGAGCTGTAAAACAACTGTAACCGTCGGCGAAAACAATTCTAAAGCCGCTGGCAACGAAAAATAATCGCCATGTCGAAATGCCCGGCAGCCGGCCACGGTCTCAAATAGACTAAATGCTCGGCAGTCAAAAATTTTCACAAAATTTTCACTGAAAGGCTCTTTCAAACCTTTTGAGAGTATTTGATGTTCGTTTAGAAATGTCAAGCGCTTCCAAAAATTATTTTGCTTTTCCAGTTGACGAAATATCCAAGCTTGGGCAAACTATATATCGCTATGTTCTCGACACTTAGAAAATTTCTTCTGAGACTCGCAGTCAGAAATTTTCACAGAATTTCGACTGAACGTCTCTCTCAAACCTCTTAAGAATATTTAAAGTTCGTTTAGAAATGTCAAGCGATTCCCAAAATTATTTTGATTTTCCAGTTGATGAAATAGCCAAGCTTGGGCATACTATCAGATCGCTATGTTCACGACACCTAAAACATTTACACTGTACCGTCATTCGTGACTTCAAGAGTATTAACGCTGTGATAATGAAACGTGGAGGGCATATATTACGTTCACAACGTGAGATCCACAAAATGGATTGATGACGTCAACTAACTTAAGAACTTCGTCTTTGGATCCGCCATTTTGGATCCGCAATCATGGATTTCTCGATGTATTTAAAACCTCAGAAAACCGCCCAAAAGTAAACAAAACCAATAAAGAAATGCTAAAATGGAAACATGTGACAAGTCATGTGAACAAATCACAAGTTATGAGTTTCAAAGGTAGGCTGAATAGGGTTAAATCGTAAGTTAGGTAGCTTTTATTTTTTTGAAAAAATGGATTCATTAAATGCATACAAGTAATACACATTCAGGCGCACTAAGTCTATCCCACCTTAGCTGAAGATGAACCTTCTCCACTAAAGTACACGAAGTTCGTTCCATTGTCACTGTACTGTATGTTATACCTTGTTACCCACTGGTTGTCACCGTATCTTCCTTGCGACGCTACGCGTTTCACTCTGTGGAGACTTCCCAGATCAACCTGAAGCCACTGATTGGCATCGTTTGTTTTAGCAGACCAGGCGCCTTGTTTTCCTGCTGGTGGTTTATAGTACAGTCTGCCCTGGATGGCGGCATGATTGACATCCCATTGCGAAGAGGCACTGATTTGTCCATCTAAGATTGCACCGCTTTGCATGCCAAGAGCGGATTGACAGTCTACGATATATCAATAAAATAAACATAAAACTTCTTTATACCGTAATTATATATGAACCTTATTGCAATAACGTTGTCACAGAAAAATGAAAATGAAAAATGAAAAAAAGCGAAATAGCCCAGCGGAATTCTTACTGGCTGGCAAAATATTCTGAAAACAATTCTCCTTAGGTTTAGATATATATTTCTTACAGATCTAGGTGAGATAATTCATTACAAGGTCAAAGTAAATTCTCTTTGCTGATCACTGCATTAATTCTCATGACCTTTTCTCTTGATTATGTTGAAATATTTTGAGGATAAGTTTGATGTTGGTCCGGCTTTGAGGCTCAAAAGGGGGCAGTACGCAGCTCTTCTCTGATTTGCTGATAAAACAATAGAACAAACAATGGACCCTAGCCCTGAAAACAATAGAGCTGCGTGATACCCAGGTCTAATGAAATGAGAGGTTTTTGTTAAGAGCTGCGTGGTGTCTGTTTAAAAGGGTTCAGCTTAGTAGTAACAAATTTAAGCAGTACTTAGAGACACCCGAACAGGTTTTTTATTTTATACTGTGCCTCGCCCCATGTCAAGACCATCTCCTTCAGCTCGGCCATCACAGTACGTCTCCAGGTTGTCTTGGGCCGCCCTTGCCTTCTTTCTCTAGGTGGTGTCCATCTTGGGGCAATCTTGGAGATACGGTCCTGGTCCATTCTGAGGACATGTCCAAGCCATCGGACCCGGCGGCGTTTGATCTCGAGTAGCACACGCTGGTTCTTCGTTCGAGATCTTGTTGGGCCAGAAAATACGACATATTCCCCTGGGACAGCCGTTGTGGAAGGCGTTGACCTTGTTCGTGTCGCTCTTTACCACTCGCCAGCACTCGGCGCCATACAGCAGAACTCAGCCTGGCTTGACAATACTGTTGTAGGATCTGAGCTTCGTTCCAAAGCTGTACTGCTCCAGATAGGCTGGAGTTCTGCAAAAGCACCGCGAGCTTTCCCAAGCCTTGCCTTGATGTCCTTTTGTGCTGCATGCATTCTCCTTTGCGACGAGGCTACCCAGGTAGGTGAATTCGTCAATTAAGTAATTGGAGCATCTGGAGTGGCATTCATGCACATTTCCTGGGTCTTGCAGGTGTTAATGCTCAAGCCTGTCGGTCTTATTCTGTAGATGGCAACGGTTTGTGGAAAGAGCAGCGAGGTCATCCGCAAAGTCAAGATCTTCGAGTTGGCAAAAGAGCGTCCACTGAAAAACAGACATGTTTTTATCCAGCTGGCCGGGGATTTCCCTATGTGTTATGCTAGGAAAAAGGAACAAATATATTTTTCCCAGCAACTTAGAAGAACACCTGGAAATGCTTTTATATCATTTATTTTAATTAATTTGAGTAAAATAATGCATTTTTCCAAATATCGTTGTTGGGTGCCCATGAATTCAGAAGTGCATTAATCGGTATTAATCGCGCAATTTAGGCCTAATTTATTTCTATTGGCCTTTTATATATTTTTTTTTTTTCATTTTTCATTTTTCTATGACAACGTTATTGCAGTTAGATGTATGTATAATTATGTCTTTTTACACATGTTTTTATTTACATATAATACAAAATTATGTAATATCATAACAGCTTTAAAAATAAAAAACATTTGCAGAGCAATGCAATCCTCGGTAGCATCCTCAAAAATGTGTTTTCTTTTCAGGAAAACAGATGACTTGGTTGTTGTTTGTTGTTTCTGATCTCTGCAGCTGCAGTAAAAACACGTTCGTCTTTCTCCAATGATTGTTGGAATAAGAAATATTACCTTGGCGGCAGCCATAAACCTCGACTCTCATTGATATATGGTTATGCCAAGTCATTGGTTGGAAACGGATGTAACGAACCCAAATCGGCGGGTGTAGCTCATGAGAAACAATCTGGTGTTGATCCATGTTTCCAGCAAACTCCTGTATCAATAAAAACGGCAGCTTGGTAAATAGGTGTGCATAAATCGAAACAACTGTGTGCATTTCCTGAAGTCTTATATTTGATTTCCGAGCGCTATCGGAACACGATTACTTGACTGATTGTCACTTACGGACTGTTTACCGTGCTCATACGCACATACACTGGAGAGTAGTTATTATCAGGAACTCATTAAAATAAATGTTGCATAAGCGTCAATGATTTTTTTCCGTGGTAATGCAGGACAGAAGGTGTAGTTGATTGACTACATTATACCTTAATGACTGTTTGTTCTTCTTGCTTGTAGTTCTGATAGTTCAGTCCATCGTTACTGTATTTTATCCTGTACTTGGTGACCCACTGGCCGCAGTCCTGTCTCCCTTGTATTGCTAAACGTGTCACTTTAGTGTATGACTGACCCAGATCAACCTGAAACCATTGATTGGCATCATTTGTTCCAGCTGACCAAGAACCTCCTTTTCCTGCTTTCGGTATATAGTTTAGCCTGCCCTGGGCGACAGAAAGACTGGCATTCCATTCCGTAGAGGCACTCAGTTGCGAGTCCAAGATGGCACCACTTTCCATCCCAAGAGCGTCTTGACATCCTTTTGGTTAAAAAATAAAGAAACAATTCGTAACTCCCGTTGATACGCTTTTCCTTAACACCTAATTGCAGAAACGCCGTTAGGAAATAAGCGTAAACCATAAACGATACTATTAAGCAATTGAATTCTGGGAAGACGACACTGCTGGCGAGCTTGTTAATGTTTTGATTAGTAATTTTAAATTTTGTTTTCTTCACAGAACATTTCATGGTGTGTATTAAGCGTTCCGTGTTGATTTGATACTCGTGGTTTATACTTTTTCTCCGATAACGTTTCTTCGATTGGCGTATTCTTTTTGGTATTTATTTATTTTTTGAATACAAATACATACATTTTTGTAATACATTACAAGCTTTTCGCCATTTACATTTAGTTAACGCTCAATAGCATTCCTAAACTCATCGAAACGGCTCAATAAATAATTTAAATTCGGATGGTCTTAAAAGAAATCAGAGTAGTGCATTGACGACTCGCTCATAGTTCTCAGAGTGTTTTTCAGCTCTTGCGTGTTAGTGATTTAGCTGCATAGCGGTACAGCCGCGACTGAGCATTCTCAAAATATCGCGAGGCAACATGGCGACGAATACTACATGGTATTCCAACTGTAAATAATCTAGTAAATACACACGGAAAATTATAAATTGGACATTCGTTTGAACTGTTCTCCCAAAGAACTGGAAAAAGCACTTTTATATGAATGGACCACAGGAATCCAACAAAATAATTCAATTCTCAGTCCTGCACAATTCTTTTTACTTGCTCTACTTCCATTCACTGGTGGTTTGAACCCTGACCGCATGTCTGTAACCAGTGGCGGGCGGATCCACAGTCCATAGTAAAGGAGGGAAGGGTGACCGGCGGAGAGAAAAGACGGGGAGGGGGAGGCGACGTGAAAATGTAAAATAATGAAAAACATTACGGCCCTTCTGTTTTTTTTTCTTTGTGTGTGTTTTGTATTTTTTTCTTCTTAATTTTGTGAGATCCTTTTTGAAAACTATATTTTATGTGAAAAAGTCATCTCAATAAAGATTATTATTATTATTATTATTATTATTATTATTATTGTCTCTTTTATCACAGTCTTTTCTATCACAGTCTTCTTCTTCTTCTTCTTCTTCTTCTTATTATTATTATTATTATTATTATTATTATTATTATTATTATTATTATTATTATAAGGACGTTGGGTGCGGGGTGGGGGCGGGGTGACGTTCACGCCAGACCCCTCCCCTAGATCCTAAACGTATGATCCTTAGGTTTATAAGTCCGAGACAGACAGAAAAGACTAAATAATGCAGGTAGGCTTATAAAATTAATAATCCCCTTCAAAACAATTTTTTTTGTTGTTTCCAACTGATATCAACATTATCCCTTGACACTGCATAGTAACAGCAACAAATTAAAATGTTTAAACTTGTTAAAAAAATGTCTTTTGTAACAGCCCGAAAAAGTCGTGCACTGGGATTTTCTTGAATGTCCCACATGACGGCTGGGAATGGAATTCGTGAGAAAAATTAGCCTGGGAAATAGGATTTGGGCAAGAGTTGGGCTGGGAAATGGAACGTATATATGCTAAAAATGCTAATGAGAGAAGACACCTTTAACAAATAAATGAAAGAATGTGTGACAATGCGTGGTTATAAAGAAAGTTTTAAATTAACATGATACAACTGTTGGTTCGAAGAAGGTTGTTCCCATTTGATATGAGAGCTTCCTTTATCTTAAGCTGATAATTGGTGGAAGCATGATTTAAGATATTGAAACAAGTGGGTGAACATAAACTGTGGCATTCTTTAGAGTCTTTCAGATCAGTCCCCCAGATTCTCCCTCTAAAGCTGTACCCCCGTTTTATTTCAAATTACCTTATACAGGCCATTTTTCCAGTGTTACGCAGAAAAGGATTAGGAAACTTATGAAACGTTATGGTAATGGTATAGATATAAAATTAGTCTTTTCGTCTTTCAAGATCGGTAACATGTTTGGCTTGAAATACCCTATCCCGAGCGAGCTTCGTTCGTGTGTTGTTTACACATTTTTGTGTGTGGGCTGTAATGCCTGATACGTCGGCGAAACCACCTGACATTGTTCCACACGCGTACGTGAGCACTTATCTACTGATAGGGTTAAGCCTGAAGAATACCGTTCAGAAGGACGTCGGACAATTAAAAATTTAATGAAAATAAAATTCTAAGTGTCGACATTACGTTATATAAGTCCTAATAAGGTGTCCGACGTCCCTCTAAACGGTATTCTTTAGGCACAACCTACTGATAGGGCGTCTCTCGTATTCAAACACCTTAAAGACATTAAAGAATACCATGGATGGATACATGCATAGATTCGTTTTCAATCGAGTATCGAAAGTAATTTCGCGAATGCTTCGGTTTTCCATTGCTTCACTTCTTGATTGGCTTGAAAATTTCGTGCCACTTTCTCATCCAATCGCGTGATTTACTCGTACGCTTTTTCTCGCACTTGGCGCCAGATGTATATGCTTCGAATTCTGATTGATTCGTTGGTCATGGATTGTCTACCCTGTTGTGATTGGCCAGAATAATTACTTTGGTTTTGTTTCTACGACACTCAAATGAAAACCGCTCCATCACGGATCACAGGTAAATAAATTAATCCTTACCAAGTAAGTAAACGTGATTTGCAGCAAAACCTCCTTCACCGTCACTATTACAACCCCCTCTCGTGCCGTATTTGTCGAAAGTATTTTCTGCTGTAGCACTGGCAGCACACCATCCGCCGTGTTGAACGGCGAACATGTGGAATCCCTTTCTGAGAGCTGCGACAGCGCACTTGGCAATTGCGTGCTTACGGTTCAAGTAATGACCATCCAAAATGGGGTCTGTAAGTTCAAGTGTCGGTATTGCACGAGGCGTTGAATCTTGAAAGCATCCAAAACTCTTATAGTCTGTTGAACAAGCAGGGCAGATTAATAAATGTCAGTAGCGAATAATATGTACTTATTGACTAAGTGGAAGGGCCGGATGGGAAAATATTTGGCTCGAGGTCATGGCGTACGGACCGAGCGCAGCGAGGTCCGTGCGCCATGACCGCCCGTCCTAACTTATTCAATAAGTATTTTATCATATGACCAATTTGGAGACAAAATTAGTTGAAATCTTAACGCGCGAGGCCGTCCGCTTTTGTAGTAGGGCCGTACGGCTTTTTCCGGCCCCGCTCGCGCAAATGCGTACGGCCCTCATACGGGACTTTCATCAATGGTTTTGCAAAGAAAAGGTCCGCAAAGCCGTACGGGTCATATGATAATATATGTTAATCGCCTGACTGACTATGGTAACCAATAATAAGCCTCTCCCCCGAATACAAGCCCATGGCCATGCGCATGGGGGTGTTTTAAGGATTGACCAGAGAATGATCAAGTTAACATAGAAGGGATCAATGATTACACTATGCCAGAAGCTGAGCCAGAATTACACTTAGACACTTCCAAAGATGAAAGCGACGACGAATCAGATATAGCAACTGAAGATGATCACTCAGATGAAACCGATTAAAGACCTTGTCAGTTTGTAACCATGTTGAAAGATTTAATAAAATTTGCTATTGATTGTATCTTCAGAAAATTCAATGACTGCAAATGGCTCGCAAACTTTTAGGACGCAAAATGCCACCCGAAAATAGCACCATTTATTTTTTTAACGAATTTTTCCAACCAAAGAAAAGCCAACACGAATATAAATAAGCCCGCCCAAAAATAAGCGCGACAAAAAGGGAAGTTGGGCTAATATAAGCCCAGGGCTTATTTTCGGAGGTTTACGGTATTTTTGTATTCCAAGGTTAAAGGGGAAACACGGCGGTGTAGCGGTTAGCACTTTTAAATTCAGATCCGAGGGTTGTTGTTTCGAAGCCTAGTCTCGTTCGTCGTGTTGTTTCCTTGAACAAGAAACGTTACTGCACATTTCCTTCTCAACCCAGGTGTATAAATGGGTATCAACAACAAAATGCTGGGGTTACTCGTTTTGTTTTTGTGTTGACCTTTAATATACATACCATTGATGTAATAGACCTGGTTGGCCCCTGGTCCACCTTCACTGTCGTTTCCACAACTATTGGATATTCCGTATTTGTCAAATGTCTGCTCAGCTGTAGCACTTGATGCACACCAGCCACTGTCTTGAAGAGCAAACACTTTAAATCCTCTCTTTTTTGCGGCTTGGTAGCATTTGCTAATTGCGTCACGTCTCTCTCGGTATGGCCCATCCAAGATACCATCCGTTCCCTCTAACGACGGTATGGCACGCTTTGGAGTGTCCTGAAAACACCCCAGTGTCTCGTACGCTATTATATAAGATACATATCAGACGTTAATACAAGAATCCTGCATTTCATATCAATGTTCGATCTGCAAAGATTGATGCTTGACATCAGACAAGTCACTGGGTATTTTTGCATTTTGAGCGATAAATGTTGGCAGTTTCAACTTTACACATGAACCTTATCAAATTACTTAGCTGGCATACAGTTATGTTTGCTTATACTTGTCTAGCTATAAATACAAGCAAAGGTCTTGTCCCTATCTCGTATAGCCTATGCCTATTGGTGTAAGGTAGTTACGCCCCCTGATACATTTTTACTCATGCGCGTAGTGGCATGAGGTAAGGTTTCGGCTCCGTTTTTCTTGTTATTTTTATTATTATTTTTATTTTTTATGTCACGATTTTGCATGCAAATTTATGCACGCATATTTTAAATTGTACACTTCCGGTTAATTGCTTTGCCACTACTACTTCCGGCTACTCCCACTTCCGGTAAAACAGCGTTACTGAAGTGTCACGACAGCGTCTCCTACAACCCTACTTACATTACTACTGTTCACGTTAGGTAGATATAAGACTCCGAAGAATCACTGGCTTCATTGTGGTACAGCCTTTATTTACAAAATATTCAATAGTAAACAACGTGGTTTGCAGGAACGATGACTGAATGAAAGGAGTAACTCTTCTCCATCTCGGACATCTTCTTATCCATTCTCGTCCCCAGAGCTCCACGGTTTTTTTTTTAATTACGTCTCGTGTAGCTCTGGTAACGGACAAAAATTTGAATTTTTTGATTGGCCGTTTAAAAATGAATGCGCAATAAGGTAAACAGCTTTACGCCTCTACGCATAAGGTTTTACGTCCGATTGAATTGCAATCAGCAAACTACATCAGCAAAACCAACGTTTTAATTTCAACGCATTCAACGACCAATGTCACCCAGTTTTGTTTGGTTTAGCAGGTAAAGATACGGCTGCTAAATTTCAAAGTATAACGGGATCTGATTGTCGCTAAATATGAGCGATTCGTTTCCGAAAATAATCAGTATGTGTCTACGAAGCTATAAGCGGCCACAAATATTAAAGAAGTATATCGCTTGCAACAGGGACGAGTATTAATTAAAGGAGAGGCAGAAATCGTGAAGAAAGCCCAAGGGTGAAAAGAAATATAACCACTAGATTACCCATTTTAAATAACAACAACAACGCTATTAGCACTCTCGTAAGCAAGTTGTATTTTCTTTATTAGGTAGTACTCTTTGCTACAACTTGAAATACAAATCTAGGGAAACGAAGGTCAATCGAAGCCCAATTAAAATAACATAAAACGAATGCAAAACAAAAATTTCTCGATATTTCTTACCACTGTTCGATGAAATAAGCCTAATCAATGACCACAGCGTGTCCATCAACAAACTTAGCTGTCCAATCAACTGATTTTGTCGGATATGATAGCGTTCAGTGGCGAAACGATAAATACACAGCTCCCAAACAAAAGAAACCGGTTGACTTATCGAGGAATTTCTAAAACCAGTAGGCAAAATACAAAGGCAATCTTTCTTTTAAATAACAGCAGCACGGAAAGCTTTTCTTCTTTCCTTTTTAGCGCGATGTTTTCCTGTAATTGTGTACACTCCTTTCGAACGCCATTCCACACACACAACATTCTCGTCTCCAGAGCTCAACCAAACGAAACGAGGGCTCTGGGGACGAGAATGCACACACGAAAGATTTTTTTTATTTCCGGTTTCTGGTATTGAGCAAGCGCAATAGTACATTAATGCAGTAGGCATTCGCTAACGGATGTCGTGGATTTTACGACATCTGGAAGGCACTGTTACCAGAGCCCTTCGTTTCTTCCGCTGACCAAACGAAACGAAGGCTCTGGGGACGAGAATGTGTCTTATCATGTTCAAAGTATATCATAAAACTCTCTTACGCATGCGCATGAGTATAGGCTGCTTGGAGCCCATTTTATAACTCATGCCGCTACGCGCATGAGTAATAATAATTAATTACTCATGCACGAAGCTAATTACTCATGAGCGAAGCGACATGAGGTAAGGTTTTGGCTCCGTTTTTCTGGTTCTTATTATTTTTATTATTGTTTGTGTTACGATTTTGCATGCAAATTTATGCACGCATATTTTAAATTATACACTTCCGGTTCATAGCTTTGCCATTTACACTTCCTGTTTAGTGACTTCCGGCTACTCTCACTTCCGGCAAAACAGCGTCACTGAAATGTCACGACAGCGCCTCCTCCAACCCTACTTGCATTACTAATGTTCACGTCAGGTATATATAAGACTTAGACGAATCACTGGCTTCATTGTGGTACAGCCTTCATTTACAAACAATCAATAGTAAACAACATGGTTTGCAAGAAGTAACTCTTCTCCATGTTGGACATCTTCTTATCTTGTTTAAAATATATCATAAAACTTTCTTACGCATGTGCATGAGTATAGGCTGCTGGGAACCTCTTGTATTTTTTAGGTTTTTGACTACTTTGATTAATAGTTAATATTCAATATTTTCCATTACATTGAACGTGGAATGAAAATTATCGACAGTCAATTTTCTATTTTTATCCAAAGCCCATATCCCCAAATTCCTGATTATTATACTATTGCTAAGTGTCAAGGAACTTTTTACCTTTGTCATGTAAGAATTGAAACGTTTCAAAAGTGTACTAAATTTCACTTCGCTTGCTCACATTTTTTCCAAGATTGCATCCTCCTGATTCCTTTTTCCTATTTTGTGGTCACTTGAGAACTTTATCCTCATCTTGTTGTAAAAAGTATCCTACTTGGCCAATGAAGAATATCACAAACGGCGCATCACAGCGTTTCATTGAGGCCATAGCTGATCAATTCAAACAAACGCTGAACTGATTGTAACAGTAAGAAAACATTCGCCCAAGGGAGTAATTGAAATTTGGTTTGATTTTTCCCATTACAATAATTAAAATGCTTGCTCAATCCTTACGGGATTTAGACAATCGCTACTGTCACTAATGAGCAACATTTCACAGCAACTCGTTGGTTCGCTTGTTCTAAAACAATGAAAAGGTGCATTAAAACGGATAATACCCTCGCTCCTCGGCCTTCATAAAAACAATGACCTCGCGCTACGCGCTCGGTCATTATTTTTAAGAAGGCCTCGGAGCTCGGGCATTATCCCTTACATCATCATAATATAAAATGGTCGCCATTTTCTTTCATCATAAATAGAAAAAGGTTATTGTTTAAAACTTGTATTGAACTTACCAGTTTTCATTTTGCAACAATAGAACTTTTCAATGCAGTGAAGCTGATCACAATATCCTTTGTAGAAGCCAGCCATATAATAGCCTGATCGTTTGCATTCACTCCAACCCACACTGTCGAAAGAAATTCCCACGTCTTCCTCGTAGCAGTCCTCATAAGCGTCCGGGTGATTTTGTGGACGGCAGCATTTTGCTTCATCGATGTCACGCAAGTACTTTTTCCCAGCCATTTTGATGCCGTTCAAGTAGTAGCCGGTGGGACATTTCGCCCATGTACTGTTACTGCAAAAACAAAAAGACAACAACAAGGGAACATTACTATTGTAAATCACATTAAGCCGCATCACTATTTACCTAATAACTACGTCATATGACGTCATCGTTCCATTGTGCGGACCGCAAAGGAGACAGTTTTGGACGTACTATGTACCCTCTTGGTTTCATTGTCATAGCACCCCCCTCCCCCTCCCCAGGCTCAGAAACTCAAAAAAAGCCCAGGCTGAATAGGGTTAACCCAATTTTAACTCAGCGTTATTTTTTTGTTTTGAATTCTTGGGCCCGGGGGAGCACAATGTGCCCCTCTCCGGTGTAACTTCAAAAGCATTAAGGCTACGACAATAAAACTTAGAGGATACATGATACGTCCATGCGTGCGTTTTTCGAAGCCCCGGAAGACTTTTCGGGCCCGAAAGCAATTTTTTAAATGTAGTTTCTAACGAAAGGCGTTGAACTTTTTATCCCACAAATCAGCTAAAGTTGTTTAGTAAACGTAAGATTTTATTGCTTAGCTTTCAAATTCAACAAAAACCGAATCTTTATTGGTAAACATTCTGCACGTAACACAGCTTTTCGGGTCCGAAAAGTTTTCGGGACTTTCTAGAAACGCATGCCAGAAGCGTTTCCTTTGCGGTGCGCAAAATGGGACGATGACTTACGTCCCGTGTCATATGACATAAGAAGCACAGCCGCCGTGGATTAATTATCCAAAATCTAATAAAATCGTCTAGATTGACCCAAAAGCAAACGAAACCAATAATGAAACGCTAAATGAAGTAAAATATGTAAAAGTTATGACGACAAACATGTTTCAAATTGCGGACGATCGTATGACGAATCGAGGAGAAATATTTTTTCCAACTTGACTGCAAGCCCCTAAATCTCAACATCTTCAACTCTGGACACATCATAAGTGTTCAAACAAAAACAGACGAGCGATTTTTAACCTTGTATTCCCACAGAGAACCTATAAATTTTGCCATGTTTGTCCAGATACCCATAATGCAACATTTCACTTGAAAGGACTTATTATCTCCTACCTCACTTGCTAAATCCCTGGTTATCCTCAACACTCTCATTTTCAAAAAACAAACAAACAGTGTCGCTATGAATACCAGCATAGTGGCTAATTGGTCTACTCACCCTGAGTAAATAAAGATTTTAGCTTTTTACCTTACCTAACAAACAATTTTTCAAGTGAGCTCTCGGCCGAAACGTTTTAGATATAAGTGAAAAACTGGCTCAATATACTTGGAGACTGGTAAAGCGAAATAAGTCATGATTATGGAAGTATCCCTTTTACTCGCCTATCCAATGTTGGCATCCAGTTGTCATTTAGGCACGATGCATTCTGATTGGTGTAACCTTGACCCGCTTCGCAGCATTTCAGTTTTTCAAGAAGCCACAAGCCATTATCGCTCGAATGGTTATTTCTATAAAATCCCTTGATGTAAAGATTGGTTCTATTGCACACAGACCACCCATGGCGAGGACAGCTAAGAATCGTGCTTAGCTGAAGTGACAGTAGCAAGCTGATGGTCAGTTGAATGACGAAAAACCACATCCCAAACAGTCGCTGTCACGAGCTTCGCTGTTAAAGCACTAAGAAGAGAAAAAACTTTTAACAATATACTAAAAAACATATTGTACCACTGGTCACAATATGGCAGTTCTTGTGAACATTACTACATGTACTTATACCATTTTTGTTCCCTTTTTAACTCGTGAATACGCGGAGCGTAATGAACGGGTTATCGCAATCGGTGGCAAATATGCAACTTTTCACTCACTCCGTCCATAACTTATCAAGTAAACTTTTGTTGGTAATTGAAAATAAGAGAAACTGAATGATGCAATGTTATAAATTTGTTTACTCATCAATTCTTTGACTGTTCTGTGAAACAACAAAAAGCTTATAGACGGAGTCTTTCAATCGTTAACAGCCTCGGGCTTTTAGGGCCTTTCTCGCATGACGCATTTGAAGCGTTTATCTTTTTTTTCAGACTACATTTGTGAAGGTTCAAAATAAACCAATAATAGATTTTGTAAGACTTCGGTAAACGCTACAGCACGATATATGTTTCTAAATGTGAAGCCATTCGAGAAAGCGCCAACCTTTTCAGGTGGCTTTATACAATAATTGCCAGTCTTCCAAATAAAATACACACGATCTTATTGCTGTCTTTCGAGAGTTTTGTTCGCGATACTAGGAATAATAAACACATACACGTAGCTTAGGCTTTCTCGTTTACGGAGAAGTCTAATTTGACAGAATAATCTCGTTACCATGGCAACAAATGATTGAGTTGTTGGGCTTGTTGTTCAAGGCTAGCAAACCTTTCAACGGATTTTCTCAGTTTTCACACGGTAAAAATTCACGATTTTGGTAAAAAATAAGAAACATTCAGTAAGTCTAATCTAACAAAGCTCTAAAAACATCGGTTCATAATTTTCGGCAATTTAATCACTCTTCGTTTTTTACGTTTATTGGGCTTGTGTATGTACAAAAATCGTTATCTTTTTTTTTGTGATCGAGAACAAAGAAAATCCTACCAATCTGTTAATTTTTATAAACATTTACCATGTGGAATGCGCGCAATAAACGTTTTAGTTATCGTAAAAACCTCTATTTTCGTGACGTCATCAAAATAAATAAACACGCGCTCGCGCCATTTTCAAACACTCAAACAGTCGAACCCCACTCTCGTATTGTCGATAGCAGAGTCCACTTTTTCTTTTATGAAGCCAAAATGCTTCCATAAAGCAGCCTTTCCTTTTTTGTTTGCAGCGATTACAAAGTTGGCCGCCATGTTTGAAGCTTGAACGAACCTCGGCAATTTATATAATCCCCCTCTAACATTAGAGTAGACTCTGGGAACGAGGATGGCGTGCTTCAAGACCCTAATGGCGGGGAATTCAAGAATCAAGACGCTAAAACATTCTAGAAGCAGTAGATGGATTGTTTTTAGTTTCTTTTTTACCGTTATTGTGACCTTGACAATCAAAGATGGGTAAAACAGGTGTCTTTATTTTCCAAAGAAGTTAAAATGTTAGAAGAATAGAAACTATCGAAACTATCGATAGTTCGTTACACTATCGCGATTGTTATCGATGTTTCATTTTTACTATCGATCGATCGCTATCGCAACGTTAATATCGTAATTAATCGATAGTTCGATGCATTGTTACAGCCTTAGTAATTAACTGACTATTATCTTTACTTAACTAAATATCTCATATTTAATACTTGACTAAAATTAAAAATTAGAGAAAATTGCTAACTATGTGTTTTAAATCTGCCACGTGCAAATGACGTTGTATCTAATCTTCAAAACACGGAAAACATGGTATATTCTTTCTTTTCGTGTCTCTCAGCTTACGAAGTTATTTATAAATCGGACAAGCTCAAACTAAACATGCTATAGCTAAACCTAATCAGAAAACGAAAAAAAATTGTGATATTGTGGAAATTGCTTATCTTTTTTTAATTTTATTTTGTGGGCGTTTATTTTGTGAAGCTACTTTCCTTGATTTGAAAAAATTAATCTTGCGTAGGAATCATTTATTGTAACAGTATGTTCAATTGGAACAACTTACTAACATGCTCGGCCGAGTAGTCAAAGACCGAAGTTGCTTATCCTTTGATCAGTGGGCTTTGGTGTCTTTTCCCACTGTTACAAGTTCAAGCGATGTTTTACTATGTGGGCGTTTTTTATATAAGGGAAGGTCAATTTTCAATTAAATGAACATTTGTGCGATAGAAGGACGCGCAAAATGGTGACCAATTGTTTGCACAGAAAAGAAAAATTAGAAACAGGAACCTCAACAGCTGAAATCCCTCCAAAATTACTACTTCATTATGGCAGGGGCCCATTTCAATTAATAGGCTCCTATGAGTGGATCCCCTCAGATTCAACATTGCCTTGTCTTTAGAATTTGGCATCAATAAAACAAAAATTGCGAAAAATTTTCGTAAATTTACGATGTAGTCATTCTGTTTTGCTAATCTAACACCATCAGCGTCTAAACATGACTGTCAAGCGGATTAATGAGTAGCTGTTGGTTTCCAATATTCTCTACTACAGTAATTAAAGACTATTGAGAAGTATTCACCCTTACGATGAGTGAACATCATGTGCTTGTCACGGGATGACTTGTAGCATTGTGTACTAGATTTTCTAGAAACTTCCATTGAGTGGGTTTTTGTGAAAAGGAAAAGAAGATAAATCGTAAGAATTGCAAATGTTATAATTAATAGCTTCAAATTCGGGACAGCTTGGCTCCACATCAAACACAAAACTTGTAATCTTTGACGTTCCCTTCTTTTCCACTGATTAGAGCAGGAAACTTTGGTTTTAAAGTTTACTCAAGGTTTAGAGGATTATTTTTCACGATTGTGTTTATATAACTAGAATAGGGCGTTGTTCTTGCACCATTTTTAATTCGTGATTTTCACTTATTTGAAGTTAATTTAATTCATATAATAGACCATCAAAATGTATAGCCTGTAATTCTGTTATCTATATTAAATAACAATTTGCTGTTTAGTTACGTCACTCTTAAAGAAATGTCTTCATAAGAGATTTTTAATATTATTATAATTAACTAGCAAACATTTCATGATCGGTAAAAGTCGTTTTGAAAAATTTACATGTAATTAATCCGGTAAAATTATATATAAACATTCCTATTTTTATGTCGGAACGCAAAATTGTTAACGGTTCTGTGTAATATTATATGTTTACGTACCGGGTTTCTGTTTGGTCAATGACGAATGCATAAAAGATTATAGAGTGCAAACCAAGGTTATAAAGTACAATACGAATGAATGCGAACCTTTACGCTTACTTTCAAAGCTTGGAAGTTCAAGCTTTTTTTTTTTTCAATGGCGTAATCAATTTTTAGATTTCACGCTTGGTTCACCTTTTTACGCAGTTAATTATTTCTATAGAGAGAACTGCTACAGTTTACTGTTGTAGTTTAATATCTCGCATGTGTAATGTTTGCTTGATGTTCATACGGATATTCACAATATTTCTTTTTTTTTTTTTCAATTTCGATCCGCCTTCATAGGAAGTTTTCAGGGTTAATCATATATCAGGCTCAGTTTACAAGCCTACATCCTTATTCGCGATTATTCGCACGTGTAATGTTTGCTTGATGTCCATACGGATATTCACAATATTTCTCTCTTTTTATTCAATTTTCGATCTGCCTTGATAGGAAATTTTTTAGGTTTAATCATATATCAGGCATAGTTTACAAACCTACATCCTTATTCGGGATTTCGTGATGTTGTCCTCAAAAATTGGCGCAGGTGTCTTTTATGTAGATGAAACATTTCACAACGTTTTATTAAGTAGGCTAATGGGAACCATTTTTTTCAATTATGCAACCGCAAATTTTCCAGGGGAAGTTCAGTTTATTATCAGTAACAATTTCACTTCCAATATTCTTAGCTTTTGTGCAAAATGGTTCAAGCCAATGAGCTCAGATAAATTTCCAATTTTGTTTTAATATTGGATATTCTTGGTTTTCACTTACGTCATATCAAAATTCAGAAGCATTAAACAATATATTTCGAATCCAAAATGTTTGTGGAATTGTAGAGAGTTTAAAACTACACATCTTGGCCAAATTTTGAAGCGCCAAAGCATTTCGTTCAAGTGTTATAGGCAAACGAGTATTAGAAATTTTTGGTAAGAAATGTATGGAGCGGCCATCTTTGTGCCCCACTCAGGGGCACAAAGATGGCGGCCAAAAATTTAAAGTCTTAATTACACCAAAAATCGAATAAAAAATACTGTATTTGCTATAAGCTCCATTAACTCGGCTTCTAAGCACTTAAAATGCAAACAATAACTTTCAGCTGATTCAATTTTGTTTATTTTCACGGCTTATCTGAAATGGCGTGACGAATTGCGTGGCACATTTAAAACCTTTGTAAATCGGAAGCAAAACATCGTTAAAACCTGAAACTCTTTGTGGAAGATTATAACACGGGTATCCACATACTATGTTAGAAACAGCTTTGTAGGATGTATACTTAGATTTTTTTAATTTTTATGACGTCATGTGAAAACCAAGAGTGCAGTTTTAAATACACGTTGAAAAATCATTTTGCAGCTTTACCTAGGTAAAGGTGATAAATTTCGCTAGAATGACTTGTTTCGCTACCTCAAATTATAGTCTTCGTCGGTTTCCGTACAAAAAAGTTTTTTAGAAAAAGCTTTCCTTTTCGTTGCTATCTTCTATAGGAAGTCATTTGTAAATAGATATATAATCCTTCCATTTGCATTCTATTACCGTGGAAATTAAATGCAACTGTAAAACTGTGACAATGGGAGATCAGAGAGGTATTGAAACCGAAAACGAGGAAAAGGCGTGAAATTATAAAGAAACTTTATAAGAGAATCAATTAGCAAGATTAGGACACCGAGAGAATTCCTGTTAAACAGAAAACACGAACACATTAACCGTCACGGATTTTCAGTATTTTAATTAATATTTTTTGAATTTTGCATAATGTTTTTAGCAACTAAAAACTGCAAGGGGAAAGCGAGAAGGATGATAACAATTTAATTTCCCACTTCTGCGTCGTTTTATATAACCAGAAGTCCAGAACACGAACAAGAATAGATTACAAAAAAGGTCAATCAGAGAACTCAAAACAGCAATGAACAAGCGTTGAAATAATAATGCAAAGAAAGCGCTAACTGTTTAAACACAACTGGTAGAAACATATATATATATCGACCAAGAAGTTGTATAAATAAGAACTCGTTTACGATTTTCAAAAAAGTGGTCGGCCAATATTATGAATGCAGATTGGTGTAAATCAAGGGAAGCTTTGCCGCCATCAACTTTCACGACGGGAATTAGCCGAAATTTAAAACGGTTTCTCAACATCTTGAAAATGGCTTTTTGGTCAGTGATAATGAAAATGAAATCAAATATTGTTTCAACTAACAACTGGAAATGTCAGAGTAGATGGAATACAGTAACTACAGTCACAACGTCAACTACACAAAACGACAACTGCAACAACATAAATTACCGAGGCCGTAAACGACTACTGTTATCGCTACTACACTGACTACACTTAAGTGCTCATTCGATCAAATTTTTCGAATTTAATGTTTACGCATTTTTTAAATGTAAAAAAGGTACAAACACTTACCGGTCCAAACCGTTTTTTAAATCCGAGAGCTACATGTTGCACAGGAAGGCCATTTTTTTCGACTATACATTTCGTATTTTTGCAGCTGCCATTAAATTTTCATGTTTCGGAAATTACAAACGCGTAGCAGACAGAGCTGAACAACGCAAATGGCTAAGTCACTGACACGCGGAAAGGAACGTGGGCTCAAGCGCGCGGGGTCCAAAAATGTGTGCAATTCCCGGGGGAAAATGGCTCTGGATTTAAACTAAAAAACATAAGGTCGGCTTTTAAAAAACAATACATTTATCAGTATTTTCGAGTAAAGATTTCTGTTTAAAGAAAAATTAGGGACCGGTAAGGAGAATTTGTGTTTTGAGTTGAATTAAATATTGAAAGCAAAATGCACACAGTAAAGTACCCGTGCGAAATCATCTTGAATGAACGAAAAGTCTCGCGCTGAGCTGACCCTGACTCGTCCCCAGTCGTCTCTCAATTCACAAAAGGAGAGCGCCGAGAAAAAACTGTAAACTGTATTTTATTCGGAAACTAGTGGTATTATTTATTCTAGACAGAGAAAAGTTGTTTTTGTGAACTTTTGTACGGTCTATAAAAATGTACTGTGCAGACGGTCGCGTAATACTGTTTTTGAGAATTGCTAAAATTGAAAATAGCCCGTTCGTCAATCTTAATTCTTGTGCTTCCAACCTTTCACCTTAGTTAAGTTTCACCTTAGTTAAGCTTGTTCAAAGTGCGACGCTGTTATAGGCTTGGGCTATGTATATATATTACTATAAACTTGTAAGAGATTAGCCTTTGGGCTAAAATTATTTGTTGATCACTTCGGTTGGAGATAGGAAAAAAACGGATTCTTAACAAATTTGCACCGGTTTTCCGTGGTGTGGACTCTTATTTACCACGATTTACGTCATCACATGGTCAAATATTTAGAAAAAAAAAAACACAAGGAAAAATCGAAGTCTTGTTACAAAACGTGACAGCAAAGAAAGAGCAAGCGTTGTCTATAACTTTCTCGCAATCTGATTGGTGTTTTTCAAGTGCACGTGATGTTAGCGTCAGCACCGTTGTCTGGACTCTCATTTACCACTCACGTCGACCAATCAGATTGCGAGTTTAGCGGCAATTGTGGTAAAAATTAATTTTAATTTACAAGGTCATTGACGTAGAGGTTACTTATATACCACTGTTTATAGAAAACCGGTTTGTTGTCTATCTTAATAAAAACATTCCACAGTGGCTGTGACAAGTGGTCGCTAGCTTCTACAGGTTCACAGACATACTCTTCCGATGATACGATCTAACATCTCTCCAGATCAAGGCATTTTGCACAAAAGAGCTAACAGAGGCGAATATATAGTGATGTTTTTGTTTAAAAGCCAAACATCCCCCCAGTACGAACAATCAATTTTTAGCGTGATTATTGTGTATCACAATAGTTACCGATTAGATAAACATTTTAAAGCATTATATATTGCTTTCCTAAGAAAAATTAAATATTTTCTAGTAATGTCAAACAACACGGTTAAATATAGGCCTTCGTGTCATTAGCGGGTTCCACATTTCTTTCTCATTACAGAGTTGTATTTCCGTTTTACGTGAAAATAAGCCCTGAGCCCTTGTACAAGAAATATCGAAGTAGACCCTCTTTTAGGCATCATCATTTAAAAATGATGATGGCTTTGTTTGTCGCTTTCGCTACTGACCATCAGCGATGATATTATCAGTTTTGCTATCTTAAATTCCAGATGAAAAAAAGGTTACTGTATCATTGTAACAACAATTTACACAATACAAAGTATTTATTCATGTAATTTTCATAACTTATTATTCATATGGAGCACGCCATATAAATTCAATCTCTGATTGGTTTACTTTTACTAATCGATAACTGCCCGCGAGGAGATTGCTAAGTTACGCTTATTTTAGCATAGTTATATACGGAGCTCGATTAGGGCCATGCAAAATTCGTGCTCGATTTTCCTTTTCACGACTTTTTTCCCGACTTTTTTACCGACTTTTTTAATGACTTTTTTCTCACTTTCCTATCGACTTTTTTCTCGACTTTTTTCTCGACTTTTTTCCTGACTTTTTTCTCGACTTCTTCCCTCGACTTTTTTCTCAACTTTTTTCTTGACTTTTTTCCCGACTTTTTTACCGACTTTTTTCTCACTTTCTTATCGACTTTTTTCTCGAATTTTTTCCCGACTTTTTTCTCGACTTTTTCCTCGACGTTTTTCTCGGCTTTTTTTTTTCGACTTTTTTCCCGACTTTTTCCCGACTTTTTTCTCGACTTTTTTTCCCGACTTTTTACTCGACTTTTTTCCCGACTTTTTTCTCGACTTTTTTCTCGACTTTTTACTCGACTT